>JAPDPK010000132.1:612500-1212500 GCA_031772115.1 Heritiera littoralis | reverse complement strand
GTAAGGCAAAAGAGCTATAACCCATAGTCAAGAAAACTTGACTAGAAAACTATCAACGGCAATTCTGTTGGTTATTATATCGGCTAGAAAGATTTTAGATTTTCATTTCTCGTTTCTCGTTATATGATACTAGAATCATTAAGTCTGACAATGCAATCCATTTAGATGATGACTTAAAGAGTGGGAGTTGCGAACTCCACAAAGTCATTATTGAAATAAATTTTGTTGTGCCAGTCCCATATATGCGTTATCTTTTGATTATGAAAAGCCACAAACCAAAGGAATCAACAGTTGATCCCAATACCATATTTTGAACCTGCACCTGACCTTACAGAAGAATATGAATATGAAATGTCTTCTGTTTCTGATGTTTGTCAGGAGACTATTTTGATCTGAACTCTAAGAGTTAGATATTAGTCACGTAGGATAAGTGAGCATCTATGTTGCATGAGGATGCATGGGATATATTTTAGTTGTCACATCATTATAGACAAAAGGGAGACTCTAAATATTAGGTAGATGATTTAAAGACAAATTTGGTCAAGGCTTTAAATAAAGCAACCTAAAAGTTTGTGATTCCTAAGATGGAACATGCAGTATGTGAACTCAAGGAGTTCATTTATGAACATTAAAAGGCATCCAGATTGTAATATATACATAAAGAATGAGATTGTTACTTTGAGGAGAACATTATCGTTTGATAATTGGATCCATTGCGAGGTCAGTGGGAGTTATGTGCTTATTGTGCTCTAAGTGATGATGTCAAATAGCAGCCTATAGCACTGACCTATTGTATGAGACACTTCATGTCGTCATGTCACTTCAGGATGAAGAATCTAAGTGAGGCTCCATTTCGTTTTAAGGATTGAGATTCTTCGTGACATATCAATAGGCATACATTATTGGTCTCATGGAACCTATATTAAGTGTCGAGTAGGTTTATTGGTTGTTGTTCTTCTAATGAGACGTCATTTAGTAAAAGGTGACATATTGTGAAAATCTCAAAGTCCTCAAGATAAAAATGAAAGAGCTCATATCGAGTGTTGTGTATGCCTTATTGTGGGTAATTACTATATGCTCAAGCTTATACACATTTGGACATTGTGTATGTTATAGGTGTATTTCGGAGATACTTGAGCGATCCTGTAATAGAGAACTGGAAGCTATAAAGAGACTATTTGGATATTGATAAATCTGACATTTTGAGTTTGGTCAAATATTCTGATGTTAATTTTGCAAGCTTTCCAGATATTGAAAATTATTTTGATTATATATTTGTGGATATAAAAGAGCTGTATTTTGGAAAGTGTAAAGCAAACACTTACAGCATCCTTGATTGTGGAGGCTAAATATGTAGCATGTTGTAAAGCTACATGATGGGCCATTTGGGCTGCAGAATTTCATCTCAGGGTTGGTTTTGTGTGGTTGCCATTTCGAGGTCCTGGAGATGTATTGTGGTAATGCTGCAGCAAGTATTTTCTCTCTCAAAATGCTTGGAGTTCCTCACACTCCGAACATTTAGATATCATCATTCGATTGGTTAGAGAGAAAATAATGGAATCCATTACTTGATTGGATTATTGAGCACATGTTTTAAAGAGCTCATTCTGTCTAACTAAAAGTTTGGCTGCTTAAGTGCTTTGACGACATAGCACTTGTATGAGGCATATGGAGCCTTTGCTGTATTAAGTTAGTGGGAGCTCTGCAATAAAATCAGTTGCAACTGTGTGAATGGATTCCTATTTGTCATATATGCATATTTTGTTTGCGCGCATTTTGATGAATATGGCATTCTGTTGGATGAGACATTCGATATTGGTCTCATATGCTTCTGTTGAAGCAAGGCATCATTCAGTTTGGATGCATGGACCTAATGGAGATGGATATTGATTTTGTTTTCATATCATTTCCATTTCACACTAATACTACTATTTTTTGTTGTAGTCTTTATAAGTTTACGCATTTGTACCCTGTCGGTATGATGCATTTTGAAGCTTATAAAAGGCTTCTTGTTGTTAAAGTATGTATGAGTCTACACATTTGTACCCTTTCGGTATAATGTATTTAGAGGGCTTATGAATACATGATGATATTATATGATGATTTCATTAATTAACTTAATTGTCCAAGTGGGAGAATGTTGTAATATCCCCATTTGTGTGGACTAATTAAGTGTAATTAATTTCATATAATATTTTGTTAGTAGTATAATTTTGTATAAAGTGTGATTCATAATTAATTATATTAAATATATAATATATGTGTATAAACCTATAATGGGATGGGTTTGTACATGTATCCCATGGAGGGAGGTCCCTACTCTCAACCTCTATATATATGAGGCTGGCCCATTAAGTTTCATAACTTTCGTTGAAGAGGGATGAGAGTAGTTTCTCCCTCTCTCTCTACCTCTCTCTCTCACTCTTTCATTTTATCTCCGTTTCAGGTCTGAAGACAGTCAATGGAACGCTATCGGAGAGGGCTTCGACAACGCGGTAATGTGGTATAGCGGGATTGAACTCTCGCCCGCATTTAGGTCAGTTTTACTGCGATTCAATTTCGTGTTAGTGACTTGGTGAGATTTAACTAATTCCAACACTTAATACTCGTATTTTTCCATGTTAACCTTTAGAACAGCAATTACAGAACAGCATTATTTCAAGGGTCTGTTTGTCTGATTAAGTGGAAACCAATGATTGTAGTCACATTCCTGACAGGATCTTGACTGTAGTTGTCCATTGCTTGGTTCGCTTTTTCATTCTTCTTCTGAGAATATTAGATTCAAGAAAAGCAAACAGCTAGCCTTGCATTTGTAAGCAACGTTTTCAATCCAATTTAAAAGTACAAAGCAGCTAGAATATATGAGTAGGGAGGGACCAGAACCAAGAATGATGGAATGGTTTTAACTCCTTTAAATCACTTCAAATTCAAGGTACTTGACTCTCGGAAAAATTACAAGAAACAAGTACTAAGACTTTTGAATTCTTTATTCTAACATTAAAACTACCATACACTGTCTTTTAGTAGGTTTTGATTTAGAATTCAGACTCCATTGCATGGCCATTGTCTCATGCCTTAAGATTTTTATTACCACGTATATTACTAACTTAAGATTTTCATGTTCGAAAATATCACCTTAACCTTTGGCTTTTTTTTTTTTAAAATGTCATTGAAGGTTGGCCCAAGTAGTTAAACTTTGACCTTGGCACTTAGGTTAGAATACATATATTCTTTCGTGATCCATAAATTTCAAAAGATTTGCATGTGAAAATTTAATAAATTTGTAAATATAAATAATGGGTTAGTGCAATTTCTTTTTCTTATCTCTAATCATACAATTACTCATAAAAGAAAATAATAAATCTGAAATTCAAATATTAATATTTATAATTCGTTCTTTAGTTTTCAAGTTTCCATTTTTTTACCAAAAAAAAATGGAATCTTAGATAACGTGAGTAAACTATTTAAGGCTTCTAATCTTCTTATTATAAATAATTACATGAACGGATAAAAAGGCACACCCGCTAATTTAGTGAAATTGGCACCACTTGCACATTGTACGAACGGTTTTTACCGTTAAAGAACATGATGAATAATGGCCCGCCAAAGTCGATGAGAGGGGAAAGGAATCCAATCTACTTTTAAAAGAGAATAGTGTTGATGAGGAGAAGAAGTGCGGAGAAGTGATGAGATAATGGCTATGGAACCCCAAAAGAAATAAACAAAGCTACAGCCTCGAGCATGGAGTTGAGATTAAGAACTAAGAAGACCGTCTCTCTGTCAAGTTGGACAATGATTTGCTCAAAAAGTGACCACTAAAATGAGTAAGTCTTGGATGTGAAGGGATTGGGTTTGCAATGGCATGCATCAACAGGCCCAAGGGATCAGAATTCTGGGATCACATTGTTTTTTTTAATTAAATTGTTGCTTTAGTTGTAATTAGGGATCATGTGCTTATTAATCATTACCATTTTGACAATTTTACCTATTTCATGTGTTGATTAATCCTTTTTCTTTCTTATCTTCATCACATGGAAGACAAGAAATTTTCTAAATATACCAATTACTTGATCGAGTATGTAATTTTTTCCTAGGTTTAAAAATAAAGGAAGAGGATGACAGTGTTCGGATTTAAATTCTAAAGACAAGACCTATTGAAAACTCTTTTTTTAAAAGATTATACGAACCAACTGAATTAAATCTCATGTTGGACATATGATTTTTCTTTTGTTTAACATTAACATGAGTGGGGAGATTAGTAGGGTAATGCCAAATTTTCCTTTGTTTTAGGCTTTTTGACCCATTTCCTTATTGAATTGATCTCTGTGTTTACCTAATTAGTTTAACTTTGGATTATGAAAAGAAAACCTTTTGTACCACTCATCTTTGCAAGGATGGGAATTGGCCTATCAACCTTGTCATAACGTGTCAAGTCCATGAACCTAACCCGCTAGACTTTAAAATTCTAGGAGTCGCCACCAACCATTCAAACCTAAGGTGTGATTGGTCACCTATTCTTGTCTAGAGATAAGGCTTAGTCTACGTTCAAAGAATCTAAGGTTCGGGAGTACGGTTACGTGTGGGGAAGGATTAGCACCCCCACAACGCCCATCCTAAAATGGTACCAACTATTCTAGGTCATTCTAAATTTATCTTAATTTGAGTTAATTTCGATATGCTTAATATATTGAAAATTTACTTAAAATCCTTCCATCAATCTGGTTCAGACAATAAGTAATTCCCTCACCTCAGGAGTATTCAAGTAGTACCGATTGACTTGCTCGAAGAGGCTCCGTCGTCGGATCATTTAAATACATTATGAAAATCCTAATATTGACTCTATATCCAATAGGTCATTCTAAATTTACTTTAAATTAATTTCGATATGCTTAAAATATTGAAAATTTACTTAAAATCCTTCCATCAATCTGGTTCAGACAATAAGTAAATCTCCTCACCTCAGGAGTATTCAAGTAGTACCGTTGACTTGCTGAGGCTCCGTCGTCGGAATATATTATGAAAATCCTAATTTTGGCTCTACACCAATCCTTACTAATTTTCTATTTTTTTGTTTATTATTCAAATTATTTCCATATCCTATTTCTATTTTATTTTAATTGTCTTTATTATTATATTTTATTTATTTCTATTTTAGAAAATGAACACATATTATTATATTGAAAGTTTACTCTAAACCTTCCATCAATCTGGTTCAGTCTAGAGCAAACTCCTTACCTAGAAATTTTCAAGGAGTACCATTTGACTTTCTTGAAATTTCATCATCGGATAATTTGCATTCATCTTCTTAATTTTATTATTTCCTTATTCAATCTTTATTCTTTTTTATTCTTATTTGCATTTTTTAATTTAATTTATTTTTCTATTATTTTATTTATCTAATATCTATCATGCTAAACATATAAAACATAAAATATATCATACAAATATCATACAAACTAAATCGAATCATCTAATCATGCAACTAAACCAAGTTATAAATTATCAAATTTATCAAGTTATCATGTATTTAATTATTAAAATACTTGATTATGAGTATACACATTATTAACAAATACTAATTAATATTCAAATTATATAATCAACTTGTTAAGTAATTAAGCATTAATTAATTAATCAAATAAATAAAGAAAAACATGGAAAGTGACCGGCTTTATTCCTTCTCCACTTACTTCCTCTGTTTTGCTAAACCGAGTAACACAAACTCACGTTAGGATGGCAGCTTGAACATTGAACTGGGATACAGCAAGTAGTGAGCTGATCTTGTCGAAGCAACTGACGGTGAAGCGACAAGCCGCTATGAGTGGTGCAACAAGAAGCGACAAATGAGACCTAGTGACAGAGCAGTAGACGATGATGCAGCGAGAACTGTCACAGCAAGGCAGTGCAGGGCGCAATAGTAGCAGGCTCTTTTCATCAGCTTTCGGCATAGCAGCGGTAGAGCTTGTTGAGCAGCTGGCTAGCCATCGTTGGTGCAGCGGGCAAAGTTAGACTAATGTCTTTTGCAACAAGAATGATAATATGATTTAAAGAAGCTTGATTGTTATTTTTTTTTCTCCTTTAAACCCTGAGCTTTAATCCTTTTTATAGCCACAAATTAGTTAGAGTCCTAATACAACTATACTTATTCTAATAATTATCTCCCCTTTTTTTTTAATATTTTATCTACATAATTCCTATATTAATCCTAATCCAACTCTATTAATCTAAATAATTATCCTAAAAATTAAATTATCCTAATTATCCTATACTAAAATTAATTTTATTTTATTTTCTTATCTCTCTCTTTTCTTTTAATTATTCCTAAATCCTATTTTAATTGTAATTTCCTAATTAATGTTAATTCTAAATCTAAAAATTCTAATTTAATTTTAGCCTAATTCTAAATTGTTAAATTAAAATACAATGTCACCCAACCTAATTAATTATTTTTACAAATTAAGAACCCGGACAAAATAAGGTGTCTACAGCTGCCCCTCTTTGTGCATTTGCTGTGAAATAGTAATTGCACAAAGACATAAACACCTATTTTGTCTGACTTCTCTTTTTTTTTTTTCAAAAAGCTCCCTCTAAACAGAAAGGCAGTCAAACTTTAAAATCTTATCTAAAAAGCTCCCCCTAAACAGGCAGGCAGTCAAACTTTAAAAATCTTGTCCAAAAAGCTTTGATTTTTTTTTTGAAAATTTTAGGAAACTCCTCTAAAACTTTTCTTATCGAAATTTGAAATCTTAGGAAACCCCTCTAAAATTCCTTTTCTTATCTAATTTTGAAATTTTGGGAAACCCTTCCAAAACTTCTATTCTTGTCCAATTTTTGAAATTTTAGGAAATCCCTCTAAAATCTCTTTTCTTGTCAAATTTTGAATCTTAGGAAACCCCTCTAAAATTCTTTTTCTTCTCTTTTTTTTTTTTGAAATTTTGGGAAATCCCTCCAAAACTTCTTTTCTTGTCAAATTTTGAATCTTAGGAAACCCCTCTAAAATTCTTTTTCTTGTCCAAAATTTGAAATCTTGGGAAACTCCTCCAAGACTTCTATCTTGTCTAATTTTGAAATTTTAGGAAACCCCTCTAAAATTCTTTTCCTTGTCAAATTTGAAAATTTTGGGAAACCCCTCCAAAACATTTTTTTTTGTCAAATTTTGAATTTTAGGAAACCCCTCTAAAACTCGTTTTCTTGTCAAAATATGAAATCTTGGGAAACCCCTCCAAGACTTCTTTCCTTGTCTAATTTTGAAATTTTAGGAAATCCCTCTAAAATTTCTTTACTTGTCAAATTTTGAATTTTAGGAAACCCTTCTAAAATTCTTTTCCTTGTCAAATTTTAAAATTTTGGGAAACCCCTCCAAAACTTTTTTTCTTGTCAAATTTTGAATTTTAGGAAACCCCTCTAAAACTCCTTTTCTTGTCAAAATATGAAATCTTGGGAAACCCCTACAAAACTTCTTTTTTTGTCCAATTTCAAAGATTTTATGCAATTTATCCTATTCAAGCAATTGCAATTTATCCTCTCCATGAAATGCCATTCATGCAATTTATCCTATTCATGTAATATCATTCATGCAATCTATTCTGTTCATGTAATGTCATTCATGCAATTTATCCTATTCATGTAATGTCATTCATGCCATTTATTCTATCTATGCAATTTATTCTATATATGTAATGTCATTCATCCATTTTATTCATGCAATGTTTTCTTTGAAAATCATTTCATCCTTAATTGTAGCAACAACAAGGTTCTTCTTCATCAATCTATCTCATGCATTCTTCTCTTTTCAATTGTCATCCTATCTTTATTTTTCCTTTCCTTTTCTCATTTTCCTTCTGCCAATTTTCTTTCCCAACGAAGCTCTTGACTTCGTGCCCTCTATACCTTATCTTATCCCTCGTTTTTTCTTTCACCTTCATTCACTCTTTTTGGTCATTCATTTGCTCATTAAAATCTTTACTGAGACCTCATCATTCATTCATTCTTATTCATTGATTTTTCTTGATTTCCAATTTCCATTCATTCACAAGTTTCCTTTTCTTTCATTTTCCTAAATAATATAGGAGTCTTTCACATATTTTGCCAAGCAAACATTCATTACCATTCTAATTTCAAGATCAATGCAACACAATTTCTCAATCCCTCAAGGTAAGGATATAGCAAAGAAATGGTAGGTGAAATGAAAAGAGTGACATCAACATTTGAAAAGATTTAACAAGAAATTGTCAGGCTTAAAAGGAAGGTAGGCTTGAATGAAAGGTGAGAATTTTTAGGATTAGGTAATAGTATCCAAATAATAACAATTCAAACAATTCTGATCAATGAATACAAAATTCCTTTCAAAGGTCCACCTTATCTGATCACGTTGAGTTCATTAAAATATCCTCTTGCCCCTGTATCATTGACATCCAGTTTTTCTGGTATCTAAGCTGCCTTTTCAGGTTTTCAACTTAGACGCACTCTATTGATCCAAACTGCCCTTTTTGGGTTTTCGATCTGAATCCTTCTTTCATTTTTTTTTCTTTTCTTCTTTTTTTCTTCTTTTTCATTTTCTTTTCTTTTCTTTTTTTTTTATTCATTTCTCTTCATTTTCAACTTCGTTGTCCTTGATGAAGCTTCTTTTATCTGTTCTCCATTTTGATTCATGCCCCAACATCAAATATTTCTTCACCTAATTTAATGCTCACATGGATCCAAGAGAGTCTTTGGAATCTCACTTCTTCCATCTAGACGAAATCTTTTTGCTTATCTTGATCTGCTTGTCGTAATTCCATCCAAAGGATCATCATCTCATAGTGTAAGTATGCCTTTATTCAACACATGATTCTTCAATAGGAGTACTCATATTTGATCAAAATGGACTTTTAAGGCACGTAATGTAGGCTCAGGTGAGGGTTCATGAAAGAAAGGATAATATAGGCTCAAAATAAGTGTTTCAGGGTTCATCAAACCAAGAATCAATTTTCATGAATCATTTAGGCATTTTGACTTTTGCCCCATTCTAATTTGCTTTCTCTCACCTTTTTTTTTTATTCAAATGTGACTAGGGTTTTTACTTTCTTGATTCAAACCCTTTTTCATTCTTCATTCTCTTTTTCTTTTTCATTCTTTTTTTTCAAAAAGGGTTTTTCTTTGCCCCTTTTATATTTTTACTTTGCCCCATTAATCTTTCATCTTCTATTCTCTTTGCCCCCCAGTATGGAGGGTGATTCTTGGTGGGTTATATCAAAAAGAATATAATAGGCTCAAAAGGGGTAATCAATGGATGATTTTACTCACACTTGAAAGATAATGAAAGAAGGCCATTTCTCATCTCAATACAAGTACTCTCATTAAAGGTCATCTATTGAACAAAGACCAACTCATTAGAATTTCATGTAGAGATTCACCTTTACTCGTAACATTCTATAAGTGAAGATTTTAGACAAATATCTTCTATTTTCTTCTTGCTTGAACAATCTTGGCAAACTGAAAATCCATCCAACTAAACAAAGTGGTTCTTTCAAAATTGAATTTTACACTCATTGCCATTATCATTATCATGTTCATTATTTGGATACTTTCAAGCTTGGTAACAATGTAAAGAATATATGTATTGGTGTTTTACATAAAAGCACAAGATTGGAATGAGGAATTGAGAAAAATGAATTGTACTAATCCTTTATTGAAATGAAAATGAAAGAAAGCTGGCCCAATACATAAAAGAACTCTTAATGCCTTTTGGGCTTAGGCACTCCTATATTACCTAAGAAATGTTCTAAGATGAATGAAATTAGACACAAAGAAACAACCATTATCTTTAAATTCAGTGAATCAATCATCCACTTTCTTCCATAGCGGGGCATCAACCGCTATCCTTTGTGTGATCTGGTAGAGGATTATCATTCACATTTGGGTCATTCTTTGCCCCAAAACTCAAAATTCCAGCATTGACAAGTGCTTGGACTTTCCTCTTCAAGCCTATACAATTCTCAATAGAGTGACCAACATTGTCATTATGATAAGCACACTTTGCGTTAGGATCATACCACTTTGGGTAGGGAGGCTTCAAGGGCTCTACATAAACAGGGGCAATAAGGTGACCCCTTACCAACTGTGGGAACAACTCTGTGTATGTCATTGGTATAGGGTCTATGGTGACATTTCGGCTAGCTCGAGTATTCTTTTGGTCATTAGGTGAAAAAGTGGGGTCTTGTGAATGGGAAATGGGTTGGTAAGCATTCTGATGATAAGTTTGTGGGTGGGGTTGAGAATAAGTGTAATTCACTGAAGGTGAATAAGAGGTATAGGAGCGACGTGAGTTATTGGAAACAGATTGTGCATCTTCTTCTTTCTTCTTTGAGAACCCATTCCTCTTGCTATCATTCAAAGATGCTTCAATCTTACCACTCTTGATGGCATTCTCAATGGCTTCACCCGTCAACACCATGTCTGCAAAGTTCTTAGTCACACTGCTAAGCATGCGCTCATAGTAAGGTGCCTTGAGAGTATTCAAAAAGAACATGGTGACTTCCTTTTCAGTTAAAGGAGGTTGAACTTGCGACGCCACATCTCTCCACCGTTGGGCATATTCTTTGAAGCTCTCATCTTTTTTTTTTCCATACCTTGGAGAGATAAGCGGTCAGGAGCTATATCAGACACATGTTTGTATTGAGCTATAAAAGCTCTTGCCAACTCAGACCAAGAGGAAACTTTGCTCCTTTCCAATTGGTTGTACCACTTAGCAGCTGACCCAGACAAACTGTCTTGAAAAACATGAATTAATAGCTTGTCATCCCATGCATATGCCGCCATCTTCCTACAGTACATGGTGAGATGATCTTTTGGGCACGATGTTCCATTGAATTTTTCAAATTCGGGCACCTTGAATTTTGATGGAAGGACAACACCCGGTACTAAACACAACCTTTCAGCATCAATGGGTCCAAAATAGTCAAATCCTTCCATGACACTTAGTCTTTCCTCTATCAAGCTCAGCTGGGCTTTAGTACCACTATATTCTTCCTTATGCTTCAACTTTTCTAGCTTTGTGGGATCATCTAAATTTGGCACCTCCACTGGGTTTTGAGCTTCTGTTGATGAATTTCCTTGAAGACTTTCTCCTTGCACCTGTAAAGGCATTGGGGCTTTGACAGTACCTCCTTCGGGGACAAAAATGGGATTGTCTCGCATGCTTTGTTGAGTCTCTTGGATAGACTCCTCTTGATTACCCATCTTCTCCTTTCCTCTAATCATGGCTTTTAGCAACTGGGTAATTTCACTCAATTGCCCCCTTATCTCTGCATTTTCCTTTTCCAACTTTTCTATCTTAATATTTTGATCCTCTTCCATTATGCGTGCTTGATACCTTGTATGATATCTGTGGAGGACAGATCGTCTAGTGGATGCAATTTTGATACCTTGAGTGCCACAATTAAGTTGAAATTATATTTCATATGATGATATGTTTATGCACAAAAATGAATGCATATGGAATGCACTTAAGTCTAACAATCTCTCCTAACAATCAAAAGTATGTTCATTCTCATGATAAGACAAATGCAAACTTATGTGCATGATATGTTATGCAATGCAAAATCAAACACAATTATGCATGACTTAATGATAGCAAATTCACCTCTTCTTTTTTTTTTATGTCCTATTTTGGATTTGAGTCTAATACTTCAAGGGTTTTGTAAGGCTCTATCTAAGGTTTGGGCTTCTTAGGTTTTCCTATATGCAGGGCCTGGATCATTTAAAGTTCTAAAGGTTCCCAAATTGTTCCTCACTGTCATCCACACTGGACTAGTAAGGCACCCAATCCTCACCCATTATAGGCTACAAGCGGAAAGGTTCAATTTGAGTAAGAGTTTTTAGCCAGCCCATGCGGAGGTTATCACCTCACGAAGGCATAGGTACTTTTCTCCCTCCTAATAAGGATAGAGCCCGGGTTGAGGGCTTATGCATGTATGCATGTGAAGTGTGTGTGTATTAAATGATTATTAAGCATTATGAAATCAACACTATTTCTAAGCAAATTTCTAATGACCTAAAATATATGTTGGCCTGACTCTCTAATGTCCCCAGTGGAGTCGCCAAACTGTCATAACGTGTCAAGTCCATGAACCTAACCCGCTAGACTTTAAAATTCTAGGAGTCGCCACCAACCATTCAAACCTAAGGTGTGATTGGTCACCTATTCTTGTCTAGAGATAAGGCTTAGTCTACGTTCAAAGAATCTAAGGTTCGGGAGTACGGTTACGTGTGGGGAAGGATTAGCACCCCCACAACGCCCATCCTAAAATGGTACCAACTATTCTAGGTCATTCTAAATTTATCTTAATTTGAGTTAATTTCGATATGCTTAATATATTGAAAATTTACTTAAAATCCTTCCATCAATCTGGTTCAGACAATAAGTAATTCCCTCACCTCAGGAGTATTCAAGTAGTACCGATTGACTTGCTCGAAGAGGCTCTGTCGTCGGATCATTTAAATACATTATGAAAATCCTAATATTGACTCTATATCCAATAGGTCATTCTAAATTTACTTTAAATTAATTTCGATATGCTTAAAATATTGAAAATTTACTTAAAATCCTTCCATCAATCTGGTTCAGACAATAAGTAAATCTCCTCACCTCAGGAGTATTCAAGTAGTACCGATTGACTTGCTTGAAGAGGCTCCGTCGTCGGAATATATTATGAAAATCCTAATTTTGGCTCTACACCTAATCCTTACTAATTTTCTATTTTTTTGTTTATTATTCAAATTATTTCCATATCCTATTTCTATTTTATTTTAATTGTCTTTATTATTATATTTTATTTATTTCTATTTTAGAAAATGAACACATATTATATTGAAAGTTTACTCTAAACCTTCCATCAATCTGGTTCAGTCTAGAGCAAACTCCTTACTTAGAAATTTTCAAGGAGTACCATTTGACTTTCTTGAAATTTCATCATCGGATAATTTGCATTCATCTTCTTAATTTTATTATTTCCTTATTCAATCTTTATTCTTTTTTATTCTTATTTGCATTTTTTAATTTAATTTATTTTTATATTATTTTATTTATCTAATATCTATCATGCTAAACATATAAAACATAAAATATATCATACAAATATCATACAAACTAAATCGAATCATCTAATCATGCAACTAAACCAAGTTATAAATTATCAAATTTATCAAGTTATCATGTATTTAATTATTAAAATACTTGATTATGAGTACACACATTATTAACAAATACTAATTAATATTCAAATTATATAATCAACTTGTTAAGTAATTAAGCATTAATTAATTAATCAAATAAATAAAGAAAAACATGGAAAGTGACCGACTTTATTCCTTCTCCACTTACTTCCTCTGTTTTGCTAAACCGAGTAACACAAACTCACGTTAGGATGGCAGCTTGAACATTGAACTGGGATACAGCAAGTAGTGAGCTGATCTTGTCGAAGCAACTGACGGTGAAGCGACAAGCCGCTATGAATGGTGCAACAAGAAGCGACAAATGAGACCTAGTGACAGAGCAGTAGACGATGATGCAGCGAGAACTGTCACAGCAAGGCAGTGCAGGGCGCAATAGTAGCAGGCTCTTTTCATCAGCTTTCGGCATAGCAGCGGTTGAGCTTGTTGAGCAGCTGGCTAGCCATCGTTGGTGCAGCGGGCAAAGTTAGACTAATGTCTTTTGCAACGAGAATGATAATATGATTTAAAGAAGCTTGATTGTTATTTTTTTTTCTCCTTTAAACCCTGAGCTTTAATCCTTTTTATAGCCACAAATTAGTTAGAGTCCTAATACAACTATACTTATTCTAATAATTATCTCCCCTTTTTTTTTAATATTTTATCTACTTAATTCGTATATTAATCCTAATCCAACTCTATTAATCTAAATAATTATCCTAAAAATTAAATTATCCTAATTATCCTATACTAAAATTAATTTTATTTTCTTTTCTTATCTCTCTCTTTTTTTTAATTATTCCTAAATCCTATTTTAATTGTAATTTCCTAATTAATGTTAATTTTAAATCTAAAAATTCTAATTTAATTTTAGCCTAATTCTAAATTGTTAAATTAAAATACAATGTCACCCAACCTAATTAATTATTTTTACAAATTAAGAACCCGGACAAAATAAGGTGTCTACAAACCTTATTCGGAATTTGAATTACTTTGAGAGGAAGAATGTGTCACTTTAACATGAATTACTTTAAGCATTTCAAATTTAAGTTGATTTTTTCAACATTATGTTTTAATATGATCGAAAAATAAACTAAATTATAAAAGACCAATGCAGTTGTAAAAAATAAATAGGTTCATCGTAATTAGGTTTTGATTATAGTGAAAAATACATCAAAAGTAAAATCTTTAATGCATCAATTTAAACAAAATCTAATTAAAAAAATATTCTAACTAACTTAGAAATTAATAATAGAACTAAATTACGCACAATCTTATTAATAAAATTAAAAATATTTTTTGATCTAAACTTTTGATATCTGAAAATCATTTTGAATCTTGATAAATAAAATTAAAAAATTATATATTAATTAATTATTAATCATTTCAACATTTTATTATTCTGATCTTATGCTTAACTAAACAAACAAAACTAAATTACAAACAAAAAAGTGACAAAACCAAAAATCCTCTATGTTCTTCCATTTTCCTTCCGTTTCCTTTGCACGATTGAACAAAACAAAGTCCGGTCAAAAGGTCCCAAATGGAAGCACGTGGCGGCAAATATACGGCGCCATCCAGCAGAGATCCTCCCTTATCTCGGTCCCCCTACCCTTAATTTGAGGGCCACATGCCCCATAAACTCTACCAAAAAAGTTAGTCACTCACTCGTACGAATTGCACTTACTTTCACCGCAGGCAATCCCAGTTCTGTACCTCGTAAGAATATTCCATGCCGAGAATCAGAAGGGGCAAAACTGTCAACTCGTCATAACAGAATCGTTCCCACCGACGTTAACAGAGAAAGGAGGGAAAAACTAACGGTCCTTAACGTCGTTCCGCAAGTTGTTTTTTTATTATTTATTTTTTTATCCTGAAATTCTGAAAAAGGAGAATAAAGAATGAAGAGTCACGCGCTGCACGTGCACCGACGCTTAACAAATAGCAAGTTTAATACAGGAGAAATGGACCCCACAAAAAACGGGCACCAAACCTATTGATTTGATGGTCTGTGGTTTCTTTCGCGTGTAACCATCACTCGCCAACCAATCAAAATCAAAGCCATCCATCAGACACGTGGAGCCATCGTTGTCGTTGGCGCCCTTTCACTTCCCCACCACCGTCAATCAACTGTTTTTAACGTCTCCTTTTTAACGGTTCGTAAATTTTGGTCGCTGTAATAATCATTAACTGTCACACTTAATTATTGCTTAGCAATATTTTCTTTGCCTAAAAGTTTGTGCCTAAGATCTCTAGATTAACCCTTTTTTGCCCTTTTACCACTTCAACCGTTGGAATAATGAGATTTTTAGCCTAAATAAAGAAAAATACAAATGTTAAATTTTGAATATCATATCCGCATAATTCACATATTAAAGTAAAAATATGATTATTTAATTCAATACTTAAAACCAATCAATTTTAATTACATTTATATATGATTATAATTGAATATTCAAACATTTGATTCAATAATGAATTTTTTTGAATTTTTTCAAAATGTTTAAATTGTCAAAAAGATCATAAAAAAATGGTTTTCATAATTGAGACCCTAATTTTTTTCGTAATCAATTGAGCCATTATATTTCAATTTTCATTCAATTGAGTAATTTCGTTTACGAAAACTGCTAAATCCATATGGAAACGGTTAAATCCGCACAATGCACATGACAAAAAAAATAATATACCTAATAGTTTTCATTTAAGTAAAAGTTCAATAAAGTAAAATTGAAAATATAATGACTCAATTGTTTGTGAAAAATTAAAAAAAGACTAAATTGCAGAACTCCTTATTATTCGATGGCTTTTTTGACCTTTTAACCTTTCAAAATCAAAATTAGAAGGCAATGGATGATAGAATTGAGTAAAAGAATACATGACCACTTTTTCTATCTATAAATCCCACCTCATTTTAATTGTCATTTGAGTTTTTTTTTTTTGAGTAGTACATTTTCATTAGAAGTTATAATCACAATCAGCATATTACATTCCATGAACAGGTAACTATGAAAATCACATTACTCAAACTAGGTAAACTAGTAAATAACTATAACAAACTAGTAAATAACTAGACTAACTCAAGCTCACACTTGGTGAGACTCGAACCTAAGACCTCAAAGTCTCAGGACCTCCTCCTTGCCACTAAGCCAAGACCTCATTGGCTAATTGCCATTTGAGTTAGATTTCAAGAATGGTAGTTTTTGTATGAAACATAAAATCAAAGGTTTATTTCAATTGATAGGAGTAGTAATAATTAATAATACATCCTTTCTATCATGAAAATACATAGAAAAACTACCTTAAGATATCCATGCAAGCACCAAGCGAATGAAGGCTTTCCTGTTGGCAACAAGATATCCCTAACCCACCAATTAATATGGCAGAAAAGATATGATAAAAGTGGTCTAGACAAATTCTAAGAAGTGGGTTCTGCAGACCAAGAAGATTCATGCAAAAAATCCCCAAGCTTACAGTACTATTAGTTAGCTAGGTTATCAAGAATAAGCTAACACTTTATACAAATAAAAGGTTTTGGTAACCAAGAGGAAGCAGAAATCATTGCTTGACCAAAATTAAGCAAAGCAGGTGAGTGGTGATGGTGTCTGTATTTAAGAAAAAGTGGGTGTCCAGTTTTACATATGTTAGGCACTTTCTCTTTTTAATTGGGTTGCTGTGATCATCTCAATGCTGATGGAATTGAATGGTAGGTGTGCATAGGCCACTTTTCAAAGCCAATCTTTCACTTTGTTTAGTAAAGGCAAAGAAGAAATGGCCACTGCAAGTTTCTTAACTGATGGCTTTAATTTAGCTACTGAGAAAGTATCGGTTAGTTAAATTACCTATCATTTCATCCAAGGTGAATCAATGCCTATTCTCTTTTAGCAGAGATTGTTATATGTATGTATGTACGTACGTATGTACTCACACAAGACAATTTGTTGATGTGAATGTGGCATAGGCTAGAGTAGGAAGGAATTTGATTGATGAAATAACACTGATGTAACTTCTTTTCGAGGAGGCCAAATCAAATGAATATGAATGTTTCAAAGTGATGAAACATATGCATGTGTCATGATAAGAATCAGACTTATTAATGAAAGATATGTGTATGGAGAATAAAATTTTGTGGGTTGCTTAAGTATAGGCTGAAATCTCTTATTAAATCAATTCTAAAAAGAAACTTTTGCCTTTATTTTCCTTTATTTTCTTGCAATATGGTGATTAACAACACATGAGAAACCCCATTATAATTTGCTAACATTAATCTGTCACCATTCACCAGGACAAGGGGCATGAAAACCTGCCATGGCTTCCCCTGAAAACCATTTTTAAAGGCATTAATTTATGGTTGACAACATAAATGAGCAACAGTGGCAGTAGGTGACCTAATAAGTGATGATAAAATGTAAACAAATCCTTAATCTGCGCTTGGAAATGGGAATGGGAGTGAGACCCCACGGGGCTTAGGGCTGAACTTGGTTTGCACTTTCCTTCCCGCTCATCTCGGCGTTGAAAAGTAAAGGAAGTGGAAGGAAGACAGAAGCAAAAGAGGATTGAACACTGAACGACTTTGGCTGCTTTGCCTGGTTCCAGTTTTACCAACTTAACGTGCTGCCATGTGGGGACATATCAGAAAGAAGATCCATCTAATCAACTATTGGTTTGACTTTTATAGTATAGATTAATAAGCAAATCTAACTAGCATTTGGATTAAAGGGTTTTCTACTAAACTAATCATGTTTCTTATAACGTTCCCTAAGAAAACTTTCATAAATGGTAGAGAGAGATCAGACGCTTTGGTATTGCTTCTTAATCTTACAGGTAATGGAATTTGTATGCCTCAATCCTAAACTACTCCATTCTTTGAAAGGTTCTGCAAGGTCAAAACCTTACAAACTTGAATTAGATTTTACTACTATATTGTAACATCGGTGAATATTGTGCTGTAGATTTTGATGCAAATGTGAAAGTATTTTTTCTTCAATCCTCGCAAAGTAAAAAAGTGCCTAATCTCAATTGAAATTTGGGTTCTACATCAGCTAAAGAGCTTATCTACTCCGTGGAATTACTGCCATGATGTGATCCTGTTATGATTGGAAGAAGAAGAAAGGACAAATTTGACAGAAACTAAGTACTATAAGACTTGCTATTCTTTAGATTTGATAGATTTTCAATTTATTATTAAAAATTGCTGACAAGAAATTTTTTTTTGAAACACTGACAAGATATTTTTTGTTAGACTAAATCAGACTTGATTTCTCTGCATTTATTTATTTTTTGGCGAAAGCTTTCTCTGCATTTATTGAGTACTCTTTGTTTTTCATCACAAGGAACCTTCTTTATGATGGCATACCAAATGCAGGAAAATAGTGTTTTTTTTTTTTTCAGAGAAGAGATATTGTAAATTGGAAACCAATGAAGATTGTAGGGTCAAAATTGAAGTTTGATGTAGTAATAAATAAGACAGCAAAAGGGCAGAATAGAATATTGATTTAACTACAATTACAGCTAGAAGTTGGGATTCTTGAGAAAATCAACAAGAATCACAAACAAAATATAAAAGATCTAGGTAATTGTAATGTAAAGAGAAATTTAGCTAAGGGTTTGTTTTGAGAAGACAGACAACAAAGTTGCATGATATCAGCTAGTGTCACTCGGAAGCAAAATAATTGTCGCAATGAATAAAGAAAACTAATATTAAAAAAACAGTGATGGGTGCATGAGAATTGAGATGGTTCTTTTCTGGGTTCACATGGAAGAGACTGAGCAAGGAGTGGAGACAGTACAGATATTGCAAAAGGTCCCCATGACAAAAAGCTGGCAGGCGGCAGCAGCAGCAACGAGCAGAACTTACCCTTTTCTTGTTCTGTCATGACCATAATGCCATCTGTCTGAGGGTATATTATCGAGTCAAACCAAGAACAGTGTGCTATAGAAAGAGTCTTGTCGGTTGGCTCTGTAAGTTTCCTGGGTTAAATATGGAATTTGGGGTATCAGACAAGGGTGTTGATGCAAGTCTCTTTGGTGGCATTATGGTGAAACGGTGATGCAATTAATCGACAAAGTAGATGTCAAGATGTTAGCTGATCTAATCTTATGACTTGACACACTATCCAGCTTTAGAACTGCAGTTCCTGCAGAGAAAGAAGAACAGTATATAACAGGATTTTCCATTTTCTTTTTATTTGATGAAATTAGAATTTGGGTTTTTCTTGAACGAAATTATGCGTCAATCATCATGCAACTGATGTAATTTGAGTTAAGACAACTTACAGAAAAATAAAATGAAACACACTTCAGTTATATTTCATGATATGTGTTGGCTTGGAAAGAAACAGAATTTGCATGAATCATTCAAACAGAATTTGCACGATTTAGGGGTTTTTTTATCTTTTTCATGCAAATCTTTGAAAGTTCAGGCAAATTGTTAAGAAAAAGGGAAATGACAGATACTAATATAGTAAAGTAATGGCAGATTCTGTTAACGCGTGGGAAACACTCACCAAGATTAAGCCTTCAATCTTCACCTAAGATGTAAGAACAGTATAAAGCTTCTACCATTTACTGTTGGGATACCCTTCTTCCTTTTTTTTTTCTATTTTTTCACTTTCCTATTGTAACAGCTATGGACACCTGTGAGCTGTGAGTTGAAAACTGTACAGAAACACATTTTTCTCACTTATAAATTGCTGCCTGCTCAGAGTCTCGCTTCTCTCAGAGACCCTGTGTGAAAATGGATTCTCTTCCTGCTCCACTTTCTTCTCATTAAACCACAGCCACAACCCCACCAGCTGAAAACCTCTTTTTTTCTATCTCATTCTCACCTTTTCTAGTTGCAAGCTTTCTTGTCGAGTTTTGAAGTTAAAGGCCGAGTCCTGAGCTGTTGAAACATGGAAACAAGCTCAGTTCCAAGGCTGTTAATTGCTTTTTGCCTAGCTTTGTCTTTGGGTTGTCAAGTGATTCAGTGCAGTGTTACCTACGACAGGAAAGCCATAGTGATCAATGGGCAGAGGAGAATTCTCTTCTCTGGTTCCATTCATTATCCCAGAAGCACTCCTGATGTACTTCACAAGTTTCTCGTTTTACTGAAAATTTTAATGCTTTTTGGATTTTTTTTTTCAATTTCTGAGAAATAAAATGGGTTGATTTTGTTTTTGCAGATGTGGGAAGATCTGATACAGAAGGCTAAAGATGGAGGACTTGATGTGATTGAGACTTATGTTTTCTGGAATGTTCATGAGCCATCTCCTGGAAATGTAATCCATTTTCCCTCCATTTTCCTACTATAAAGTTTGTGTCTATGTTTTCTTTCTTCTAACTTGGATTGCCTTTGTTAAATTTTGTTGTGTTTACGATTTTACAGTACAATTTTGAAGGAAGATATGACCTTGTGAGATTCATAAAGACAATTCAGAGAGCAGGTCTCTATGCTCATCTCCGCATTGGGCCTTATATCTGTGCAGAGTGGAATTTCGGGTTAGATCCAAATCTTTTCTTTATTCCATTTCTTGTTTCTCTTCTCTGCTGTTTGAGCTAACTTGGGTAACTTCTATTTCCTTGATATTCTAAATATTTTCACCATGCGAAGAGGTTTTCCTGTCTGGTTAAAATATGTGCCAGGCATCAGCTTCAGAACTGACAATGAGCCTTTCAAGGTATCCTTCTGCTGTCCTTCATTACTACTTTCCTTTTCTTTGTTTTAACCGTATGGCAAATTAGAGCAGAGTTACAGAAAGATTAATGATTTAACCATGGTTTTTGATGCATTATTGCAGAGAGCTATGCAAGGGTTCACTGAGAAGATTGTGGGATTGATGAAGAGTCATAACCTGTTCGAGTCCCAGGGTGGCCCCATTATTCTCTCTCAGGTAAATGCATTGGCTGTTGGCTTTTCTTTTCTTTTTGTCATAGCCTTGAATGCCAATTGATGCAACCATTGATTTTGCTAATCTATGGTCAACTTATAATGGTGATATGAACCTTACTCTTTAATTTGTATGAGCTCAGATTGAGAATGAGTATGGGGCGCAGAGTAAATTACTAGGGGCTGCTGGCTACAATTATGTTACTTGGGCAGCGAAAATGGCGATAGAGACAGGAACTGGGGTCCCTTGGGTGATGTGCAAGGAAGAAGATGCCCCGGATCCAGTGGTAAGTACTGAGCCCTCAAATTTCTAGTTAGCATGATTAGTCTCTTGCCCTATGGTCTTGGACTCTTGGTGAACTTTGAAGGAATAAGTTAATTTGAATTAATGTATGCAAAGCCAGATTTCTTGTTTTCAACTTTCAAATGTATGTTTTTTTTGTTAAACTTCAATTTTAGTTTGTATAATGAGGGTGGCTAAGGGAGTTTCATTGGTGCTTTTAACAGATAAACACATGCAATGGTTTCTACTGTGATGCATTCCAACCCAACAAACCTTACAAGCCAACATTGTGGACTGAGGCTTGGAGTGGATGGTATGTTTATTATGTGTTTTTCTTGCAAGCTTAGTTTGAAGAATCTAATATGAAATGAGAGTCCAACCATTTAATGCCTTTATTTATGAAAAGGTTCACAGAGTTTGGTGGTCCACTTCACCATCGGTCAGCTGAAGATTTGGCATTTGCTGTTGCTCGATTCATACAAAAAGGAGGATCCTTTGTTAATTATTACATGGTTGGTTCACCTTTTTCTCTCTTTTCATGGAATATTTTCAATGGAAAACTGGATTCTCAAGGACTAAGTTGCTTGTTTACCATGTGAAACAGTACCATGGAGGAACCAATTTTGGACGTACAGCTGGAGGCCCTTTCATCACTACAAGTTACGATTATGATGCTCCAATAGATGAATATGGTGAGCCAAAAAAAGCTATTTGCTTATTTCCATGTAGTTTGTTCTGTTAAAATATTGAAGAATTGTTGCATCTGCTTCAGGTCTTCAGTTTGTTTGATATTGCACACTACAAATGGTTTGCACCTTACAATCTGTGCCTTGCAACAATAGCATTTGAACCGAAAACAATATAAATTCATTTCTTATTTGCTTGTGTCTGCTGGTGTTTACATATTTCATTTGATCTATTAATTGGATTACAAAATGGGAATACAATGGTTCTCCTATTCCTTTACACATTCCTCCCGTCTAATTCATCCTCATCTGTTTTTATATCATCTTACATTTGCTTGAAAGCCATCAGGTTTAGGTAGCCACACTTATGCATTACTAACTACTTCCACAAAAACATGACAGGTTTGATTAGGCAGCCAAAGTATGGCCATCTAAAGGAGCTCCACAGGGCTATTAAGATGTGTGAGCGAGCTTTGGTTTCAGGAGATCCCATTGTTACTTCACTTGGAAGCTTCCAACAGGTTTCTGCTTGTATTCTCAAAGTCCACTGCTTCCGGCAGATGTGAGATCTCTAAGCGTTTACTGAATCTGATCAATGTTTGACATTTGCCAGGCTTATATGTACACATCAGAATCAGGAGATTGTGCAGCTTTCCTGTCAAATTATGATACCAAATCTGCTGCAAGAGTGTTATTTAACAACATGCACTATAACCTGCCTCCTTGGTCCATCAGCATCCTTCCTGATTGCAGGAATGCAGTCTTCAATACTGCAAAGGTACGCTGTTGTGAATTGAGTGAATTTGCATAACCAGTTTCAGTATCATTGTAACTGAAGCATATTTTTTAAGGAAGTTTAATTTTTGGTATTAAAATGTTCAAGGATCTCTCAAATAACAGTAAATCATGTTCGTCCTTTTCAGGTTGGAGTTCAGACATCACAAATGCAAATGTTGCCAACAAATGCCAACATGTTCTCATGGGAAAGTTATGATGAAGATACTTCTTCACTGGATGACAGCTTAACGATAACTGCTGATGGTTTACTAGAGCAAATAAATGTCACAAAGGATGCAAGTGATTACCTATGGTACATTACTAGGTAAGACTGAAGTCCCCATGGTATATTTGAAGAGAAAATTACTGTGTTTTTTATTCATCATTTCATATTGCTCTGCTACCCCTTTATTTTGTTCCTTGAAGATCAAACCAGAATTGAAGGAAACAGCTATAGAGATTTTCTCCTGTTTTCTTTCTCTTTTAGCGGGAGAGAGGGGGATCGAAGAGACTTTTATTAGAGCTTCCTTCACCTGAATTTATGTTCAATACGTCAGAAACTCATTGAAAATAAATGTCTTCAAGCAGGCAGCATTGTAGCTAGATATAAGATTTTATGGTGCTTACTTATTCTTAAATTTCGGGAATGTCTCACAATTAGATGTTATATGCTACAGTGTCGATATCGGTTCATCTGAATCCTTCCTTCATGGAGGGGAACTTCCCACTCTCATTGTGCAATCAACAGGCCATGCTGTACACATCTTTATCAATGGACAACTTTCAGGTACATAGTTTTATTGCCTATTCCCTGGATTGTCTTTTTTCCTTTTCAGAAATAAAAATAGAAACATGATGGTAACAGGTTCTGCCTTCGGATCAAGGCAAATTAGGAGATTTACATACACTGGCAAGGTCAATCTTCGTGCAGGAACAAACAGAATTGCACTGCTGAGTGTTGCTGTTGGATTACCGGTTAGTTTCTCTCCCCAACCTTTATTATTATTGTTTTGTACTCCAAATCATGAATAATTTGGAAACTGACTCTTGTTTTTTGGTGATTGAAGAATGTAGGGGGACACTTCGAGACATGGAATACAGGAATCCTAGGTCCAGTTGCACTGCATGGACTTGACCAAGGAAAATGGGATCTGTCCTGGCAAAAATGGACGTACCAGGTAGTAAAATCGACCTCTGTCGTCGATGTCTTTGTTATTGATTCAAACAAGTTTCATCATGAAAGGCTCTTTAAACAGGTGGGGCTAAAAGGAGAGGCAATGAATCTTATCTCACTAAATAGCATTTCCTCTGTCGAGTGGATGGAAGGATCGTTGGCTGCACAGAAACAGCAGCCACTGAGATGGCATAAGGTAAATAAAAATGAAAAGTATAAGTATTTGCAGCATGGGTTATGGCTTCTAAAGAGTTATAAATTATTCTTTTGAATGTTGCAGGCTTATTTCAATGCACCTGAGGGAGACGAGCCATTGGCTTTGGACATGGAGAGTATGGGAAAAGGTCAAATCTGGATTAATGGGCAGAGCATTGGTAGATATTGGACTGCATATGCTCATGGTGACTGCAATGGCTGTAGTTATGCTGGGACATTTCGACCACCAAAGTGTCAGCTTGGTTGTGGCCAACCAACCCAAAGATGGTAACTACCCTTAGGACCCAAGCTATGCAGAAATCTTTCTACTCTCTCCAATGAATAAGTTAAAAATATTTTCATCATTTTGTTCTTTTATTCAGGTACCATGTTCCTCGGTCTTGGTTGAAACCCACACAAAATCTGTTGGTTGTTTTTGAGGAACTTGGAGGAGACCCCACGAGAATCTCACTTGTAAAAAGATCTGTGTCCAGCGTTTGTGCTGATATCTCCGAGTATCACCCAAATATTAAGAACTGGCAGATTGAAAGTTATGGAAAGGCAGAAGAGTTTCGTAGACCGAAGGTTCACTTGCACTGTAATCCTGGACAGACTATCTCTTTCATCAAATTTGCAAGCTTTGGAACTCCTCTGGGAACTTGTGGAAGTTACCAGCAAGGCCCTTGCCATGCTCCTGCATCATATGCCATCGTAGAGAAGGTATTTCAACTTTCTTTTTGATAAACTAAAACCTGCATGCACGCATTTCTCACCGTTTTCTACTATTTGATGTTCCACAGAAGTGTATAGGGAAGCAAAGATGTGCGGTCACCATAGCCAACAGTAACTTCGGGCAAGATCCATGCCCAAATGTTTTGAAACGGTTGTCGGTTGAAGCTGTTTGTTCTCCAATGTCTTCAACAACAGCCCAGCCAAACTGGGGAGGCTAACAAGCTTGAAAGACTCACAGAGAACTCCACGGTGTTTGCATTTAGTAATTTAACTATACACTATCAGCATTTGAAGCAAGCAGCAAAGAAATAAAAGGAAGAGTGCAAAGAATAGACGTTTAGTTAGGATAGGTTCAGTGCCACAGCATTTCAAACGGAAGGCTCTGGCTAAAGTTGTTCAGTGCCATAGGAAATTAGTTATTTAAAGTTAATTTAAGTGGGGTTCGTATACTGCTGTAAATTAGTGATTATAAGATAGGTGAGTTTCTAAGTTCCTGGGGTCCTGCGATTCCGGTCCTCAGGTGAAATTTCTCGCCTGTGTCCCCGGCCTTTTAACCGGAAACGGGCAGCAGGAAAGAGAAGATTGTATTGGTGTGAAATCCGTTTGTATCACTGGGGAAAATTGAACCCCTGTTAGGTTCATGTTGGGAGCGGTTCCTAGTATGGCCATTGTTCTATGTGCAGTTTCTGATTAAAATGCCTTCTTTTCCAGTTTTCCTAGTCTTTCCCTTCTCCTGGTTGAATGTTGCAAGTCTTCTAATGGCTGACAAACAATCTGAGATATTTACAACGCACACATAGATTATTGTAAACCACTAGAACAGGATCAGCCGAGACTTTGGGTGAGCAATCTAACAAAATTTTCTCTACACTGCTCTATTCTCTGATTTCCTCTTTTAGTTTTGTTCTACTTTGTTCTCAGCCATTTACCCCCACTTGTCGCTACACTCAATACTTCAAAGTCTATTCTAATCTTCCTCTCTGCCGTCTTCTGGCACATCATGTTTTATCGATTTGCAGCGTTTTCTCTTCACAACTATACCAGATCAAATGAGTTTCAGAACATGGTCCCTTGGAAGAAGTAACATACATTTCCACGGCAATGAGAAACCAGCATCTAGGCAAGTAAGTGGTACTAAAAAATGCTCCAACCACATCACCCATGAAACAAGTTCTATAATATCGTATCATATACTAATAGAAGCAAACTTAAGGTCTAACATAGAGATGTAGCAGCAAATAACGATGAGGTCTGTAATAGTAAATTCCTCAAAACATGGAAAATAGTACTAATAGTTTTCAGCATTAAGCAGAAGCAGCACTACTAGTAGCCATATGCTTTGCCACGGTCTGCTGAAGCTCATCTTTCTTGGCTCCCACCACCTTGTCCACAATCTTCCCCTCCTTCAGGAACATGAAAGTTGGCATTGCCTCCACAGCCCACTCAGAAGCAACATCCTGAAAACAAGAAAAAACAACTTCTATAAACATTTTCACTACTTGATCATTACTCCCTGATAACATAGACTTGGGATTTTGATTCTGCATTTACCTTCAACTCATCCACATCCACCTTGAGAAACATGACAGCGGGAAACCTCTTGGCCAGTTCAGCAAGGAAAGGTGCAATGAAACGACAGGGTCCACACCATGAAGCAGTGAAATCAACAACCACCTGCGTTTACCATGCAGGTAAAAATTCATACACCATTTGTAAAGGACCAAAAGGTAGAAAAAGATGAAAATGTAGCACAATGAGTACAAAGAACAATCATCAACATCACCATTAACATCTGTCATTGATTTGTCATTACTACCGTCTTTCTTCGGCACCTTTTTCCTTCCAGGATTGAAAATTTTGTGCATAATAAAATAAACCCCAACCCAATGCACAGGCTTCCACTTTGCGAGGGGGTGTGAGAAGGGCCATTGTACACAGTCTTTTCTTTACAATGAGAGAGAAATTATTTCCGCTTAAACCCCTCACAAAGGAACAACCTTTATCCTTGCACCAAAGATCCCTCTTTTGTGTGTAATAAAAAACCTTGCAAAACTAAATTCAAGTACCAACAACCTAGTTCTTGGTTTCTCAAATCTCAACCATCCTCTTAAAACAACCTAGTTCTTGGGACATCCTTCCAGTCTGTCCATGTACCAAAACCAACCATTCAAATACCGTACAAATTCAATAAAACAACATATCATTTGAGGAAAATGAAAACAGATCAGACCCATCATCTTAAAAAATCAAAATAATCATAAATCTGACGTTAAATAAAACAGAAAGAGAATATTAAATATATATATATATATATATATATATATATGGAGAGAAACAAGGGACCTTTGGAAATAAAATAATTTACCAATTTTTTGGATTCATTGCCCTTTCGAAGCTGCTCGTTCCATGAATCACGAGAGTGGCAACCGATCACTTGTCCTTCTTCTGCTGCCATTTTTGCTTAGCTCTTAAGTTCTCACGCAAGAATCGCTTTCTTCTGTTTCAACACTCTGCTCTGCGGGAAATTCTAAACATACCCCACGTTTTTACTAAACCTACCCCATCTTTTTTTTGGAACAGTAAAATTACATTATAATCCACCTACTTTTTCTTCTTCTCTTCTTCATCGGTGCCGCTCTCCGCCACGCTCCGCTTCAGGCTCTCCGTTCAGTTCGCTTCACTTCAGTGCTTCATCGCCTCCCTTCTCTGTTTCGCGTAGATGCGCCGCCGCCAATCTCGGTCTCGCGCAGGTAGCGCACCTGGGCGAGGCTCGGGTGGCCCTTGCGTGAGGATCGCCTCGCGCCCAGTAGCTCAAGCAGCGCGCAAGTTCACTTTGCGCGGCTCGCCCGCGCAAGTTCACTTGCGCGCTGCAAGCTAGGCATGCTCGCACACGCAAGTGAACCTGCACAAGCTTGGCCCGAGCAACTGCTGCTGGGCGCGAGGCTCAGCCTCATGTAATGAGACAGGGGAAGGGTTTGTAACAGAGGAGAGTGAAGGAAGCTGATGACTTTGGCGAGATGAAGAAGAGACAGGGGAAGGGTTTTGGCTGACGGGGGAAGGCAACAGTGTTGGAAGAAGGTTAAATTGGTCTTTTTACTTATTAGATTGTTTGGGTGGGGTAGATTCAGTAAAAAACGGGGTTTATTTAGAATTTCTCCTGCTCTGCCCCGCCTGCCCTGTTCTTAAATAGGCAAAATAAGGTTTCAGCAATGGGCCTAGAGTTTTGTTGTAATTACGGTTTTACCATTACGGGGAATCCCATGCAACGTCAACAAGAAATTGCCAAATGCAAGTACCATCAGTTCAGTTTTGTCCCTGTCGAGATTTTTAAGGTAATGTCTTATACGCTCTACTGTTTCAACCCTTAGATTAGGAGAATTGTTGAAGTAATCAATCTTGACGATGGTAAGTTCTTATCAGAATTGGTAGTGAACACAGAATACAACTTATATGAATCTGACAAACAGATAATTATCTTTTTTTTTTTGCAGTGCGATCAAATAATTATCTTTCTTGATTGGCTTATCACGAATTATTTGACTTAATAATTTTCGTGTTTTACACAAATTTAATACAAAAATTTTCCCTCAATCTGCCTTGGTGCATTTACAAATTACTGAAAAGCATAGGAGTTTACATTGTGCAGCCTATTACAATTCTTCCCTATCAAATCTCACCCCAGTCGGACGTCTGAATTATTAATCCTGTTAAAGTTATCATGTCATTTTCCCCATTGCAACTTCTTTTTTGGATTCAAAAGAATGAAATTCAAGAAGACATAGAATTGATGGAGCCGAAAATGAGCAACTCCATCTTCTCTGCAAATCCCAACATGGCCAATGAAAGAATCAACCATGAAAGAGCAGGTAGAGGTGCCATGCTCCACAAACTAGTAGTTATAAAAAATTCAAAACTGGTGTGTGCTTTATATTCAATAATATTATAAGCAACAATAAACAAAATCATTGTCCAAACTCCAAACCAAGATTCTATTGGTCAAATAAACAAAAAACATGGCTGTCAGAGCTCACAGAAGGCGCCTTCTGGGTTTCTTTTAACATTATTAAAGTGATTCCATTGAAAGGCGTCTTCATATGTCATCTCTGATGAATGATGATCATAAAAATTCAAACTTTCTAGACTATCTCTTTTTTTTTTCAAATTGTTGAAAACTCCATGATTCAGCATGTCAGTTTCTCTCCAATCTTTGCATTTGGTTTTGCCCATCAGTCTGGTAGCAGCTGCTTCACATGATCCTGATGTCATTAGTCTGGACCAGATGACTAGTTTTGGTGTGGAGCTGTGGCTATTAACTCGGCAATTTATTTCCCAAGAAGCAAGGGCTGGATGAAGGAGGATTCAACTGGATCTTCTGCTTGATTGTTCTCAGACAATGAGTAAATTGGATCCTTTTCTGACAGAAACTTGCTCTCTTGACTCTTTCCAAAGATAACCAGATACAGTCCAGCTATAATCAATGCTGCTCCAAGTATCCTGCAAATTTCATTTAACAATAACAATGACAAGCATAAGAAGATTAATCAATATTAAGTCATCTTTGCAGGCCACATTGGAAGCTTGACTAGATACTTTAGGGGTAAGAAACTAATGAGTAGTTTGGATGTGAAGACTCACCCTCCCAAGTAGAATTCTTCACCCAAAGTAACAGTGGCCATTACAGCAGCAAGTAAGGTTTGCAGAGGCAGATACATTGAGACAAACAAAGGACCGCCTCTATCAACAACATATATCTGGATAGCAAACACCATTGCTGAAGCTATCAAGCCCTGCGCCCAGAAAATTTTTCTATCATTTTTCAAGGAAATGGTAAACTCACAATTGAAGGATTAAACTGTTGTTTTTAAGGTTACCAAACACCAACCGCGTAGAAAATAGTGAACACTTCACCGTCAGAGTGAACCTGCCAAGCTCGGGAGTCTCTTTCAATGCATGCTGCAATTGCCCCGAACTGCATAACAGCAAAGAAGCAAGTGTATGAAACGAATGAGAGCCGAGCTGGGTATTTCTTCAGGACTGGTGCCTGCAAAACTATCCAGCTTGACCAACAAAGGGAATGCCCGACAAGACAAATGCAACCAAGTGTCCGGTTCTTCCCCATGGCATCTCCAAAGGAGAAAAAATCTGACATGTTTGAAGGTGAATTTGGACTATAAACAGTTGGCCCCTTGTAGAGAGTTATAAGTAAAGCGCCAGCTACAGAAGCGAGAGTCCCAAGCACCTTAGAGATTCCATCTTCACGGTTCAAGTGAACTTCTTCCATCCTTGAAAGACAGAACACAATCATTCTACAATTCGGGGAAGTAACAAAGATAGTTTTTCTCTCACCTGAATAAGGCAGCCATGATGAAAGTCACAGCCGGGACAGAATTCTCCGTAGCAGAAGCTAATGTAGGCGATGTGTTGTCTAAGCCAAATATGTAAAACCCTTGATTCAATGTTATTCTGCCAAAATAAAAAACCATAAAAGACTGAAACAATGTTCACAAGTGGTTCATAGTTAATAGTTCATACCCTATAAATCCAAGGAGGAAGAATTGAATCAGGAAAGAAATGGTCAGTGCTGGTCTTTTTTTCCTGTAAAGCAGAGAGGAATTAAAATTGCATCAGAAACCAATTGGAAAAGATTCTTGATGTTTTACTGAAACCAATCACATACTTTTCCAGGAAATATGCAAAGGGAGCCAAGGCAAGCAGTGCTAAGATATTCCTGTAAAAGGGGAAAACTAGCTTGCTTACGCCCATATTAAGCGCAACTCTCATAATTACATGATTCCCGGCATACCCAAGCTGGAAAACTGTCATGGCAAGATGCAGCTTTGCTCGTTCAGGCACCCTACACATTCTTGTAGCAGAGGGTGAGCCGGAGCCAGCTTCAGCCATTGGAGCAGCAGAGCAGAGAAGCGGAAAACCTTGCAGAGGGCAAATGGTGAGAATTGAGAGGATGCTGATTTGCTGTATAATTAATGAGAAAACGACAAGTAGCTCTGCAATCAAAGCTGACAGAGTCCCCAGTTCCTGCTGGCAATGGCATCTGTGGATCACAACCTTGATCACTTGCACATGTTTATATTTCCTGTCTTTTTTTTTCTTGAAAAAAAAAACAAAATACTTTAATCATGCACGATGAAACAGATGATGTAAAAAACAACCAGAAGGAAGGCTAATTGTAATAATATGACTATTGCAATATCCAACAGGCAAGAAAACTAAAATGTTTGACTGTCGATTATTAAAAATTCATGAAATATTGATAAGAAAACAAAGTATATGCTAAACATGACAAGCTCAGCAGATTGATGATGTTGATAACTTGACTTTTTCTCACTAACAGATGCTGTAATCAAGTCTATTTTGGTATTGTGATTAAAAGAGCCTTTTTTCCTTCAAAAGCTGTTTTTGACTTAACCTCGATGCCAAACAAAAGAAAACTCTTAAAATGAAACTTTTGTGGTTCAACCGTAATTTTTTTACGTAGAATGACTTTATTATTTCATATCTCTAAATTATTTTATTATTTAATTCATTTTTTTTTGGATATTTTAACTTACCATAATACTTTTTTCACAACAATGTCAGACACTTAAAAAATTCTCAAATCATATTTTTCACACAATGCTTTTAAACACTGTTTCCAACCGGAATAACAATATTAAATTGGCCTAATTAGATGATTAAAATTTAATCGAAATCCTAGCAAGTAGTAACTTTTTCGAGTTAAATTAATTTTGAAGTGATTAAAAATTGGAAATCTCCTTTTAGGAAGAAATATACATTAATCCAACTAAGACATAAATGTCCTTCAGGGAAAAATTCTAATTCTTGAAATTTGTAGGAAATAATAATTCATAGGATAAATATCATATTTTTTCTTTAAAAAAATAAGTTCAAATTATGTAAACTTACATAACTGTATGCTTTTAACCATTAGATTTTGAATTTGAATATCTATTCAAATTATCATATTTTCATCTTTAAAGTATAAAAATTATGTAAGTTCGAGAATCGAGTCTTAACATATACATTTTTTTTTTCAGATTATAAGTCTCGATTGTAAAAGAAAAAAAAATCATTGGATTTTAAATTGGGTTCCTTTTAGGGCTTAAGCACAGTTAGTTTTGGACATTGGACAGATTGTTTGGATCAGATTCTTTCTCCAGCCGCTTCACTGGCTGATAAAGTTGGGCTCAGACCCAACCCAACACCAGACAACAGATAGGGACGGAAACGCGCCGTTTTTTCTCCCGCGCCGCGTGGTTGCTCTCTTCTCGTTCTTGTTGCTTCGTTTCGGATACTGAATCAAAGCTCTGAAATCGAAACACCAGGCGCAGGCGCTCTTGTTTGGTTCAGAAATCAGAACCAAAGAAAAAGGTTTAAAACTCCGACAAATTAAAGGAATGCCGCCAAAGACTGAAAAAGAGCCTCTCAACTCCGTAGACTTAGCCTGCGACGACGATGAAGGCGGCGCCCAAACTGTCTCCGCCACAACGAAAGTTTACTCCACAACAGTAGAACCACCGCCACTGCAGATATCTGGACCGGAAGTGCCGCAGAGCTCAGGAGCCATCACCGCATCGGTACTACCCTCCAATGAAGCCCTAGAGTCTCGAAGTTTCTGGAAGGCCGGGAATTATGCCATTGGTCCCATCTCCAAACCTGCTCTGCTCGAAGGTTCGACTTCTCATTTTTCCGTTTCACTATTTCTGTGCGTTAATAGTTTTTCCATCGGATTGAGCTTTTTTTGTATTTTTTTTTTTCCTTCAATTTTAAGTGTCATTGGAGCATGCGCGTGTACATCCCAAGTTTCTTCATTCGAATGCGACGTCGCATAAGTGGGCGTTTGGAGGTAGCTGAAAATTCCACTAACTGAATTCTGGAATTTCCCTTTTGCTTATGTGTGGATTTTTGTAATTTATAGTGTTTTTCCCCTAAAATTGCAGCAATTGCTGAGTTAATGGACAATGCTGTGGATGAGGTAAGCTTTAATCTAACCAATTTTTTGGTTAGTTCTCAATCACAGGGTTGAATTGGTTTTTAACTGTCCATTTTTTACCTGCCTATGTTCTTATAGACCCACCATGGTGCAACTTTTATAAAGATTGATAAAATTAATGTAATGAAGGATAATTCTCCAGCTTTGCTTTTTCAAGGTAGTATAATATAGCTTTGATCTGCTTTTTTCACTCCTAAATGATGGTGGTTTATGATGCGAGGTCTGAAACTTCTTATTTACTTTGCAGATGATGGCGGAGGAATGAATCCTGAATTGATTCGGAAATGTATGAGCTTGGGTTATTCTTCAAAGAAATCAAACACGACAATTGGACAATGTAATTCTTATTAATTATTGTTTTATCAATTTATGCCTTGACCTAAGAATTTAGTTAATTATTTTTTGGTATGTTTATGCTCAATATTGTGGTTATTGTCCTGAAATGATGGCTGGTAGAAAGACCTGCATTTTTGTTCTATGTGATTCCAAATATTCGTTTAAGTTGATCTCGCCTTGCGAATGATTTTGCAGATGGTAATGGATTCAAGACAAGCACCATGCGACTAGGTGCTGATGTTATTGTTTTTAGTCGTTCAACTAGTGCAAGGTATACGTTCTGTGCAGTGATAGACATAGATTCCCATTCTTCTGTGAAGATGTTTAGACATTATATAAAAGAGATTTGTCTTTCATTTTATTTGTTTTATCGGATATGTTATCTAGCTCTAATTGATACTTTTGAATGCATGGGATTTGAAAAGTTCTTTCTTTGCTTCTGTTTATGTCAGGCTTTAGGCTTTTAGTTGGTGGAAGTAAATATACATATCTCTTCAACATATGTTGCCCCTTTCATGTGTCCATATATATGTTTACTGTTCAGATGCTACTTCCTTAGGCAGACAGGCAAGCCTTTACCGATTTTGAGGGTTTTTTTTTAATGTAAATGTTAAGGTTAGAATCAGGGGAAAAAATGGGGCAAAATGTGCTATTTGTTTCTTGAATTTATGCGGTTTAAGCTGCTACCCAATCTAAATGCATCTTTTACTTCTGGTTCTTACTTTAATAGTCGTAAATGTTCTGTGACCATTTTTTTTGTCTCCGAATATGTCCTTAGCAAAGCAACACAGAGCATAGGACTTCTATCTTACACCTTTCTACGCAGAACTGGGCACGATGATGTCATTGTTCCAATGGTAATTAAGTATCCTTAGTATTTGGGAATTTTTTTCTCATCCCTTCAAGGAGTTAGGTTTGACGATTTGGATTTATGCTTAATGTCCACAACTTGACTGCTGTGTTGTTTCGCTTCTGTTCGCAGATAGATTTTGACATTTCTGGTCATTGGGCAGAGCCAATAATTTACAGCTCACAGGATGATTGGTCTTCTAACCTGAAAACTATCTTAGAATGGTCTCCCTTTTCATCAAAGGAGGAGCTGATGCTACAGGTCTGGCAGCTTTGTTTTATATAGTAAAGTGCTGATTTGTTTTGTGAGGCCTGTTCAGGAGTACTTCCAGGATTGACCTTGTTGAATGTCTAAATTACATACATAACTTGTTCAAATTTCAATATTGTTTGGCATTAAGGTGGTATTCTTAATTAGCAAGGAATTAGAATTACATAGGCCTTTGTGATACTGATACAATTACCTCAGTAAATTTTTCGAATGCCTTCCAAGCTGTGAATAAATTTAGCATAAGTACTAGAAGAGCAGCTAACTTGCACTAATATAGCAGTGTGCGTGCACATTTTTTGTCTAATAAGTCTTTCTCCTTGCATTTTGCAGTTTGATGATATTGGACCACATGGAACAAAAATAGTAATATACAACTTATGGCTGAATGATGAAGGCATATATGAACTGGCTTTTGATGATGATGATGAGGTATTTGCTTGGTGCTATAAACCGTGAAATGTATCTAAGATTGTTGTGGTATAATTTTAGTAATACATTTGAGAAGCAACATGTTCCAGAATTCATCTGTTTGTGCTCAGACCTAGGCTTTGGATCTCTCAATGCTTTTACTTATGAATTAAAAGCTTTTGATCACCTTGTCATTACATTTTTTATAAGTTATATGTGTAGATGTGTTTATATTTGATAGATAAAAGAAGTTTAGCCTCAAGCTTTATACTATTTTCCTATGTTCTTTTTCAAAAGGATATTCGACTGAGAGATGAAGCTGTTTGTGGAGGTGCAAAATTACACAAAAAGGCAGCTGAACTTCAATCCCATATTTCTTACCGAATCCGGTATTCATTGCGGGTAACATATCAAATTTGGATTTTTTTAATTTGGTTTCAACTGCTTGCTACCACTGCTTGAATCCGAAATAATTGCTCTTTTCCCTGCTTAGGCATATGCTTCAATGCTGTACCTCAGAAAATTCAATAACTTCCAAATCATATTAAGAGGGAAACCTGTTCAGCAGTTCAATATTGCTGACGAGTTGAAGTATCCAAAGGTTGTAACATACAAGCCCCAAGTAGCTGCTGGAACCAAAGAGGTAAGAGATAAGTTGCTAAGATATCTTCTGTTGTGTGTGTCAGATAAATTTGTTTTCCCAGTTCTTTTTTTTCCCTCAAATGTCATCCATTTTGAAATTTTTCTTCTACTGCTGCTGACAGTTGTATTCTTGTCTTCTTATTACTTTCCAGCACTTCTATTATTTGCTAGCTTTATATTCAAGGTTTTAACCTTCAAATTTAATTTTATTATTGTTCCTTTAGAGGTGATGTTTATTTGGAATCTTATGGAGTTCTAATATAGTTTTCAGTGGCAACTACCATTGGATTTATAAAGGAGGCCCCTTCTCTTGGAGTTTCAGGATTTAACGTATACCATAAAAATCGCCTTATCAGGGTATGTTTTGATGCTACTCTGTTGAACTTTTCATTTGTGATTTTTTATGCTCTGACAATCTGACTGTGGATCGGTACTGTTTAAGCCTGTATGAATACAAGGTTTTAAACTTTGAATGTTTATGAAACATAAGGTTTAAAACTTTGAATGTTGGTGGAACTTTGGCGGTAATGCAACTAATTTCTATGAGTTAAAGTTTGCTTAAAAGTTGGGTAACTTGGAAATTTAAAGCTATTTAGAGGAGTTACTGCTAATTTTATGATAAGCTGTTCTGCTTGTTCTGAAAAATAATACTTGATTATGATACTGATCTGGCAAGTCTTTTCACATTGATGCAGCCCTTTTGGAAAGTGACTAGTGATGGCACTTCAAAAGGGAATGGTGTTGTTGGTAATATGCTTTTTCTCTAGTTTTTTCCTTGTTAGGTATTCTCTCACTTTATGTTATTTATGGCTGCATTTGCTTGTTTTTCAGGTGTTCTTGAAGCAGACTTTATAGAACCAGCACATGACAAGCAGGATTTTGAGAGGTCATCAATGTTTGTCCGACTGGAAGCTAGGCTAAAACAGATGGTTAATGATTACTGGTTTGTTCTGTATCACACATTGCTTTTAGATTGTTGTTAAATTTTTGCGGTGCAAAATGACAATTCTGAGATTTTGTAAAGGGGGAAGGGTAAAAGAGGTTGGTATGACATCTCCCTGATAAACTTTTCATTACAAAATGAGGTGTTCTTGTTGTGTCTTGAACTGCCACTGACATCTAATTCTTGTTTGGATGGCATTCTCGAGAATGAGCACACACCTCCTCTCAACTTTCTTTTAGTGTTAACTCTTTTTCTATGTACTGAGTTGTGTGATTTTAGGCATTATCTTCACAAGCACTTTTTTTTTTTGTAATGTTCTTGATTTGCTGAACTAAGGATAATATTTCTGCAGAATTTGAGTTCTTAGATCCTTGTTCTTAAAACAACTGGCCAACTGAGGAAAAATTGTTTTTCTCCACCAGACAGGGTTCTTAGGGGTTCTTATTAGTCCAGTTAATGAGACAAGACTCAAGAGCTTGCATAAGTAGGATGGTTGCAAGCTCATACTTGTTATGGCTGTAGACTGGTTTTCTAATCTGTTTGTTCCCAGTTTTTACTGCCTGTGCAGACTCATTCCTATACAATTGTTGTTGAATTTTATATTAAAGGAGCCTCAAGTTTGATTGATCACCTTATGTTTTTAATAATGATTTCATATGCTTCTTGGCTCACGTAGATTGAGGTTTACTATTACCATTGTTTATTACTCTTTTGACTAGATGGAGTTTCTTCTTGCGAAGCAGGAAAAATCATTGTGTCTTGATTGGCTATCAGCCTATAGGTTCCGCTGCACGTTATATGCAAAAGGAGCGCCCTGTTCAACCTCCTGGTGTGCATGCAGCAAGCATGAAGAAGCATTTGCCTGTTTATCAGCATAATAGTAGTTCTAATCTGCAAGCAGAATGTGATGAACAATATATTGTTCATATTCCGGCCGATTGTGAACAGGATTTAAGAAGTGAGCAACCAGCTCTTGTCACTTTTAATGAATACATGTCTGAAGATGATCTGGGATCCAAATCAATCGATCAATTATGTGAAGAGAACATACTACTTTTCCAAAGGTAAAATTTTATTTTCAATGTATCTCTCCTTCCAAGGATAAGGTCTGTGTACTAAGTTCAGATTTGAAGTTCAGTACAAGTTTCATAAATTAACCCATTCTTAGACTCTGCGTTTAGTTATTTCCCATGCTGTCCTCTTCAAGATTTTTTCTCTTGCTAAACAAACTGGTAGCCTGATGATATCCTCTGGCACAGGTGCGAGGAACATGCACGGAACGAAGCTGAATTGAAACAGACGGTATGTTTTATTTGCAAAGAGTCCTTTTGACTTTGGAAAGGTCAATTGATAACTTTGAAGTACTAAAATTGTTTCTACTTGGAATACATAGATTGAGGAACTAGAGAAGCAGTTGGAGGATACTAGAAAGAAGTGCGCCCAGCTTTCTTCACACATAGAGGCCAAACGGAAACTGAAGGTTAAATAAAGTAACTCTACCCAAAACATTTCATTTCATAAACCTAGGCTTACCTCTACTCATCGCTTTGCTTCATTGTCAGCATGTAATTAACTTTTTGTGCAATGAAGCTTCCCTTGATGTAAACCTCATTTTGCAGTCGTGATGCACATGTGAGTGTATATATATATATATATAGACTTTGAAGGATTCTATAATGGAAAAAAATGCTTTTAAACGTTAAGCATCGACTGTTTTAATTACATGTGCATGGACAAGATGAGATGTGATAAATGGTTTTCACTTTCAGAATTAGTACAAGAGGCAGAGTTAAGAAGAAGGCACTTAAGTTTTTCGACCGCTCTCTGTCAAGCTTTTTCCACTCTCCCTAAACGTTAAGCATCGACTTTTTTTTTTTATCGTCTTTTAATCAATTTTTCTTCTTTAGCAAGTCAGATTAACTCGGAACGAAATATTCGGTAAGGATTTACCATCCAGTTTCAAAAAAAAACACACACACACATAGATATATATATATATATATAATATATATATATATATATCCTTTTCTAACCCAGGCATTATAACTATATTTCTTTTAATTATGTTTGAGTGATGTAACACGAAAAAGAAAGAAATGTAAAGAATTGTTTTGTGGCTTGCAATAAAAAAATGTTCTTCTGACTTCTGAAGATGTAGATTTGGGCTTAATTGTGACAATGGTCCCTGGCCCATGTTTCTCAACATGTTTACTTACCGGCTCAAACCAGAGAAATCTAATCCGGTTCAGTCCAGTCCATGCTTTGTCTTCCTCAGTTGAGTTGATCCGCGTCAACAGTCGTTGCCAGTGTTTACATCTGCCGTGCTGTCCCCGTTCCGCCATTGATCCTTCAACGGAGCCGCGACTCCAACTCTCAAAACAACCATGAGGAAACGAGATTTAGCTATTCTTATGCTCTCAGCTTTCGCCATATTCTTCTCTCTTCAGGTCTTTTTATTTCCTTTTTTATTTTTGTTCCTTTTCATTTTTATTCGCTGCATGAAGCATAAACCCTAGAAGAAGCAGCTCAGCTCTTCAATTCCATGCTAATTTTACTGGAATTTAACCTTTTTTTTTTTATAGCACGAGGGAGATTTCTCGTTTAGAGAAGCGTGGTTCCATTTATCCGATGAATACCCGATCAAATTCGAAGCTGAGCGTCTCCCTCCACCTCTAGTCGCCGATCTAAATGGCGACGGAAAGAAAGAAATCCTCGTCGCCACTCACGATGCCAAAATTCAGGTTATTCATTTTTTCTATAAAATAAATTATTCAAAAAATGAAAAACAAAGTTTATTCTTAAGTATTAATTTGATTGAATTTGGAACCTACTAGGTATTGGAGCCACATGCGCGGCGTGTCGATGAAGGATTCAGTGAAGCGCGTTTGCTGGCTGATGTCTCCTTGTTGCCTGATAAGATCAGGGTTGCTTCTGGTAGACGTCCCGTGGCTATGGCCACTGGTGTTATAGAACGAAGCTATAAAACTGGACAACCTCATAAGCAGGTTCTGGTTGTTGTTACTTCGGGTTGGTCTGTGATGTGTTTCGACCATAATCTCAAAAAATTATGGGAGAATAATTTGCAGGTTTGTGTACTTGGCGAGGTTGTATTTGGTCTTCTGTAACGTTTTTTTTTTTATAGTCCTGGGTTTTTTTGGTGTTGGACAGGAGGATTTTCCACATAACGCACACCATAGAGAGATAGCAATTTCAATAAGCAATTACACCTTGAAGCATGGGGATTCAGGTTTAGTCATTGTTGGTGGGAGGATGGAAGTGCAGCCCCATGTATGTTTGTTGAGTTCTTTTGTTATAGTAGCATTTATTCTTTCTCTGGTTTTACTCCCTAAATCTGGTTGTACTTTTCCTGTTCATCAAGTCTATATTCTGACAACTATTATGTTTCAATTACAAAGGAACCTTTTTTTTTTTTTTGTAACTTGTTAGCATCCCAGTGTTAATGTTATCAAGACCTGGATATTTGATTTGAAAGCGGATGTTTTGCCTTATGCCCCTCTGATTGGTTAACAATTTTCATTGACATTTTCAGATATACCTAGATCCCTTTGAAGAAATTGGGATGGCTGAACGAAATGCTGACCAGCATAGAAGAAGTGCTGCTGAGAAGGAGGTATGCATGTATCATTGTCCAATGATGTTGCACCTACTTGTTTGTAACTGTTGATGTTGGAATTTCCATGTTTCTGCAGAGAGATTTAGCATCATCCTGGCATGTGTTACAGTTAAATGTCTCAATGAAGAATCAATCTTAAACCTTGTTATGTCTGCTTCCTTAAATTCCCCTATTCCATGTACCTTCTTCAGTGCTTCCTTCACGTATGTTCCATTTCTTTCTCTGCTACTTTAGGCTTTTTAAACTTGTCTAATAAATACCTAAATGCTGTTGTTTTGGCATTAACTGAACCTGTCAAAGTTGGACATAGCTTTTATTTTTCTATTATCCTTCCATGTGAGCTACTTGATGATTGTTCCCCTCTTCGTTGTTCAAAATGTGTGGCATTAGGAATAAGTTGATGTCACTTCTAGATTCTGGATTTGAATACTTATACTCTGTATCACATATAGGCTTCTGAGAACTCTGGAACTATAAATTTACGCCACTTTGCATTTTATGCATTTGATGGACGAAAAGGTGGACTTCGATGGTCAAGAAAGAATGAGGTTGGTTTTTTTTTTTCTTTTGAGAAGTTATTTTTTATTTTTAATATTATTTGTCTGTACTTTTTGCAATTTGGCATATCTTTCACCATATTTTAAGGTCTTGAGAAAATGTATATGCACATTGATATTGTTGTCACCTGATTTACAAGTTTGGTGTTTTCATCAACTATCTTCTCTTTCTCTACATACTAATATGATCATTTGTTTATTCAGAATGTTGAAGAGCATTCTTCAGATCCATCGCAGCTAATTCCACAACATAACTACAAGCTTGATGTGCATGCTCTGAACAGTCGTCATCCTGGTGAGGTATACTTTGAAGCCATTTGGGCAATTATATCTCTGAAGGTGGATATAACCTTTAACTGCTTTGGAGAAAAAATATAATAGTAGCTGAAATCTTATTTGTTCATGGACTCATCATGGTTCAAGTGAACCATAGGTAGCTGATTTTCCAACTTGGTGACTGTTTTCATGGTTACATTCATCCATCATTTTGTGAGTAAATTTTTCATCCAAATACGAGTCTTAATTATCTGTTATAAAAGCATGCTTTTTCTTACAGACTTCTACATTTTGTTTAACTTTCTACTGATCTAAGTTGTGGCTGTTTGTCTAATTGTGTTGATATGTTAGCACTTCCCCTACCCTAGATGATTCATGGTGCAATAATCCTTTTGAATTTGTTCTTTTACAATCCAGTTGAATCTTTCCCAAGTGTAAAATCTCTTAGACATGTTGAACTGTAGTTTGAATGCAGGGAATTCAGAGAATCAATCCTTGGAGTTTTGCCACATCATTGGGTAAGTAAGTAGTAGTACATGTTAATTATGAACATTTACTATATTCTTTGTATTCTCAAGAATGTGAGGGATTCATGTTATATCTATCTTTTTCACTAGGATAGGAGAGAAGATACATTGTTGAAGTTGTCACATTTCAAGCGGCATAAGAGGAAAACGTTGAAAAGAGTACCCGGAAAGTCATCAACCTACCCTTTCCACAAGCCTGAGGAACACAATCCTCCTGGGAAGGATGAAACAAAGAAAATCTCAAACTTGATTGGAAAAGCTGCAAAGTATGCCGGTTCAGCAAAATCTAAGAAGGTAAGTTTGCTAATAGGATATGCATACTGCTGTCAAAACCTTCCTTCGAAGTTCAGAAAAGACTGTGGAACTCTTTAATGCCTTCTAATTTCCATTTTCACATTTTTTTGTGCAGCCAGTGGCTTATATTCCAACCATAACAAACTACACACAACTCTGGTGGGTTCCTAATGTTGTTGTGGCCCATCAAAAGGAAGGGATAGAAGCTGTTCATTTGGCATCTGGTCGGACTGTATGCAAGGTAACCTTAAACCCACACTCTGTACTTTTAGATATAAGAAATCTCATGGTTTGTGAAATCTGCTGAAGTAATATGTCATTTGTTTGCCTGAATTTCTTTCACTAGCTGTTAACATGAACTGCTACTTTTGCAACCTGAAAAGTCACCTCTTGGTCTTTTCTTCAGCTTTTGTTATATTTTTTCTTCCCTCATGAAATATGCATAACAGTTGTTAAATTGAACTTCTATTAGCTTTTATATACAATTTATTCATGCTATATATCAGGATCGTACATGCCTAACAGAAATGTCTACTGTATCTTCAGCTTCATCTTCAAGAAGGTGGCCTTCATGCTGATATTAATGGAGATGGAGTCCTGGATCATGTACAGGTACGGGCTGCTCACTTTATTTTTTAGGATCAAATTGCTGTTTGTTGTGTAATGCACATATAAAGGCAAAGATTGCAGTAGTACCAAAGTGCTAACTAGAGAGATGTGACAATTTATTCATTGTCCTTAGGCTGTTGGAGGAAATGGTGCCGAGCAGACAGTTGTTAGTGGATCAATGGAAGTGCTCCGACCATGTTGGGCTGTGGCAACCTCTGGAGTACCAGTTCGAGAACAACTGTTTAATGCTTCAATATGTCATCATTCCCCTTTCAATTTATTCCAACATGGAGAGTTCTACAGAAATTTTGGTCGAACTACAGATGTTACTTCTTTAGAAGTGGCAACACCCATCCTCATCCCTAGAAGTGATGGGCATAGGCATCGTAAGGGGAGTCATGGTGATGTTATTTTCTTAACAAATCGAGGAGAGGTACGCTGTTATTTTCTTAACTGCTCTTAAGTTTATAAAGAAATCTTTCTAGATTATGGAATTTTTTGGATGCTCGTGTTAAATTTTATCCGGCAGAATCCACCCTCTTTGCAAGTTCTGTGCGAACGTGAAATTAGTGATGCCATTAAGCGCATGTGGTCAAGCATGTATCGTTTTATTTTCCAGTTCTAGGCTGCAAGGTGCATGCTACGGTATATCCATGCCGAAAAATTGTCAAGTTAGAATGTACTAATAATAATCCTTTCAGGTAACCGCATACTCTCCCGGTTTGCACGGGCATGATGCTGTTTGGCAATGGCAACTCTTTACAGATGCTACATGGTCAAACCTTCCTTCCCCTTCTGGGATGATGGAGGGTGGTACAGTGGTTCCAACACTGAAGCCGATCACACTGCGTGTGCATGACAATCAACAAATGATCCTTGCAGCAGGAGACCAAACAGGTGTAATTATTTCTCCTGGAGGAAGCATATTAACATCAGTCGATCTTCCTGCTCCACCCACCCATGCTCTGATCTCCGAGGATTTTTCTAATGATGGGCTCACCGATCTCATTGTTGTAACATCTACCGGCGTGTATGGTTTCGTCCAGACAAGACAACCTGGAGCCCTCTTCTTCAGCACACTGGTCGGTTGCCTTCTGCTTGTGATGGGAGTAATCTTCGTTACTCAACACCTGAATTCAATGAAGGGTAAACCCCGTGCTTCATCTGGTCCTCGGTGAAAACAAGTTGTTTTATGTTCTAAGGCAGTGACAGCCAAAGATCAGACATTTGAGTGAAAATGGGTGTATCATGTAAGATCACATCATTTTGAAGTTTAATTAGTAGGTATTACTTTATCCAAAAAGGGAAATTAGATTATTCTCACTTTGATTTTGATTAGTGCAGATGTTACTTTTTAAGTAGTGTTAATTTTTAAGAAAATTCTACTTTCTTCTTTTCAAAATCTTACCTAATTACTAAGAAATTGTATTAATTTAAGATCAATAAATGAAGATTCACTTGGTTCAATAAAATGAGTAGCAAGCATGTACTAGGATTCATGTTATTTAAATAATCAGAAATCTCTCTTTTAGTCAACAATCTTTTGAGTTGTGTATTGTAAAGCTGGAATATGAAATCATGCAACTTCAATCCTTACCTTAAATTATCGAAAAGAAGTCTTTCCTTGAATAGAGCAAAGCAAATAGAAATTTTTGTAGTGGTTGATTCCTAGCACTTGGAAAAAGTAGAAACTGATCCTTCGATTGAAAAGTGTCGTGATCTCTTTCAAGGCGACAGCCAGCGGAGCGGCAGTAAACCCCCCTGGAGGTAGGACTCAGCCTTCTCAGGCTCAGCTTTAGGCCTCTAGTCACATGCAAGGTTACAGCCAGGTGTTCAAACATTGACATTTTGACAGCGGCCATTTGATTACATCTGTTTATTCCAATGCTTTGCCAATCCGTGCCTATTCACTTTTACAAAGGCCACAGGCCCACAAGCTCAGCCCCGTAGTCCCTACCTCCTCCCTCCCTACCTCCTAACCTTCACCCGAACAACAAAATGCCACCTGCCCTTGGCCCCTTGCCTGCGAACGCCATTGATTCTTGTTATCATCTCATTTAATTTTTTTCTTTTCTGCTCGTCCTTTTCAGAGAACCAACTTAACTTTTTGCTATATAAAAATATAAGCAAGAGGCGGGTGACTCGGCTCGGCTCCAAATTTTATAGCATAATATAATTTTTCTTAACTACTGTTCTAGAGTTTATTGACATTAATTTCATGATATATATTTCTAATTAAATGGGTCAATTTGTAGAGTATGGGAAAAAAACTAGGAGATGTTCAGTTCAGCCAAGATCAAGGATCTCTAATCAGAATAGTCTACTAATTATGGTTCAGTATCTTTAAGCAATTAAAGGCAATAATTCCTCTCTCTTGCAAGGCCAAACATTTCCACTTGATTCTTCAGTCAAATCTTTGAATCAAATCCAACACAACAGCATCCCACATTAAAGAAATGATTACCCTTTTTTTCTGATTGCTCTCAAATGGATTCAGCTTTACACTGAAACAGAAACAGCAACGAGTTATACAAAACTCAAACACATATACCAACAGTGAAGCAGAAACAATCATTCATAGTTTAGACCACGAAATTTGCAAAATGATGATGAAGATGCAGATGAAATGACAGAAATCAGCATGACTCGCGAAAAAAAAGGCTTTCATAAATGGCATTATGAGAATATTATTATAAAATAATTAAAAGGGGAAGGCATGCAAAGCTTGATGTTGCCATGTTAATATTTTGGGCGGTGCATCACTTTCACCATGCACTCAAACCAGAGCGTCTTGGATGGAATTTTATGCCCTGCTTGTCTAATCAGGGTAACTTCGAAATCATGAAGAAACAAGTTTTTCCATTCTCCACCATGTTTTCACAAGAGATTGATTTCATTTACAGATCAGAACTCCATTTCTTGTCTTTTGGTCATTATTGTAATTCGAAATCCATTCATTCAGTCCTAAAACCAATTGCAGTTATGATCATCTCTATATTATTAACAGGCTATCAAGATTTTTCATGTTTACACGTATTTAACACACAGCATATATGATTTAGATAACAAATTACACGCAGTAGTCCAAAAGGTTTTCCCTGTCATCTCTTGTACTCTCCAACTTTAAAAAAAAAAAAATTTCAAACCTCCAAACTCTACTCAAATTACCAACCAAGTGTGGCTCAGTTGTAATATGTTGATTCCAAGCGGACTTTTTTTGTCAAAAGTCAGAGATTCAAAACTTGGATAAAACCTTCATTGAGAGGGGAGGTATCCTTGTTTGCTCCATTCTCCGAAATGATTGCCCATTTCAACAATCATTTTATTAAAAAAAAAAAACTACCCAAGTTTTTTTAAGTTTTTTTTTTTTCATGAGCATTTGCTTCAACTTGCCTTATTTTAATTGAATAGTAATTGTAAAGATAGTTGACCAAATATGCATATGGTCATCCAGCCTGCATGAACCAGTTAATTAATGAGAATTGCATTATGTCAAACTGTTAGTATATCTCCATAATTATGGAAATAATTGTTTGGTTGACAATTTCGGATATGGTCCATAATTTCACGCTGAATCTCAACTCAATATTTGGCTATTAAAACACGATTTTGTGATGGTTAAAACGTGATTTTATTGCCATAATTAGCATACTCTTGTTAGTAATATAAGAGGGCTCCTTCCGGTCCCCAAGTACGTTAACCTAAAACACACAAACACCATCTAGTGAGATTTTGAGTGCTTGGAAGACTTGGAAGGCCTGTGATCGACATAGAGGAGATTGTCAGATTCGAAATCGCTTCAACATCAGAGTTACAGAGTACAATGGCTGGAGGTTAGATCCTGTCGCTTCCGCATTTTATTTGTTTAACATGTTTCATATTGTGTAGAAGCATGTTAGGCTTGTTTGATGTACTTACATTTAGTATCAGAGCCGTAGTTTAACCTCTGTCTTGCTAGAGATCTGTAGAAAGAAGCCATAAAAACCCATATTTTGAAACTTTAAGTCTCGGATTTCATGAAACTCATTCTGTTTTCATGTGATTTTGGTTCAAATACTTTAGATCTATTGTTGTAAAGCTCTAGGATGAAAAATACATGAAAAAGGGACTGTTTAAGGGTTTTGTACCGGTCGGTCAAAAAGACCCAAATTTCTGCAAAAATGCCAGTTCGTGCGAAGAAGAAAGGGTTGAATCGGGAGATGTTCTGCGGGAGCGTGAGATCCACGAGCCCGAGGGTGATTATGCGGGTGCGTGAGATCCACGCGCCCGAGGGTGATAACGGGCGCGTGTATCCCACGCGCCCGGTAGTGGAAAGATACCACGCGCCCGCCTTGGTTGTACAGTGCAACCGCACTGTTCAAAAAAAAAAAAGGAAAGAAACTTGGGCCATCCGGTTTGGGCCACAATTTGGGTTTCTTTATTTGGTTAGTTTTGGTCCATTTATTTTGGGTCACTTGGTTAATTATTTGGACATATAAATTAAATAAAAGGCCATTTGGTTTATTTATTTTAGGCCTTAAGGATTTATTTAATTTAATTAATTAAAATTATTTAATTTAGGCCAAATAATTATATTTTTGATAGTTTTATATCAAATTTTCAGTTTTGTAATTTTCATAATTTTATGAATAATTGGATTTTTTCACAAAATTAATATAATTATGAAAACTTCTCATTATTTTGGATTTTATGAGGATTTTTCATGAATTTGGAATTTTTACAAATGCTGCAATTTTTAATTGAATGATTTTGTGAAAATTATCATAAAATTATGATTAAATTATGAATTTTGATTTGAATGTGTATATGTGCTCATTTTGAATATGTATAATTTTGTTATTTTTTATACTAAAAGCACATGTAGCTAAGTTATTCATATTATTCGGAATTAAAGTTGCCTTGTGTTAATTGCAATTTTTTAAAATATGAATAAGCTTAGAATTTTTACCAATATGTCTAAGTGATTTATAATTTATTTAATTAGGGCTTAGCCACAGCAACCTTAATTAAGTAAAATTATTTTTTTGTAAAATCACATAATGATAGTAGACATAAATTGTAATTAGTTATAAGGTTATAGTAAATTTTATCCCACAGGAATTTTTATTATAATTTTATAACTAATTAGGATAAAATATCAAATTAGTTTCTTAATTTACCCACAGGAATTAGGAAATGATATAATTTGATAGTTTTATCATTATTATGAATCTATTAGAATTAGAACTTTAGCTCACAGGCAAGTTTTATGTCTAAGATTCATTAATAAAATATGTTTACATTGGTAGACATAATTAAGTTTGCCTCAAAAATTCTAGATACATAAGCATGTTTATTTTCTATATGCAGTGTTTCCTCAGGCTAGTATTAACCTAGAAGTTCCTGAGCTGGATGGAGAGAACTACAAGGTTTGGAAGGAGAGAGTTCTCCTCCAATTAGGGTGCATGGATATACTATGCTATAAGAAAGACGAGCCCGTATTGACTGAGACCAGCACTCCTGCTCAAGTAGCTTTACATGAACGCTGGGAGCAATCCAATCGCCTTAGTGTCATGTATATCAAGACAAAGATATCTGCTGGGATACGTGGTTCAGTCGAACAGCATACCGACGTTAGGACCTTACTAAAGGCCATAGATTATCAGTTTGTCACTTCAGGCAAAGCGTTGGCCAGCACCCTAATAATGAAGTTCTCATCGATGAGGCTCACCAATGTCAAAGGAGTGCGCGAGCACATAATGGCCATGAGAGATATAGCGGCCCAACTCAAGAAGCTAGAGGTGGAGATGTCTGAGTCTTTTTTTGTGCACTACATATTGAACACTCTACCAAAGTAGTACGGACCATTCAAGATATCATATAACACACATAAGGATAAGTGGACCATCAATGAATTGATGACCATGTGTGTTCAAGAGGAGGGAAGGCTGCTTATGGAATCGGGTGAAAGTGCATTTTTTGCAAGCCAAGGAAAGACCAAGGATCGAGCCAAGAACAAGGGAAAAGGAAAAATTCCTGCCCAAGCTGACATTAAGAAAGAGTCCAAGTGTTTCTTCTGTAAAAAGAAGGGACACATGAAGAAGGACTGTGCCAAGCTTCAGTAATGGCTCGTTAAGAAAGATAATCCACTCTCATATGTTTGTTTTGAATCAAATATGGTTGAGGTTAATCATAACACATGGTGGATTGATTCTGGATCTACAATTCACATTTCGACTTCCTTACAGGTATGACAAACCTAAGGAAGCCAGTGGGAAATGAGGAGAGCATCTATTCAGGAAACAAGATGCGCTCGCGTGTACATGCACTTTAGTTCTTAGGAGTGGTTTTGTTTTGCAATTGGAAAAGACCTTTTATATTCCTAGTTTCTCGAGAAATTTAATCTCTATTTCTAGGTTGGTACCTTATGGATACTCCTTTCCATTTTCAAATAAATCAATATTGATATATTTTAAGTCTGATATTGTTGGGAATGGTACCTTATGTGATGGTCTTTTCTCTATTGATTTGCAAAATGACATTGCTCATAACGCCTTGCATGTTCAAACTGGCACTAAAAGATGTGTTATGAATGAGGACTCTTCTACGTTATGGCACCGGAGATTAGGTCATATCTCCATAAATAGAATTAAGAGATTGGTAAATGACGAAATACTTAGTACTCTCGATTTTACTAATTTCGACACTTGTGTGGATTGCATTAAGGGTAAGCAAACCAACAAGTCTAAGAAAGGTTCCAATAGGAGTTCAACCATATTAGAGATCATACATTCTGACATATGTTGTCCAGACATTGATGCATATGGTCAGAAATACTTCATCACCTTTATTGATGATTACTCGAGGTTTATGTATCTCTACATGCTTCATAACAAGAACGAAGCATTAGACGCCTTTAAAATCTTTAAGGCTGAAGTAAGAAACAATGTGGAAAACCCATAAAATAGTAAGAACTGATAGAGGTGGGGAGTATTACGGTAGATACATTGAATATGGACAAGCACCTGGACCATTTGCGAAGTTCCTTCAAGAAAATGGGATTGTTGCCCAATATACCGTGCCTGGTTCACCGGATCAGAATGGTGTTGTAGAAAGAAGGAACCGAACTTTGATGGAAATGGTGCGTAGTATGCTTAGCAACTCGAAGTTGCCTAAGTCTTTGTGGATTGAAGCTCTTAAAACGGCAACGTATATATTGAACCGGGTTCCAACCAAGGCTGTTCCAAAGACGCCGTTTGAATTATTCAAAGGTTGGAAATCGAGTTTGCGTCATATGCGTGTTTGGGGATGCCCTTCTGAGATAAGAGTTTACAACCCACAAGAAAAGAAACTGGATCCTAGGACCATAAGGGGGTATTTCATCGGATATGCCGAACGGTCCAAAGGCTACAGATTCTATTGTCCATCTCATAGCACTAGATTTGTGGAATCAAGGAACGCCAAGTTTCTTGAAAATGACTTAGTTAGTGGGAGCGATCAATCTCAAGACCTAGTTTCTGTGAGAGATCAACCCTCTACCTCGAGTCAAGGATTGGTTATCATGAACAATGTCCCTTCAGTACAGCTGGACATTGAACAACCAATCATTGAAAATCCACAAGTAGTTGATAACTTACCAGTAGACGAGGCTCCTTGGATACACCAGAATTGAGTGAGCAACCAGTTGAACAACATGATCCTTCGGAGAATGTTGAACCAACATTAAGAAGGTCTACTAGGAAAGGAAATCAGCTATTCCTAGTGATTATATTGTGTATCTACAAGAGTATGATTTCAATATTGGGCCTGTTAATGATCCATAGACGTTTTCACAAGCCATGAACAGCAAAGAATCAAAACTTTGGTTCGATGCTATGAAGGATGAGATGGATTCGATGGCATCTAATGGAGTATGGGATCTTGTCGAGTTGCCTAATGGGGCCAGGGCTATAGGCTGTAAATGGGTCTTTAAGACCAAGACTGACTCATTAGGCAACATTGAGTGTTATAAGGCAAGACTTGTAGCCAAAGGATTCACTCAAAAGGAGGGAATCGATTACAAGGAGACCTTCTCTCCTGTATCTAAGAAAGATTCTCTTCGCATCATAATGGCACTTGTTGCACATTTTGACTGAGAGTTGCAACAAATGGATGTGAAAACGGCATTTCTCAATGGTGATCTAGAGGAAGAGGTTTACATGAAACAACCTGAAGGTTTTTCCTCTAGTAATGGTGAGCATTTGGTCTGTAAGCTGAAGAAATCCATATATGGGTTGAAACAAGCTTCCCGCCAATGGTATCTAAAATTCCATGAAGTCATCTCTTCATTTGGTTTCGTTGAGAACATCATGGATCAATGTATATACCAGAAGGTCAATGGGAGCAAGATTTGTTTCCTTGTGCTATATGTGGATGATATTATGCTTGCAACCAATGATAAGGGGATGCTACGTGAGGTGAAACAATTTCTTTCTAAGAACTTTGATATGAAGGATATGGGCGATGCATTTTATGTCGTTGGCATTAAGATCCATAGAGACAGACATAGAGGTATATTAGGTCTGTCACAAGAAGCCTATATTAATAAAGTCTTGGAAAGATTCAGAATGAAAGATTGTTCACCAAGCCCAGCTCCCATTGTGAAGGGTGACATGTTCAATTTGAACCAGTGCCCGAAAAATGATCTTGAGCGGGAACAAATGAAGAACATTCCATATGCCTCAGCTGTTGGAAGCATTATGTATGCACTGGTCTGTACCAGGCCTGATATTGCTTTTGCTGTGGGAATGTTGGGTAGATATCAAAGTGACCCGGGGATGGACCACTGGAGAGCTGCAAGAAGGTGCTTACATATCTTCAAGGCACTAAGGATTACATGCTTATGTATAGACGGACCGATGAGTTGGAAGTGATTGGCTACTCAGACTCAGACTTTGCTGGCTGTGTTGATACCCGGAAATCAACATCCGGTTACATCTTCATGCTTGCCGGTGAGCTGTTTCATGGAAGAGTGCTAAGCAGACACTGACTGCCACTTCTATATGGAGGCGAGTTCGTTTCCTGTTTTGAGGCTACCTCACATGGTGTATGGCTTAAGAGTTTCATTGGTGGGCTTAGAGTTGTTGACTCTATATCTAAGCCATTGAGGATATATTATGACAATTCAGCTGCGGTATTCATGGCTAAGAATAATAAGAGTGGAAGTCGAAGTAAGCATATCGACATTAAGTACTTAGCCATTAGAGAACGTGTTAGAGATAAAAGAGTGGTCATTGAACACGTTAGCACTGAATTATGTTAGCTGATCTTTTGACTAAGGGCATGCCACCGTTTAAATTTAAGGATCATGTAGAGAGAATGGGACTTGGTCCCACATTTTGATTGTAATTGAAACTCTTATTAATAATATGATGTTTCTCATTTTGATTTGTATACACTAAAGTTTATTTGAGAAATATCCTTGTTGTTTGGACCGAGAATAAACATAAGGTTTATTCATTAAGTATAAATGAGTTGATTTAGAAACATTTTACATAGTAATACATGGAAGATAATACTCACCATTAGAGGAACTGTCGCCATGATTCATGTGATTTGTTTCTTCTATAAGTGAAATATATGGACCAAGTGGGAGAATGTTAGTATATCTCCATAATTATGGAAATAAATGTTAGTATATCTCCATAATTATGGAAATAATTGTTTGGTTGACAATTCCGAATATGGTCCATAATTTCATGCTGAATCTCAACTCAATATTTGGCTATTAAAACACGATTTTGTGATGGTTAAAACGTGATTTTATTGCCATAATTAGCATACTCTCGTTAGTAATATAAGAGGGCTCCTTCCGGTCCCCAAGTACGTTAACCTAAAACACACAAACACCATCTAGTGAGGTTTTGAGTGCTTGGAAGACTTGGAAGGCTTGATCGACATAGAGGAGATTGTCAGATTCGGAAATCGCTTCAACATCAAGTTACAGAGTGCAATGGCTGGATGTTAGATCCTGTCGCTTCCGTATTTTATTTGTTTAATATGTTTCATATTGTGTAGAAGCATGTTAGGCTTGTTTGATGTACTTACACAAACAACTAACTGATTTATATTGTAATAATCAGAAAATGAAGCCAAAATTCATAATTGAAGCACACAAATTTTGCTGTTTCATTTCTTCTCCTACTAATTGCTTGACTTGCAATTTATAATTTGGTCCATGGCACTACAAAACAACATGAGCTGAAGCACAAGGGAAAGAACAATGGTGGCCATTTGTGGTTATTTTGGATCAAAAGGAAACAAGTCTCCATCACCATTATTTTCCCATTATAAAAGCTTGTTAAGTGAATTATGCAGCAAGTCGAGCAAGTCAATGGCCCTAATGCATTATTTTTAGGCTTGAATTCTTAGGGTGGGGATTGGTGAAAGACTAAAGGCCATTGCAGATATGATGACAACCCCCACCATAGAAGGAAGTGTTGCATTATGCAAAGGACAGCCCATTAAAGTTTCTGTTGTGTAAACAGAATCCCTGCTTAATGAACAAGGCAGGTGTTCTTCATTCATTGAGCAACTTAATTAATAATTACCCTTTTTTTTGGTGGAAAATAATTACCCTTTAGCTTTAGCCTTATGTTTAAGTACAAAGTAGGAACATTTCTCTCGAAGTTTTCAATTTTCTTTAATTGCCCCATAAAGACTGTAACTAACCAAGCTTGAATTGACCTAAAAATTCAATGAAATTTCTCACCCCTCATAATCATATCAAAACTTAGCTTAATTAACAGTTAGTAATTCAAAAACTTACGGACTTACGGTTTAAGGTTTAAATACTCTCTTTCTCTTAATTTTCTCGTATATAGTAGAAATTAACAAATATATCATTATAAGTTCTCACCAAGAATGATGTACATCCAAATGCCTATTAGAGAAGCAATGCAAATGTTTTTGGTGCATATCATAAACTAGATAATTTAATTTGTTGACTTACTTAAGTTTTAATAAGGTACTGAAAAATATATAAAAGTTATTCATGTAAATTATTGTTGAAAAACTCAAATACATGAATACTAAATTACTAATAATTCAAACTCGTTTGACATAAACTGGTTGTTTAGTCTTTTTTCACTAAATTAAGAAGATCAAGGTTCAAGTAATTTCAACTCTCCCTTAATTTTATATATATATATATATATATATAAATATATATATAAATGTGAAATATATTTCATGTATAAAACATATATTAGGGTTTCTACATCTTAAAATATTAAAAAGAGAGAGAGGGGATAATTGTCCCTTTTACAAGTTACAATTAACTAGAAAGAACGCAAGTTCTAAGAAGTCTTTTAGGTAAGGGTACTTTAATTATTCTGATCAAGTATGACTATAAGATATTGTCTTGTATGAGTATGATGGATTGTTTGATTCAACAACTTGAAATTTAATTCAAATAGTTCATTTAAATGCTATTAAATGTGACATCTAACAAATTTGAAGTTTAAATCCTCACAGTTACAATCATTTTCTTATCTCCAAGCTACGTGCACTTGTATGCCAAAAAAATTGTTTAATTGAAGACATCTACAGCGGAAAGGGATAAGTCAATGTTTTGCTAAAATTGACCTGACGTTTGTTACTTTTCTTAAAAAATATTAGATCTATATTTCGATAACTCCTTTTCGTTATATCTCTCCATAAAAATAAAAAATATGCAAAAGGGTAGCCAATCCATGCCCACACCATGAATTGCAAAGCTGAAGGAAAACAAAACAGCATCTTCCAAATGGCAACCTCAAAATCTTTCATTAGCCGTTAGGTTAGTTGCAGGCTAACTTCTTTGAGTCGCCATTATTTAAGAAGTGCTATCTACTTCAAAGCTTTAAAAGAAACAAGATAATAACAACAATACTAATCAAAACCCAGAAATTTGGTGGAGGTAGAAAAAAAATTCCCCAAAAGAAACTGCAATCACTCGTCTCTTTCACTAGTCAATATTTCCGCTCCTTTCACAGTAAAGGAAATCATACAATGCATGCATGCAATATTTGATGTAAGTATATCACTACCTATATATATATATGGTTAATGTTCGATGTGCTGTCAGTATATAAACATTATCATTGAATTATATATATATATCACATCATCTTATTAATTGGCAAATTTAAATTAATTATTTTTTAAAAAATATAAAATTTATAATTTAATAAAGTGTTATGTTATAATTCACCGATAATGCATAAGATAAATACTGACAGTGCATCAAATATAAATCTATATATAATATTTTAATTTTTCTTTACATAGGATATAATATCATATCATAAATCATTGTGGGGCTATTAGGTAAATTAGGCAGAGAAAAAAAAATGGACAAGATGGTGGTCCAAATTTATCTTTTGGGCTTGATAGCTAGTAGAGTGGGGACTTAGATATACCGAAAGGTAACTTGGATTTTATTTTAATTGCTTGAGACAATGAATAAACCCTTTCTTTGTTTAAAAGTTTTTCTTGACAATTAATGTCAATTGTTTCTGTTCATTTTTTTGGGGTATTTCTGAGATTGTGTTTTCAAAACATTCAATGTTGATAGTGTCACTTTTGAGTAAAATTCATGCATTTATCAATGGTGATAAAGGGAGAACTCATTGCAAGCTTTGCATTGGCAACTAATAACTACTAGTCCAGCTTTTGACTTGAATTTTCTAATTCGTGTAGTAATAAGGAGTAAAGTAAAGCTCCAAGTTTAATTTTTGTGTACTAGAGTTTTCATCTACTCAATGAAAAATTTCATAAAAATCATGGGGTACGCATATACTAGAGAATTAAACACACACATGATGAAAACATAAATAATTAAAGATTTACATTTGGTATAATTTCAATATATAAATTTTATACATTATCAATGAATTATAATATTAATTCATAAATATTAAAATGAAAAGTCTTTAAAAATAAAAATTCTTTAAATTTACTGATTTAATTAAATATTATAATACAACATAATCACAATATATAAAACTGACTTAACAGTATATCAAATATAAATTCAATATACACTAACTATCCGACTAAGCAATATTAGGCGGATAATAAACCCTTGGCAAGGGGTATTAATGTTGTCATTATTGGCTAATTAGACTAAATTTTATTCAAATATATATCTGTATATGAAGATAAAAATTATTCTATTTCAGCAAACAATCCATGGAAATTGAAATTGAGCTTATCCAAATTCATAGGGAGAAACAAACAAATTAAAAAGAACGTAAGTGGAAAAATGAGACATATATATATATATATATATATATATATAATAAAATTTTACAGATAGAGAACATTAACAACGAAATATAATTCATGGCTTATGGAACAAATAAAAGAATAGTTTATGATTGAAACTACACCAAGCTTTGAGTATGTAACAATCATTCATATATATATATATATATATATATATATATATATATATATATATATATACATACACACTAGATACAAACTCACATGATGCTGCGGGTCTATTTTTTTTTGCAATTCTTAAAGTTAGTAAAATTGATTATTAGATAAGAGTTGTTGGTCATAAAAATAGTTATTTTCTTCATATTGTTTAGTTTAAAAAGAGAAACATATTTACTCAGGATAGAGTTTATATATCATACAAATATCCAAAACTAATTTTTCGAGAAATTTGGATTAGCTTGGATTAAAAAATACAAAATATTTAAGTTAAATAGTATGATAAATAGATAATTTGTGCTAGAAACAAACAAATTAATATAATGATGCAACAACAATAAAAAATAAAAGCACCAAAATATATATGCAATAGTGGTTCAGATAATTTAACAAAGAAGTAAGAAAAATTAGCTGAGAATATTTTGTTCATATTATTAATCAAGTGTAAGGTTTTTAACCCATCTGTAAGCATTTTTATTTTAAGAATAATTAATTGAACTATTTCTATTTACTCCAAAATACAATATGCAAAGTAAAGTTTTTTTTTGCAAGATTTAGAGGTAAAAAAACTCTTTCATATAATAAGTTTTATTCAAAAGTAAAATATATGCAAGTAGAAGAAGCAAATAGATAAAAAGATAAAGTAATACCATAAAACAATAATAAAGACTGGATTAAAAAGAGTTAAAGAGCCATGTAAAAAACATGTTAAAGATTTAACTAAAAAAATTATTGAAAAAAAATAAAAAGACCTAAGTAAAAAAAAAATTGTTGAGGACAAAAAAAAATAAATGGATATATGTCAAACAATAAAAAAGGAAGAGACAAAAAAATAGTGTGTGTATATATATATATATATATATATATATATATATATATATATATATATATATATATATTTGACTGTGAACGCTAGTCATCCTCAAGCAGAGAATGAACCCAATGAAAATATGTTAATCAGCAGTTTCTGCAACTTGAAAAATTTCCATGTAAAAGAACATACAAACTGGAGAAGTAGTAATGTTTCACAGGGAGAATGTGAATTCTTCTTTTGGCTATGGTGAATGAGAATGTGTGGTCAGTGGTGCGGTGGGTGATCATAAACAGGAACATGGGACCAAACCCTAATCGAAGGAGGGACCCACGAGCAAAAGCTTTCAAGATAAAACGAGGAATGGCGGGACCCTGAGCCACAGTACAGCAAGTGATGATCAGATCAGAAGTGCAGTTCCCAGAGTTCCAGAGTTGCGAGATCTCACTATCAAGGAAGAGAATCCAGGCACTAAATTTACTCCCTGCCCTGCAAGTGAAAAGGGAATGTAAACCATGGGGCTTGGCTTTGCCTCACATCAGCGCAGGAGGCAACCATATCTTTTGCGCATATTCTTCACTTCCCCCACTCTCCAATTCCTCACCTTCTCCTCTCTCACATGCCTGCCCCATCAATCTCCCCCACAGTTATTTCCCCTTGACAGCGACCTCTGAAAAATAAAAACTCCCTAATTGATTGCATCAACAAAAATCACCAACTACTTTATTTCAAGATATCAGTTTTTCCCTTTCATTTTCCTTTAACCCCACGTCTCTAAATTTTAAACCTTAATCTCTGGTCAAATAAAGAAAATCGATATTTTGAAATTAACAAGATTAGTGCTTTTTTAGTGTAAGCGTAAGTTGAATTTATGTATTTCATCTCTACAGTAAAAAAAAGATGAATGTTGATACAACGATAAAAATTATTTTTTTATGATTTGAAAATACAGATTCAAGCAAAAATAATTTTTTTATTACTGCATGCATAGAAAAATTTATGTATAATGACTGTCTTCCAACCCTATAATATAAGAGTTTTGTATATTGGATCAGTTTTTTATGCTTATAGTGAGTCCATGCCTCTTGATATTGCAGGCTGCAGCAGCAATTTAATTTTTAAGCCAAACTCTTCTCTCTGGCATCGTTTCTTAGCCGAGGCAACCTGCAAACAAAAGAAGTGAACAGTGACTACTTCTGTCCACCCTGTGGAGATGTGAGTTTGCCAAATATGGGAAGCTCGTGCCTGATAATAACATAACAAAGAAACATATAAAGTAATAGTAAAAGAAAAAAGACTAGGCATAGGAGGAAAGAATCATTATTTGTCTTGCAAATTGCAATCTTTTGCTTGTGAGTAGTGACCGTAAGAGTTAGTTAACTTTGGGATTTGTAGCTTTTCTTCCTGGGGTTGCCCTAATTCCCCCTTCATTCCCTCTAAATATAATATTAAACCCCTGCCTGGATCACTGCCGGCAGCAGCTGCAGCCATAATAAGAGAGAAACAAAGAGCTCTTTAACCATGGCGATGGGCAGATTATTGTTTTCTTTGGTTTTGCATTATTATTGTTTTTTTTTGTTTACTTTGCATTATTGTTGTTACCAGTTTTTCACCTTTTACTTTGTGTCTGGCAACCCTTTTTCCATCTAATCTAGTTTGTATCAGAATATATATAATAATTTGACTGGAACTAGTACATAAAAAGTTTCTCTCTCTCAGTCTCTCAGACTGTCAAAATACCATAAAGTAAGCTAAGGTAGTCAACCATGGGAACAAACACAGGGCTCGAGATGACAGACAGAGAGGGAGGTACACAATTATTGGGACTCGCACGCATCATTCACTTCTCTCAATATCTCTTTCTCTCTCAACCAAACCCCAAAAAATAAACTAAATCCAAAAATAAAATTATCTTTCCATTTCAACTCTTCCCTGCCGCAGCTTTCAAAGCGCGTGGCCATGGCTGCCAGGGAAGGGAAGCTTCATCTTCTCTGTGTCTTTCCTGCAATATCCCCATAGCCTATCAGGTGTCATAAACAATTTCTTTCTCTTTTTTTAATTTTATTTGGAAAATTGAATTTTATTTATATCCCATTCCCTGCTAATCTGCTATACTTTTGGTTTGATTTCCTATGCTTTTGTATTTCAGTGCATGTTGAAATCAAATCCTTTTATTTTTGTTTTCTTTTTAATCTTTTTTTGTCGTCATTAAACGTATTCGTTGACATTACGGATGACACAATAAATTTTTCATGCATGCCATTGCCCTCTACTTCTTCGATGAAAAAGGGTGCTGTGTTTTCAATTAAAAATATAAATTAAGCCAAATTTATCAAATAATTTTCTTTTTTTTGGTGGAAAAATAATTTTTCAATAAATGGTTTAGTTTATATAAATATTAGAAACTTGTTAAGATTAATCAATTTAATTTTTATTTTTATTTATTTATTCGATGTATTTTTTTCATCAAATTAAATAATATTTTTATAAAATATCATTTTAATTTTTATAAGCCTTTTCTTTTACATTTCTCATAGTATAATAACTTTTTTTTGTTATAAGAGAAATATCAAATAATTTGAGAAGGAGGTGCTTGAATTCGAACCCGAGACTTATAATATGCCACAACTCATTTTTAACCACTAAATCAAAAAGTTGTTGGCCATAGTATAATAACTTAAAAATGTGTGCATATATATATATGTGTGTGTGTGAGAGAGATATATCATAACATGCCAAAAATTTTCATCCCTAAGGTCCCCCTACCATTTGTCACTTAATTTCTTCTTTTAATTCAACTTGGAATTTTATGCACGTGAAAAGTATATCATAACTCAAAAGACTTCAAGCTAATTAAAAATGTATCTTTACGTATGGTTGAAGTTAAGTGTATAATTAAGGAGCTGTTAATTTAACGGTGTCAGAGTCAATTTTAAAATTGAAAATCTCGTATTCAATTTCTTTTTATGATTAAGATATTTTTAGATCAGTTTATCTGTACCACAAGATGAATCATTTGTGGGATAATTTTAATTTGGTGTATTCAAAAAAATTAATTTTTTTAGATGTTGACATAAAAACTACAAAATTGACACTTACTTACTGGCTAATCTAATCTTGAGATTAAATTTAAACTTCAATCGTAATTCAAAAAAAATAAAAAATTGTAAAATGGTAAGTTTGTATGGGATGGGTATTGCAAATTAATGAAGAACACCTCCATGGATTAATTATATCAGATCAGCTCTAAAGTTCTTCGTGTTAAATGAATTTGCTTGAATTAATGAAAAACAATGAAATTATAAAAGCAATATTTATCATGTTGACTTTAAGCATCTCATTTAATGTTAGTGGAACTTCTAGAGAATGATCTTTTAAGGTAGGTTTAATGAATCCAACTGTAACATTTCTATGAAAACAACATTACATGCATTGAAGTATTGCTTTCAAATGACTTGTGATTTATTTTTTAGATATTTTAGAAATTTAAATAAAACGTATTAACATTTTTATGAATTATAATAAAATTTTTGAGAACTTGTATTTTATGTGAGCGTATAAAATTTGTGTATTAGACGAGTGCGTGCATATAACATTTTTCTTTGTATTACTATTATTATATGTCAAAAGAAAATAATTAAAGTTCATTGTTCTTTCAAAGCAAAAAATTCAAAAGAGATTGTTAGATCAAACATCCAAATCCTTGTCCAAAATTGTCTGATTAAACACAATATAGCATTCACATTCATCATATATAATAAAATTAAATTTTTATAGAAAAATTTTAATGGAGGAAACACTGATTAAGCTGATATTTAATAATTTTATTATATATTCATCAATAATTTCTTATGTTTCACTTTTCCCATTAAAAAATTATCAAATATACATTCTAAACATTTGATTTAATGATAAAATGTGCATATAATTTTATTTTTTTTAAAAATTGCATGATAATGTCCAATTGTCCATTGATACCATTGAGTCAACCATTCTTTCTTCTTTCACGAGGGAAATGCCTAGACTATTTTACACATAATTAGCAAATTAAATCTCTTTATATGTAAAATTTTAATTTAACTCTTAATTACATTCTTGCCTTTAACATGGACAAACGACCCTTTAGCCAGCTGTAATTATGAAAGGTTGACAAGGACATCTTAACCTTTGGATTTTCCTTGTCACTCAAATTGGCCAATTTGACAGGCACTACTACACTAGTTGAGCCTCGATATTTTTGCTTTGATTTCTTCTTATTTTGTCAAAATGTTAATCCATGGCTATGATTTACAACTTTGTATCCAAGTCTTATCTCCTGAATTATGACAAGTAAATGCTTTGCTATAACTTAAAGAGTTAATTCAGTGGTATAAATTTTCGTTGAATTTAATATGATTTGTAGTAAGAAGTTTTATGTTCGAATTTTTACAAAATCCAGTTTTTTTGAATCAGCATCAATTACGAAATGCAAGCGATGAGACTGTGATTTACAAAAAAAAAAAACTAGAACTTAGTCTAACTATTGTTACTCTTCATTTAGGTGAATTAGGTCCAATATTTGAATCCCTATTCCCCTTATAACTCCTATAAAAAAAAACCTTTTACAATTGTTGATTTAGAATTTGAAAATCATTTTCTTAATAACTAAATTTATTTAAATAACTTGAGTAAATTAAATAATTATATGAAACCATACTAACTCTATATCAATATTAATTACTTTAATTCAAATAATATCATATAATCATATTATTGAGAAAGTCAATTATTTGTTATATATTACATGTGATAATTAAATGAAATATTCATTCAAATAGATTCTTTAGAAATTATAATAATTAATGATTGACATTTTAATAATATAATTACATGATAGGATTTGAATAAAAATAATATATATTCACATGAAGTAATCAATTTCTATATATATTTTTAACTAAAATCGATATTTTTTTTCATTAAATTTAAGAGTCGAGGAAGTTATCCAATTTGCAAAATAATAATATATCGTCAACTTATTATTAAGATTTACAAATAATTTAACTTTTACATGTGAATTTTTTCAAAATTTCTAAATTCTAATCTTAACCACTTTCATCTACCTCCGTTGACAAAGTCGACAATTTTTGCAAATAGGATTTGCCCTACTTTCCCAATGCATGGTGCCTCCATATTTTTCAAGCAGATATAACTTAGGAAAACAAAAGAAGCAGATCCAATTAATCGACGGCAAGCTGATGGCCTGCTGACCCATCAATCACCAAAGCATATTTATTTTGAAAAGGGGAAACCAGGGGCCAGGGCACGAAGGCACCAATGTGACAGATGAACCAACCTTCAAAAATTTCAGTCTGATGGATATGAATCAGTCTCTACAGGTGGTAAACCAAAGTTCATCTGCATGAAACAGACCAATGTGACTATTGATTTACATCTGCAAACTGTTGGTCAGGCTATCATCCATGGAAAAACAATAAAGCTTTATTCAAAGAGGACCAGCCTAAGAAATAAAACAGTAACTCATGATCTATTACTAGCTAGCTGTAGCTGAGCCAAGAAATTTGATTTCGCCTCATGCATCAGTCCTTCAAATATTTTTGGTGCTGGGGCTAACTTCAATCTTCATTTTAATTATAACATCTGACTTTCCAAGTACTAAGTTAGCTTGTTATTATGAAAATGCCTTATGGTTGTTTTATAGGGACTTGGGTGGTCCAACCTTTTCTTCTCTCATTAATGGCAGTATTATTAGAAAAAAGCTCGTGATTCAATACCGAACAATTAAAATAAAAAATCCGATAGAAATTAAATTAAAAAATTTCGTCAATCAATATTTAATGTAATTTTTTTCATAATAAACATGTGACTGAAAGATTAATATTTTTTAATTTCCTATATTACGAACAATAGCATCAAGTTTTTTTATGTAAAACGATGGCTTCGTTCCCAGGAGAATTGTGGTGAATTTTCTGAATGTCATGCATAGCAAGCGTGACTCGGCGTGATTTGGCTGCCTGGTTGGGTTTGTGATTGGGGAAACCGCAAACCGGCAAAGGCCATGGTTAGCACATCAGGGTCGCCGTCGTCGTGCCATGCACATTTAATACTGACACTCTGACAGTTCTCACGCCCACATGGCCACATTTTTCTCTCTCCTTTCCCTTTTGTTTTTTGCCGAAAGAAATATGAAAAGTCTACGCATTGCATAAGGTTGGAAGCTAACTCTTCATTAAGCATTGAATGAGCATTAATTAATTCCTTGGGATCAAAGTGAACAATGTGTTATCTTGTGATCTTATTGATTGAATAGATTAATTCCTTGGAGTTGATATTTTTCGTTGATGATATTCATAATATAAATTAGCAAAAAATAAAGGTAAAATTGTATATTTAAAAGATTTTATGTCAAAAATTAAGCACATAGATCATTTATTTTATAGCGAATTGATAAATATGTTGAAAATTGAACTAACAATTTTATATGAAATTATGAATTAAACTCTCTAAAGGAAAGTCAATCCAAGATTATACTATTAAGATAATTTGGATCAGAGTGTAACAACGGAGTTATGACTGGAAAAATCATGGATTAAAAATAATACATTGGATGCATTTTTTGTTGGAATAAATAAAACATAACATATCTATAACTACAACTAAAAAAAATCTCATTAATATGGGTTTGACATGTATTTTATTTCTTTTTCTTTTCATATTTTTTATTTTTATATTTTTGTATTATATTTTTTATTTTCATATTTTATATATTTTTTAATTTTTATATTATTTTGGTTTGATAGAAACATGGCACAACATAGGTTTTAAATATTGATGATTATAAAAAATATTCCTTAATGAGTGAATGGTTACCACTTACCACAAGACACTTTATTATAGTTTTAGAGACAGTTTTTTTTTTATTTTTTAAAATTATAATTAGTTTTAATTTTTTCTTAAAATTAAAAATATTAAAAATAATTCTAGTAATGTGGTAGTTTTTAGTTTTATATGTGATTTTTTTAATTGAAATAAAAAAACATTTATTTTTAAAACTTTTTAATATTAAAATACTAAATATACAAAAAAGGAATTTACTATGTAGAGAAGAGAGAGATAATGAAAGTTCAAACAAAAAAAATTTGAAAAGAATTAAATCAGATATTCATAATTTTTTTCTTTTATAAATATTTATTATTTTTTCAAAGATAAATTTCATGTAACAAAAATTAAAATTCAAATAATTTTTTTAAGAAACTAAACCAAATATTCATATAAAAAACAAATATTCAAAAATACATATTAAGGTTTTTTAAAAATTCAAATCAAATACCCAAAAAATTTGGTTTGATAAAATTCTAAAAATATTACAAATAGTATAAAAATTTTAAAAAATGGTAAAATTATAGTATAAAGCAAAAAATTTCAAAAATAATTTTTTAAAACTTAAACACAAATAAAAAAAATAAATCCACGAATCAAAAACTTTTAAATAAAATTCTTTAAATATGAAAATCGAAGGTTATAAAGAGGAAATGAAGTAATAAATAAATAATTTTAAATATTAAACACTTAGAGACTACGACAAATAAAAAGAAAAAGTGGTAGTAAAGATTAGTCTAATATGAATTTATCTTGAAACAAACAAAATATGATCAAACTGAATAAAAATTAAATATTTTATAAGCTTTTTTATTTTGGTTTATTTAATTTTTAAACTTTGTGTTAGAATTTTATTTGTTTTTTAGAAAAATAAAATAAAAAATAAATATGATGATTAATTGATAAATTAAATATTATCATTTTCATTTAATAAAATCAATATTGTTAAAATAATTATCTTGATTTATTATTATTTTTAATACTATTTATAATATATATTTTAAGAAAAAAAAAGTTTCATGTGAAGTTGGGGTACCATTCTATTATATATAATGAAATTGCATATGTACACTCTAGCATGAAAGTTGAAACAAATGTTTCACTTCTCTTCTTCTTCTCTTTTTTTTTTTTACAAAAAAAGGAAGATTATACTTATAATTATTTTTTATCTCATGAGCAAAAAAATTGGAAGTCTTTAATTGGATTGATTCAAGTTTTTTCAATTCTGTTTTGTCCCCATGAGTAGCAAAACAGAGACCAAATTGAAAAAATAAGTTATTCCTATTAGCTTTAGGTGGGTAACAAATACTTGATAATATTTTGATTTACTTGTTATTATAATTTTTTAATTTTTTTAAAAATTAAATTTATTCTTTGTATTATGAATTATTCTTCGATTATTGAATCAAATTTTTGAATGTACATATATATATATATAATTTTTTAATCTCTAAAAAATGGAAATGTGTTTAAAGACTTGGGATATTCCACATCAGCAATGACATGGATCCCACATGATGACGTGGATAAAACAAAGTGGGGGGACCCACATGGCACTTATTCTCCTGCCTACCAAATGACTGCGAGTGGGCACCACGCACCTAATAATACAATCTCACAAGAATCAATATTTTATTATTTTAGTCCACCAAAAAAAAATATTTTATTATTTTGTTTGATTTTATTTATAGTAATGTATTATGTATGCATGTCTCAATCTCATCGGTATTTTCATTTTAGAAAAGCAAAATTGTACGGACAGTGGATTTCTGTCCATAGTCCACAATCCACATGCGCCGCTCACGCAGCTCGGCCGGCTCCCTGAACTGTATTTTCTCATCCATTACTCTTTTTTTTTTTCCTTAAAATTCAAAATTTTTTATTTCGATGATAATAATAATAATAATAATTGTATTACTTCAAAATTACACATATACCTCGACTGAATTAGTCAACCCCCTTCCCCTGCGTGACAAATGCAAGGATTAAGTACGGGTTAAATTTTGTTAAAATTATAGAATAATAGTTAAATATATATATTTTTACAAAATGAATATAAATTTTTAATGTTTTATTGCATGTAAATGATTTATATTTTACTGTAAATAAATATGTATTCTTTTAAAATATCGCAATTGTATTTAAATTTGTTAAATGTATCAACTATTGTTTAAACATTCAATGTGATAGTTTAGGTAAATAATTTTGTATATTGCCATGTAAAGGTATTGTTGTTGCCAAAAACAACAATAAAAAGTTACTGACGTCAAATCCTCGATCTTCGGTTTAGTCTGTCTTCAACGAATCTGCGAAATAGGAAAAGTCAGAGGGGCGCAGAGGTTTTCCCCTGCGCGTGCACTCCGATGCTTAAGTCAGACAGGGTTTTGGCAGGGTTTCAATAGGCAAATAGAGCTTAGGGTTTAAGAATGATACCTGTGACCTATTTATAGGAGTTATTTCGCGCGTAATTACGTTTAAGCCCCATAGCTTAAATAATAACCCAGTGGATCATTTATGGGCCTTCTGAGTCCTCTTTCCTCTTGGGCTTATATTATCATTTGGCTCAATGGTCTTCAACTTGATTTATAGAAAAGCCCAGTAATAATTGACCTAGTCCACATCAATTGCTCCCCACTCTTTTACAAGGTTTACCTTGTGAAAGAGTATATAAAGAATGGGCTTTTCAAATTCTCTTGCTGCCCTCTTCCAAGAATCTTTTCATCTTCACTTGAGGGCTTAACTAGTGAACTTCATTATTATTCGTAGCAGAAACGATTTCGTGTCATCGTTTCTTTTGTCAAAGTGTCTTTTTAGAACACTACCGGGATACGTTTTTCTTCTTTGAGCTAAATGCTTCTCTAGTGGAATATACCACCCTTCTTTTCAAATTCAAGGTCTTAGCTGACCGAAACCAAGAGTTAGAAGGAGAAATTACAAGATTGCGGAGCCACCAAAGCCTTTTGGTTTCATCAGATGCGGTTTATGCTTGGTATGCTCCGGATTGGTTGAAGCTTGATCCTGATGCTGAGGATTTGGAACATTTTCTGAGAATAGGCATTTATAAAGATCTATCTGATCTTACCAGCCCTTAAGAGCCTTTTCGTTGACCCGAGATGGTCGGGGTTCTCACAGGCTTGGACGAAGATGATTTAGATAATTATAGCACCTCAGGGCGTAGATGCTTGGGTGTCTGTTAGAATCGATGCTCCTTTTAAGGCAGAAGTTAATATAGAGTGCTCCCCAGTTTTTTGTGAAAGAGCTTAGTCTGTTACAAACTGATCAGCCCATTTTTAAACTCATTTACCGAAGCAACTATACATTTATCTTGTATTAGTCTCACGTAATAATCCGGCTTTCCTCGTGCACTTTTTTGCTTCAAGTTCTTTTACATATGGGGCTTATGTCGCTCAATTACTGCTTCAAGCTCAAGCACGTCATGCATGACTTACATCGCACACTTTTTTGCTTCAAGTAAATGCGTAGCCTATATCGCACATTTTTCGCTTCAGGCTTTTGGTTTGCCCATCTCACACGCTTTTGTGCTTAGGGACTTTTCATTTGCCCATCTCGCACACTGTTCGCTTAGGGATTTTCGAATTTGCCCGTCTCGCACCATTTTGTGCTTAGGGACTTTATAGAATTGATAAGGATATAACATCGCCCGTCTCGCACCATTTTGTGCTTAGGGACTCTATAGAATTGATAAGGATATAACATCGCTTTTATATACGAAATGCCAATATAAAACGTTTGCATGCACTTTGTCAATCAATTTCGGGGACATCCGATAAAATTGTAACGTAACTCGTACCATACCTCACAGCCTGCATACTTTGTGCTCCCCAAGTTTTTCTTTGCAACTTTTTGTGTCCAAAGAAGAACTTTTACTGGAGTATTGGTCCTGTCTTGCGTACTATCCGCTTAAGGACTTGTTAGAATATAATATTGTTTATATCCGAGATGCCAACATAATGCGTTAAATGTAATAGGATAAAATTGTAACGTACCTCGTTTAGAGATAATTTTGCCCGTCTCGCACCCTTTTGTGCTTAGGGACTTTTTGCTTTGCTCGTCTTGTATCTTCTCACTTAGGGTCTTATTTTTGCCCGTCTCGCGCATTTTTCGCTTAGGGACTTATTTGTGCCCGTCTCGCGTCTTCTTCACGCTTAAGGTCTTATTTGTGCCCGTCTCGCGCATTTTTCACTTAGGGACTTATTTGTGCCCGTCTCGCGTCTTCTTCACGCTTAAGGTCTTATTTGTGCCCGTCTCGCGCATTTTTCGCTTAGGGACTTATTTGTGCCCGTCTCGCGTCTTCTTCACGCTTAAGGTCTTATTTGTGCCCATCTCGCGCATTTTTCGCTTAGGGACTTATTTGTGCCCGTCTCGCGTCTTCTTCACGCTTAAGGTCTTATTTGTGCCCGTCTCGCGTCTTCTTCACGCTTAAGGTCTTATTTGTGCCCATCTCGCGCATTTTTCGCTTAGGGATTTATTTGTGCCCGTCTTGCGTCTTCTTCACGCTTAAGGTCTTATTTGTGCCCATCTCGCGCATTTTTCGCTTAGGGACTTATTTGTGCCCGTCTCGCGTGTTCTTCTATTCCTGCAACATGTCTATCAAACATGGAGGGTTATCATAGTACAGATAAAGATAACTGGCCTTTCGTTTCATAATGTAGTATTTCCAATCAAATGGAACAAGTAAGAACATAATTGCAGCAAATGTTAAAATAATAACAATAAGTTTCTACCGCTTGTACAGTTCCAAGTCTTTGTCTTTGTAGAGTCTGTAAAGTGCAATTGCTTGGACATTCAGCTGTTAATCATGGATCATGCGTTAAGTCGCACCTTGGTTCTTTACTCATAAGGACCAGCAATCTACCTTCGCGAGCTTACCACAAGTTGTTTCTGATCCAACTATGTCGAACTAAGATCTCCCTGGCTTGCTGCCTTATAGGACAGTGGCTAGTGCCTTTCTTTGGACACCTGCCTAATATGATCACAACTGTTAGAATGGACAAGAAAATTGCAAGAATAATATATGAGGGCACCCATACGTCCTTGCTTGGTCGGTGAGCACTATAACAATGTGCAAGGGACTTCGATGACCTTGCATCCAAGCAATTGGCTGCGCTTATATGTCTCCCACGTGCTTTTTCTAACTAATTCTCATTTCTTGTTATCAATATCAATGCTAATGAGGCATCCTCCTGGCTCCAAGGATGAGTCCGACTTAAAAGGTCTGGAGGCTTGGATAATCTCGAAGGTCTATGGCTTCCTCAACAGCCGCGCAATCAGCCTGGGGTTACTGAGGTTCGTGACCAACCTAGGCTTATCGAAGTGCATAATGAGCCTGAACATGTCGAGGCAGGTAATCAGTCCGAGCCTATCGAGTCACTGCAAGGGTTAGATGGTGACGAGCTCCAATTTTTCGATCTACTACCATTGATCCTTAAGCAGACTCTACGGCTGTGGCTGGGCCTTCAAACGATGCTCCTACTTCTGAAATTGCTCCTCCGGCTCCCTAAGATCCTAGTGCTGTCACATCCTTGTCTCGTTTAAAGGACTCACGAAGCCGACACAACCTTTATATAGACAAACCCTCTTTCACATGTGTGGTTGTCTTAAGCCACTTCTAGATGGTTGCTAGAGCAGTTCTTGAAAGCTTATGTGTCAGACGATCAACAGATGGGCCGAAGGAAGCTTTTGGACATTCTGTCGGATTAGTGCGCACATCAGATCTAAAAGATTCTAGATCATTCCGCTCATATCCCGCGCTTGGGCGTGCGTTTGGATCGTCAAATTTAAATGTGCACGCCAAAGTTTTTTCTAAAGGGCGAACCAGTAATTTGGATTCCGTGCTCGCTAGCATTGATAGCCATTGCCGAAAGGCATGACTCGGGTGTTCTTTGCTTGCTTGCATTGTTCTAACGGGGGAATCTTGCCCATGGGCGCTGTGTTCACTTAATCTTCTTCGTTGTCTTTTTATCAGAATGGGGAGCTTATCGCTTGCGAGAGCTCCTATCTCAATCAAGGCCTTTCGCGCGTGGGGGCTCCCCTGTAGCCCAAGGTCTGTTGAATGCGGTAGCCCTTGTCTCGTCCAAGGCCTGTCGCATTCTTTGGCTTTGAAGTTCAATTTGACGACGAAGAAGATAAAGTTGCCCGTGCTCGTGTCGTGTCGCATGCCTATAATGGTGCAAACTGCTCTGTCGCGTGACCTTGAGCTAGCTTGGGACAGAGTGCCTGTTGCATGCTTGTAGTCGCGCAAATTTGCAGTGTAGCAAGCACCTTTTGAGCGACAGATTGTTCTGTCACATAACGTCTTGCATGCAACTGAATATTCAAAAGAGTGGCATCTTTGTGAGATCTTCAATAGTGGTCCCCCTTTCTAGCCATTTTGGCTATCACACGCGTGAGCCACCTCTCGCAGAAAGAGTCTGCCACGTGGAACCTTGTCGCCAAAATTTGTCATGTGCGTGCCTATGCTCGCCGAATTGAAAACACTGCTGTCACCCATTCCTTATACTCTATCACCAGAGATCTTTTCGGCAACAGGTTGGGCTCTGCCCATTCCGCGTAATCACCAGGGAACTTTTGGGCGATAGGCAAGGTTGTAGCCCACTTCTTGTATTCTGCCGCCAGAGATTATTGCCTTTACACTATATAGCTCCCCGAGTTCTTCTTTGAAACAGTGTTGTCATTCCTGTTCAGAGATGAACTTTTTCTCGAGCGTTGTGTTTGATGGTGTGCTGAGTTGCCTAATCTTTTCTCGCTTCGGTCACTCTGAATGGCTCGCCCATAGAGTTCTCTCTCCTAGGCGAGTTCCTATGTCGGTTGATAAGTGCTTGCTTGCATGGGTCTTAGGATGGCTGTATTCTTACTTATTATTCACAACCGTACTCTCGTGGTGGCCACTAGCTCGTCTGACCTTTTGTGTCCTGCCCGGTTTTCGCCGCTCATCTATGCTCTTGCACATCTGGGCGAACACGAGGGGGCATCTTAAGTTCTAGCGTGTTACCTGAGGTTTTTGGTTGGGGATCGCCCAATAGAGCTCTCATGGACTTATTCTCGCTTGTTCTTAGTTCTTCGTCTAGCTCTTTCCTTTCCTGGGTGAGCTCATCTAGCGTTGTGTGCACACTTCTGCCATAGTGCGTGCTTTACCAGTCAAGCCTTGCTGTGAAGGCTGGACTATGGCGTTGGTCATGTAATCGCCGTATGCCACTCAATCGTCAAAAGTGCCAGTGGTCTTGTGCTCGCCACATGACACTATACTCGTAAGCATTGCTTTGTCGCAGGCGGGAGGCTTCCTCGCCAGCACCTATCGCACGCGAGATCCACACCTCTCGCCCAAGTCTGTTCGCCCGTGGTAGCAGAAAGAGGTCTCTCGCCAAGGTCTGTCTCACGGGCGGGAGGCTTCCTCGCCAGCACCTATCGCACGCGAGATCCACACCTCTCGCCTAAGCCTGTTCGCCCGTGGTAGCAGAAAGTGGTCTCTCGCCAAGACCTTTCTCCGGGCTTCTCGCCCAGGTTAACATTGGAGGTGTCTCTCGCCAGGACCTTTCTTCGGGCTTCTCGCCCAGGTGACAGGAGGTGTCTCTCGCCTCTCGCCCATGCAGGTCTCTCGCCAAGGTGTTATGTGCGAAATCCTAGCTCTCGCCATGCTTGTCGGGTGCGATAGACACCTTCTCGCCAAATGGTCTATCAACTTTGCTTCGAATTTCCTATATTTATAGAATATTTGAATTAGTGGCAGGAGGCTCCACGCATTTGCTATTGATTTAGGAATTATTAGGCAAAATGAACCGATGCCTGTCGCCAGAGATGGGCTCTTTCGCTCAACGCCTGTCTGGTGCGAGAGATATCTATCGCCCAGTGTTAACAGGAGGAGGTCTCTCGCCAAGGGCTTACCTGGTGTGATAGCTAACCTATCGCCCAGTGCTGTCTCTCGCCAATGCTGTCGCCCATTCTTTGTACTCTGTCGTCAAAAAGTTATTTCTAGCGACAAGCAAGGCTGTCGCCAGTAATATGTACTATATCGCCAAAAATATCTGTCGCGAGCGAGAGCCACTCTATCGCCTACACCAAGGTTTTTCGCACGTGAGACCACTCTCTTGCCAAGCCTATCGGGAGCGAGAGCCATTCTCTAATTAATGGCGTCAATTCCAATTCGTAAAAAATGTCTAGAGCCTTAATTATCAAACTAATATTAATATTATAAAAACTCTCATCATTAAAAACAATATTAATATTAAAAACTAATATTAATATTACAAAAGCTCTCATCATTAATTATCAAATTAATGGCGTGTGGTTTGAGAAAAAGCTCTCTACACGTGGAGAGTACTTGGGGCCTTCTTTAATTGAAATAGTGGGACCCTTATTTAATTGATGTGTCTTTTTTAAGTTGCAGGCAATTTACATGTGAGTTAAGACGGCACCAAGCAATTGTTTCCAAACATTTCGGGCGCGAGCGGGAGCCTCTCTCTCGCCCGAGACAGCGCGAGAGCTAGCCTCTCGCCCGGTGCATTCTCTCGCTTAATGCTATCAAGTGCGAGAGCTAGTCTCTCGCTCATGCTTGTCAGGTGCGAGTCAGTCTCTCGCCCCAGGCTTTATCACGTAATCTGTGCATCCTGCCGCAGCCTACATACCCTCTCTTCCGCCGATCGTCTATTCACCATCTTTTGTTATGGCTTTTTTGTTTGTTTCCCACAGACGGCGCCAATTGTTGTTGCCAAAAACAACAATAAAAAGTTGCTGACGTCAAATCCTCGATATTCGCGTTAGTCTGTCTCCAACGAATTTGCGAAATAGGAAAAGTCAGAGGGGCGCAGGGGTTTTCCCTGCGCGTGCACTCCGATGCTTAAGTCAAACAGGGTTTTGGCAGGGTTTCAGTAGGCAAATAGAGCTTAGGGTTTAATAATGATACATGTGACCTATTTATAGGAGTTATTTCGCGCGTAATTACCTTTAAGCCCCATAGCTTAAATAATAACCAGTGGATCATTTATAGGCCTTCTGAGTCCTCTTTCCTCTTGGGCTTATATTATCATTTGGCTCAATGGTCTTCAACTTGATTTATAAAAAAGCCCAGTAATAATTGACCTAGTCCACATCAGGTATCAATTGGGTTAGACGGCTCATGGCACGATACAATTCGGCATGATATGGGCCATGCTTGGCACGATTCCAGCTAAATAAGTGGGTTGGGCCAAGCATGACATATATACGTGTGGTGTGCTGGGCTATAAGTTTTAAGGCACTTGGATCGACATGACATGACTTGTTAAGGACTAGTGCTAGCATATGGCACACGATTTAGCACGGCATGGCACATAAGCCCATATGCCGTGCCATATTGGCTTATAATTATTATAAATGATACTTTGTACTCAATTTATTGGTTCTTTAAATTTATTTATGTTATTTTTTATTTATGATGAAATTATATTTTTATATTTTATTGGTAATTTTTAAAAATAAAATTATATGTTTAATAAATTAACTATGATATATTTGAATTATTAAGACATAGATTTATAATTCTTTCAATTTGAATACAAAATATATAAAATGTCATGTTATATATATAATATATATAATCTCATAGAAATAATTTGCTGCTTGATTTAGTACTAGTAATAATATTGAATATCAAAACTTTAAAATAAAATAATGCTTAGTAAAATTAAATTAAAAATTACAAGATAAATACAAATTCAATACACAACTAATACCTTGAATTTCATCTACCAAATCATTTAACATTAGCAAAAATTCATGATTTTATCCATCAAATCACTAATCAAGCAAGGGTAAAGTAATTTAATATTTAAATTAATAAGTAAAAAATCTAAAAAATTATTGATAGGCTGGGCTTGGAACGACACGGCACAAAAAATAGTACCATGCTTAGGCTAGCACGACCCATTAGGGCTATGGGTCATGTGCCTTGCTGAGCCATGCCTTTAATTTTCATGGACAGTGCTAGCATGGCTCATTAAAAAAATAGTATTGTGCCAGCACGACCCATTAACACATGGGCTAATATTTATATGGACCGTGCTAGCCCAGCCCAGTTCATTTGACACTTTTCCCTGGTATGTAATATGTCAAATATGCAATACAAATAAAAGTTAATGTTATTTAACATGTATGAATTTAATTGCATTATTTTAAAAAGTTGAAAATTTATTTATAATAAAATAAAATTTTATGATTTGATTTCATTCTATAAAATATTGAAGGCTTATATATATTTTGTGCAAAAAATCAACAATATATATGACTATTATTCATAAAATTATAAATGTATTAAGAACAATTAAAAGTTGATATAATGTTTAGTAATCAATGTGCTATGACATAATTTTCATGTTTTACATAATTTAATGCAAAGCAAATATGGTGCAATACATCAATGTTATATATTTAATAGTAGAATTCTTTCTTTATATGTTAATATTTTTTTATGACAAAAAAATTAAATAATTAAAAGTGAAAATATTTAATTCAAATTCAAAATTTGTAATATATCATAATTTATCTTTAATAATTAGACTAAAAGATTGGTGGTATATATTAATAATTTTTTAATTGCACATAAAAATTAAAAAGATGATCATGTAGGAGTATTTATAATTTTTTTTTTAGTTTTCACCAAAAAAAAAAAAAGTAGAAGGGGCAGGGTGGCGCTGTGTTCCCTTGTAACACCGCAATTTACACCTGACTGACGTGATAAATATTTTTAAGAACTCGAAAAATACACATAATTACTTCCCTCTTTTTCACTGCCCAAATCTCTCCACCTTAATAAACTAATCCCAAAATTTATTACTTTTTTTTTAAAAATTTAATTTTGGATGGGATGGGATGCTCTTTCAGACCGCCAAAAGAATTCCAATGTACGAATACGCCCTTATCTCAGACAGATGTCCGAAAAACAATGGACGAGAATTTGCTTTACAGCTGCGATTTATGCACATAATAAATTTAACTAAAAATGAAGTTTTAATTGAAGAAAAAATTAGTCATAAAAAAAGCAACGGGTTTTACGGAAAAAAGGTTTGTGGTGCGACACGCGGCGATACTGCGACCGTTAGATGGGAATGAGAAGGTGGCAGAGAGCGGTTGATCATTGTATGATGAGATGACGGTCGCTTAGGCAAGAAGAGAGACAGTTTATAGTGAAAAGAAAGAGAAAGAGATGGAAACAGAACTGTTTATAGATAGAAAGAAGGAAAGAGAGAAAGGGAAGTTCTTTTTATTGTAGCTTAAACCATTATTTAATCTTTTTCTTCTTTCTCTTTTTGGGTTTTGGTGTTTGTTCAGTTCATCAGACGGAAGAGAGAGACGGCAGCATCGTTTAGGGCTTAAAAAAGGAAAAACCTGCAAGGAATCAGAGAAAGAGAGATGGGTTATGGGATTGGGAAGACTTAAATTTGGTTTGCAGAAGAGAGAGAAGAAAGGCATGGCGGCGTTGGCAGAAAAGAGAGCTGTAATTCTTGTGTTGCGTCTTAAATGCCTTCGCAACAACTAGAAAAACAAGTAAGCCAGGCAGGCCACAGGCGACGGGCCAGCTGCAGCAGCAGCAGCAGCAAAACGAAATTCTCAAGGAAAGAAGGCCGAAGAGCGAGTGTATAAGCTGGAAGGAAGAGAGCAGAAAACGCTAGAACCTGACGTGTGGCCTCTTTTCTTAATGCAAACCAGCTTTTTCTTGCAATCAGAGACGACAACACCAACAAAATAGTAGGAGTACTAAACAACAACTGCTCGGTTTCAGTTAATGTTTTGTTTTGTTGGGGTTAGGATTGGTTGTTAGATAGCAGGATAGGCATAAACACGTAGAAAGGAGGAGAATTGGCTGATAAGAATTGAAAAGAGTACCCATGTGGAAAATTGGGTTCTGAATCAACGAGAGAGGGAGTTTTCTGATATGGATTGTCAGCTACAATTGAGCTCCGGTAGAGGTTTACAGGAGGAACAATGGCGGGGTTTTTCTCACTAGGAGGAAGAGGAAGCAGCAGCCAGGAAGATCAGCAAAACAATCCACCAACGGAAATCCCACCTGAGAGCTGGTTTTGCTACAAAAATGAGGACATTTCTTACAAGGGTTTTGAGCTATGGCAACAACAAGAGCTTTTTCAACGCCACCACAGCAACCCGCAAGAGCAACAACTGCAAGATCTTTATTCGTCAGCAGCTGGGTTAGGAGTTGGACCTAGCAGGAGCTCGATCAACGTCTCCGATGATTCCTCCTCGAGATCGGCTTTCATGATGATGAGTAGTGGCGGTGGAGGAAGCATAAGTTGCCAGGATTGCGGCAATCAGGCGAAAAAAGACTGCATTCACATGCGGTGTAGAACTTGTTGTAAGAGCCGAGGATTTGAATGCCAAACCCATGTTAAAAGTACTTGGGTTCCTGCTACCAAGCGCCGGGAAAGGCAACAACAACTTGCTGCTTTGCAGCAACAACAGCAACAGCAACTTCAAGTTCGTGGAGAGAATCCCAAAAGACTGCGAGAGAATCCAACTTCTTCTTCTCTTGCCTGCACTCGTTTACCCACAACCGTGTCAGGTACAATTTTTCTTTCTTTTTCTTGGGTGTGTTTTATATACTTTACAGTGAAACACTCACAGTCTTAGAGATTACTCTTTGTAAGAATTTAGAGGCAAATTTTTCCTGAAAGTGATAAGAAACTTGTGTTCAGGACAAACAAAAAATAAATAAATAAAATATAAATGAGAAAAGTTAAAGAAAGCGCAGATATCAATTGCGTGTGGTGAAATCGATCTTCGTAGTAAACCACCCATCAGCTTTTCTTTTCATCTTTTCCCTTTTATGAATACTGTTATTTAGTAATCCTGACGAGTGTTTGACAGGGAAGAAACTGTTTTCCCTCTGGCTATGCGTCCTTCTCTCTTTTCTCTCTGTCTCCCTCGCGTTGATATTTGCGTATAACCATGTTTTGCTTGCTTTTCGATCGCTTGTCCATTTTCTTCGTTCGAAGCCAATCAAGGCAACGAACAAAAAATATATATTTTTTCAGTTATCCAATCTAATGGAGGCTTGGGGTTTCATTGTTGTTGTTCTTTTTCTGTTTTAGGGTTGGAACTGGGGAATTTTCCGGCGGAAGTGAACTCTCAAGCGCTGTTCCGGTGCGTGAGAGTGAGTAGCGTTGAGGATGCTGATGATGAGTATGCTTATCAGACGGCTGTGAACATCGGAGGGCATGTTTTCAAGGGAATTCTCTACGATCAAGGCCCTGAAAGTGGCTACAACATGGCCGCAGCAGCAGCTGGTGAGAGTTCTTCTGCTGGGGTTCAACCACTTGATCTTATCACTGCAGGCCCCAGCGCCGCCACCTACACGGCTACCATTGCAGCTGGCGCCAGTGGCGGTAGCGTAACAGCTGCTTCTTCTTCATCAACCGCCGCATTTTTAGACCCTTCCTCTCTATATGCAACTCCGCTCAACACTTTCATGGCTGGTACGCAGTTTTTCCCAAATCCAAGATCTTGAAAACACCCCACTGTCTTCCTCTTTCTCCTACGTCTTCTTTTCTTCTTGGCTTTCTTTCTCTAATCCTGTCAACCTTCTTGACATTTGATGATGATGAAGCACTTTAACATTTGATACCCACCATTGAAGTAGAGTCTTTAAAATGCTGTAGAGAGAGATAGAGAGAGAAAGGGAGAGGGAAATGCGGGAGATGTTTGCTTTTTTGTTGTGCTAATTTAAATGCTTTGGTTGAAACTTGAAATCAGCAATATAGATTCTTCTTCTACTGCAATTGCCGCCGCTGCAGCTGGTTCTTTCTATAAATCTTCGCTCTTGGGTGAAATCTAAAGCTGTTTTTGTACCAACTGTGCACAGCACCGTGGGCGAGTGAGTGTTTGTTTCTTGGGAAATATTTATTACTCTACACTATGCTACTATTATTATTCTGGTTGACTTCCCGAATTTCCATTACGCTTTCTGGTTGGTTTTCAACTTGGGGAAGCCTGCTTTTTCCCTGTTTACCCGGTTTCAAAGGGGGAAGAATCTTGGTTTCTTCTTTGGTTGGAGAAACTGCAACGATCAAATCTTTTTCCCATCACGGTATGGGCCGCTCAGCCATGCATGAACGACAGAAGCAAAGCTAGCATTCAAGTTTCAAAGGTGAAACATAACTCCCCCATTCTCTCTCTCCCTCCATAGATTTTCATGTGATCTTCTTCTTCGTCATCAGTTTATTCATTAGAATAGACATGCATAGCATGGGTGTAACTTGAAGTTTTTTTTTTTTTTATGAAATGGGAAATATTTCTAATCAATCTGTTCTTTATTTAATTCTTTCCTGCAACAAACCAATTATTATTGTGTGCAAGGAACTGAAGACAGCTGCTTGCATACGTTACAGTGCTATTCATCTCTGCATTATTATTCTTATTAATAATAATACTGTTTGTTTCTAATGAAAAGTCAGGAGAACTGGAAATATGTGAACTAAACTGGAACATTGTGAAGCTTTTCCTTAATCTAATAGTCTTTTCTTCGGGCCTATACTGTTTTCTTCTCATTTCCCGACAAGAGAAAAACAAAGTATATTATATAATATATATTTTTTTCTAAGGGTTTCTTTTGTTCTTACATGCTTTCTAGGACATGGTTATTTAGCATGTTTCAATTAATGCTAGTGCATAATAGAAGCTGCTATTACACAAGGTCTGACAGAATTCAATCTTAAATAATTTTAATTAAAACTATAAACCAGAGTCTTTAAGTTTTAAATATAGTTTTAACTTAATTACTATTCATTTACGAATCTTGTTCACAATCTTTTAAGTCATCATATCTACTTAAAAATGGAAACTGTTCGGGTTTTTAATAAAAGAAAATAAAAAATTATATACATGCTTGCTTTCTACCTAGACAGAATCTCATTCTAAGTACATCAAACAATCATACTGATCGCTAAAACTGCCATGGGTTAGAATCTTAGGAGTTAGAACAAGAATTACAATATTCGATGACTCATACAAATTTGAAATTAAGAGCCATGTCAATGTATATTACAAGTCACGAGTGAATTTCTGAACATATTATAAAGTTGAAATTAGGGGGTAGCATCAAGAATATAAATAAAACTGAAGCATAGATTCGGATAATTGAGCTTTTAGATTTGTGGCATTTAAAATAGGAAATTGCATTATTCTTTCACGTTTAAGAAATTAAGCTTTAAGGCAGGTGCATTTGCAAGTAATATGTATGTCATTTCATGAAGTATGGATGGAAAAACAAGGCTTCTGCTTATGAATATTTAGTTTCAGTTGACTTGATACAGGAACTTAAGTTTCTATTTGGTGTACATTCTATTAAATTGGCATAAATTCATTTAGTTAGAAACAAATATTTAAAGATTAAGCTTGAATGTGGATGAAAATTCAATCCAATCTGAAGTGCTCAAAACATTATGTAAAGTTTACATGTTCCTGAAGTATGACCTTTACTAGGAATTGTTTCTTTTTACTCCCTGATGACTATATGTTTTTACCTGTATATATGCTTTTGGATAGAAGTTGGGCCAATAGTGAATCTAAACAAAAATTCTACTTGGAAATACTCTTAGAAATCCCATAACTTAAAAGAACATTTACTATTGATAGGGATAAGATATTTGGTATCAATTTGTTTTAAGAGGTTGTGATGTTCCCTTTTTTTCAATCTAATTATTGGCTATGGCGGTATGACATATGCAGACTCTATTTTTAATGATAAAAACTCGTCTTGTTGACCTGAGCAGTTCAATTCCAAGACTTATTCGCATTGTGACTTGATTTAGAGTGTGATTTGATAGCATCAATATTACTGGAAAAAATACTAGTTATGTTTTAAGAAAATTCAATGCGACTTCCAATTTGACCAAAATAATTACCTATAGGATATATGTATGCTTTTGATGCATCAATATGTAATTTTTCAGTACGATATTATGCATTTTTTATAGACATGAATATTCAAACTACTTGTAAAGTTTTGTAAATTATCAGGACTTCGGTGGTATTAATTGTCTGGGTGGCTGGGGAGCATGCATTCCCAATAATTGGCTTTTGAGTGACCACAATTATCATTTTTTAGCATGTAGGGTCATGAAGGGACTAAATTTAATAGCCTGTATATAACAGGGGGAACAAGGGGGCTACAAAATTAGATTATCATCAAGGAAGAATTCAATCATGTGTCATCTCTGTCTATTGTGTTTATAAGAGAAACAAAAACCATCAGATCAAATTGTGAACCTGTTTCTCTTCGAAGCTTATGAATAAACAGTATTCTTTTTCATATAATTGTCTTCCTGTCTAGGGTTGAAGTGGAGATATTCTGGACTTACTTTGCTAAGAAGGCAACTATGTTTGAATCTTCTTTTGTGGTGAATTAGTTGGTATTTGAATGTTGGAGTAATAGCCTATTGAAGAAATGCTTTAAGTCTAAACGTTTGAAAGCCAGGTAACTTAAGAAAAAAGCTTTCATCATTGCACGCTTCACAGAATCCTTTGGATATATGGGGTGGGTATAAGATTTTTTATTGAATGCTTATATCTTCCATCTTATCTCATATTTTCTTTTTATTATTGAGGGAATTTTCCTACAATTGACTGCTGATAAAACTATTCCAATGTTCAATCACATATTCTTTCCCTGAAAAGACTTGAAACAAATGAAGCCTGAGAAAATTGATGTTGTGAAAATCATATTCGTTTCTCAATGCAAAAAGTATTGATGCTTACTTTACCTGTGAGAGTTTTGAGTATTTGAGACTGCCCCCATATTTCCTTGCTCTGAAACTTTCACTTTTTCTCGGATTCTCATGTCTGGGAGTCACAAACAAGAATAATACCTATCTTATCTATCGTGTGCCACTTGTTTAGGAGACGCCAAGTCTCAGCTCACTTGGTGGATTCTCCATCGACATTCTTTTTGTTCCAGCATTTGTCACTGTCAGCAGTTATCTGAAAGAAAGAATATGGGAATAACTAAATTCCCTTCCTTTTTCCGCTGATATTTACCCATCGGAATATGGAGCGCATTCACTGTCAAACCCAGGTTTCATTTTATATTCTTAATTATTGGTCGAACCCTAGATCACTAGAATCTGCACTAAAACAGGCATGAAAAACGTGAGTGGTTAAGTGGAGGTTACTCACTTCGATGTTCTGTGAGCTTTGACGTCCACGAAAAGACCTTGCTTTCGGCATAGCCATGGCCGACAACAAGTGTGCATGCGCTCCAAACATTCTGTCGTCGTGTTTTTTTTCGAGCCCCATGTTCCAATTTTGCTTGACCCGACTTCAGCCATGTCCTGACGTCCGCTTTGCTTCAGCAACTACAGTCCAAAGGCCTGAGAATAAGAAGCATAGAACTAAGAGCCATGATTCAGTGGTAGTGAAAGAGCGTTTGGCAGTTTATGGTTTTTTTTTTTGAATAAAAAAAGAGAGTAAATATATACGAAACAAATAACATCAATGATTAAGCGCATCGAACAGTTCTGCTTGAATCGAAAGCCAAAGAACAGCCAAAAGTCATTTAAAACTACTGGGATTTGTTATGGCATTAAGGCAGTGTAGGGATGTGTCGGTATCTTCTGGTTACGTAGTACCGAGGGTGTGGTCAGTGACAGTGAGCAGAGAGATATAAATCTTCTGCAGGAACCACTGTACAGTTGATTTAGATTTGTGGGCATGAAATTGCCGTGGTCCCAAACTGGCTTTTCTGTTAGTTTGTGTCTCAGCTCTGCTCCAAAAGCTTTGCGTTGCTTTGCTCAAGTTGCTGTTGGGAAAGAAAAAATCCCTGTTGTGCTTGTGAAGGTGCAGTCTAGGCAGTCTTCGCTGAGCCTCTGCATTCGATGGGGACAGTCTTTTTCTAGTAAATGGAATGCCGTATAGCTGCAAATTGGTGCACAGTCATACTCATCCAAAGTCAAGAATTAGCCGTGTGTAAAATCCGTAAAGAAACAAGGCTAAAAATACTTTCGTTTTTAGCAGTGAACATAGCCACGTTTTCAGTCTGTTCTCTTCTCCTTTACTGAACATACCCATGTCAGTTGGAGTTTGTCAAGAATTCAACCTTGACTGTGAAATTGCGATTGCATTTCAATCAACTTGTTCAACAGGTTATTGATAGTAGAGTTGATAGTGCAGACAAACCTTGTACCCCATTTAAATCATCAGGGTTTTGATGATGCGACCGGCAAAACTTAATAGGTTTTGCAGCTTCTGAAACTTAATGCGCCAAAGTTTAGTTTAGGGTCCCCAACTTTTATCTGTAAATATGGCTTGAACAGAGCGCATTGGCGTGAAAGTACAGGTTTGGAGGATGTTTGCTAATGCATTTATGAAAGAAGTCGTGAAAATGCATCAGGAAAGTGGCAGAAACACTTTTGCCCCGAAATCTGCCTGTGGGTGTTGGAAACGACAGACATTTTAAATAGCATTCTGTTGCCTCTTCTCTGGACCAAAAATCTAAACTCCTTTTGCTCCCATGCTGCTGTCTTTGCCTTCCATCTTCCAACTTGTCTAATGTCTATGCTTGGAAAAATGGGGTCCAAGATTGGCCTGCTTTCGGGTCCATGTTGGGAGCTGACAAAGCTTCATAAATATGCCGTCACTTTGTCCAACTGAAACGGTGCATGAAACCCACCCAACCTAAAAAAGAGATTACATTACAATTTTTTAATATAAGAATCTCATCTTCATGCCATGTCACATCGAAAGATTTTGCAGAGACATCTTTGCATAAAATCAGTTTATAACTGATCTCATTCGCCGAAGAAATCAGACAGAAAGTGCCCTGTCACCATTGCTGCTTTTTTTTTTTAAGCTCTGGCTACCAGATTCATCTTTGCTAACAAAACCCACTAAAACAAGTGGGTAAGTGGGTTTTGTGATTGTGAGGTCTCTGTTCTTTGCATTTGGATTTGGGTTTTGATTGGCCCGTAAAAAATACCCTTTCAAATCATCCCCAAGGCCTACATGGGTATTTCCAATGCCGACAATGCGTTTTCTTCTTCGAATCCCGACAACGTGTTTGAAGATAATGCAGGCCAACTCCCTAAACCCACTGCTGAATAGAAAGGCAAGTAAAATAAAATAGAATTCCTCTGAAGACCTTGTCGAGAGAGAACGGCAGGCGTTTAACAAGAGCATTTCCTGCAAAGCAGAGGTTGTCTTTCCAATTTTAGCATAGTTTTGGTCAAAGCTTTGATGCTTAATAGTGCGGTTTCCACACTTCTATCTTGTTTAAAACTAAATCCACCGCCAAAAATTGAATTCGTGATAAGCTATGGCCGCGACATTGTCACGAAGATAAAGGTGGGTAATGCTAGAAAGTGCAATTAGTTATCATACAATTTTGAACCTTTAAAGCATTGGAACTTTTGCATATGGTCCATGACAACAGAATCATTCATCTAACAATCTAATCAAGGGAAAAAAGCATTCATGAAGCACCAAAACATATATATGGATTATATCTCAGGATCGGATGGTTTTGAACAATCTTATGAGTAGGAAACCATCACCTTGCCATCAGGAATCCCACATATCGAAGAATGGTGTTGTACTGTTGTGTTGATGATGAGCAAACTGTATGCTATAACCTTCTCCTGGCAACCAGTTTTGACAAGAAAAAACATGTATGAAAAGGACTCAGGTTTCCATTTTTTGGTGACTTTCTGATTTGTTATACATATCAATGTTAACAACAGAAAAGGATCACACTGCTCAAACTCCCCAAATTACATCTTCAAATGAATAGTTAAAGACATTTTCTCTGACAATTATATGGAAAATCATGCTGACATTTTTAGTTTTTCAGAAAACAGAATTCTTATGAGTATAAACTACCTAAAATTCACTCGTTTCAGAACAATTATATTTACTACACGGAGAAAAGATGAAGTAGCCAAGTGGATCCAATGGCAGAAGCATAGATTATGTGAAAACTAAACTAAAGACCTAAACCATAGTCTTCCATAAGGATCAAGAGAAATAAGACCAAACTCATTAGATCTTGCTGTGAACTTCCTTCACAACCCAGCAACGATTCTCTAATCCTTATGCAGCACCACAATTCACAAGTCAGATCAAATGATCGTATTTCCTTCTTTCTAACAGTCCATTAACTAGCAGCTAGAAGCCTTTGCAATGTACCACTATGGGCTGCATCCTTGAGATCTAAGAAGTCGTCACAAATAAATAAATAAATAAGAAAAATGACGTAAAATAACATATCTAATACAAAGGAAAACTAATATTATGAAAGCCTAAGTAGCTAACCATCAGAGCCTCCAATGTGCTTGCCATTCACAAACACTTGTGGCACAGTTCTTCGACCTACCAAATCCAGAAGGACATACTGGATTTGAGCTCCATCATCTAATATAAAAACTCAACAAGTCAAAGCTTCATCCAAAATTGCTCTTTTTGCAAATAATCATAAAACACACACACACAGAGGGCAGAAGCAGATAAGGAATAGATTACCTCGGAGATCCAGCTCTACAACATAAGGTTTCTCATTTAGTTCACTGAAAATGCGCTTGGCACGAAGGCAATACCTAATAACAAGACAGAGCAAAAGACTTTGGACCAACCCATCTTTTTATCTAATTAAAAAAAAAAAACCATGAATTGAAGTTTCAATCCTACTTTTGAAGAAATACCCAGGAAGAAAATGGAGTTCAAGGTGGGAGGAGATTGATTATACAGAGTAATAGACAGCTATGGTATCCCAATTCTCAATCATGGACATTAAAAGGATAAAATAAAACTGTAAATGTCAAAGAAATAGAGAAAATGACATACGGGCAATAGGATTTGGAAAAAATAACAATCTTGTTGGAGAAGATGGCGTTTTGGACAAAGGCAGAAGCTGAATTGTTGGCTTTAGCTAACCTCAGAGCATTTCCAACCAGCAGCAACACCACAACCGCGCCAAACACCGTTAAGATAAACCTAAACCGCCTCATCCTTTCTTCGACCGCCAAACTCCGAATGAACGATCTTTACCAAGTTTTAGGCTGCCAGATTCTTCTTTCTTATACATGGCGACGTGTTTGATCAATCAATGGCCTCGTCGATGGGCTAGATTTTGATTCGGAGACTGCGAGGCCCATAAAATTTAAGGCAATAGCTAGCCAATGGACTTTCAGTCTGAGTTTTGACCCAAAAGCTAAATGACTGAAGAATTATTCAACTTGATAATATTTTGTGATTTAATATTCAAAGAAACTCTCGAAATTTATTAAAAAAAATACAAATATACTTGTTAAAATTTAAAAAAAAAATATGCGAATGAAGTTCAATTGATAAAATTTGTAAAATAAAAATCTCTCAAATTCATTGAAATCACGCATATTATTGATAGATAAGAGATTGTTAGTAGTGAAAATAAAACTTAAATTATGCGATAAGCATTATGAGTACTATTAACCTTTTTTTTGTTATATTAATAACTGGAAATAAAGTGCTTTGATTCGAATTCAAAATTTATAGTATGTCACAACTCATCTTTAATTATCTAATCAAGAGGTTGTTAGCTTAATACTGCTAACCTACTTTCTTATCAAAGCAAAGCAATTATAATTTCACACACCATTTCATCAGCTTTTCAACCTTTATATGTGTAGGCTGAGATAAGATTCCATGTTTCAGGAATCTAGAGACGGTATACATTTAAGCAACTAAGCAGGGAAAATAGATATTCCTTTTTATTATGATTTTGCTGCTGATGTCCACAAGCTTCAATAGTAATTACTGAAGGAAAGATGCAATGGAGAGGTTTTGAGTTTTGAAGCTGCTTGTCCGACTAAGGCTTCTTCAACCCCATCAAGAGCAGGATTAGCCCAAAGTAGTCCAACCTGTAGGCTGTTTTCATGAATAGCATCTTGAAATCACTCAATGGAGGATACCTCAGTTCCAGTTCAGGATAGAATCCTCTGTGTAGCACAGATTTCTCATGGCTGAAAGTATCGAAGGAATACTTCCCATGGTACCTCCCGAAGCCACTCTGACCAACTCCTCCGAATGGCAGCGTATCACATAGAAACTGCAAACATTGGATGTTAAACAAGCATTACTTTCCATCCATGAGTTATCTGCTTGAGAAATATACAGGAGAGGTTTGAACAGAAGCAAAGCAGTATACTTGAACTATGGCATCATTGAATGTTACAGTCCCTGAAGATGTTTCTGATAAAATCCGTTTCTTGAAGGTTTCATTCTCAGTAAAAGCATAAATAACAAGAGGCTTTGGCTTAGAGTTGATTAACTCGATGCTTTCTTCAATGTTCTTCAGCTATACAGAAATGGCAAATCATTAAAACAAACAGATGTTATAGAACATTTGCAGGAGGAAACTTAAAAAAGGTGAGATATGAGAATCTCTCACTGTAATTATTGGAAGCAATGGGCCAAAGATTTCTTCAGTCATGAGCTCAGAATCGAGTGGAGGATCTAACAAGATTGTTGGCTCAATAACCCTGTAAGAGTTATAAATGAAGATTAGAGAATTTCCAGGTGCTACCTTTTGGCCTCATTGACTTGGAAAGCAGCTTAGCATATACTAAGTCATGATCAATCAATCAATCATAGGCACTTAAGATATAAATTTACGAAAAGATGCAGAGAAATTACAGTTTTTCTTCGTTAACTGAACCGCCATAAACAATTGAGGCTGCAACATGAGGATCTTTTAAAAGATTATGCAATCTTTTAAACTGGTGCTTGTTGACAATTCTGGAGATGCATTTCAAGTCTTTGATGTTGTCACCATAAAATCTCTTAATGGTCTTCTTTAATAACTCAATCTGAACCAGACAAACATTTATGAATTCAAATTGAAGTTCTAATCCCATTTTCCATTAGTGAATTTCACAGTTAATACCAGAGTAGAAGCAAATTTCTCTTCCACAAGCAAGTAATCTATAGCAATGCAAGCTTGTCCGGCGCAAGGCCCCCACTTCCCCCCAACAATTCTTTTAACAGCCACCTTGAAACCATAGAAAAATAAGCAAATTAGAACTGTATCAAACCAAAGCTCTCAGCATTACATCACAATCACATGTCAGTCAGACAAAAAACCTTTGTTTTTGAAGTACTGGAGAGGGCATCCAGAATAGCAGGGCATTTCCCGCCAAGTTCTAGAGTAACTGGTGTCAAATGCCTTGCAGCTGCAGCCAAAACCAAGCGGCCCACTCGTGGACTCCCTGAAGACAAAAGCATCTGTAATTCCAATCATCCATACATTTGAGTTTTTTAAAGCGGGGAAACTGATAATACCAGTGAAGAATATCTTGTCCCATTTCATCTCAAGCAGTCGTTCACCAACGTCTGGGCCACCACCAATGACCTTAATGGCTTCCTTGTCCAAGTAAAGAGGAATATTTTTAATGAGAAAAGACGAGCTTGCCGAGGCCAGCTCTGAAGGCTTTAGCACCACTGTGTTCCCTGCAGAGATTGCCCCTATCAATGGGTCCAATGCTAACGCTGCATCAAGAACAAGACACAAGAATATCAAGTGAACTAGTCCAATTGAAGTCCTGTCGGTTGCTTGCTAGATTTCTAGTACTGCTTCTAAACAATTCAGATCAGGATTCCTAAACCAAGAACAAATAAATCAGGCTGCTCGGGTTTGAATGAACTCACAGATGGGGAAGTTCCAGGACGAGAATATGAGAACTACGCCGAGTGGTTCAGGCAGCACTTCTGCTTTTGCAGGAAAGAAAAGCAATGGCAATTTACCCTAAACCCGACAGAACAAAAGCCAGGTATTGGCTGCAAGATCAGCACTGTGCGGAAACTATAAGGAAAGAGAAAGAAATCAGAGTTCGAACAGCAAACCTTCTTAGGGGCGACCCACTTGTCCAGACAGCTCAAACTATAACTGGCCGACTTCTGTATAACTCCAAGCTGCATGGAATCACAGCAATAAAAATCAACTCGAATTAAACCAAACTGCACCGACAATCAGCTGATGTATATAAAGTTATAGACTCACCTCATCTCTGTATGATTCAATAGGATCCTTCCCAAGATCCTGACGGAGTGCATCAAAAATCATCTCCTCCTTTTCATTTATCATGTCAAGCAAACCCTTGAGCTGCATCTTCCTCCATGCAACACTCCGAGTTCTTCCACTTCTGAAGGTTTCCCTTAGCTCAGCTATGCTTTCTTCCATGGCTGATAAGCCTTTCACCGCGCTTTCTTGATCTGCAAACCTTTAAAAAACAAGACTCAAATGTGATGTTTTGCTTAATTTCACTCTTGCCCCTGCCCATAATTGTTGTGCGGTTGCAATTTAATGCAGCTGCTACCTACGCTTTAAAGGGCAGATGACTACTTTCAGGGACCATATAACCCACGTGAACGACAAACGATTAGTAATTTCGAACTGTTATCCACATTCATAGAAAGGAAATGACGTTTAATTTCGCCACCTAATGTAGTTAGCTAACTGCCTAACTAGAATAAACATCTTGTATCAAAAAATGTAGAATAAACATCAATGTCTATCAAGCAAATTAGTAATTTGATTAATCACTAATGAAGTTGAAATAAACATTTTATCATTCGGTACTTAATTTTTTTAGTACATTTTCATTTAAAGTTACAATCACAATCAGCATATTACATTTCATGAATAGGTAACTATGAAAATCACATTACTTAAACTAAGTAAATTAGTAAATAACTAGACTAACTCAAGCTCACATTTGGTGAGACTTGAACCTGAGACCTTAAAGTCTTAAAACTTCTTCTTTGTCACTAAGCTAAAATTTCATTTTGGTACTTAATTTTTAGTTCAGTTTAATTGTACTTTTTTTAATTAAAAATTTTTAATCGGATATTCAAATTAAATAAATCTAAATTTTTTATTTGATTGATTCATACCCTTTTTTTAAATAATTTAATTCAAAATTCAAACGTCTCTGTTTACAATCTTATCTGTATTTAATATATGATAAAAGGATAATTCATTGTCCATAATAATTACTACACCTGCCTATCTGCAAACGTGCCATGGTCTCATTTGAAAAGAAAGTTAGGCAAGAATTCATATGGCCGACGTGATTGAATAATTATTATTTTTCTTATTTATGATATTTGATTATATAATAAAAATATAATCATAAATTAAATTGTATCTCGTTATATTTAACATAAAATTTTAGGTTTTAATCATTGAAGTGCCTTTTTTTTAAAGCTGTAATTCAATAATTATGAGTAACAATTAGTCATTTTGGACGGAGAAAAAAAAACTTTTCATATCTTTATTTTTTAGTTGAAGACATTATTTGATGATAGGTAAAGTGTAAATGAGTCAAATTATTTGTTAAGATTTAATAATTACTCAAATTAAATTTGTTTATTTTCGAGTTGAATATAAATTCAAATTATTCGAGTAACGAGTTGAGTCGATTTGACTGACTTATGAACTTATTCAAGTTTTTTTTAATAAATATTATTTATATTTTATTATTAATTTACTATTTTAATCTTATAATACTTGTTTGAAAAATGACAAATCAATTTTATTGAATCATACTCGAGCCATCAAATCGAGTTCAAACTTTAAAAATTAAGCTTAAGCCAAGCTCAAAACCTTAAATTTTCAAATCAAATAAAACTTAAGTCTAATATTAAACCATATCCAATTAATCTCTAATTAAATAGCAATCTCTATCGGGCAAATTAGTAATTTGATAACAATTTGGGGTGGAGCAACTTTAAAACTCGTGTGGGCTTTAAAATCCGGATCCAAATGTAAGAGAATCATTATATGGGCTTAAAATCTGGATCCAACTGACCCAAAATAACATTGGTCTGCGCCCAAACATTTAAGCCCGAATTATCCATTCTCGAGGGTTCTGATTGTAATTTCACAAGCGCGTGAAACCGTTGCCCGCGACCTCGCGCTTTTGAAAGCTTTTCCAACGATCCCCTCCGTTTCTCAGACTGAAGAATTGTGAGGAGCTTGAGAAATCTCCCTCTCCACGCACACCAAAAAAAAAAAGTTTCAGAGCTTTTTTCCATGGCGGTTCCCTCAATTCAGCAATCCAAACTAAAGTGAAACTTTAACAGTTAAATCTTTTTATTTTGAGTTTCTCATATCATTTCCATTTCTGTAAATCCAAGCACTGTATTTCGTTTAAGAAAAATTCAAAAATTCAAATTCCATGTCAGCTCTTTCTGCTTCAGTTCCGTCTCTTTGGATCCCTGAAGACGATCTCTTGTTAAAGAACGCCATTGAGGTAATCTCTCTCTTCTTATTTTCACTCAATTTTTTCATAATTCAATCTTAATTAAATTTCCTATTTTACAATTTTAGAATAGTTCTTTTCCATTTATCTAATAAAAACAGAATATAAAACCCTAGGTTTACTGCCAGTTAATGATTTTTTATTTTTAATAATAATTTAAAATTGCTAATTACAGTCCGGTGCTTCATTGGAAGCACTAGCTAAAGGTGCGGTTCAATTTTCACGAAAGTTTACTGTTAGAGAACTGCAAGATCGATGGCGTGCTTTGCTTTATGATCCTGTCATTTCCGATCAAGCATCAGCTAGAATGATTGAGGTTGAATTATCAACTTCTAATTCATCTTCAAAATCAAATAAATTTGGCAATTCTGTTGAAAATAGAAGCACTAAACGAAAATTGGAAAGCGTTAGAAGTTTGTATTACGCTATGAAAAAGAGGATTTGTAACCAACTTTTAACTAACTCTAGTGATGTTAGTTTTCTTGGATCACCAAATGGTAATGATTGCATGGGCAATAAAGGCGGCTGTGAGGAGCATGTAGGACATTATATTCAAAACCAATTCGGATTCTGTGAATTAGGGACATATAGTGTGCATAATGGATCACAAGAGGATGATTTCAAAGCAACTTTGAAGAAGGATTGCTTTAGTGAAAAAGTTGAGGATCTTGAACAGAATGATGTGCAGAAGGGGTCTCCTCATGTTGTTTGTGAGGCTTCGGTTGAATTTGGGCATCCATCCAATGTTGAGGTGATCAAGTCTTACTCAATGGGATGTTCATCGCCACAGCAAGATATGCCACTGTGGAAAACGATGGAAGATGTTCCAGCAGCTGTAATGCCAATAAATGGTAGCCCTGGAGACAAAGGCCAAGATGCAGATGGTGAAATTGTGCATCCCGAAGATGTAGGTGGTAATAAAGTTTGTTCATCTGGACATGATATTGTTTCTTCGGAACTTATGTTAAAAGATGGCTACGAAGTTAATAGTTCATGCGCTATCTCTGGAGGTGATTTAGCGGAAACAGACGCTCTGTTAAACTTTGATGGTGACACAATGGATAGATCTTGTTATGATAGTGTGAATTCACTTTTGCTGAATTCTCCTAATGATGTTCATGAAGATGATACATCAAAGACTGAAGAACGTGAGACATTAGTTTCAGATACGTGTCCTGGTATACCAGAAGCTGCCTGTCCTGCAAAGTTGGATGAAATTCCTGACCAACAGCCATATTCTGGGCATGGTGAATGGCTGGGTATTTCTAGTCTGGAAATCAATTTGCTTTCATCTACATTGCTACCAAATCCTCATTCTCCTGAACTTCAAGTGACATGCTGTATGTTGAACAGTGAAGACCCCGAAATCCCATGCAATGATGATGTTCTCTTAGGTAAAGCTTTTGGTTTATCTGTAACACAAAAGTGTCATAAAGTGGGTGGTGACCAAGCTTCATCCTTTGCAAATCGAAAGGATAGTAAAGAAGAACTGAGCTTGATAAAGACAGAATCTAACCTTGCTCAATGTTATACCGCTCCCAAGATGGTAGTACTGGACGTTTTGTTAGAATCTAGTCAAGGTGTCAAATCTGAGTTTCATGATGGTCAATGTCATGTGATTTCCAGACAGGTTCAAAAACCTCTGGTCGACCCATTTAGGTTCAAAGCAGCACAAGCCTTATCCAAATTTGCAGCAGATGGTGTAGCAAAGGAAGAGCCATCAGATGAATGCAATACCAAAGATATGTCAATATTTTCAGAAAGAAATTCCGTTGTAGATACTGTTTTGGAGCCCAAAGCAAACCCGACAACATCTGATTGGATAGAATATGAAAGCGACAATGAAGTTCCTAGCTTCTCTGATATTGAAGCCATGGTAAATATTGACAATGATGTTCATTAGAAGGACTTTTTTCTTCTTTCCTTTCTTTGGTATTCAGTATTTCTGGGCGTTTAAATAACAATCTCTTGATGTTCGCTTCAGATACTTGAAATGGATTTATGTCCAGATGAATCAGATTCTTTCGTTAGTAGAGAAGGTATGAAGTTCAATTCACACTATCAATGATTTAGTTATGGTTTAATCCAATCAGTGTAAGCAGAGTGAATATTAACCTGTGTGCTATTCACTTTAAAAACTGTTCGCATATGATGTTTTTTTTTTTCCTTGAAATTTCTAGTTTCAAGGTATCAAGATGAGCATGCCAAGAGAGCAATCATTAGGTTGGAACAATGTGCTCGGTCTGCTATGCAAAGAGCTATTGCATCAAGAGGAGCACTTGCTGTCTTCTATGGTCGTCATATGAAACATTACATTAAAGAAACGAAGGTACTCAATTTTATCTAATGTTGATTTTTTATTGCATTGATTGCTTTGACACTGCATTTTGGTGGCCATCAACTTGTTCCTTTCCATTTCTGGAGAAAATTTCATGATATGGTTGGAAATGGTACCTAATGGACATTTTGCCTCCTCAATTCCTTTGCCTAAACTCTTTGTTGTTTCCTTGATTTTGAAACTCTGATTCTTGGTTAGATATGTGGTGCATAAAGTTTGCACTGTATTGAAATTATAGTTGGAGCTTTATGTGTATTGATTTTGTATTGCCTAGTTAGGCGCTGATTTCTTGGCCAGTGACATGTATGGTAATTCTCATGTTGCTAGTGCAAGCGCTCCCTGCTTTGCAGGTTATACTTGGCAGGGCAACTGTGGATGTTGATGTTGACATTGACTTGGGAAGGGAAGGGCGTGCTAACAAAATATCTAGACGACAGGTGGGATATTTTGATTTCCTTGATATGGTTACTTCACATTTTTTCTGTTTGCTTGTCTTTATGAAAAGTATCCAGAGGAGAGTGGGGGAACTTGAACCTTTAATCTGCAACTTTCCACCCCTCAAGGGATGTTATCTGACCACCTTGCCAAAGGCTTTCTGGTCAGTTATTTTGGATATTTGCCTTTGTTAGATGCAGATATTTAATATTTCCCCTCTCCTTTGAACTTATCTACAAATAAATGAGTATGAGTTACATTATGCCATGTATGTGGTTATCTTTTCAAGAGAGGTTCTATGTGTTGCTGAGGTCAATCATCTAAGTGGTCAAGCTGAACAAAAGTGCTTGGAGAGAGACAGGGATGAGAAAAATAAACTCATTACCAAGTTATCATTACTTCAAAAGGGGAAGGCCACTAGAATGCTACAAACAGTTTTTTATCTCTTTTAAGAATGGATGATATTATTTGGTGACTGTCCTACCCTTCTGTGTTGAATCATAGTATTGGAGTTGGGTTTATCAGCAGAAGCTTTTGGAAATAAATCCATATATTAAAATTAGCCATTCTTTAAAAGTTCCATAAAATCAAAATTAGAAGCACTTGCTCATGTTAGCTTCTTGAGCTTGTTCTTTTATTCTGAATGATATTCATGCATACTTTCTAGTTTATAATAGGCACTTGTGAAGATGGACAAGATGGTTTTCTTCTATAATTATTGATTTTACCTGTTTAGCTTGTCAGATACCTTTTTAGATTCTTTTGCTCATATACTGCTTGCAGATATACATGTGAATAATTATTCTCATCATTTCTGCTAGGCACTTATAAAAATGGAGGAAGATGGTTCCTTCTCTTTGAAGAATCTCGGCAAGAGTTCAATATTTTTAAATGGGAAAGAAGTTTCTACCGGAAAGCTGATGGGCCTTGGTTCAAGTAGTTTTGTTGAGGTAATTGCATTTGAAATGGCTGTTCCGGGCCCTTTCCAATTCTATGCTATTCCATTTGCCCTGCTTTTTTGCACTGACCTATTCTATTTGATGATTATATGGATTGCCTATTGGCACCTATATGATATACAGTGACAGCACTACTTGACGTTTTCTTTTGGCAGATTAGGGACATGGCATTTGTCTTCGAAATAAACCAAAATTCCGTGAAGAGGTACCTAGCAAAAATCGCCGAGAGAAAACAAGAAAAGAAAACCCCATTTGAATGGTCGGCAGAGCCAAAGAAGGTGTCGCATGAATAGGCTCAACTTATCGGTACCTTTAAAATACCCAACCCGCAAATTCCTTTCGTATAATTAAAGTAGTCTTTAGGGCTAAAACCTAATGATATGAGCATGCAGATATAACATGTCATGTTGAACTGTTTTACCTTGTGTATATACACATCTTGAGTTAAATATATAAAAATAGTAGTTGATTCCTCAATGATAAAGAGAAAATAAAACGAAAAATTGTTGATTATGTGATTTTAGCTTGTTATAGTTAATACTCTCCCCTTCATCCTTCATTTTTCATCGTCTCTTTAAGGCAGGGAGAGTGATTGAAACATGTCGTAGCTTTTGCCATCATTGTTCTGTTTGCTTTGAAGTTTTCAAGCTCTTGCAGCATAGCAAAATCAAAACTAAAACCAAAACCAGAACCAGCGATTGCATATGGTAACGAGTAATTACTTTTGGGGCAGTCAGGCCTAGTAAAACTCTCTCGTGAATGAATCATTATGCATAAGAATCGGCCCCTTTTCATGGTTGGTGGTGTTTATCCATTCTCGTACTTTCTTTGCTTGCTTTTAGATGCTATAAATTTACTTGCACGACCCCTCCGAAAAGTGAGAAAAATGAATAATTCCATGTGCTATGTGTTTTCTTCTGAAATGACGAGGCACCAAGTTTACTAGCACTAGCAATAATGATGTTAAAAAATGGGACCCAAAATCAAGATGGTAAGAGCAAACCAAAATACGCTTGGTAATTTGTGTATATATTTGATATTCATGTAGCATTAAATCATGTTCACATTGATAAAATATGAAAATTTGTGAGTTCAAAATTCGTTTTGATGTATTAAATACAATTTTTTTTATATATTATTATATCCTGTTATCGTGTCATATCATGTCAAAAGATTATGAGATCTAAAAGCAACCTAGCAATTAAGGTTAAGAAATTCGTTAAAATGCGGTGGGTGGGTGTGCCTAACGAGAGAATCTACATCCTGGAAATGGTAATGGCTTTTCCAAAGCCATGAAACCAATTTGCATAATTCAACCACCGACTTTAAACTCAGTGGAGCAGAGTCTCCGGAAAGCACACACCAACCAAAGAAAGGCCTTGTAGCAGAGAGCATCGAGGAGATGCGATATGGGTTGGGTTGGGCACTTGGCATTCGATTCCATAGGCTAACACCCAGTAATCAAATCTTTTTTATTTGTCATTTGCATGACCTCGCTTCTCCAATATATCAACGTTGGAAGAAAATCTTGTTTAGTTGTTGATTTGCCGTTTTAGAGTACGCAGCTTTTCTTTTATTTTCTTTTAAAGGCAATTCTTGGCTATGGAAGAGGACATTATTCTGGCAGTGCCCCATGTTAAGCTGAAGTGAAGCACCAATTCAGTACAGAAGTTATTAAATTCCAGGGGTAGTGATTATGAATCTGAAGTTGCAAGAATGAAAAATAAGTTCATATTCTGTGTACTTGGCAGGCAGGCAGCAAGCAAGCAATGAATAAAGCTTTGTGATCAAATCATGTCACGCTTCATGTTGACCAAAAAATTGTAAAAACCGTAGACTGGTACAATATAAAATGCTATGGACTAAAATTTACTAAAAAATATAAATATGAATTTTGTCGTTAAATTTACAATGTAAAAGTTTTGTACGGTAAATTATTTTTTATATGAATTTAATAAAAATTTAAAAAAACTAATTTATATTAATAATTAACGTATTAATATGGATTGATATTAAATTTTTATGTTTTATAGTACACCAATATGACTTACACATGTCAAATGCTGCATGACAACAGCTTTCATTGTTCGTGCTGCCATGGGTGCATGAGATATTTCTCTGTAAAAAAACAGCAGTTTCCATTCAATCCATTCATTCGAGAATCAAAATCTAAGAATTGATACCACTATAACGATGATCAAACCCATATTTCTTTATTTCCCTTCATTACTTTCATCATATTCTTTGGTAATGTGACTAGTATACATCTAAAGATAACAACTAATAAGACAAGCTCACTCTGCCACCAAACGTCACAATACAATCATTCAACGTGTCGATATTGCAACAAGACATGAAAGCTTCTTTCCTCTCCCTCAGTCTCTGTCTCTTTCGAATTTCTCTTACCAAAGCATTCAAATAATCCAAATTTGAATACGAGCATTACAGAGCGCTCTGACAATTGCCCGTGAATCCACTCGGAAAAAGATATCTGTTTTTCTCTCCATTCTCTGTTCTCTCAGTTTCACCCCCCAATGTGGCAGAAGTGTAATAATCGAAAACCCATCTCTTTCCTGTCTTCCCTTTCTTTATGCTGGACTCTGTCTCTCTCTCTCTCTGCTATACCCAATAATTCCAATGAACGGCCCTGATTAACTGGTTCGTTCAAGCTCTTTATGATTTATCTCTGCAACTATCCCACTTTCCTTATCGTCTTCACTTACCATCTACAATGGGTGCTCTTAAGATCTTTGTATCCTCACTTCTGTTAGTTGTTGTTGTTGTTAGGCTTTTACCAAGAGCTGAATCCAAGACGTACTGGGGAGATATAGAAGCGTTGAAACAGCTGAAAAATGGAGTCGACCCTAACTCAGTGAGTCCAGGTTCTTGCTTGAGTTCCTGGGACTTTACAGTAGACCCTTGTGACAGCCTCTTCAGTGAGCGATTCACGTGTGGTTTCAGGTGCGATCTTACAGTTTCTGGGTTAAGCAGAGTCACGGAAGTTAGTCTTGACTCGGCTGGTTATGCTGGTTCTCTCTCTTCCGCTTCCTGGAATCTCCCTTACTTGCAAACCCTTGACCTCTCAAACAATTTCTTCTCCGGATGGATTCCATGGTCACTCGCCAACCTGACGCAGTTAACTCGACTCGGCCTTTCCAGAAATTCATTCTCCGGTGAGATACCTGTCTCGATTGGGTCATTGTCTAACCTCGAAGAACTCTACCTCGATAACAACAACCTGCAAGGCGGTATTCCTGCGAGTTTCAATGGCCTTGTTAGCTTGAAAAGACTCGAAATTCAGTCGAACCACCTCTCTGGTGAGTTACCCGAGCTGGGCTCACTCAAAAACCTGTATTTTCTTGATGCAAGTAACAATGTCGTTTCTGGATATCTCCCTTCAACGCTGCCACCTTCCCTGGTCCAAATCTCCCTGAGAAACAACATGATTGAAGGCACAATCCCTCAAAGCTTCAAATATTTGAGCTTTCTGCAAGTATTAGACCTCAGCCACAACAAACTCACTGACTCGGTCCCTTATTTCCTGTTTAACCACCCATCTCTCCAGCAACTCACTCTCGCATTCAACTCCTTCACTTCTGTACAGTCTCCCGCCAATCTAAGCACCCAAAGTGAGCTCATTGCCGTCGACTTGAGCAACAACGAGTTACAAGGCTGGTTACCTCCGTTCCTGCCATTAATGCCGAAGCTGTCAGCTTTATCCCTGGAAAACAACAAGTTCTCGGGTATGATCCCGGCCGAGTACGCATTAAAAACGGCTCTGCCAGGGTCCGGAATTGCCCCGTTTGTAAGGCTTTTGCTTGGAGGAAACTACTTGTTCGGACCAATCCCAGGGCCCTTACTGGTACTCCAACCAGATTCTGCAAATGTCAGCCTTGCTGACAACTGCTTGATTAGATGTCCGCTGCGTTTCTTTTTTTGCCAAGGTGCTGATCAGAAATCTCTAATGGAATGTAAGAGATTTAGCCCTGTAACCCCTTGATTTATGTAATCAATAATTACAGAAAAGTTCATTGTTTTAGTGTTCTTTCTCTATTTTTCCGAGTTGCTGTTAGTTTCGGTTGTGGGAAATGCAAAAGTATTTTGAATTGAATGGACTAGTGATCATGGGGAAAACTGAAAAGGGTTTCTAACACAGTACATGACACGATCGAATCCAACGAAATCTACCAGATTTTTTGTCGGATTCTCTGACAGATGGATTTTTTTCCCACGTGGTCGTACGGCCCGTTGGTTATACGAGTCGGAGGCTCATCGGATAGGCCGGAAAACAGCCCACCTTATTAGGTTTATTCAGGTCCCTTTCGGCCCAATTAGAGCGGCATTGCACAATTTCAAGGCTCGGATTTCATGACGCCATGGTTGATTGGTTGATCCTTTCTTGACACCCAATCATTCAAAAATGAACTTTAATTCAAGATAAACAGAGAAACAAAAGTGGTTGGTGTTGCTGTTCTTTTATTATCCTGGAAAAATGATTGCTGTTCTAGGATCAGTTTGGCTCACCGGTGCCAATGGTGTGTTTCCTTTTTGCAGTATAAGACAAAATTTTTAAAATGGTAAATCATTTTTTCACCTTGAGTATTAAATTTTTTATTATTTTATTAAAAATTTTATAATGATTTTTTTTTTCACTTTCACCTAGATCAATTGCACTGTCTATCTCCGCTAGCTACTAGTTTACAGCTAATATACTCCCAACAGCAAGCCCCAAACTGTAGCTTATTCAGAAGTACATATAGTCCGAAGTCCAAACTGTTATGAATTACTAATATCAGCCATGAATTCAACATTTCTCTTTCAAATTCTCATGTTAATGAATTGTCTAAGCTTCCTAAAGCATTGTTTCTGAAATCCCATGCAATTAATGTCAGAGAAATCGCCAGAATCTGACAGAAACACTTTCGGAAAAAGCGATATTACCGTGCAAATCAACATTCATGTTAAACAAACCCATTATAACTTCATTACTTTCACGTATAAGGCAGATTTCCTTCATTTAAACAGCAACTAACTAATACAATGATACAAACCACCATACAATGTTGCGATGTTTAGTTTCAAGATCCAAAATGAAGTTTGGAAACTTTTGTAGCTAGTTTCTATAAATGGGATATCAAATGTCTGCATGCATGATCTGACATTGGATAAAACGTCAGAAAAAAATTCTGAGTCCTTTTCTTTGGCAGTGGAAAAAAACCCAGATTGGTGTCATTGTTAGTGATTCCCAAGGCATGAGAGATTGCATGCTGCAGAGATAAGAAAATAAGCAAATTGCTAAGGTTTGGGACCCGCTTATCATTTCGTTTTCAGCCATCGTTAGTGTGCATTAGAGTGCCATGCAGGTGAGTGCACCGAAACCTGTGATTTCTGCTAGTTTTTCCTCTTCCCTAATCAGCTCCTCATCACGTTATACGCCCATGGCTTTTCCCTTTCATCCTCGTGCGCCTACCTCACGTCGACCCAATGATCAAGTGACAGTTTGATCATCCGGGAAAAATGGTTTTGAACTTTTTGAAACAAATTTTGCTTGCACGTAAACACATGCGTTTGCTTCTTGAAATATAACAAAGAAATTAAGTCAAGTGGATGTACTGAAAAAATGATGCGAAATGAAACTTTACATATAGTTTTACGTTGTTAATCAAGATTAATTCTTTCCCTAGACTATTCACTCTTCTCCTTAAAGCTCTTCTCACTTGTAAATATTAACTTGAAATATCAATTCTGACACTTTCTGATCGAATTTTACACTATGATAATAAATTTTTTTATTTGTATAAAGTAAGGAATGTTGGATATTTTGATATTTCTAAAAAGATTTTTATCATATTTATTTTTTATTTAATTATTTTTCAATATTTAACCTTATTTGAAAAACTAGTGTTTTGGTTTTTCTAAAACTTTGACAAGATTTGTTTCAGATTTAATTAAATATTTTCTCAGATTTAGTCAAAATCCTATCTTGATTTTCTCCAGATTATGTGCTTATTTAATTATGATTTTATTACGATTTCTTACGGATTTTCTACACCTTTTTTTTTTTACTATAAATAGAGGGCTATAGAATACAGCTTCTTAACCCCTCACAACTTTCTTTGCTTCTTTGCTCTTTCTTCTTTTCCAGCTAGATTAGAATAATATTCTTTCTTTTTTGATGTTCCTGTTCCCTGGGCAATCCCAGAAGAGCTTGTTGAATCCTGAGGGATTACACTTGATGGTGAAATAATCCTTAAAGACAGTGCGATTGCAGCACGTCTCAAGTTGTTTTATTGTTGTTTGTTCCTTCTAACTACAACAATCTTAAGGATTATTTTCCCAAAAATATCGGCAAAAATCTCAAATTTGAAACACTTCAATTTTCAACGTTGCTCGCTTATTTTGGAATCTTTTTTGAAAGATGAGTTTCACTAGAAGCCAGATCCTAACACGTTGCAGGAGAGTTCAAAGCATTGAATGTGTTTCTTATCATAATGGATCGTACTCTAGGGAGTGCTACTATCGTCATGGTAAAAAAAGTAAACTAAGCATTTATATACAAATTCATGCTATGTTTATTTTGTGTAATTGATAATGAAAAAAAATTATATATAGAGAAAGTGTTAGTATCATGTTTTTAGTATAGATTTATTAGAAAGATAAATTATGCAATATGATAGCTTTTGAGATGATTTTGGATTAGTATGGAAATGTGAATTGATGTTTAGTGTTTGAGATTATCTAACCTCGATGATAAAATTATTGTTTCAGGCATTTGTTTGAAGTGTGATATTTAGATGTCTATTTTAGAGTGCTGTGAACATGTTAATGGTTAATATGATTAATTAGTTGAGGTATAATGTTTTGTTTGAATAATGTTTAATAGAGAATTTCATTTAAGACAAATGTTTTCCATGACTATAAATACTTGACATGGATTGGAAGTTCTTTCCAAAGGGGGGTTTTATGGACGTATGACTATATTTAATGTAAGACAGTATTGAAATTAAATTTTTGTTATTTTTTGGTGTTGAATGGAATATCAAAGTATATAGTAGAAGCATTGATTTTGGTTTAGTTCAATACATATACAATGATTTAAATTGAGTTATGGTTTGTGAACAATTAAATGAAGAAAATAAAATAAAATAGAGTAAGACGAATATGATTATATTTTGTGGAAATTTGGATATAATTCCATGGTGTGATAATATTTATTACATAATAATTTGCATAGACTTGAGATGCTGAGAATTAATTATGAAATCATGAAATTTAGTAAGTAATGATGGTATGAATATAGGTAAATCCATAGATTAAATAATTTATAATCGCTTGATGTTTTGAACATTGTCGATTTATTGTGAAGTAATTTTTAAATGTTCATGGGATACTAAGAGGACCATGTTAATAGTAGGGGTCTTAGTATCGGCACTTAGATGTAAATGTGATTGAAATGATATTAAAATCTTGTGAAATAATTGTATACAACTAGAGTTAAACGATGATGTAGGTTAAAAGGTCACGTGATTGTGGCACTGTGTTATGCCTATGTGGCATTATGATGTGCCTTGTATGGCACAATGATCTGTTTGTGTGGCACTGTGTTATGCCTGTGGCATTTAAGCGCCTGTGTGTGTGTATGCACACACACACACACACACACACGCGCGTCATAGAGTCCACTTGTGTGACAATAGATATCAATGTATACATATATAGGTCTATAAGTTGTCCGATAACTAGTTGAGACACATACCTCAGCTACTAGATGATCACTGGTGCTGGGAAGATTAATAATCATGAGATATTTGAGAGGTATCATGAATTATGGTATTTTATATGGTGGATTTCCCGCTGTATTAGAAGGATACAGTGATGTTAATTGGATTTTAGATTCAGATGAGACAAAATCCACTAATGGTTATGTTTTTACCCTTGGTAGGGGTGCTGTTGCATGGAGATTAGCCAAACATACTATTATAGCTAAATCCACTATAGAATCAGAATTTGTAGTTTTGGAATTGGCTGGTATTGAGGCCAAGTGGTTGAGAAACCTCTTAGCTAATATTCCGTTGGATTTAAAACCATCTCTTGTGTCTGTGTATTGTGATTGACAAGTGCCAATAGCCATTGTAAAGAACAAAACTTTCAATGGTAAAAATATACACATTTATTTGAGACATGATGTGATTAAGCAGCTGCTGAAAGATGGTATTATATTAATTGATTATGTGAAGTCAGAAGTGAATTTGGCCAATCCTCTGACTAAACTTTTGAGGAGAAAGTTTTAAAACATCGAAGGGAATGAGACTTAAGCCAATTTGAGAATAATGATAATGGTAACCCAACCTTTGTGATTGGAGATCCCATGAATAAGGTTCAATGGGTAATAAAAGTCACTGTTATTCCTGCTAGCACTAATAAATTTGTCCATTCATATGATCTGTGTAAGTGTTAGATTGCATGAATTTGGGAGGATGAGCTAAAGTTCTTAATGTTTTTCATATCCCTTATGGGTGGTGTATAACATTGCAGTATACACTTGATGAGAACACCTATGTGAGTGTGGAGTGGGGCCGCTCCCATAAAATTGTGGCATAATTTCTAGAGCACTCATGAAATAACCAGGCACGCGCATTGCCTATTAGCGCAAAACGGTGTCGAACAGTAAAGAATTGTGAAAGTATAATGTGATTAATAAGACCTCTATTTTATAATAATGAGTTATTGGTTCAAGAAGCTAAAACTTTCACTAATTACTCAGTAAAATAAGTTTTATTATTCTAGGTCTAGTTCAAGTCCAAAAGACACCATATACGAAGCATTATACTTATAATTAACCCAGCAAAAATTTTTTGCTTTTGAAATGAGTGGGGGATTGTTGGATATTTTGATATTTCTAAAAAGACTTTTATCATATTTATTTTTTATTTAATTATTTTTCAGTATTTAACCTTTTTTGAAAAGCTAGTGTTTTGGTTTTTCTAAAACTCTGACAAGATTTGTTTCAGATTTAATTAAATATTCTCTCAGATTTAGTCAAAATTTTATTTTGATTTTTTTCAGATTATGTGCTGATTTAATTAGGATTTTATTACGATTTCATTACGATTTCCTACAGATTTTCTACACCTTTTTTTACTATAAATAGTGGGCTACAAAATACAGCTTCTTCGCCCTCTCACAACTTTCTTTGCTTCTTCGCTCTTTCTTCTTTTCTAGCTGGGTTAGAATACTATTCTTTCTTGCTATTCTTGTTCCCTGGACAATCTCAGAAAAGCTTATTAAATCCTGAAAAATTACACTTGATGGTGAAATAATCTTTAAGTACAATAAAATTGCAACACGTCTCAGATTATTTTATTACTTTTCGTTCATTCTAATTATAACAAGGAAAAGGGGGTAAAATGTTGTTACCCAAACAAACAAAGATAAATGTAACAAAAAAAAAAAAACAAACAAAGATGAAAAGAAGAAGGTGACGTTCTTAGCTTGTAACCCTGTCATTGGAAATTTCAGAAGGTGCCGTACTTGTCTGCGTGCTTCTCCATTCAATTTCCCGTACAACCAGTGGATAGGGCAGTCTAGTAATTTCAATTCACCATTTTCTATTGCCACTCCTCTTTCTTGCTTCCACTCCCACATCCCTCGTTTAAGTTTTTTTCCAAATATAGGAGGAGAAAACTCCCATTTTCAAATTACCATACGCAACCGAAGGAGCTGTGGACGGCTGAAAACGACCGCGGGACTTTTCACCGGATAAAAAACTGCCGACTTTAGGAATCATTAGAGTTATGTTACGTGGCGTGCGGACAAAAGCTGGACCCCGGTTACTAGCTTTGGTCTATGTATTACTTCTACTTTTAAATTGTCTTTGCTTAGAAGCCGTGCCTTATCCCAAAGTTTGGTTATAATTATCCATGGAAACTTTAATGTTATGAATAATAATAACATATTGTTTTATTAATTTATAAATTTTAAAATAATTTTTTAAAAACAGAATATTATTAAATTCATTACTTAATAAATATTATGAGATGATTAAATAACAATATATAAGATTTACATTGAAAATGTATCGTATATAAACTTTTAATTTATTAGTTTTTGTTTTATAATTTTATCCTTTTTTATTGGGTTGTTTTGAGGGGTGGATTTAAGATTTATGATCTGTAAAGGCAAATAATTTAAGTTAATTTATTAATTTTTCATTGAAACACAAATTAATATGAAAATTTTCGAGTAGAAGGTAACACCTTTAATTTTGTTATAAAAATACTTTTTCTAAAAACTAACTTTTGTTTTTTAAAAAATTTTTTGCATAGCTAAAATTACATATATATATATATACACACACACCATATATAAATCATCATTCATACACACATACACACACATATCTATATTTGTTTGTATATATAAATATATATTAATTTAATAAAATTAATGATAAAATTTTTAAAAAGTATATATAATATGTGAAAGAAAAAAAATCTATCCAATTTTATCATTTACTTTTAAAAATCAAATATATTTAGTTCTTATTATTATAATATGGAGAGTAAAAATGATTATTTTCTAATGTACAATGAAAACATAAATGTTTTAGATAAGGTTGTTTTTTATTTTTTTATTATTAATTCACACCTATATGTTATTTATATTAACTTTAAAAGTATTTTATTTGTTTTTCTACAAAGTTAATATATGTATAAATATGTGTTTATATATATATATAAATATATATTATATATATATATTTTAATAAAATATCTTATCAATAAAAGTGTAAACGTTAATTACTAGATAAACAATAAAAATTTCTTGTGCGAGTCTCAATTTAATGGAGGTAAATATGTTTGAAAGAATTTTAAATGGGGACGAAACTTTAAATTTCTCAAACTTATAAGATTTTTTTATAATTAAATAAAGAATTTTAGCAGATTAGCTGCCCCCACTCATCACCATGTACATCCTTTCCTAGTTGTTTTATTTTATTATTTAATTATCATATATGATATGTAATGGATAGTTAATTTTTTAATATAATTATTTTATACACTGTCCTGAAATATTTTTTTTGAGTAGTAAATTTTCATTAGAAGTTACAATCACAATCAACATATTACATTCCATGAACATGTAACTATGAAAATCAATTAACTATGAAAATCACATTACTCAAACTAGGTAAACTAGTAAATAACTATAACAAACGAAATACCCATGGGTTGTGGCTCAGTTGGCAACGCAAGTTGAGTTTGTGAGAAGAGTTCTCGGGTTCGATCCCCACTAAACATATCTTTGGGGAGGGGTGAGGAGCCTTCACTGTGACTAAGCCTTGAGCAGGATTGGTTTCAGACCGTTAAAACGGATGATGATACCCATGGTTTACACAAAAAAATACAAACTAAACAAACTAGTAAATAACTGTCATGAAATATTTTTATTCTACAAGCGGTATTAGAATCCTGACACGTATCTTATAAAAATATTAAAAAAATAAATAAAATAAGACACGTGTCACGATCTTAACACTGCTTGTGAAATAAAAATATTTCACTGACAGTGTATGGAATAATAATCTAATTTTTAATAGGTATATATTAACGTGGATTGATTGTTTTATAAATATATATTTTCATTATATATTGTTTTAAACATTTTATTTAGTGAGTAAATTGAGATAAAATTTTTCGAAAATAAGATTGTGACATTTGCTTAAAAAAACTGTTCTAAAAATGGAAAGATAGGAGTGATAGATAGATGCTTTATTTTGGTACCGCTTTGATCAAATAAAATAATCACCCTTCAATTTAGCTTATAAATTCTATTTCGAATTGTACATATTTTATTTAGAATTTATATATGATGCACTGACAGTATATAGTTTTTATACACTGTCAATGCATCAGAGGTTGACACCTCATCATTAGGCCCTTATATGCAAATATAAATAAAATTTTTTTATTTGCCCATAAGGATCTATTGATGAGGTGTTAACCTCTGATGCATTGACAGTGTATAAAAACTATACACTGTCAGTGCATCATATATAAACTCTTTTATTAAATTACCATAAAAATCGGATTTTAGTACTAATTGCCTGCTCAGTCAAAATATACACACACACATCACTCTTTTTCCAATAAAAAATAAAAAAGGAGCAGTGTAATTTTGATTTCCGAGCTTTAAAGGCTTAATTTCGTAATAAACAAAATAAAAAGAAAGAAAGAAAAAAAAGAATGTTAGCGGGAAATAAAAGGCGGGTTGCCGGTGTGATGAACAACCGAGATGAGCGGCGACCAAGGCGGCAGTCAAAAGAGAGGGGCCAGTGGCCACGCCACGCCACGCCACGCCAAACCCAAATTCTTACCAAAGAATAAAAACGAAAAGTAAAAAGGAAAAAAGAAAAGAATTAGAAAGAAAGGTGTCGGTTTCCTAGGTCTTCACGGTCTTGGATTTTGGTAGGCCGGACAACACCATACTCTTCTGTATCCTTTAGCATACTCTTTTTCTTTTTGCCAAAAAGGAATATCGAGAATCTGGGGATTTGGTCCGACGTGATCTTCGAATAATTGTATGAGCACCCAGACAGTGAAAAGTCCGATTCTTTATAATCCAAGGGTAGTCCTCGTAAATTCAGTCACTTCTTTTTCCTGTTTCTTCTCTTAATTTATGAGTAAAAATTCAAAAAATTCCAACGTATAAAAGAAAGAATTCACAATCGTCGTGTATGTATAAGAGAGAGAAAAGTAAAGATTAAAGAGAGATATTTCCGCCATGGACGCTTTCTGCCTTCATTCAATGCTTTACCAAACTCACCACCACTTGCGCTCCTTGTCCTCCATTCCTCCTCTCTCGTCTTCAAGCACCCCTTCGCTCTTGCCCTCTTCTCTTCAGGTACTCAGTTTTAGATAACTTTAGCTTTTGGTTTTGTATTTAAAGGGGTTTTCTTCTTCTGGGTTGTTTTTAGATTCTGAGTTTTCTTATGTGTTGTTTCAGGAAATGGAATGCGTTGAGGCAGCCTTGAAGTCCGGTTTCAGGAAGGAGATGGCTTTGAAATCTAGTCGCCAGGCGTTTTTGGAGGATATTTGGGTTTTTAATGGACAAAATGAGGTTTCTTGTGATGACTACTCCGTTGACGACCTCTTTGATTTCACTAACGAAGAAGGCTTCCTTGAACAACAACATGAAGAAGAAGAAGAGAAGAAGAAGAACCAGTTTCTTCTTCGCCTAAGACACAAAAGCTAAACCAAGAGAATCATTTTTCTCACGACACTACCGATTTCGAATACGGCTCCTTATCCACCAACGAGCTTGCTGTTCCGGTACTTGACAAAAAGAAGAACCTTTTTATTTTGCTGTTTTCATTTTGGTGTATGGTTGTTAAAGGTGAAAAAGATGCTATTTTTACAGGCAGATGACTTAGCGGAACTTGAATGGCTGTCTAATTTCGTTGAGGATTCCTTTTCGGAACACTCTACGGCTTATCTCACTGGAACGCTAACGAAGAAGCCCAAGTTACCCGCCGACAAATTGCCTGAGCCGGAAAAGCCAGTTAGCAGGACATGTTTTAGAACTTCTGTCCCAGGAAAAGCCAGAAGTAAGCGAACTCGAACTGGTGGCCGAGTTTGGTCCCTTGTCGCTTCCCCGTCTCTTACGGAATCCTCTTCAAGTTCCACGTCATCAACGTCCTCCTCTAGCCCTTGGTTCTTCTGCCCAAACAGTGTTTCAAGTTCAACCTCTGAACTGTCTGAACCGTGTTCCATGGAAAAGCCGCCTGTAAAGAAGCAAAAGAAGAGACCGGCAACCGACTCAGCCAGTTGGAGTGGCACCCAGCCGGCGCGAAAATGCAGCCATTGTGGAGTCACTAGGACACCACAATGGAGAGCCGGTCCAATGGGGGCTAAGACTCTGTGTAACGCTTGCGGCGTCAGGTTTAAGTCTGGCCGGCTTTTTCCCGAGTATAGACCGGCTTGTAGCCCGACATTTTCGAGCGACTTGCACTCAAACCATCATCGGAAAGTCCTAGAGATGCGGCGCAATAAAGAAACTTTGGGCTGGGCCGCACCCGGTTTAGCTCCTCGGGTAGTCCCCAGTTATGGTTAACATTTTACCAAAAAAAAAAGTACTAGATTTCAAAGCAGTAGGGAAAAAATACTGAATAGTGTAACAGAGCAAGAAATAGAGATAGACCAGGTTCATTTTGTCTGGTTCTTTAAGGCCCGAATCAGGGTAGGTGCAGTTGGTTTCTTGTGGTGTGGTGTAACTTATTTATAGTTGATTTTATCTGTACCCTTTTATTTTTTCCCTTAATTATTTTGAATTTAATTTTTTTAACAGTTTTTCCTCTTCAATGAACATAAGAATTTTTGAGAATGAGAGATGAAGATTGAAACTGTTCAACCTTTTTCAAGGAATGACGGTTGGAAAGCAAAGATGTTATGGAATGGGAAATGATGCGCTAAGCAAAGGAAATGAAAAGCCAAGTGTTCACAAGTTGGTGTATTTTCAGGTTTTTGGAGTTATCGATGGGGTTTTTTTCGGAGTAATTTCGTGTTTGTTGTTTAATTCTTGGACGGAACATGAAGTTTGATGATGTTGGTTTTTGACAAATATCAAGAAAACAGAATCTCTGGCTCTGCCCTCTTTCGATTGGGGTTTTTGTTTAACCACGTATATTGGATTTATCTTATTTGAATTGAGAATAGTAAATAGTAAAAGTTTTTTAACAAATTTAAAATTTAAATTACGTTTAAATATCTGAAACTTCTTTTAACTATTTGTTCGTGCCCTGTTTCGTTTTGTTGTTTCCTCCCTGAATGAGTTAAAATTTAAAATTGAGGATTGAGATTGTTTGGGGTAAGAGCGAAGTTTTAGTGGAAAGGGCCGAACAGGTTCTGCTCTGCTTTTCTTCATCGAGTCTGGTGAAAATGAAAACATCCTGGAAGCATTGCATCTTTGGTACCAAGAAAAGCTATGGCGGGTCTGAAGATTAACAGGCTCTGCTAAAGACTGAGTTGTCTTGACATTGTTGACAAGCCTTTCCCGAGTGCACTTATAACTTACAATACAAGAGATTGAATTACAGGCCTTCGATTCTAATCAGTCATCTTTGACAAAACAGGAACAGTATTAAGGACTCTTACTAAACACTTGAGAAATTGAGAAATCTAATCGATTTGTCATATCGCAAGCTCTTCGAAACGGATTAAAGGTTTGAATTTGACTTGTTATTTGTTATTGCATGCAATGACATATGTCTTGTTATGTTGGTTGGACATTATTCACGGCTTGTTTCAGTCAGAATTGCAAGGCATTTCATATTGCTCCAAATGCTAACAAACAGAAACCCCAAAGCACTTGTAACCAAAAAAAAAAAAAAAAAGAAACCCCAAAGCACTTCTTATTGTAGATTTATGGGGCCTGCCTGCAATAATTAAAGTTTCAACAGGTCTGCATTATTGATATTTAGACTTCATGGACCTACGACAACGTTTGTATAAGTATCTCATAAACATTGTACGAGCAAGGTTGTATCTGTGAATAAAAATCTATATAATTCCTGTTTGCTTTGTTTAAGATTATGCTATAAAATCCTAAAACTTTCGGATCAATAGATAATATCTGGCAGAAGGCCTCAAATGTCAAGTCACAACTAATTGGAAGACCAAACCTGTAAGAAATTGCTAAAAGTGGAGAGAATTTGATCAGAATCGGCTCTCGCGTATTATATAACTGTTGCGTGGCGATCGGGTGATGACTATTTCTTACCAGCTCCAACCACTCTCCAACGTTTCCAACAGGGCAGCGATGAAGCATGGCAGGGGATTGGATTTTAAGAAACAGAGCAAGAGGAAATTCAAAAATTTTCAAATGGGAATTGTACACATCACAGTTTGCAGGAATACAATGGAAAACTTGTTTTGATCTTTACTTTCTCAAATAAAACTTTATATATCAAAATATAATCTGGTATTTGTAGAAATTCAGTCTCGAAATTTAGAAAACTGGAGGACACGTGAGTAGGGCTGAAATGTATCACTGTTTCATGGAGACATATTCAGGACGTTTCTTTGTTTATTCAATGTGCATGGTTTGGCTTTGGAGAGCTAGTCCTCTTTCCGGTTGATTTTCTTCCACCACTACATCCCCAAATCCAGCAGCCACCTTCATCATTGCCTCCTCCCCAACCCCACCCTCCACCTTGACCACCCCCTCCTCCACCCAATCCGTAACCTTCACCATTTCCTCCTCCTCCTCCTCCTCCACCTCCCCCTCCGCCACTTCCACCACCGTTGCCCCTTCCTTTCCTTTTCTTGTGTGTTTTACCTTTTCCTCCACCATTGCCATTGCCACTGCCACCTCGACCTCCTCCACCATTACCTCGTCCACTTCCTCCTCCACCGCCACCGCCACCACAAAATGCTTCTCCTTTCCCTACATTGTTGATATTACTATTGCTTTGGACTAACATTTCCTGAGAATAATTTGTGCCTTTCTCTTGTACATCCTCAATAAGACTATGGTTCTCACCAGAATTAGACCACCCCGGAGCCCCATTTTTTTGCTCAAAGTCATGCATTCCATCAACCCAACATGGGCCGATCAACACCGTCGCAACAAGAAATAAAACTCCAAGTTCTCTTCTTGTTTCCATTTTCAGTCTCAAATTAAGAATCCAGTAATTCCTCCAATCCTTTTTATACTCTTTGATTGTACTAGTAAAATAAAACCCAAACTGATCACAGCTTGAAATAGTCCCCACATGTGCAAAACTCGAAGCTACGAAACAACATCTTCAAAAGGCTCAAATATTAGGTCCCCACCCTCCATTTTCCACTGGATAATGCACGCCTTGAAGCATAACTTAACAGTAAATTAACACTCCACTCTACTCTCTTACTCTTGTTTAAATGTTATGACTCAATATTTTAAGTTGACATAAAAAAAAAAAGCCTATGTTTTCCTCTCAGGCAACCATGAACTTAAAGGCCGCCCGACGGAATGGTGATTTTAGAGCCCAAATAAGCACCAAAAGGAGAGATACAGACCAAACATGATGGGCTCTGCTTAAACATTTTAATTGCGAATCTTGTGAAAATACCATCTAATTGCTTTAACACGGAATCATCGAAGTGCATTTGTTTAAAGTAATCATAGGCGCGCAGGCATCGAAACTATACTGTGAATCGATTGAGCTAATGATTTTAATACTGAACTCTTAGCAAGAACGCTAGGTAGGTGTCACCCACTGACCCACATGATAACAAACTGGTGAAAATAGTTTGAGTCTCATTGCGGTCTAACAGGATTATGGAGCAAGCCACCAGACAGCTCATTTTCTTTATGAAAAGTTTATATTATCTTGAAAAAGAGTAGTGAGGCATGGGTGAGGGGGGGTTTTGGTGGTGGCCATGTGGTTGGGGTATGATGGAGATTGAAGAATCCATTCCAAATTTAAGTTTTAAGTGGATTCTGTGGTTGTATTTTTGAGACTGTGTAAAAGCAAACTTGCTCAAGTGCAATCCAGGTAAGGTCCCCAAGGAATGTTGCATGACACTAGACTTGTTCATCTCATCATTCTCCATGTGAGGGGGAAATTCCCATTTCTTCAAGCTATTCTTTAATCTCTGTCACTGATTCCTTTGCCAATTGCATAATGACTCTGGAACTAGAATCCACTTCCATACTCTTGCTCATCAGTACTGGTGCCAAAACTTTTGCGTATCCATTGAAAACTTCTAATGGAAGGGGTTGCCCGCGTTGTCAGGCACTCTGGGACACTAACTACAGTTTACAGCTGAAAATCATGGCTTTTTGGATCAATACAGACCGCAGGCTTCCGATATTTGTTAAGAGCAAAGTCATCTTAACTGAAGTCAAATGCCAATTTTTGTCATTTGAAGCCCGAGATTTATGAAAGTAATCGGATAATGATAAACACCATCTTTGAGCCAATCTTGTATGGTGCCAAGCACGCGTATTTCTGTCAGTGGGATTGCTAAACAAAGCAAGTGATAGGTCAAAGGAAAATTTCTTTACTTCTGCTAATCATTCTGCTAATCAAAGGAAAAGTGAGGATCTTTCATGTCTTTTCATGTAACAGCAACGGTTGGATGTGACCAAAAATTAATAGTTGCAAAAAGCAGTAGTTGCATATGACCTTTGACTCTTCCACATGTGTTGATTCGTTAGGTCAATCGTTGGGCAGTTGGGCCATTTTAATGAATATCCAGAACCCAATTAGTTGGAGGAAAAGCATCGCCAACTCAGTATGCTGAAGTACGGACAAGCTGGGTCTGCTCCACAGAAAATGCGTTAAAAGATTTTATTGGAGGTTCAGTTTTCATCTTTACACACCTTATTACTACGACTTCCAACTCTTCCCTGGGCATTTTTCCAACAAGTTTTGTCTAGTGTTTATTGTTAAAGGCATGCAACTGCAGCATGAAGGGCTTGGATTTGACTTTGAGCGTCGAGACCATTCCAAGTTTACATTTCAAGGAGAAGATCTTGATTGTCGTCCATCAGAGTAAAATAAACCCACGAAGAATGGTCATCTGGCGACGAGAATGTTCTTCTCTGGAGCTTTCCGACAGACCGAGTCTCATGGAGATAAAATCCATACATAAACTCAATTAAAAAATTGTTTAAATATGACAGTTCAATGATCAATCGATTGGTTAATTCGATTAAAACTGAAATATAAATGTTTTTATCTGCATGTTAAAACATGCAACCTCGCTTCCCCACACTTTCACTCTTATGAAAAGAAATAAAGAGACAGACAATAGCCTCGTTGCCAGATAATTTACTGATTCTTTTAGCTATCTAACCAAGGGCTTGGTTGTTGAAGTCATTACTTTTAAAACCGGCCCCATATTGCACCTTTAATCAGTAGGAGCCAGCCTGTTGTTGCAGAAACTCTAGGCTACCAGCAAGCTTGAAATAGTAATAGTATGAATGAAGATGGTGAATTGGCAGGCGAATTGTAGGCTACCAACCCAGTTTAAATACAAATTCAGAACGTTGTGCTCCCGTAGAAGAAGGATATTGTAAGATAGAGAAAGCCCACAGCAAAGCTTATCCGAAAATGTGACATGTTATTAATTGCACTGTTCTTAAGCATGGGATTCAAAGACTTCAATTACCATTGAAAATGATAGTTTGATCAGTAGTGATGACAGCATTATGCAATCAAAAAGAGCATAAAAATAATTAATTACTGCTAAGAAATTTCTTCTACTTGAGGTCAGATCAATCGTGTGGATGAAGTAAGAAAAGATCGAGCCTTTTTTTTTGCCTCGGCAGAAAAGATCGAGCCATAAGAACATAACTCTGAACCCTGATACAAGTAAGCTTCAATGTCTTTGAATTTTAATTTTTATATATACATATATATATATATATATTGAATTTTCTTGCAGCCTGATTATGATTAGCATGTTAAATTAATGTCGGATTACATATAAAACCAGACAATATTGTCATTATCAATGGTTACTGATCATCAAGATCAACAAGAGTAGTGTTGCTGTCTCCTTCACAGATGATAATTAATATACCTGCTTTGTACGAGTTATGATCAAGACAATATTGATGTTAATGGCTTACCATTCTCACCAATTTTCCCATTTTATAAATTCATGTATCAGTTGGAGTTAGTAGGTAGAATCCTGTTATTTGCTAAAATTAGCCAATTAGATCCAGCGAGTTATAGAAACCATCAATTACTTTCATCAGATTATCTCTGAAACTTAATTAAGTCGTTGAAAATGGGAACTTAATTGATGTCTCAATTAGGGTAAAAGATATTGATAATTTGCACTCAAATCGACACACAAAACTGTAATATTGTAATCAATTAAACTAGACTTGATAGTTCATGCATATAATTCGTATTTATGTTGCGTTAATTTGTGCTCGTGTAACTTTTGCCATATTACAACTTTTATTAAATTTTAGCATGTATCACATATTTTTTATTCCATGTAATAATTCTAGACAATTACTCAGCCTAAGGCTTTGGCTTTGGCCAAAAGGGGACCAAGGTGGTTGAATTTACAAGTTGCAAACTATTAATTGCAGGCTCACCGTGTTGAATATTATATATGCATATCTGATTAACTAAACCAGACAATCGAGAAAATTCACCATGAAATTAAATGAGGTGCTGATCACCATCATCGCCCACTTGTAGGATGTAAGATTTTTCTCTTCCCATTGGCACCACAATCTTTGCCGTGCCACTGGCGTTATTGTCCCACAAAGATGCCGAATTCCTTGGTTTCAATCCAATTAATAGATCTTTCTTGATCAAATGCACATGAGATGAGCAGATATCTTGAATTAGTCAGTGTTTTCTGATAAACCTGTTGACAATTAGAACTCTGTAAGATTTCATTCTTCGCCTTTCTCGACGCCTCCATATAACGTAAGGAGACGAAATATTTGAAAAACAAGCGTAGACATTCACTGTTCATACAGAATTCTTCACAGATCTTTAGCCTACTTTTGTAGAAAATTATATTTTTACTCAAAGACATGCAATTCAATGACGTGATTGAAGCTAAATTTTATTTAAGTTTGCTTGAATTAGTCGACAAGTCAAGTAATACTGAGAAAATTTATTGTCTCCGTTAAACAAATATTAATATCAGTGAACATTTAACTTATGATCAGTGATTAGTACATGATTGTTTATTCAAAAAGATGAATTTGAATATTTCTTTTTGGGTTTCGTTGTCTTTTTCTTTTGTTAATTAATTAATAAGATGAAATTACAGCCTTTCAAATTAGATAACGACAACTTTTGGCTTTGTTGGAGAGACAAATTACAAACGCAATAGATTTGGTCGTCGTGCATGAAATTGAACTGTACTAAGAAGTCTAGCTGAAAACCTTCTGCCCAAAGCAATTTTGATTATTGGATTGAAATAAACAAATTGAAATTCCCGAAAGAATTTTTCAAAAGGAGACAACAAAAGCTAGATTTGTCTTGTTAAGCAAACTCAAAAAAATAACAAGTTAAATATATATTTCACTACCAAATGCATTTTATATTCATGATTGTCTAACCGTGTTTGTGTAGTAAAACATGAAATTTATTGTATTAAAATTTGATACATTAAACATAAATCATTTATCTAACTCTTATCGAATTTATATATAATCTTTATAAAAAAATTTAACCCGTGTTATATATTTTTTTTCATGTTATCAATTCATGTTTAAAATTTTAAGTCACCTAAATACCCCCAACTAACCCGAAGTTTATCACTAATTGTTCTCTCTGCTGGTGATGATTCAAGGAATCAAGATTCAAGAGTAACAGCTACCAGCTGGTCGTCACATTTCTTTTAATGCATAATTAATCAAAGGGTTGTCATTTTCCATAGATTTAGAGCTGATATTCCACCCATAAAAAAGATGTTAATTAAACAAGAAACAAGAGATATCAGCAAGCTCATGAACAATCTGTTTAAACCTATTTTCTTTTAGTAGTTGAAGAAAGAAAGATGAACAGTTCACAATAATATATTTCAAATTGAATTTTAATATGCTTTATTCCTTTTTCCAAGTTGTTGAGCCCTGTTTAAGGGTTTGTTTATAGGCAAGAGTTACCGGCCAAAATACCGCTAGTGACCTACTGATGTTCAGTCTGGCCATAAAAAAGGTATATCAGCAGATTTTACTTGATGAACTGTCGGCTTTGATCAGTTCTACTGAGTCGGCATATCCTATAGAACACGTCAAATTGACAGGGAACCATTTTAAAGGAAATGTTTGACTTGTTTGTCTGGTTCATTTGTTTTTCACTTTTTCTCTAACATATACACATATTCGTGCTTGCGTTTCATTTTCTATAAAGTCAGAAGTTTGTGAGAGTTTTTAATTGGAATATAATATATAATGGTGGTTGTGAGGAATTGAGGATAACTAGATAACGTGGCAACCATTTTTAATTTCATGGATAGTTCTCAGTCTTTGCCTTTGATTAAATGGTGAACTAATTAAAAATCCCATGAAGTCATTAAAATAATAATAAAAAATTGGCCACTAATTCTTTTGTGGATGGCAAAACCAAATAATGATAATAATCAACATGATATTGAAAATAGAGAAATAATGGTATATGGTTCAAAGTTTGATTATATATTTCATTCAGTACTCAAAATTTTTGGATTTCTTTAATTTAGTTTATTTAGATTTAAGAGTTCAATCACAAAACGCGGATATCAAAGTGAATAGTAATTAGATGAGGAGATTTTACTTCCCTTTGGGAACGGACAGACAAATTCAGAGGTTGATGCAATATGTTTATTAATTTTTTATTTAATTATCATCTTAATTAATTTCCGTAAAGTTCCATAAGGAAGGTGGTTGCTGCTTCTTGGTATAAAATGATAAAAGATTATATGATACACTATGTGGTGCAAAACAACTTTTGCAGAGTTTAATGTATATGGTTAGGAAAAATTCATAGGATAATACAAGAAACAATAATAAAAAAATTAGAAAGAGATTATTAGTATATTCTATCATGATCAACAAACAACTGGTTCAAATGCCAACCTTACCAATACTTGACTAAACTAATGTTAGTCAAACAATCATAGAGGAATAAAAAGGAAATGCAATTATAATTTCTTGAACGAACATGAAAACTTTGACCAAAAAACAAAAAAAAAAAATGAAAACTTCGGCCAAAAAAAAAAAAAAAAATTGAAAACTTTGGCCAAAAAAAAATTTAAAAAATTAGAAAAATGATAAAAAATCACACATCAATTAAATTGTGCTTGTTCTCAGATTTTTTTAAAATCTATTGTCAATGATTTTCGATTGAATTATCAAAATTTTAACAAAAAAATTTAAAAAAAAGGGAATAATTTCTTTACATGCTTGTATATGTAAGAGGCAGTACAAAGATTAAAATTATCTTAAACGCAGATTAATTTGAACAGTAAAAATGAGTATGAGGGGAAGACTAATTAACATATATATATATATATATGTTAATGATTAGTTTATGTTGTAACTGTAATTTTAATAATAAAATAAATATAATAATTAATGTTGAAATTATAAGTTTATGTTACTAATAGTTAATATTGTTTTAATAGTTAGTTATATTCTAATTAAATTCTTTACAAATATGGTGTATAAGTTACAAATGATTTTAAAATCATCATTATTATTTAACATGAGTTACAAAGTTGTGATCCCTATAAATAGGTCCTAAACATTGAACACAAGAATAACACAACACCAATCTATTCACAACTTATTCTCTACGTCAACTCAATATGCTCTTGGACAAGAGAAGGATGTTTGATTTTAGAGCTATTTACTCTACACGTTAGTGCAGAACTGTAGAGTGTACAACGAAATAGGTTGGGCTGTTGTATCCTGGAGGCGACACGCTTAGAGTTCCTGCTGCACCGGTGATATAATTCCCGCAGAGACGTAAATCGTCTTAAAGAGAGCAAGATATCCGTGCCTCAGTCCAACTCTTCGTATCATCAGTAATATAAATTTAATTTTGTATTTCTTATATCATTTTTATTACTAACAATCTCTGTTGTTTTGGCTTATATTTCCAACAGTTTATATTTTTTTGAATTACAATCATAATTAACATATTTTTGTACTTATAAAAATCATTTTATTCAATTTAAGTAAATTAATAAAAAAAGTAATTAAATTAATAAATAATTAAACTAAACTCAAATTCACACATGATAAAACTCGAATTTGAAAAATCAAAATCTCATAATGTTTTCCTTACCACTAAATCAAAGTTTTATTAGCAATTTGTCCATAAAATTAGACCTTATAATCACATGCAATTTCATTTTGACTTTCCTTACATGTTAAGTCCTTTCGAGTGTCAAAGTTTTGACAATTAGCAAGCAAAGAAAAGTTGAGAAATCCAGAATAATGCAAATCAACTCCATAAATGATGAGTTTGACATAATCTAAGGTGTTGAAAATCAAATTTCAGACCTACAAATCAATTTTCACACCTTAAAAATAAAATTAATATGATTATTTGAATCAATATTCAAATATATATTTGTCTACCCAAGAAATTAGCTAAAGCATATAAACCAGTTCATGAAGATTTTATTTCTATTTACAAGATTTTTTTTCCTATTTCAATAGGTAATTTTGCTTAGGATGAGAATTAAACCCAAGTTGATGAAGTGGAAGTTGGAGCCTGGAGTTTTGGCTTGGCGTCACAGCACTACTACCCAGAGGGAGATGCTTCATTGTTCTTAGATTGTGGCCATAGTTTCAAAGCATGATATAATTATGAAAACCGATCATGATTAATTGAATTAATCACAGAAAAAAGGGGTTTTCTTCTTAATTTCCTCTTTGATTGAGCTTTTAATTGATGAAAATGGGAAAAAAAAGTGAAATTCAAGAGCATTGTTTAATAAGGCTACAAATTAAAGGAGAAAAAGAAATCGGATCGAATCTGTAAGCATTATACAGACAGACAAAATGAATCCTGTTTTATCCTTGATCGAAGATTTGTCCATGAAAAATCGGAATTAAACTCTAATAAAGGTTTGGTGTTAACTAGTATGATCTTTTTTTTGCTCTTCATTTTGGGATCTTAAGACTTTGAGACTGACAAAACCTTATTACTTGGCTATTTGCACATGTCAGAAAATCCTAGTCATGAGTTGCTCGATCACATGGACAAAAGAAGTGGGTGAATTTGGGAATTCCAAATCTGGTAAAGAGACCATCACCAAAGACATGATTGCTAAGTAAACTCAGAAGTACTTTCTGGTGAATTCATCATCATTTAGTTAAAATTGAAATCATGTTTGTGTTTTCTAAGGACAAATTTTAACCAGAAAAATTGGGAGAGAGAAACTGTAGCAGTCCAAGCTGAAGATTGAGGTTTTCAATTGAAGTGAGAGGTTGTAGTTGGGGATTTCGACAGCAAACAAATTGATTAATATCTACTGCTTTGCTTAATTACATGGTGGACAAAAGTTGCGCGTATCCTCTTTTCCTATCCCAGGTTGCTGACACCTGGTAGGCTGCCTCTTTCCACTGACTCGGTGCAGCTGAAAGTGATTTGTACCAAAAGTCTTTAGTTCGAGAAAAAAAAAAACAAATGTTGAGACTTAAATTTTATTAATGCAATTGAAAGCGATCCACCAAGCTCAAATATTAATTTTTATTTTTTACTTGAAGTCTTTAGTTCGAGAAAAAAAGAAATACCGACGTTGAGACTTGAAATTTTTACTGGCGAAATGTTTATATTTTAAAAGTAAAAATATAATTATTTGAATTAATATTTAAGGACATTATTTGTTAACGAAAATATATACTTATGAACTGAAACAACAACATTTTATTCAAGTTCCAAGATCTAGAGGTGGTCCATTTGAACCCAAGGATTAATTCAGGTAAATAATCAATAACTTTTATAGTGATTAAGAAAATGTTTTGATATTTTATAAGATTAGGGCTCAAGTCCGAACAATTTTAACTCTACCTTCATTTATCAAATAAAAAATTATGATTAAGTATGGTAAATAGTCAATAATATCTTAACTTATTCGATAAAAAAGAGTTGTGACATATTAAAAAAATTTATAAAATTTAGATTCAAATCCAAATAATTTAAACCCTCACCTCCGACTATTAAAAAAAGGGAAAATGTACAAAAAAAAAAAAGAAGGAAAATCAGGTAAATGAAAAGTAAAATCTCTTCAATCGGATAATGATGCTTACTTTCCTGGTTGAGTTCTGATAAATCATGGTGATAACATTTCGAAAGTGACCTTCAAATTGACTTATTCTTCCCCAAATGAAAAACAATGACGTTATAGTGATGCTAAAACACGCAATCCCCTCACCAGTGTCTTAGATTTTAAGTATAATTATTTTGAGTAAACTATAAAATCCAATCAATCTTAATGACAAATTCTTTAATTTTATGTGAAAAGAAAAATATGCAAGGGATTAAGAAATGGTAAGATGAAAGTGTCGACGGTTCTAACGTCCAAGGCAGATAGCGATGCAGAATAAAGTAAGGTACCGCATCAAATCTCTCACCTTTCAATGCTGAATGATGAAAATTCAATAGGTCCAACCTTAATATTAAGTATATGAATGGCATAGTAGATTATTTGTTAATTAATATTTAATTATCATTATTTTGTAAACTTCATATACATATATATTAATAATACAATCAGACCGTAATACGAATGAGTATACTTATTATTATAAAAAAATATATTAACAATTGAGGGCAGAGAACATAGTTACTAAAGTTCGAATTAAATCTTGTACTATGCTATAATCGGTCAAGAACTTTTTGTTAAAGATGATTAGGCAACCCATATAGTGGGGAATTATTTAAAATAGGGAATGATTGAAGAATAGTAAGTGAGGCCTAGTAAATATTTGCAACAGTCAAATTTTGTAAGAAATTGAAGACACTTTAAATCTTTTCATTTATCTTAAAAACAGTAAAATTACATTCATCATCAAACAATTTTTAATATAAGCTTAATTAAGAAGAATCAAATTAAATAATTATTTAATAAATTAAAAATATCAAACTAAACTTATATATGATGAGACTTAACCCAAACAATAATATCTCATCGATATTATTATTATGACAATAATATCTTATCACAGAAATTAAAATCAATTGGAGAGATTTGATTTTGAATGACCTTTTCCACCAAAAAAAAAGTTAAGCAGTCCCCATTCTCTTCATCATGAATCATTGGCGTGTTCATTTAATTTTTGCTTCTAAAATACAAAAACCTTGTTTTCAAAGAAGGCGATTTTTTAATTAAAAAACTATTATTTTCTACAATGACATAAAAAAGTAATTAACTGCAATTTGCTCTATTTTAAAAAATATATACAGCTTTTTCATAATATATTAGGAACATGTTTTTTCAAAATTTAATAAGAAAACTACATAATGTTTCTTGATTTAGTAAAAAAAAAACTAATAATGTTTCCCTCCATCATTATAGAGTTTTATATTAGCTAGGTAAATGGTATTTAAAGAACTAAAAAAAATCTCTAGATTTCGTGTTGTGAGAAGAAATTCAAGTTATGGGTGATGGAGACAGATATTAAGCTTATAATTAATTGAATGTTTGATTATTGAAAAGTAATCGTTTTATATAATTTTTTTCTTATCCCTTGCAACAAAAAGAAGAAATTAACCTATGACTTAAGAAATTTTAGAAAGAAGAAATTCAATTTGATTCTATATATAAGACAAATTAATTAATCTAATTACCTAACTAATTGCACATATAAGTCATGTTTGGCTATTAATTTTTCATAAGCCAAGAGAATTAAATATGTGTATAAGAACTACATGCAAGAGAAACTTTTTATAGATATTTCTTAGGCTATTATATGTAGAAATAATAAATGAAAGCAAATCAAGTAATTTTATTATTATAGTTTGGCATCTATCTTTTTTCTAATTTTCATAACATTTTATATTTCAATAAGATTTTGAAAGCATAAAAAATTATTATTAATAAAAATAGTATATTGCATTTTTTTTTCTTACAGGTTTTGGCCGAAACCTGTATAAAAACCCTCGTGATAAGTGACATTGAACTTAGCAACATTCAAAGAGTTGCACTTTTTTAAAGGCAGATTTCAGCCATGGATATTTCCCTGCTACAAAGCATGGAACCTTTGCATATGGCCCTTCTTTTCGTCATCCCTTTGCTACTCCTCCTCGGTCTCATCTCTCAGCTTCGGAGAAAACCATTTCCACCAGGGCCCAAAGGGTGGCCAATTATCGGAAACATGATGATGATGGACCAGTTAACTCACCGTGGATTAGCCAAACTTGCTCAGAAATATGGCGGCATATTTCACCTCAAGATGGGGTTCTTGCATATGGTCGCGATTTCCAATCCCGAAATGGCTCGCCAGGTGCTTCAGGTTCAGGACAACATCTTTTCCAACCGGCCAGCCACGATCGCCATCAGTTATCTTACGTACGACAGGGCGGACATGGCGTTTGCCCATTACGGACCTTTCTGGAGACAGATGAGGAAGCTGTGCGTAATGAAGCTTTTCAGCAGGAAAAGAGCAGAGTCATGGGAGTCTGTAAGAGACGAAGTTGAGTCTCTTGTCAAAGCTGCTTCAGCCAACACTGGGAAGGCTGTGAATGTTGGTGAGTTGATCTTTAACCTTACCAAGAACATAACTTTTAGAGCAGCTTTCGGTTCCATGTCTCAAGATGGCCAAGACGACTTCATCAAGATCTTGCAAGAGTTCTCGTTGCTTTTTGGTGCTTTCAATATTGCGGATTTCATTCCTTGGCTTGGCTGGGCTGATCCGCAGGGACTCAACACCAGGCTTAAGAACGCTCGGCATGCATTGGACAAGTTCATTGACACCATCATCGATGACCACATCCAGAAGATGAAGAAAAACAACGGCTGCTCTGATGAAGGTGACACCGACATGGTTGATGATTTACTTGCTTTTTACAGCGAAGAAGCTAAAGTAAATGAATCGGACGATCTACAAAATTCAATCAAACTCACCAGGGACAATATTAAAGCCATTATTATGGTATGTTCCATTCTTTTCACACGTGTTTGACTATAAAACAAGCAAACAGAACATGTCAATGTTTCATTTCATTTGATAATCGTAGAAAATGACAGAAAGGGGGAAAATTTTCATTTAAAAGAATCTATTAAGGCCAATTAACTTTGCCGTTAATGTGTATTTATATATATATATATATATATATATATATATATATATATATATATGCATTTTGTTTCAGGATGTCATGTTCGGTGGGACAGAGACGGTGGCGTCGGCGATTGAGTGGGCCTTGGCAGAGCTGATGAGAAGCCCGGAGGATATGAAGAGAGTCCAGCAGGAGCTGGCGGAGGTGGTGGGCCTCGACCGCCGTGTGGAAGAATCCGATTTCGATAAACTAACCTTCTTAAAGTGCACCCTCAAAGAAACCCTCAGGCTCCACCCGCCAATTCCACTCTTGCTCCATGAAACCGCGGAGGACGCCGTGGTGGCAGGCTATCAAATTCCCGCCAAGTCGCGCGTGATGATCAACGCCTGGGCCATTGGCAGAGACAAGAATTCGTGGGAAGATCCTGACAGCTTCAAACCGTCCAGGTTCCTGAAAGAAGGAGTTCCCGACTTCAAAGGAAGCAACTTCGAGTTCCTTCCGTTCGGCTCCGGAAGGAGGTCGTGTCCGGGCATGCAACTCGGGTTATACTCGCTTGACTTGGCTGTGGCTCACTTGCTCCACTGTTTTACGTGGGAATTGCCTGATGGAATGAAACCAAGCGAGCTTGACATGGGCGATGTGTTTGGACTCACTGCACCTCGGGCGACTCGACTCTATGCCGTCCCGAAGAAACGCCTGATTTGCCCACTCTTTTAAAGGAAACGAAACCAAAACAAAAACCATTAGAGTCGAGCTTATACAAAAGAGAAACCAGGGTCGCCATTGAAGAAGGAGAAGCTGACAAAGGCGACTTTTCGAATGGGATTTTTGTTATGATTTGGGAAAGAGGCAAGAAATCGGATTCTCTCTTTTGCTGTGGATAACACTTTTCGTTTCAATTGCATGTTGAAAATTGTCTTTTTTTTTTCTTTTTCTTTTTCTTTGTTTTTTTCGTTACGACATTAATAAAGATTGTGAAAGAACATTTTATTTGGATCCCAGCATTACAAGAAATGAAATAATGCTTCTATTGTTGTACAAGGGACAATTGTAAATTAACTTTGCTTTTCATTTTCTAGTAAAATTTTCATATTGTTTAACTCTTGTTTGTGTCCAAGATAAGTTGAAAAACAAAGGAGTATTAGCAGGTAAACCAACATTTCCAGTTTCACCACCTTTTCATGCTTTCTCAAAACCCTAATAAGTATAACCCGTGAACCATGCAAAACTGGCTGCCATTTTATCAATACTATATATTATGAATAAACTCATTGACTCTTTTATTAATAATCCTAATTGTTTTCTTTGCTAATTTCTTGATATTTATATGTATGATAATGGCTATTTGTTGAAACATGTACTCTTTTTAATTCAAAGTGATATACACACACATCACAAATAATATTGAATATTTATTTAAATGATTGATACATGTATATGTTTTTTTTTATAAACTATGAAATATTCTCATACTACATATATGTTTTAAGCATTTCGAATATTTTAGTAAGATGATATGATTCATCATTATGTGATAGATATTTGAATTGATGACTTATATTGCTACCATATAGTTGGTAAATACAGCCAAAATTATAATTAATGGTCCTTTTATGAGTTGGGGCATGTTGGAATTTATTGTAGAAGAGAGAGAGTTGAATTAAGACTGAAAAGAAAAGTGGGGGTGAGGGGACATGTACCCACACAGTATAATGCAAACATGGTTGATTAATATCCACATCTTTTTCCAGAGAGAAATTAACAGAGGATTCATATTGCGGAGATTTTTAGGTTGGGGTGAAGATGGGAGAGGATTGCTTTGAGTTAAGCCAACAAATATAAATAATTTCTTACCTTAATTTTCCCTGCAGGCTCCCCACAAAATCACTGTCCCAGAAAGATGGACCCATGCCATTTTTCATTTCAAAATACAAGCTGGCTAGACAAATTAAGAGATTGCGGGAGAAATGCAAAGAATTGGTTCACTGGTTAACTCAATGATGTAAAATTCCGCATAATTTTTGAGTAAGAATGATTTATAGTGGGAAGTTATGATTTTTTTTTTGCTATGTCATTCAAATATATTTTATTGATAATGGTGAAAACAAAGTAAGAAAATCAGGCAATGACCGAAAAAGATCGGGTGCCAAAACCACCCAAGCAAAAAGAACTGCGCACCAAGATCTCAAGCATGGTAATAATAAAGAAAAAACAGAACTTAAAAACACAAATAAAAAACAGAGGCATCACCACCACGCCGAGAAAATCTCTCTTCTGTCCACACCTGATTTTGCAAAAGCATCAGTCAGGTCGTTAGTTTCTCGAGTTAGAAAAAGTTCTCTTTTTTTCTATCAGCATCTACTACAAGCAAAAATTAATCTCATACTTAATATGATATAACAATATCTCGTGCTAAAAAAAAGAAGAGAGAGACTGTGGGAGAGAGCTTAACTTGCAGGCTGAGTTGGTACTGACGTTAAGTCGTTGACTATAATGCATTCCAGAAGATTCTGCTATAGGCAGCAAATCCGACGCTATATCTTATGGTTAGGAGTTGGGAGTTGGGAAGGCTTAACAGTTATCGCAATAATCCTCGTATGGAAGTGTGTGTTCGGTAATTGGAAAATTAACGTCTGAGAATGGCATTTTCAGACCACACATGAATGATCTGTCACCATACAATCTAGAATATTTGATATGGAAATGACCAAGATTCCAAGAAGAAGCTTCAGGCCTTCAATTGCTGGTATGAAGGCGGAATTTTAAAGGTAAAATGACACATGAACGCAGAAAATAGACTAAAAGAGATAGATTATTGATAAGATAACCACTGGTTTTTGGCGTAGGATGCAATTTCACGCACTTCTGTTTGTGGCAATATCTTCCTCTTGCAATTAAAAGAACTTGGTAAATAGATCCTTCTATTCAACCAAAAAGACTAAAATTTTAAAAGTTGCAGATTTAATAGGGTGAAAATTAAAGATTAAATAGTTATTTAGATGCAATTTAAAGATTAAGAATTTATCTAAATGCAAGTTAAAGATTAATAGTTTATCTAGATGTAAATTAAAATCTATACACTTTTAGTGTACTTAAATAACTCATCCATTAATTGGTTTGTATTCAAAGAAGCTTTGCTTCAAATAAGATCTTGGTCTTGGGTATGGAACAAACTATGTGGGAGGAGATTACCCACTTTGTGTGCGCTCAAGATCTCCGACGGAGATTAGTCATTATTGCCGACGATGGATACTTCGTATCAATATCATGGTTAACCAAAAAATAAAATAAAATATTACGAACGAGTAAAAATCAATTTAAATTGATTTAACAAAATCTAATTAACCAAATTTTGATCAATTAAGTCAATTTAACTCAACTTTTCCTCATTCGTACATCTTTTGTCTAAAACAATGACTTATTTAAATATAAATAAAAATAAGAACTCATTAGAGCACGATAGAAGTATAAAAAATTATTATTTTTTAAAATTCAAATGTTTTTTTTAATATTTTAACCTAAATTTCTTAATCACGAGTAAAAAAGGAGCCATAAATTAACAATTAACATCCTGTCGTAACGATTTCGCGCTCGACGATTTTGAAAAACATTTAAAAACAAAAGAGAGTCGCCACCAATCTTTTTTGACTAGGTGTGATTGGTCACCTCAAAATTTTTATCTTTTTAACAAAATCTCAAAATGAATTAAGTTTTATTAAAAATACAAATTTGGTCTACGAAAACAAGATTTGGGTTCGGGGGTTCGGTTACGTGTGAGGAAGGATTTGCACCCTCACAGCGTCCGTTAGAAAACGGTACCATCCTAACTACATGGTATCTTTTGATTTTAATAAAAGAGTCTTGGTTTAAAACTAATTTGCTTATTTAGAAAACTCGTGTATATGCTTAAAAATTACTAAAAACCTCTTTTTGGAAATCAACATAAACCCCATTTATTGAAAAATTAAATCAAATATTCTAATACTTTTTGCAACATTTGAAATAATTCTCCTCACCTAGAGATTTCTAAAGAATTACTACTTGTGACTTCTTTAGAATCTCATCCTCGGTAGATTCACATTTTTTGTGTAATTGAATGAAAAATTATTATATATTTTAAAATAAGTTTTATTTTGAAAATAAACATGAACCCCTTTTATTGAAGAATTAAATCAAATATTCCAATACTTTTGGCAACATTTGAAATAACTCTCCTCACCTAGAGATTTCTAAAGAATCACTACTTGTGACTTCTATAGAATCTCATCATCGGAAGATTCACATTTTTTGAATTCGCGTGAATGCATGTGGTGTAAACAGATAGTAAATGATGCGCATGCATGTCTATTTAATGTATTTATTATTTCTTTTTTTTTATATTATTTGTTTTTTTATTTTTGAAAAAAATAAAAATTCGTGTATTGAAAAATCACACTAAATATTCCAATACTTTTGGCAACATTTAGTAGACTCTTCTCACCTAGGGATCAGTTAGGAATCACTACTTGTGACTTCTGTAACATCCCATCATCGGACGAACTCCATTCTTTAATATTAACATTGAAGCATATGATGCAAACATATAATATATAATGCATATAGATTTTTAGTTTCTTATTTAACATGTTCATTGTTTATCTTCATTTTGTTATTTTACATTATTTATTTGTTATTTTTGTTGATCTTATTTTTTATATTTATTATTAAATATTTTTAAGATAAAAGCTTATGTATCGAAAAACCTCTCTAAATATTCTTATACTTTTGGCAACATTTAGTGAAATTTCTCTTACCTAGCGATCAGTTAGGAATCACTACTTATGACTTCCGTAACATCCCATCATCGGGCATTAGCTTTTACCTCTTATGAATTATTTTATCTCCATTAATTTTGTCTTCATTTATTTAGATTTATTAACTTAATCCTTTGTGTTATCATCTTTTATTAAAGTCCTATTACCATTTATTTGGTTAATTTAATCACTTTTGAAACTTTATTATTATTAATTTTTATTGGTTTAATTATTTTGTATTCATATATCTCTAAAATCCCTTTTATCTTTTATTAATTTTTTCCACCTATCTCCATTACCTCTTTTGTATTTATTAATTTTCATTTAATTAGTATTTTTTTCTAAATATTCTTTATTACAAAATATATTATTATATATTTTTAAAATAAGCACGAGTTTGAATCTTGAGAATTGAATCGAATATCCCAATACTTTTGGCGACGTCCGATAAACTCCTCTCACCTAGAGATATTTGAAGAATCACTACTTGTGACTTCTACGATATCTCATCATCGGAATAATTCTATGCTTACTTTATTTTATTTTATTCTTTATTTATTTATTTTTATTTATTAGCTTCCTAAAATATTCCTTTGTAGCCAATTGTTTAATTATATAAATAAAAAAACTATATGGTTATATTTTATACTTATTTACACATTTTTATTTTCTATGTACATCTTAAAATTATGTATATTTCTTAGCTTTCTAAAAAGATTTTTATAGTAAATTGTTTAAGAAAATATTTATTATATGTAGAAAAACAACTATATGGTTATATGTGTTCTGTATACTTATTTTATATTCTTTATTTACATATGTAATATATATATATATACACACATTTATATTTATGTACTTTATATATATATTTAAAACTATATACATTTCCTTTATTTATATATTTTATTTATTTATGTGTTTATCTTAAAACTATATGATTTTTATAATTCCATCATTAAACTTATGATCATTAAATCTTTGAGAATTTTATAGATAAATATTTATTTTTAGTGTTATGCAAATATATTAAAATACATAAAATAATATATTAAACAGAATAAATAATTAAAAAATCACAAAATAAATATATAAATAAATAAACAGAAAATATATATACCAAACGGATTGGGCTAGAAAACCCAAAGAAAAGCCTTCCAGACGGGCCTAGAAAGCAGGCCCAACAGACAGAACCCAAGCCTGCCAAGGGGAACGGGCCGAAGCGGGTCGAATCATGGATACGGGTCGCCAGCGGGTCGGCCGCGGGTCGCACGCGGGAGAAAGGGGAACCGAGTAGCGGTCGGGTTGCGCGGATCCGGGTTGGGTCAGGGGTGGCACGCGGCGCGGATCCAAGGGGTTCAAAACGTCGCGTTTTGCTCCTCTATAAAAGACCCCCCTTTTTCTCCTTTACTCATTTTTGTCCGGTTTCTCTAAAAAAAATCCCAAAAAATCCTCTCAACCCTTCCGAGCGACTGCCACCGAGCCGGCCGCCGTGCACCGCCGTACGCCGGTCGCCGGTGACTCTCCTGAGGCTGTGAAAATGTCCGGCTTCTTCCCCTCTAATCGAATCAGACCTTCGTTTCACTCAAAACCTTTCCTAGCCTCCTAGATCTGAATCTAAACCAAAGCCACTTTTCTGTTTTTTTTTGTTTTGCTTTGTTGTTTTTTTTTTTGATCTGGTTGTGGATTCTTTTGTGGTTGCTGTTTGCTTGGTTTCTTTTTTTTTTTTGCAGGTAATGGGGATTTAGGTATTAGATCTAGGGTTCCTAAGGTCTCGAGTTTGGGGTTCTCTGTGTTGATGGGTTTGTGTGGTGATGACAGCGGCGAGTGGACGGTGATGATGATGATGAGTGGCTGGTGATGACGCTGGCGGGTAGGTAGTGATGATGGTGATGAGTGGCTGGTGATGATGCTGGGGGGGTAGACGGTGATGATGGTGGTGAGGGGCTTCGGTGGTGGTGGGTAGTGGCTATGGTGGTGAGTGGCTTCGGTGATGGTGGGTAGTGGTTGTGGTGGTGATGAGCTTAGGGTTTTCGTTCTGTTCTCTTCTCAGCAGAAGAAGAAGAATCCTTACTTGGGGTCTTCTTAAACAATGTTGGAGCCCTCCCCTAGCCTTTCACAATCGCAAAATCAGTAGGCTACTGTTGGAGCAAGATTTACGGGATGGGGAAGATGATTTTGGGTGAGGCTTGAGACAGGGGAGAAGATTTGGTCGCCAGCGGCTGAGACAATGTGGTGTGGGCGGCAGATTTGGGTAAGTTTGAAGCATTAAATGTGATGGAAACAAAAGCTGTTAATAGTAATTATAATTGTAGACACCCTATTTTGTCCAGGGTCTTAATTTGTATAAATAATTAATTGGGTTGGGTGACATTTGTATTTTAATTTAACAATTGGGAATTAGGTTAGAATTAAATTAGAATTTTTCGATTTAGAATTAACATTAATTAGGAAATTAAAATTAAAGTAGGATTTAGGAATAAAAAAAAAGAGAAAAGAAAAGAGAGAGAAAAGATAAAAAAGAAATAAAAATAAAATTAATTTTAGGATTAGATAATTAGGATAATTAGATTTTTTAGGATAATCATTTGGATTAATATTAAATTTGATAGAGTTAGATTAGGATTAACATAAGAATTAAATAAATAAAATATTAAAAATAAGAGATAATTATTAGAATAAGTATAATTGTATTAGGACTCTAACAAGTTTGTGGCTATAAAAAGGGGATTAAACCTCATGATTTGATTCATTCACAATCAAGCATCTCAGTCTCTAAATTCTTCCTCCAACACTTATCCATCTTGCTACAACCATCCTATTCCCTTATTCGATTACATCCTTCTCACCCAAGCCGAGACCATTATCACTTTCACTGCTGCACTGCTTGTTCAACATCGTAGCCCTTCATCTCTCTGCCTCATTGCGTTGTATCACTATTTCCTCGCCCAGCCACAATTTCTACACCATCGCTAGGCGTCTCTCGTTGCCGCTCTACTTCTAAACCATCACCATGTCTGCACCAATATTACCATCATTACGTAGGGGCTGATTTTTACTACAATTCACTTGAAACGTGGAATACAACAGCAAAGAAGAGAGGAGGCAAGGAAGACAAGTGCAGGTTTGTTTGATTGATGATAAAAGCTAACTAATTAATTAATAATTGGTATAATATATTAAATTGATAAAGATTTGAATGATGTTTTTAATAATTTAACATTGATACTAATATATAACTTGATATAATTGTTTTAATTGTATAAGATAATGTATAATATGGATAAAAGTTGGTTTTAATAATTGGCATGATAATATTTGATTAATATATATTGAATAAATAATTTGTATGCTGATATGATTTGTTTAGTTTAATTTGTATGATGTTTGTATGATATATTTTATGTTTTATATGTTAATATGATATTAGATAAATAAAATAATAGAAAAAAATAAATTAAATTAGAGAAAAAATGCAAATAAGAATAAAATAGAATAAAAATTGAATAAGGAAATAATAAAGTTATATTAAGAAGATGAATGCAAGTTATCCGATGATGAGATTTCAATAAAGTCAAATGGTACTCCTTGGAAATTTCTAGGTGAGGAGTCTGCTCTAGACTGAACCAGATTGATGGAAGGTTTAGAGTAAATTTTCAATATAATAATATGTATTCATTTTCTAAAATAGAAAAAAATAATAATAAAGACAAATAGAATAAAATAAAAATGGGATATGGAAATAATTAAAGTAAAAGATAATAAACAATAAAAAATAGAAAATTAGTAAGGAAGGATATAGAGCCAAGATTAGGATTTTCATAATATATTCCGACGACGGAGCCTCTTCAAGCAAGTCAATTGGTACTACTTGAATACTCCTGAGGTGAGGGGATTTACTTATTGTCTGAACCAGATTGATGGAAGGATTTTAAGTAAATTTTCAATATTTTAAGTATATCGAAATTAATTCAAATTAAAGTAAATTTAGAATGACCTATTGGGTATAGAGTCAATATTAGGGTTGTCATAATGTATTTAAATGATCTGACGACAGAGCATCTTCAAGCAAGTCAATCGGTACTACTTGAATACTCTTGAGGTGAGGGGATTTACTTATTGTCTGAACCAGATCGATGGAAGGATTTTAAGTAAGTTTCCAATATATTAAGCATATTGAAATTAACTCAAAATAAGGTAAATTTAGAATGACTTAAAGTAGTTGGTACCATTTTAGGATGGGCGTCGTGGGGGTGCTAATCCTTCCCCATGCGTAACCGTACTTCCGAACCCTAGATTCTTTGAACGTAGACCAAGCCTTATCTCTAGACAAGAATAGGTGACCAATCACACCTTAGGTTTGAATGGTTGGTGGCGACTCCTTGATATTAAAGTCTAGCAGGTTAGGTTCATGGACCTAGACGTTATGACAATAATAATAAAAAGTTAATAATAATAATAATAATAATAATAATAATAATAATAATAATAATAATAATAATAATAATAATAATAATAATAATATAATAGAAATATGAAATATATAATAATAATTATAATAAAAAGTAAAAATAAAGAAAATAAATAGTATAATAATAATACAAAAGTAACAATCATAATAATAATAATAACAATAATAATAACAATAACAATAAAAACAAATAATAATAATAATAATAATAATAATAATAAATAAAAATAATATTAATATGAGAAAAGATAATAATAATAATAATAATAATAAATAAAAATAATATTAATATTAGAAAAGATAATAATAATAAAACTAATAATAATAGTGATATGAATAATAACAAAATAAATAAGAAAAATGAAAATAAAAGAAAATAAAAAATAATAACAAAATTTGTCAAAATAATTTATAAAATTCGGACAAAATTAGGTGTCTACAGCTGCCCCTCTTTTCTTATTGCTGAGGATCAGGAATAAAGCAAAGAAAATAGACAATAATTTTGTCCAACTCAAGACCTAATCTTTCTTCTTTCCTTTTTTTTTTGGAGTTCCTCTTACAACAGAAGTAGCGGAATTTTAAAATTCTTCCTGAGAAGCTCCTCTTGCAAAAGAGGTGATGAAACTTTAAATTCTTTTTCTAAAAATGTGCTCCTCTTGTTGCAGAGGCGATGAAACTTTAAATTTTTTTTCTGAAAATATGCTCCTCTTGCAGCAAAGGCGATGAAACTTTAAATCTTCTTCTGAAAATGTGCTCCTCTTGCAGTAGAGGCGATTAAACTTTAAATTCTTTTTCTGAAAATGTGCTCTTCTTGCAGCAGAGGCGATGAAACTTTAAATCTTCTTCTGAAAATGTGCTCCTCTTGCAGCAGAGGCGATGAAACTCCTCTTGCAGCAGAGGCGATGAAACTTTAAATCTTATTCTGAAAATGTGCTCCTCTTGCAGCAGAGGCGATGAAACTTTAAATCTTCCTGAAATATGCTCCTCTTGCAGCAGAAGCGATGAAACTTTAAATTCCTCCTGAAATATGCTCCTCTTGCAACAGAGGCGACGAAACTTTAAATCTTCCTGAAATTTGCTCCTCTTGCAGCAGAGGCGATGAAACTTTAAATTCTTTTTCCTTCCGAGATATGTTGAAACATTTTTCTCCTTCTTCTTCCTTTTTTTGTGTTTGTTTTTGTTTTTGTTTTTTTTGTGCTTGAATTCTCATAATGCGAATGAAATGCGTATGCATGTATTGACAAAGTCATACTATTCCTATTGTGGTAATCAAATTCTCAGAATTGTCCTTTTCGTGTCCCTTGCTCTTTTTTCCGCATTTCATAAAATAGTTGTCATCCAATTTCGAATCGGAACTGGTTCGCAACATATACTTGTCACAATTTTCAATTTCCTTTGTTTCATTCCCTTATTTCTCTCTTTTCCTCCTTTCTCTTCTTTTTTCTTCTTCTTTCTCTTTTTCTTTAATAATGTTAGCAGGTAGATTATCATTTTAATAATCATCTTCCTTTCAATTTTGTTACCAAGAGCAATGCATTCTTGCACTTTATCAGTTGGTTATGGAATGACCAAAAGAACAATCAAATTTAGGAGAGAAGCATTTATTATTGGGCTGACAAGATACAACGACAGCAAAAGTACAGTTGGGTAGCGAATGCCACAAGGGTCAAGTGGTGAATTTCAAAATAAATAATGAATGTCTAGATAACCCTTCACGAACCAGACTGGTGCTTTCTTTGGAAAAAACGAATCCGTTGATGCCCCCTGTCACACTGAGTTCATCTGACTGATGCCATGCTCCGTATGATTTCGATCCAGGTGTTGATCTTTTCTGCATCCAAGCCACCTTTTCAGGTTTTCAACTTAGATATCCCCCTTTAATCCAACTGTCCTTTTTGGGTTTTCAGTTTGAATTCTCCTTTCATTTTCTTTCTCTTTTTTGTTTTGTTTTTTGTGTTTGTTTTTTTTTTTTATTTTGTTTGTTTTTTTTTTTGCTCTTTTTTTTCTTTTTTTTTTCTTCAAGCATAGTATTTCTTCACAGCATCGGAATTTATCGGATTAGGCAGATCATTCCCATCCATCTCTGTCAAGATCAACGCCCCACCTGAGAACGCTCTTTTCACCACGTATGGTCCTTCCCAATTTGGTGTCCATTTGCCCCGATTATCATGGTGATTTGGGAGGATCTTTTTCAACACCAATTCCCCTTCACGGAAATGCCTGGGTCGAACCTTTTTATCATGGGCTCGCATCATTCTCTTCTGGTACATTTGACCATGACATAGTGCAGTAAGCCTTTTCTCATCTATAAGATTCAATTGTTCAAAGCGACTTCGAACCCATTCAGCCTCGTCCAAGTTTAATTCCATTAAGACTCTTAGGGAGGGGATCTCTCCCTCAACAGGCAGCACCGCTTCCATACCGTAAACCAAAGAAAAAGGAGTTGCCCCAGTAGAAGTGCGCACTGACGTTCTATAAGCATGCAAAGCGAATGGTAGCTTCTCGTGCCAATCTTTGTATGTGCTGGTCATCTTCCCCACAATCCTCTTAATATTTTTGTTGGCAGCCTCAACGGCTCCATTCATCTTCGGGCGATACGAGGCTGAGTTGTGATGCTTGATTTTGAACTGTGCACATACTTCCTTCATCATGTCATTGTTCAAGTTGAGGGCATTGTCTGATATGATCCTTTCTGGGAGCTCGTACCGACATATTATCTCCTTCTTTAGGAACTTACAAACAGTAGACTTGATCACGTTCGCATAAGAGGCAGCTTCAACCCATTTTGTAAAGTAGTCTATAATCATGAAAATGAATCTGTGCCCATTTGATGCCTTGGGAGAGATGGGTCCAATCACATCCATTCCCCACATAGAAAAAGGCCACGGTGGTGCCATGACATTCAGTGATGTTGGGGAACTTGAATCTTGTCAGCATAGATTTGACACTTGTGGCATTTTCTAGCATAATCTATGCAATCTCTTTCTAGTGTAGTCCAATAATAACCTGATCTCATAATTTGTCTAGCCATGAAATGACCATTTGCATGTGCCCCGCAAATTCCATCGTGTACCTCTTCAAGAATCCTTTTGGCTTCAGACACATTTACACATCTCAATAACATCTGATCTCGCCCTCTTTTATACAAAACGTCTCCATCAACAAGGAATCCCATTGCCAATCTTCTAAAGATCTTTTTGTCATTCTCCGATGTATGCTCTGGGTATTGTTGACTCTTAAGGTACTGCATGATGTCATAGTATCTGCTTCCTCTTCAGCAGTAGAGCAGTGGGCTAGAAAGTCTCTCATACGTAGCTTGATAGGTGAGACCTCTACTTCTTCCTTCATTTTAAACATTGCAGCTAGAGTTGCCAAAGCATCAGCGACCTGATTTTGTTCTCGAGATAAGTGTTGGAAGATGATGTCATCGAATTGTTGTACAAGGTCAGCTATGTATTTTTGGTATTGAATTAATTTCTGATCCCTCGTTTCCCATTCACCTCGCAACTGATAAATAACTAGTGCTGAATCTCCATAAACTTCCAAGTTCTTGATTCCCCTCTCGATTGCAGCTTCTAAGCTCATTACACAAGCTTCATACTTAGCCATGTTGTTGGTACAATTGAAATTTAATCTGGCTATGGATGGGTAATATTTTCCATTTAGAGATATTAAAACTGCCCCTATCTCGTGTCCTAGGGCGTTGGATGCGCAATCGAAGAACATTTTTCATGGTTTGCTGTCGGGCTCTTCCTTTTCGCTTGAAAGACAGACATTATATCTTCATCTGGAAAATCTAGCTTGATAGACTCATATTCATCGGTAGCACGATCTGCGAGGAAGTCGGCTATTGGCCCACCTTTGACTGCTTTTTGAGATACGTACACGATGTCATATTCAGAAAGCATAACTTGCCACCTAGCTAGTCTGCCTGAAAATGATGGTTTCTCAAAGATATACTTGAGGGGATTCAATCTAGCTATCAACCAAGTCGAATGATACAACATATACTGCCTCAATCTACGAGCAACCCAAGCCAATGCGCAGCACATTTTTTCTATTGTAGTGTACTTGGCCTCGTAATCAGTGAACTTCTTGCTCAAGTAGTAGATAGCCCGTTCTTTCTTACCCGTATCATCATGTTGGCCCAGTACGCATCCCATAGAGTGTTCATTGACAGTCATGTATAGCAACAAGGGTCTTCCAGCCATCGACGGTACTAGGACAGGTGGATTTGACAAATACCTTTTCACCTTTTCAAAAGCCTCTTGGCATTCCTCATTACATTCTCCTGGATCTTGTTTCCGAAGCAACTTAAAAATAGGATCGCATTTAAGCGTAAGTTGCGAGATGAAACGGGAAATATAGTTCAATCTTCCCAAAAAGCCTCTTACTTGTATCGCGCTGATTTTGTCCGGGTTCACTTCGATTCCCTTTTCACTGACTATAGACCCCAACAACTTTCCCGCTTGAATACCAAAAGTGCATTTGGTAGGGTTCAACTTGAGCTGAAACTTCGGTAACCTTTCGAACAGCTTTCGAAGGTTGGCTACATGATCCTCTTCTCCTCGAGACTTGGCAATCATGTCATCTACATACACCTCTATTTCTTTATGCATCATGTCATGAAAGAGGGTTACCATTGCCCTTTGGTAGGTGGCCCCGGCATTCTTTAGACCAAAAGGCATAACTTTGTAGCAAAATGTGCCCCAAACTGTCATAAAAGTGGTTTTCTCCATGTCATCCTCAGCCATTTTAATCTGATTGTAGCCTGAAAAACCATCCATGAATGAAAACATGTAGTGTTGGGCTGTATTATCCACTAAGGTATCAATATGAGGCAATGGAAAATTATCCTTGGGGCTAGCTCTGTTTAGGTCTCGATAATCCACACACATCCTTACTTTCCCATCTTTTTTCGGCACAGGAACTATGTTAGCCACCCATTCCGGATACTTGGCTACCTTTAAGAACCCTGCATCGAATTGCTTTTTCACTTCTTCCTTCACCTTCAACAACATCTCTGGCTTCATGCGCCTAAGCTTCTGTTGTACTGGCTTACATTCTGTTTTCAAAGGCAGACGGTGCTCCACAACGTCAATGTTTAACCCGGGCATGTCTTGATAAGACTAAGCAAACACATCGACATACTCACGAAGTAATTCCTCTAGCCTTTGCCTTTCAACCAATGTAAGTGCTGTGCCTACTTTGACTTCTTTGACGTTCTCATCATCCCCTAGGTTGACCATATCAATTACCTCTTTGTGGGTTTCAATTGGTTTTTTCTCTTGCTCAATCATTTTCAATAGATCTGGAGACAAAGCATCATCGTCTGAATCTACATTGCTATCGAGTTCACCAACATGCATAGAATTTTCAAAATCAAACCCCGGATAACTGTTAAGGTTATCTTCACATTCATTATTCATTTTCCTGAAAAAGTAAAGATTTGACAGATATGGTGTTGGATTATGCCCTTAGAACCATTCATTAGATGATTGACTTTGGCATTTTTATGTATCATGACATTTTTATTTATAGTTCATTATTATATTTGTCTTATAACTGCGTAATATAATCTTATATGATAATGTCCTTAGAATAGTAATAACACACTATTCTTAAAATATCCCTAGTTAAGTATTATTGTGAACAAGGATAACAATGATACGATAAGACTAGTATGTGGTTGACTGATGACCATTGTCATGGATATAGGATATCAAGTCATCACATAGGTACATGTTAGAGAACTATGTACTGGATTGACCCTCCATGAAAACGCTACATGGATTGTTATATGAGTGTCATAAGCGATTCCCATAGTGATGATGGTGTATGTGATCCTTTGACTTGAGATCATCAGAAATCCCAACATAGAGAATTGCATACTTTAATGCTGCTAGATGTCATTCGTAACAGGATGGACTATAAAGGTAGTAATTGGGTATGCCTCGATCTATGTAGAGGGATGTTGAGTGATCAAGATAGGATTTATCCCTCTTATATAACAAGAGTGATGTCTTGGGCCCTTTGATAGAGTGAGACTAAAATGCATGGCCGTGCTCAAATAAGTCAATATGAGATATTGATTTTATTTGTTTAATTAGTCTATTCAGGAATCAAGAAACGCTGATTAGACTATACAAGTGTGACACATTCCATGACTTGTGTCTAATCAAGACATAAAAGGATAAAGGGATTAGACTACACAGTAACATCTATCACGAGTAAGGTTATGTCGAGTCATTGACATTCTCGTTACATGGGTAGCAATGATGTGTTGCTAGATACCGCTCATTGCCTGTGACAATTTTGTCATTGCCATTGTTTTGAGAACTTATTGGGTCGCACACTTAGAACGGATCAATGAGGAGCTTAATTAATACTATTCTGAATTGGATTAAGGATATAACTAATCCTATTCTGAATTGGATTAGGGATATAACTAATCCTATTCTAAGTAGGATTAGAGTTCTGTTTGGCAGTAAATTTTTGGGTAAAATTTACTGCCTATAAAAGGATGTTTTCTGAAACATAGCCGCACAACAATTAAAAAAAAAACAGAAAAGTATTCTTTTAATCGAAGATAGCAGTTCGGTTAAAAGAATCAAAAACGCTCTTTAAGGCATCTGATCGTGAGACGTTCAAGAGTCGTGAGATCCGTTCGTGTGGATACCATAGAGGCAAGAACGAAAAGTTGCTGCTTGTGATTCGACCAAAGACAGAAAAACAGAGAAAACGTTAGGTAAAATCTCGAAACCCTAATCAGGCAACCCTCCGAATCGATCCTGGTGGAGGCCGAATGATTTAAATTCCGCTGCATGTTTGTTTCGGTTTCCTTCATATGGTTGGTTGTTCTTACCAATTGTAGTGAATGAAAAGAAAGAATAGTCACAAAAATGATGATGGATGGAAAGAAAGCACTTGAAATGCATTGAACTTGTTAATTTATTGAAATGATGATGAATATCAAGTTTACAAAAAATCTTCTAGAGCTCTCTAGACCAAGATGTTGATAATCTACCTCACTACATTACAAAAGAAAAACAAAAGATAGAAAGTATCCTTTCAACAATTCAGTCTTTCACCTCTGTGCCCAACAACACAATCACTTCTATAACAAAAGTTGTTATTTTCCCATGCACCATTTAGACTATGAACCCATGCGAGGATCCTTTTATAGGTCCCGCTTCCACTGCCTTTAATGAATCGGGGTGATAACATCCGTCAAAGCGAAAATTGTAATAGAGGTACGGTATCACCATCTTCTCCGATTCTTATTCGTATCCTCGGAGGCAGGCTATTCTTTTCTTCCTTCTCTCTTCTAGAATCTTCTTTCTCTCTAAACCAGTGGCCTTATATCCGAGGCCGAATCTGTCTTTGTTCTCCACAATCTTCATAGGTTTCCTAGATCCTTGGAGATTCCTCCCCAAACCTCTCCCGACACGCCAGCCCTTTTCCAATGTCTGTTTAACAATCATCTTAGCAGCGGTTGACAACTGAGGGAGGGGTATTCTTGATCCTTCTCCAACATACGTTGCATTTACAATTTCAAAGGCCCGAAAAGAACATTTCAACGCTTCTTCGGCTGCCTCGATGAAGGGTATGGACAAGGGTTTGGTGATCAAGAGGTCTTCTTCTCCGGAAACAGAAATTTGTTTATCACCTACAACAAACTTCACTTTTTGGTGCAGTGACGAGGGAACAGCTCCCGCCGTATGGATCCATGGTCTCCCCAGTAGGAAACTGTATGACGGGGAAATATTCATCACTTGAAACTGGATATTGAAAGTAACCGGACCAATTTCAATTGGAATTTTGATATCACCTCCTACATCCCTTTTAGAGCCATCAAAGGCCCTTACAACCATGTTACTCGGTTGTATGCAAGATAGGTCAACAGGCATCTTTTTTAGTGTAGCCATAGGCATGACGTTGATAGATTAGCCATTGTCAATCAAAACCTTGGCAATTGTGTGGCCCTTGCAGCTTGTAGTGACATTCAAAGCCTTAATACTCCCTCGCCCTTCCGGCGGAATTTCATCATCTGTGAAAGATATAAAGTTGGCTACTGTGATATTTCCCGCCAACTGGTCCATACTGTCAACCGGAATGTCATGAGGCACATAGGCTTGATTCAACACTTTCATTAAGGCGTTCCGATACGATTCTGAATTCAACAGCAAAGACAAAAGTGAAATCCGAGTAGGCATCTTATTCAATTGCTCAATTATACTGTATTCGTTGTGCTTGATCAACTTTAAAAATTCCCTTGCATCCTCTTCTGACACCGACTTTTGCAGCTTTTCCTCTTGGTTCTTGGAGAACAAAGCCTGCTCCTCTTCTTTTTTCGCTTGATTGTCCTCTTCACCTTCTTTTGCTTTCCCTTTTCTGGCCTTATCTAACATCTTCGGTGTATAGCACCTTACACTTTGTGTATTTCCACTTACTCCACTTATGTTTGCACTACCCGGTATGGCCAACTTATCTGAGCTCATGTCACTAGACCCTTTAATCACTGCTTCGAACTTGTATTTTCAAGGGACAGCCTTATTGCTCTTGTAAGGAAAAGAGCTCGGAATTTTGATTGTCATGGTCGGAGGAGTGACAAAGCTAGACTATTCCATCTTGGGACTGGGTTTTTCCTTGTAAAATACTGTCATTGGCTTTCCCCATGGATAATCGTTTTCTGAAGATTCACCTGAAGCAGTACTCACCACATCTTCTTCCTTCGTATAGAACTCTATTAAGAATGAATCCATCATTGATTGGACCACTTGTCGAAATTGATGACAGTTTTAGATAGAATGGCCCACAGATCCTATATGATATTGACACATTTGATCTGAGTCAAGTTCATCTTGATGGACATTCGATTCCAACGATGCAGGCTGAATCATCTTAGCCTTGGTTAGAACATCGAATACTAGGCTCATTGGAGTCCTAACCTCCTCCACGTGTCTTTTTAAGTAACGCTTCCTCACAACTTTCGTTGTACTGACTGATCCTCCATTATGACTGGGCAGTGAGTTAGCATTAATACTTGGCTCCACTTCTTTTGAAAAGGTCAATCTCCCTAACTTAACCAGATCTTGCACCTTATACTTTAGAGCTGTGCAATTCTCCGTTGAATGACCCAGGTTTCCACCATGATAGTCACATCGAGCACTGGGGTCATACCATCTTGGAAAAGGTGGTTTCATTGGCTCCATGTAAAGAGGTGCGAGCATGTGACCTTTTACCAGTTGTGGGAATAAGTCTGTGTATGCCATGGGGATAGGATCAATAGGAGGCCTTTCAGTATTTCTTCGGGGAGGCCTTTGGTTAGCAATTGGGCTACTGTTTGATTGGTAAGGTTGGGCCGTAGGTGTTGGTGTATGGTAAGGTGCTGGAGGACGAAAATCTGGGCGAAAAGTTGGTAATGGGCTTTGGTAAGGAGCAGGAGAAACATTGTTTGAGGTCGGGAAATAGGGTTGGTAATATGGGTAAGGTTGAGGCTGTGGTCGAAATCGAGGTAGGGAAGGTGCATATCCCCTATACTGGGGTGTTGTATGGGTGACTGCTTGGGTTTCAACCTCTTTCTTCTTGGACACTCCACCCTTCTTCGAGTCACTGCCTTCCAACTTCCCACTCTTAATTGCATTTTCAATTATTTCACCGGTGATGACCATGTCAGCGAAATTCTTTGTTGTGTTCCCTATCATACGTTCATAATAGGGGGCCTTCAGAGTATTAACAAATAGCATTGTAATCTCCTTCTCAGTCAAAGGCGGCTGGACTTGCGCAGCCGAGTCTCTCCATCGTTGAGCATACTCCTTTAAGCTTTCATTGGCCTTCTTTTCGATGTTTTGCAAAGATAACCTATCTGGGGCCATATTCGTGACATGCTTGTAATGTGAAATAAATGCTCTAGCTAAGTCACTCCAATTGTGGATGCGTGTACGATCTAGCTGCACATACCACCTAGCAGCGGACCCTGTGAGGCTGTCTTGGAACACATGTACCAATAGCTTATCGTCATGATTATAAGCGGCCATTTTGCAACAGTACATTGTCACATGAGTAATGGGGCACTTGGTCCCATCATACTTCTCGAACTCAGGAGTTTTGAACTTAGGAGGGATTACCACATCCGAAACTAAGCACAATCCCATTGCATCCACTGATCCGTAGAAATCACTGCCCTCGATGGCCCGTAACCTTTCTTCTATAATGCTAAATTTCTTAGAGTCGGAATCACCTTTAACCTCTGACACGCTACCCCTTAATTTCTCTTGGTCTCTTGGATCATCTAAGTCAGGGACTTGAATTGGATCCGCAGGTCTTGTCTCTTGAGTGGGAGGTATAGGCACTGTGATATAAGGTTATGCTGAGGCGCTCGGTGCTCCCGGATACACATAAGCGTAGCTGCCCATAGGCTGTGGAGGAGGTGGAATTGGAGGTATGCCTTGTGAGGATTGGACCTAAGATGGAGGTGGAGGTATGCCTTGAGAGGATTGGGCATGAAATGAGGTAAACCCTGGAGGGTATTGGGGATAATCATCTTCTCGGGGCTATCTGTCCCTGGGTTAGGTGTTTCTCTAGCCACTTCTTTCTCTCGGTTCATCCTTGTAATCATTTCCATTAAAGCGGCTAACTACCCTCGGATTTCTTCTTGCGCTTTCTCCATCCTATCCATCCTATCCATCCTATTACCATGTTCTTCCTCCATTGCTCTTGAGCGTGACCGGGTATTGTATGACTATTTGGGAATTTGGGCTAGAATCTTGAATGTTGAAGCTATCCTTGAATCTTGATTACCACAATAAGAAACTAATTACTACATGATGCAATCTTTGAAATATTACGTTTTATTTAAACTATATGAATGAATGAATGAATGTGATGTTAGATGAATGAATGTGATGTTGAATATATGATACTTTAAGGGATATTTAAGCCATAACAATTTCAACAAAAAGGAATTTTCATTCATTTAAAAAGTCACTTGTTACATTCCGATCATATTCTGATTAAATCCATAAAAACGACTAACTTGCTGATATTGATCCCTAGCCTCGTCTAAAAAGTTCAGCAGCCTTTGCCCATATTTTTCTGTCGGAAGGATTTCTTGTCTCAGAGCTTTAGCTTTATCAACCATTTCCCTTGCCTTTGTCATGGCCTTGCAAACTTGAGTGGCTATATGCTCTATATATTGCTGTCTCCCCAGATTTTCCACTCTCCACGTCATGCTTGCATCTTGTGCCATGTCATATCCATAACTCAAGTTGTTTTCACTTTGTTCCCAATATTCTATTATCACTTTGATGTGGTTCTTATGTTCTTGTAGTTGCTCCTCTAACATTTGAACCTTCTATTGTAGTGTAGCTTTTTCATTATCTACCTCCACTTGCTTTCCTTTTTTCAATTTCTCCTTTAGTTCCTCATTCTCCTTTTGGTATTGATTCAACTTTGTTGCACTTGCTGAATACATGCTTTCCCATTTTTGCTGCTCCCGAGACAGATAGGCAACTTCTTTTTCACTTTTCTTTGCTTTGTGTGCCCAATGTTCAGCTCTTTTGTGCAAGTCTTCTAATTCCCTTTTCCTTTCATTTGAAGTTTGCATAATTCCTCCGAACCTCATCTCAGATCTCAACTTCTTGTTCTCTAGGTGCAGACTTCTGAGATCCTTCCTGGTGACATTGTGTTCTTGTTGGACCTTCTTGAGCTTGGCTTCTCGCATTTCTGCCTCGTATCTAAGCTGTTCCATTTCTTTCCGAAGATTCAAATTCTCTTGCCTCCACCTTTCCTCCTCTATCTTATATTGCTGCCTAGCAATCTTAGCCTTGGATATTTCTACTTCCGGTTCTAGAGGCATGTTGCATTCTCTTGGGAGAAACACTACCTCCCTCACTTGCTTTGTCCTCCACACCAAGTATTCCGGGGTAGCCTTATCAGGGAGGGGTCTAAGATTGACTCTTTGAGTTTGTTTCCATGATCGAACAGCTTGCTCAACTTTCTTCATTGCCTTCGATTCACCATAAGAAAATTCCATGTCATTGAGTCCATGTGTCGGAAGAATGAATTGTTTCGCTCCGAATTGTCGTAGTACCATGAGCGGCGCGTAACTCACTATTCCCCATGGTCCCAAAAGTTGTACCCACGACTCTTCTCCACATCGATATAAGATGGGTACATGAGGCATCCATGGTGCCATCCACACTACTTGATTTTCCCCGAGTCTTTGTAGAAAATCGGCCCATTCTTCCTTGTTCTTCGGTTTCGGCCACTTGTTGTTGCAGAACTCTTTGACCGGGGCATGGTGATGGATGAATGTTCTCTTGAACGCTTTTTCCTCGCACTTGAAATGGCTCTTCATCCAAACATGAAGTAACTGTATACATCCCACAAATCGGCCTTCTTCATTTCGCCTACAATGATTCAAAGATCTAAAAGTTTCAGCTAGAATAGCAGGCGATGGATTTCCATTGTTCTCGATTTGCTCAAAAAGATCTATTACAGCTATTTTGATGTGTCCTAATACCTTCGGGAAGATAACCAAACCATAGACTACCAAAGCAAAAACTGTCAACCCTTGCTTCGTCATTAATGTGCCTCTTGATGAATTCATGAAGGAAATCCCACGGCACACAAATATTGGACCCTTTATGCTTCACATGGAGATCTACGTCCTCTGGTTTGACTCCCAAAAGCTTAGCTAGCTTCTTACGAAATCTGGACTTTGGCTTTCGAACATATATCTTATCCGGACTTTGCAAATCTATTCCCAACAACACGGAGTATTCCTCGACCGTAGGTGTTAAATCCAACCCATTGAAGGAAAAGCACCTGTGAGAAGGATTCCAAAACTGTATGGCCGCTCTAATCATAGGTTCTTCAACTTTCACAGCAATCAAGGATTCTATTTGGCCATATTTCTCCCGAAAATCCTTCTTCCCCTCCTCGCTGATTTGATTCCATAAATTGGCTAAGTCTATTAGGTTGTTTTGTTTCAAATTCAAATTCACCTCTTGCGGTAGTGGGGACACAAAATTTCCAGTCAAACAATCTCCTTTCACTTGCTGAACTCTTTCGGACCAAATTTGCACTTCTCTATAGGAATCACACGGAACATTTACGGATGATGAACAAGCCAACCTTTCTATGGATTCTATGAAAAATTCCTCGTTGAAGAGAGCCATGGCTAAAAACACCCCTTATGTGACTCTGTGATGCAAGGTGATATATGCAAAAGAAAACAGGAAAACGAATACGAATCAGTATGTGTTTAAAACATATAAACAAAATAAATAAAAGCAGAAAAAAAATGAAATGCTTATTTATGCCCTATCAAAGGTCACTCTCAAAAAGGTGGAAATGGCTCTATCCTAGGTTGGTCTCCTCACAATACACTATATGCTTGTTTGAGGTATCACCCATCTAACAGGTTCCCAAACCATTCTCTACTGTCGTCCACACTGGACTAGTAAGGAACAAATTTGAGTGGGAGTATTTCGCTTTTCATTGCGGAGGTGATTACCTCACGAGAGCATAGGTACTTTACTCCCTCCTAAGGAGGACAGGGCCCGGGTATAGAGCTCATGTTATGCCAATGCATTTATGTATGTAAAATGAATGAGCATATATTCTACTTTATTTACAATACCTTCACACACAAAGAATGTAATGAATCAAAAGTTCAAAATGAATGAAAGGATTATTATTTTTGGTTTTAAAGAAATTTGTTTTAAAATGAAAAACTAGACTTAAATGTTAACCAAGACTATCAAATTAAAATTTAAGACACCACATGGTTAATTAATGGCTTGACCCTCGTCCTGTCCCCAGTGGAGTCGCCAAGCTGTTGTAACGATTTCGCGCTCGACGATTTTGAAAAACATTTAAAAACAAAAGGGAGTCGCTACCAATCTTTTTTGACTAGGTGTGATTGGTCACCTCAAAATTTTTATCTTTTTAACAAAATCTCAAAATGAATTAAGTTTGATTAAAAAGACAAATTTGGTCTACGAAAACAAGATTTGGGTTCGGGGGTTCGGTTACGTGTGAGGAAGGATTTGCACCCTCACAGCGCCAATTAGAAAACGGTACCATCCTAACTACATGGTATCTTTTGATTTTAATAAAAGAGTCTTGGTTTAAAACTAATTTGCTTATTTAGAAAACTCGTGTATTGGCTTAAAAATTACTAAAAACTTCTTTTTGGAAATCAACATGAATCCCATTTATTGAAAAATTAAATCAAATATTCCAATACTTTTGGCAACATTTGAAATAATTCTCCTCACCTAGAGATTTCTAAAGAATCACTACTTGTGACTTCTATAGAATCTCATCCTTGGTAGATTCACATTTTTTGTGTAATTGACTGAAAAATTATTATATATTTTAAAATAAGTTTTATTTTGAAAATAAACATGAACCCCTTTTATTGAAAAATTAAATCAAATATTTCAATACTTTTGGCAACATTTGAAATAATTCTCATCACCTAGAGATTTCTAAAAAATCACTACTTGTGACTTCTATAGAATCTCATCATCGAAATATTCACATTTTTTAAATTCGCGTGAATGCATGTGGTGTAAACAGATAGTAAATGATGCGCATGCATGTCTATTTAATGTATTTATTATTTCTTTATTTTTTTTATTTTTTTTATATTTTTTTATTTTTGAAAAAAATGAAAATTCGTGTATTGAAAAATCACACTAAATATTCCAATACTTTTGGCAACATTTAGTAGACTCTTCTCACCTAGGGATCAGCTAGGAATCACTACTTGTGACTTCCGTAACATCCCATCATCGGACAAAGTCCATTCTTTAATATTAACATTGAAGCATATGATGCAAACATATAATATATAATGCATATAGATTTTTAGTTTCTTATTTAACATGTTCATTGTTTATCTTCATTTTGTTATTTTACATTATTTATTTTGTTATTTTTGTTGATCTTATTTTTTATATTTATTATTAAATATTTTTAAGATAAAAGCTTATGTATCGAAAAACCTCTCTAAATATTCCAATACTTTTGGCAACATTTAGTGAAATTTCTCTTACCTAGGGATCAATTAGGAATCACTACTTGTGACTTCCGTAACATCTCATCATCGGGCATTAGCTTTTACCTCTTATGAATTATTTTATCTCCATTAATTCTTGTCTTCATTTATTTAGATTTATTAACTTAATCCCTTTTGTTATCATCTTTTATTAAAGTCCTATTACCATTTATTTGGTTAATTTAATCACTTTTGAAACTTTATTATTATTATTTTTTATTGGTTTAATTATTTTGTATTCATATATCTCTAAAATCTCTTTTATCTTTTATTAATTTTTTCCACCTATCTCCATTACCTCTTTTGTATTTATTAATTTTCATTTAATTAGTATTTTTTCTAAATATTCTTTATTACAAAATATATTATTATATATTTTTAAAATAAGCACGAATTTGAATCTTGAGAATTGAATCGAATATCCCAATACTTTTGGCGACATTCGATAAACTCCTCTCACCTAGAGATATTTGAAGAATCACTACTTGTGACTTCTACGATATCTCATCATCCGAATAATTCTATGCTTACTTTATTTTATTTTATTCTTTATTTATTTTTATTTATTAGCTTCCTAAAATATTCCTTTATAGCCAATTGTTTAATTATATAAATAAAAAAAACTATATGGTTATATTTTATACTTATTTACACATTTTTATTTTCTATGTACACCTTAAAATTATGTATATTTCTTAGCTTTCTAAAAAGATTTTTATAGTAAATTGTTTAAGAAAATATTTATTATATGTAGAAAAACAACTATATGGTTATATGTGTTCTGTATACTTATTTTATATTCTTTATTTACATATGTAATATATATATATATATACACATTTTATATTTATGTACTTTATATATATATTTAAAACTATATACATTTCCTTCATTTATATATTTTATTTATTTATGTGTATATCTTAAAACTATATGATTTTTATAATTCCATCATTAAACTTATGATCATTAAATCTTTGAGAATTTTATAGATAAATATTTATTTTTAGTGTTATGCAAATATATTAAAATACATAAAATAATATATTAAACAAAATAAATAATTAAAAAATCACAAAATAAATAAACAGAAAAAATATATACCAAACGGATTGGGCTAGAAAATCCAAAGAAAAGCCTTCCAGACAAGCCTAGAAAGCGGACCCAACAGACAGAACCAAAGCCTGCCAAGGGGAACGGGCCGAAGTGGGTCGGATCGCGGATACTGGTCGCCAGCGGGTCGGTCGCGAGTCGCACGCGGGAGAAAGGGGAACCGGGTAGGGGTCAGGTTGCGCGGATCCGGGTCGAGTCAGGGGCGGCACGCAGATCCCAGGGGTTCAAAACGCCGCGTTTTGCTCCTCTATAAAAGACCCCCTTTTTTTTCCTTTACTCATTTTCGTTCGGTTTCTCTAAAAAAAATCCCAAAAAACCCAAAAAATCCTCTCAACCATTCTGAGCGATTGCCACCGAGTCGGCCGCCGTACGCCGGTCGCCGGTGACTCCTGAGGCCGTGAAAATGTTCGGCTTCTTCCCCTCTAATCATATCAGACCTTCGTTTCACTCAAAACCTTTCCTAGCCTCCTAGATCTGAATCTAAACCGAAGCCACTTTTCTGTTTTTTTTTTTTGCTTTGTTTTTTTTTATCTGGTTGTGGATTCTTTTGTGGTTGCTATTTGCTTGGTTTCTTTTTTTTTTTTTGCAGGTAATGGGGATTTAGGTATTAGATCTAGGGTTCCTAAGGTCTCGGGTTTGGGGTTCTCTGTGTTGATGGGTTTGTGGTGGTGATGACGGCGGCGAGTGGACGATGATGATGGTGATGAGTGGCTGGTGATGACGCTGGCAGGTAGGTAGTGATGATGGTGATGAGTGGCTGGTGATGATGCTGGGGGGGTAGACGGTGATGATGGTGGTGAGGGGCTTCGGTGGTGGTGGGTAGTGGCTGTGGTGGTGAGTGGCTTCGGTGATGGTGGGTAGTGGCTGTGGTGTTGATGAGCTTAGGCTTAGGCTTAGGGTTTCCGTTCTGTTCTCTCCTCAGCAGAAGAAGAAAAATCCTTGCTTGGGGTCTTCTTAAACAATGTTGGAGCCCTCCCCTAGCCTTTCACCATCGCAGAATCAGTAGGCTACTGTTGGAGCAGGATTTACGAGATGGGGAAGATGATTTTGGGTAAGGCTTGAGACAGGGGAGAAGATTTGGTCGCCGGCGGCTGAGACAATGTGGTGTGTGGGCGGCAGATTTGGGTAGGTTTGAAGCATTAAATGTGATAGAAACAAAAGCTGTTAATAATAATAATAATAATAATAATAATAATAATAATAATAATAATAATAATAATAATAATAAAAATATGAAATATATAATAATAATAATAAAAAGTAAAAATAAAGAAAATAAATAGTATAATAATAATACAAAAGTAACAATCATAATAATAATAATAATAACAATAATAATAAAAATAACAATAAAAACAAAAACAAATAATAATAATAATAACAGTAATAATAATAATAATAATAATAATAATAAAAATAATAATAATATTAATATTAGAAAAGATAATAATAATAAAACTAATAATAATAGTGATATGAATAATAACAAAATAAATAAGAAAAATGAAAATAAAAGAAAATAAAAAATAAAAAATAATAATAATATTTGTCAAAATAATTTATAAAATTCGGACAAAATTATGTGTCTACACATCCAATTGACGAATTTCAAAAACACAGAGACTTGGTAAAGATCTTTCTATTTCAGCCAATTAATAACATTAAGTTGGATCGAACAACAATTTCATGTGATGCGAATGGACGGCAACCTGATAAATACGAATGAGTTCAATTAAACCAGACCGCAAGCTATCTACATTGTCACTCTTTTTCTTCTTGCTTAAATTGCAAGAAACCGAATATTGTAATATATACACAAAGCATTTAGTAAATAAACAAAAACTGTTGTCCGAGAGGAGAGGCTCCAGATTGAGCAGCACCACCGTGCCTGAGTGGCTATTGAGTTCAGAGTAGCATTCGATGAAGATATGTAAAGAATACAACAATTTTTTACCTAAATGTAATCACAGGACATTGAAGAAGCAAATCTTGGTTAGTATTATTGTTCATGGAGAGTGCTCTTGAAAACCGGATAGTAAACATCGAGTTCAAGTTGGTCCAAAATCTTCTGAGTAGCCCATAGATAGGAAGAATGACCTTCGATCAAATCTGTTACGTTAACCTGAAGAGTTTTAAGGAATTAGGAAGTGGTAAATCACCGCAACAAACAGCTATGCAGAAAAATTAACTGATATAACTTACATTCTCAATCCCCTGCGAACGAACTGGTTGAATTCCAGCTAATCCTTGTGTAAGTAAACTGTTTTCAAGTCACCATTAGTTTGCATCAGAAGAAATGCTTATTTGACATTTTTCTTCAAAGGTGATAAACAGAAGTGACTAGTTTCAAAGGGGAAAAGAGAACAAGCCTCAGATGAGGCCACGAATCAAGAGGGAATATGGATGGATGGTGATATAATATAAAACATGCATGCATTGCACCAAAATTCCAAAACCCATCTTTTCCTTCGACAGGATAATCGATGAGTGAGCACATGCATGTACACCAACACAGACATGGGTAGAGCGAATAGCAGGTTATCCAGTGAGCATTTATCTATAGTAAAAGAATCTCTAGACTTTTACTTGATAACAGGTAGGACATCAAAGTTCATCATGCATACCTTGCACGGAAAGCAACTCCAAGCATCCAATCGCTTGAAGAATAAGCATTTATAAACCTTCCAGCCACCATCTGCAAAAGACCCCAAGAATTTAGTCAGTATGTTTTACTTATGAAAAGCATATATAAATGTAAAATACCTTTCTTGCAGCTGCCCAGTTCTCGCCTTTAATTGAAACAGGTGCTCCAAGAAGAACAACTCTTTCCACAAGTTCAGCTGCCAACATAGAGTAGAAGAGCCTTAGGATCTTACAAGCACTACAGCAGGTCAAGTCAAAATGCACATTAGGATTAGATTGTTTGTATTTACCATTTTGTTCAGTCTCAGACAAGACCTGAAGACACTTGAAAATCACTCGTGCTCCAAGTGAATAACCAATGAGCATCACAGGCCTGAACATAGAATCCAAAAGATGAACATTAGAAGGATCATCTTGCAGAGGTTTTTATTTCAATGCATACCAGCATTCCTCTAAATGCCACATATATACCTGTTACCTTGGTAACCTTTCAACAAAACTTCGGCTAGCAGTTTTCCTGCTTTATCCGTCCTAGAAAATGGAAGAAGATGAAGACATGGTTACTGGTTACAAACATGTATCGTATAACAACAGTTCCTAAATGCTAAAATAAGAATTAAATGTCTTAGATACGTGGAAACTTAACACAGCTACATCCGGCACATATGTCGAGGCAGCCTGGTTTACAAGGAATTTAATTCGAAGAATACCTACCTAAGGTTCACAAAAGATAAAACTACTGAGACAGTTCATCAAAAGAAACTTTTAATCAAATCAAGTAACATGAACAATTTTTATACATCATTAACTGCATTGATAATCTGTTCTCAGACACTTGAAAATCATAGCTTCTTCCCTCCTAAGATTCGCTATTTTGAGTTTTGCACAAACCTAAGGAATTCAATGTCAAACCATGAGCTACAAGTATTTACACTCTATAGTTGTATAAAAATTGCACTATTTTTTTTCCTGTTTTACTTAATATGAAGTTCTTTCATTACCCTCAAGTTCCAGGCTTGGTTTCTCAAAATTGTTCTCAAGGGTTATTACTAGCAGTGCAATTCTAATGAAGAATTGAATTAATCACTACCAACATCTAGTACTTCTAAAAACTTAACCAAAGAATGCATCTCATAAGTACCACAGCAAGATAGGCCTTTAATACAATGTATGTTAGATCTTCCATTTTCACAGCCAAGCGCTCGGCTAAAATTCAGTAGCAAATCAAACCTGTCCACAGCGATAGCCCAGGAGCTGTCTATAAAGTCAGTAGCTGCAAGTAATGCTGCTGGCCATGCCAATGCTGTCAAAAGTGTGCTTAAAACCGTCATCATTGCACCTTGCCTCATTAATTCCGTGGCAATTCCTGCAGCAAGTAGAAGAAATGTTCAAATATAGAAAATTCTTATACTCAATACTATTTCAAAAATCAGATGTAAAACCAATTACTTGAAGTCAGCCAATCCTGAATTGCGGTGCTCACTGCAATTAGATTCTTGGACTCCCACTGCAGCACAAACCTAAACTCTTCCTTGTCAAAACCTATGTTTCTTCTTTTCTGTAATTTTTATATACAAAACAGAGGTTTCCAACACAGTGGATCAAGGTATAAAATTCTGTACCTTTCCATGTTGTCAATTCGTCCTTCCCAAGGCCTTATAAAATCTTCCTCATCAAAAATGAATCCAGAAATCAAAATCTCAACTGCTAGTCGCTGAAAGAAAAGTTAAATCATATTAAAATCTTGAAATCATTAATTAGATTCAGACACAATAGTTTGCTATTTTGCCAGAAATATAAATGAATGATGGAAGTCTAGAAGAACTCACGCCCTGGTTGTGGTACTCTCCAATAGCTTTAAATTCAAATTCATCAACGCTTCCAGTTCTCCTAGCCATTTTAGTACCTGTAAGTCCAGCTCCAGCAGCTGGGTCGAACAGAGTGTTAAAAAATCGATTAATAAGGTATACAAAGACTTCTTCAGAACACTATGTGCCAAACATGTATTGGATATTTAACATATAAAAGTATAAAATTTCTCAAATCATAAGCCTAAAAGGTTAAAACTACATGATGAGTCCTGTAGGAAAGAAAATAAGATGATAACGATGTGTTTGGACTTGGGAGATTCCTGATTAGTCATTCACCTCCAAATGATGCAGCAACAGCAACAGAACCTGCAACAGTTCCAGCTGCGCTTGCAGCTGCAGCAAACCCACTTGCTCCAATTACAGGGATTAAAGTGCCTAATGTTGGAGCTAGGGCACTAAATCCTGCAGCAATTGCTGGAGCAGCTAACCCTGTTGAATATTAAAATGGTGAACCAAAAAGGTCAAAAACATTAAAATCATAATTTGTTTCCGGTAGAAATCGAAGGTCCTGATAAAATGATTTGAGAATCACATACCACCAGTAATGGCCATCAAAGTTCCTCCAGTTAATGCAGCAGCACCAATGATACCACGGCGCTTCCATTTTGCCCATTTGTTTTTTGATGATTGGGATTCTTCTTCTTTTGCTTCTTTCTCTTTCGCTATAGCCATTGCAGAGTAAGCAACCATCATCTCAACAGCTTCCTGCAAGAACGAGAAAATATAAAATTTTCTATAACTAGTGCAATTACATGGGAAAGATCTAGTTTCCTGACCAAACGCCACACTCCAAACCCACATATATGCTATTATATTAGAGAGGTCTCAGAGATCTTCTATGATGGTAGAAGCAGACAGTAAAGTATGATCATTCTGAGGGTTGCAATAACAGCGTACAAAACTTTTGATACATATCACGTCTGGCAGATACTCAAAATTACATAGAAATTGACATCAATGCCTATCTATTCAGTTATTACACTTAGTAAAACAACTGCCCTGAGTTCGAAAGCAGATGGAAAAGGGATAACAGGTTAGCTACAAACCATTTTTATCCATTCAATGTCAAACCAAGTTGCCAGCAACCGTAAAGCCACACGATGTCGAGCATCATAGCCTTTTCTTCGTCGGTTATATCTTTTGTTATCTTCACGAGTATCTGCAGCTGCAAGACAAGCTGAAAGAAGCTCGTAAAGAACCGTGATTTTCCTCTGATAACTAAGCATCCCAACCTCTTTAGCAGGTTTCTGATCCAAACTATCACCCACCACATGACGGTCACAATTCCCATGAAGCACATTAGTATTACTCTCCTGCGGAGTCTCTGTCTGTTGATTTGCCATCACAGAATTTGATGGCACCTCAGCAGTGGAATATTTCTCACGATATTCATGTTCATATTCACGATACTTTTCTTTTTTAACCTTGGAGGATTCAGAATTTGTTTCCATGCCAAGTACCATGGTATCAACAGCTTTTGACAAAGCAATCTCCTCTTCCAATCTTTCAGAAGAACCCTCCCCACTTTCCTCAGCTAGTAACCTCATGAACTGTAACGATACAAAGTAACAACATGTTTATAGCATGGACAACAAGAAGAATTGAAACATAGCTCAAGTTTCTGCTGCAAAACAGGAAGAGAGATGTTAGAGAAAGACAAGAACAACATACAGCTCCCACATGATGTTTGGCTGGAGAAGACCCACCAGTTTCTTCTAGTCCAAGCCACGCTGCAGAGTCAATCTCTAGAAATCTAAAAAATATGAAAACAGATCAAAATTACACAGAAGTTCTGAAATTTGAAATGTCACAAGGAAGAATTCGAGTTCCTAAAAGTTGATCACGCTCGATAACTACCTGAAAACAGGTCGAAGCAGACCCGAGTTTTCGTGGACCCAAAGCTCGGGATCTTCAGAGACGGAGTCGCTGCTGCTACTGCTACTCGATCGCTCCTCAGAGGAAGGGTCAACATCCTCAGCGGGAAGTCCCAGAGGACGAGTCTGATGGATCTGAGCCTGGTGGACTGCCATGGCGAACAATGCTCCCGCCGCGTACCTCAGCGTCGGCGTCAAAAACGACTTCGTTTCTGTTGCCATGCCTCAAAGAAGTCGCTGCTCGAGATCCTAAAGCAATTTGATGATCCTCCGTAGTCAAATTGCACAATTCTCTTTATAACTACAAATCTCGGGATTTCTTTTTCCGTTTATCGAGGCTTTGAAAATATTGTTTTCCTCAAACCTTGAATTGAAACTTTCTTCTCGGTAGGTTCGATAGTCAGGGGTCCTTTTGTGCATTGGAGGCTTAACTAAGAAAGTTGTAATATTATAAAGCTAGAATTTAGGGTCGACATAATCTAATGTCATGTTTTAACTCGATTTTATTCGAGTAGACGAAATACAATGCTTTGATTCGAGTTTCTTTTTTTTTTTTTTAAAACGATTCGAGCTTAATTTCTTTTTAAAAAATAATTCGAATTTAATTCAATAAATTTGATTTTTATTTTTAATCATATATTATAAAAATAAAATATAAATATATATTAAAAAAACTCATAAATTTTTAAGTTGTTGGAATCAAGTATTAAAATATTTAAATTCGACTTAAATTATTTTTCAAATAATTAAAGCTCAACTCAAAATAAATAAATCAAACTTAAATAATTATAAATCGAATGTAATTAAAATATTTAAACTCAACTCATTACCCGTAATTACAATTCAAGTCGAAAGTACTCCTAAATAAGATTATTGCTATTTCGGATTTTTTTCATTTAGAGTTATTTTTCTTGATTTACTTAATATATTAGCTAATTTTGGTAAAGCATATTTGATTTATTAATAAATAAAATTTAATTGTTGGTTATCTAAAAATCTGATTTTAATACATCAAACCAAAGATATCCTAAATACTTTACTTCCTTCTTCAGCAGCAGAGGCCAGAGAAGGAAAGGGATTACTTTATGAGATTATTCGGATTCACTCGAAAGGATTATATATTTGTTTTCTTCTTTTGCCTTCGTTTGCTTAGCTTCCATCGTTAGCTGCTGAGCCGGCCAAGCAGACCCAAGTGAGAGAGAGAGGAGCGATGATAGCCACAATGCCATAAAAAGGACGCAGCAACCAGCAATGGAAGTTGCTAGCTACTCTGCATCCAGAGAATAGAAGTAATATGTATTATGCCCAGCTTGAATGATACTGTTACAGCTCACAGGTTAAATTGGGAGACTTTAACAGAGCCAAATCCCTAAAATCCCTAATATGAATAATGAATACAGTATCAAATGCACACCAACTGCTGTGGTAACCTAACAAGGGTGCCAAAAACTACAAGATGCTCCCTTCTTGCAGCAGCCGCTTTCGTAGAATTTACAGAGCCGTTGCCCTTTGGGCGGCGGCCTGAAAGAACCAGCTCCGTGCTGACCACCGTACCATGAGTGCCTATTCCCTGAGAGCCTGCTCCTACCAAAACCTGAATCTCTGCCCTGAAAATCACGGTCCCTTGGACCAGCATACCTCTGTTGACTTCCCCAATAGGGCGGATTCCCTGCAGAATTGCCTAAATTGATGCTGCTATATTCCTGGAATGTTCCCTGACCTGTGTTACCCCAACTGATATTGGTAGTTCCTTGACCTAAATCTCCCCAGTTAAAATTTGGGTTTCCTTGAACTGCTCCCCAGTTGGTGCCTGTAGTTTCCGGACCGGCTTTCCACGCAGTGTTTAGGGTAGCCATGCCCCAGGTTGTTACTGCTGGTGCAGGAGGTTGCATGTCTGAACCAGCTTCATATTGGTTAACTGAGACATCACTGGGTCTTTTATCGTCATCCATTTCGGCACTTGTGGAAGAATGCCCGCCAGAACTCTTCTGAGCATCAAAAACTTCATACTGTGAGACCCCAAATGGCTCATTGGTCACGGTTGACTGAGAAGGCATTTGTAGATCATTTGTTGAGCTCAAAGCATCACTTTTTCCTGGATCAGGTGCAGGGCTCAATCCTCCTACAGGACTAAAGCAACCAGGTTCAGAACCTTGAGCCAACTCTCCATCACAACGCAAATTCGATGTACCTGAAGCCAACTCCATCGCTTCAACTTCAGCCAAGAGATCTGAAACCGATTCATCACCCAAAGAATACTCATTGGGTTCAGGAACAATTGAATCCCAAGCAAGTGCATCATTTGCAGGACCTGTAGGAGAAGAATGTGTTAATTGGCCAGTTCCAGAAGTTGGAGTAGCAGCATGATCACTTCCTAAGTCAGTTGGTTTCAAAGAAGACTCAGGCACAAGATCTGAGTCCCATTCTTCCACACAAGGTTTCGATGGAGTGGAGGAATACCCACCCCATTCACCAGCTACTTCAGGAAGTTGTGGTCCATTACCCACCAGACTAGAAGCAGTACTCCAGCTAGGACCTGAATCCAGATAAGGAACATTCGAAGAAAGTGACTGTTTGTTTTTAGTAGCCTGACCTTTAGCGTCTTCGTGGTTCAACTTTGATGTTGAGTTAGGAAGATCTGGGAAATCAATATTCTGACTGTGCTCAGACGCTTCAAGAGTCCTGGCCGGGGAAACAAGACCAGAATTGGAATCCCATCCATTGGAAGCATCATTTAGAGGTGGAGATCTCCAGCTTTGCCCGCTAGATTTGCCTGATTTTCCCTCACTATCATCTTGCTTCACACTTCCAGCAATAATTTGACTGTCACAAGTCTTGTTCAAATTCTCATTCATGTTAACTGAACCACAGTCCCATCTTTCAACCCCATGACCTCTGCTAACTTGAAGAGACTGAGTTTCACATGGTTTCCCAGATAATGTAGATGAGGGAAATGAACTACTCACTTGGGGCTGGCCAGGGAAGTAATTATCACCCTTCAAAGAGTCCCAGTGTGGTAATGGACTTCCTGTCTGTACCGCATTGGAATTGACAATATCTACCGGAGTGGAACAAGAAGAAGATTGAGAACCCATTTCTTTGCTCTTCGCAGGTTCATTGTTACCACAACAATGACCACTTGTATCATTCTGCATTGAGTTCCAGCTCCCCTCATCCTGTTTACTTCCCATCTGGTTCACATTCAGATCCCTACTCACCCTATTATTTACAGATAGCTCCATTTCTATAGAATGCGATGGTATGCTAGTTTCTCTGCTTCCTATATCATTTAAGACATCACCCCCCTTCAGTGGAGAGGCAGGCTCCTTTTTCTTCACATCAAAGCCAGAATTTCTTGGTTTTATGTTTTTCTCTACACACACACACCCCAGGCTAATTAGAACAAATGATACATAAAAATCCATAAATGCATACAGACATGCATATATATGGCCAATACCAAAAGATAATGAAATAAGGTAGGAAAAACAACAATACAAAATCGAAGTTTAGTATCTAAAAATGCATGCTACCTTTTTTCTTCTCATCCAATTCTCCAGCAACTTCCTCAGACTTGCAATATAGATCCATATTTGGATCACTATGTACATCAGGAATTTCTTGCAGTCTACGCTGGCGTTCATCAGGTGAGTTCAGAAGCTGCAATTTTTCTACACATTCTCTTAGCGTGCAACATGGTCAAAGAAAACTTGATAAACTTGTTACTGTTTACTTTCCAACAGGAAGGCTTATGACCAATGGCAACTGCCACAATCATGTCTAGTGGCATCACATAGCCTCGTGGCATGATTACCACGAAAAAATTTGAAAATTGAATGTGCTAAAAATGTTGAGGCTAGGTTTCGAATTTGTGTCACAAGATTCCAGGTTCCTTAGTTCTCTTACAACTTCTTAACCAAACACAGCATCAAGCAATTGTAAGGCCATATCAGCAACTAGCCAAAAAACAAAAAAAACCCTCCCATAAAGAGGAAGCAATGTAGCCAAGATCGTAACAACAAGATTTGAGTTGAAAACAATGAGCCTACCTTTAAATTGCTCGTATTTGAGTCCTACGACTCTTAGTTGCTCCTCATCTTTTCAACAAACTCACTCAAGCCACTAAGATTATTCCTTTAGATGTCCCTTTTCACTAGAATTACACAGAACGAGATCTTGATAATTTGATATGATAAAAAATTATTGGAAAGTAAACAAAATAAGCCTTGAAATAAGTTCATCAAGCAAGAGGTAGGGTGGTGTAGCACCATATTCAGCCAAATTAGAGACAATAAATTGATTTTGTAAGACAAAGGCCTACAATGAGGAACCGAAGAAGACGTGGGCAAAAATTATCAAAAGGACTTTGTATTCACAGATCTTACTAAGGGTATGATCCTAAATAGAGAAGAATAGCATGATTGGGGATCAAATCAATGCTTAGGTTTATTGGTAGTTGTATGTTGGTGACAAATGTAGAGTAGCAACATGGTAGAGAATATAAAGGTAACAGAAAGGAAAAAATTCAAAGGTCAGTCTCATATCAAGCAACAAAGGATATTCTTTTCTGTGTCCCTTCTCACTTGCTTGATCATGAAGATTTTTAACTCGCAAAATCTCTGACTCCAGCCACTGGTCAAAAAAGTAAGAATAAGTGCAAAAAGCACCTTCAGAAACTACATTCAAGAGTTGTTTAAGGATAAACAGAAAACATGTAACTATATAAGAACACTAAACATCCTATCCCTCTCAAAGTAACTACATAGTGATATTCTTTGAGTCATTAAATGTACTGCAACTTCACAGCTTAGGAACTTACATCATTTACCCTCACTGCTTGAAGTGCCATTGCTTTCTCCTGAATCTCACCCTAAAGAAAGCATAAAAGTCCTATTCAGTTTACACTACAATTATATTGGGGGAGAAAAATAAAAATGAACATAATATACACACACACACTTACCACTGTAAACCATTTCATCAGCCCACATTTTATACTCTGGCATAGTTGTTGGCACTCATCCTGGGGTTACAACAAGAATATCAAAATCAGAGGGGAAACATGTATACCCCATCCAAGAAGGGAAAGTTATGGCACAATACAAGATAGTCCACAGCCTGCCTAACTAAGAATGTAAGTCAATGATGGCTATACAGATGGAGTAACACGTCAATGGCCTTTAGAGTGACCTTTTTCCATTTAATCATAAACTAGTTCATAGGTTTCACAGCGAATTGTCTTTCCCACTGCCCATACCAATCCACACAAGCCATTGGTTATTCTCAAAATCCTCATTCACCTCTTCCATTAAATCCTAAGTATTTCGAATCTTTCTTTTTGGCTAATCAGGCCATTTTTTCCTTACTTCAATCATAAATATAACCCAAACCAAAATTGAAACCTACAAAACCTAACTCTTAATCCCTTTTTGTTTGGCGATAAGATTATAAATTTAATGCATTAAATTTCCTTAAATGAATTTCTTGTTAATAAATGCAGGACTAAACATGGAAATTTTCTGTTTTACAAACAGCTTAGGATCCTCCTTTAAATAAATGGAAGTTGAGCAGAGAAAAAACACAAAGTAAAAGTGAAATACATGAATTGAGCATGAATATTTAGGCACCTCTGAAAATTCCTGATTTGAAATTCCATCTATCGAGACAAGCTCTTTCTTGTCTAAATTTAATATCTCAAGCATGACATCAGTTGTCCTTTCACCAATTTTATATGGTTCAGCCACCTTGCTGGTACCTGCAAACAAACACGTCATTAGTGAAAGTCAACAGTAAACAAATTAAAAGAAATTCTAGGAGCACTGGTTATATGAGTTAATACCTACTACTTGGACAAGTCTATATGTATCTTGCTTCTGATCACTACCAGGAATGCTTATCCTTACAAAGGAACCAACAACCTTGTCATTAAATTTTTCAGCATTGTCAATTAAGTTCTCCATCAAACTACGCTTCAAGTAGATCAAGTTCATATTATGAACATTAATTGCAGCAAATTCATCTGGATTTGCCTTTTGTCCTTTCTCATCAACCTTTTTACGTGTTTTACTTCTCTTATCATTGGGAATTATAGGTTGACTATTATTGTTCCCATCAATAAACAATTGGGTAGCAACAGCTTCAGTAACTCTGCCTTTAATGGTATCAATGGCCTTCGAATGGTCTTGGATGAGAAAATGTGATTCAAGAAGGTTTAACATTTCAAAATGACCCACCCTTGATTTTCCAAACAATTTTGTAAGCCTTGAATCACAAACAATGTGTTTTTGGTGAGGATCACGAAGATTGCTTCTTGTTATGTACTCAAGCAAAAGCCCCTGAACATCAAAAAGAGATAGCATAGATATATCACCATTTCTCATGTGTGCTACAAATTCAAGAAGCTCCTGTGTTGCCCAATTTGTGTCTTTAGGCAAAGGCATCCCTTTCACAACACCCAATTTTTCTGCTTCTAGCGATTCAACTTTGTTCAAAAACTTCTGCTGTTTCATCGTTTTTCTTCTCTTGGAGTAACTAGCTCCTAGGTCTCCAAAAGACTTTTCCATGTTATCACCTTTAGAATCACTACCGTTATTAAGTTCACCTAATGACTCTCCCATAGGACCCATGATAGCAATTTCTTTCCAGGGATTTTTAGCTTTAGTAAGCTCATCCAAACTTAAAGATAGCTTCTCTTTCAAGAAAACCCAATACATCTTGAATAGATACTCCCAACTAGTTTGATCATCAAAATCCACTTGAACCTGCACATTATAAATTACAAGGCCTTTAATGTAGACAAAAGCTCTGTATGCTTCAATAATCTAAACATGCCAATTACAATAGTTACCAAATAAGGAAGTGCAACTAATGAAATAAAAAATTTATCGTTGAAAAAAAAATTAATTGTATAGCGCACAGTTAATCATACCATTTCCTTATTTCGTAACTCGCTGTTTTCGATCAGCAGTATAGTTCTCATGCACGTTCCACAAAATCCTTTATTTCCTCTTGCATTCACATAATCAGCATCTTTAGTGCAATTCTTGCACAAGGAATATGTACAAGTATAGCACATATAATATGAAGCCTTCTGACATGTGCTACATATATGCCACCCTGAAATATACAACAAATATAACACCAGAAAATTAATGAAACAAACAAGTTAATCATTGAAACTTACTAATAGACGAGATAAAAAAAGTTAGCACAATAATTAACCAAGAAGCAAGAGTCCAAGTAAATGAACAGACATGGAAACCAACATTCAGTATACACGTGGAGACAGTATGATATCATAATTGAGATAAAAAAAAGTAACATAACAACTACACCAGAAGCAAGAATCCAAATCAATGACAGATATGAAAAGCCACCATTCGATAGGCACGTGTAAATGGTGTGATATCATATCATAGTTGAGATAAATATAGTAATCCAGCTACTACTCTGGAACAAGGAATCCAAACCAATGACAGACATGGAAAGCTAACATTTGACATGCACATGGCTACCAGTACGACAAAAAAAAACAGTTAAACTAATTGCAAAGCAAGAAAAGAGGAACATGAATCTAGATAACACTTAACACAAGTTTCAACACTTCCCAGCAGTTATATTAATTAAACTAAAATGAAGCGACAAATATTTACAAGCAGCAAAAATGCAACATACCACAGTTCCATTTCGCCTTTGATTTAAAGAATGCCTCGTCCCTTTTGATACAGGCTGGATGGTATGCCTTAGGACAGCCCCTGACACGTAAAATCCCATATAATTAACAATAGTAAACGACACATGCAAAAAAAAAAAAATACTGAATATATAACCCAAACTAAGCAAAATAAGATTAAAACTAAGCCAACATTCTGTTTCAAAAAGAAGAAGACTATGAATTGAGATATATGAATTATTAGAACCATAAAATAAACGAAAAGCAGCATCGGCATAGAACTTCCATATTTAACTGAAATTAGCTCCAGTTCAAATTTGCCTAAATAAAAAGCTCAGATAAGCTCAATTGAACAAAGGGTTAATAAATTTTCAGCTGAACTTAGCAAAACTTTGAAGTTCAATCAAACAATAACTCTAGTTTTCACCTTGATATCTAACAACTAACTAAAACTTTCCTTTATTTCCCTACATTTGTTGATCGACCAAACAGAAAAGAAAAACAAGACAAAAAACAGAAAATTTCAAAACTCACCGGCGATCACAAAGCACGAGACTCCCGCCGTCGAAGCATATAAAGCAAACATCTTCTTCATCCTTCTTCTTCCTTTGAGCCGGTGGCGCCGATGACGACATTATTCTAGCCTGATTCCTCGGCGGCCTACCCCGCCTCCGCTTCCTCACGCTCATCTCAACAACTTTGACTCCATTCCCCGGCCCCGCCCCCGTCTCCGCCTCAGCACCATCACGTCCTCGAGCCGCCACGTCAGCGTTCCCAACGAGCTGCGAATCCTCCATCTCCGGAATCTTCCGGCATTGATCGACGCTCATGAGCTCCACTCCTCGTAAAGAATCACGATTCAATCTATCACTATTACTACCAACATCACAACATCCACGGTCGCCGCCGCCGTCGTCTTGTAAACAAGGCTTATACATAGCCGTGGTGGACTCTACTTGTTGACAATTTTCCACGAATAAAAAATAGAAAACAAATATTCATAAATTAAAAATATACATAGTATATATTTTTCTGAGAAATTTTTTTCTTTTGTTTTTGTTATTTTCCTAGATTTCAACGAAAATTTAATAATTAAAAGAAAGAAAACCCTAGCGATGGAATTGGGGATTGGGGAGCGGTGGAGCTGTTAGTAGTCGTAGGCACATGGAAATGGACTGGGGAGGGATGTGACAAAGCATTGTTAATGTTTGGGTTGGGGGAAGAAAGCGGGGACGCTTGTAAGTAAATTCTTTTGTTTTACTTAAAACGCGGCTCTTTTGGGTTGGGGGAAAAAATGTATAATTTTAGACAATTTAATCCAATTCGAAATTTAATTGCACTTAACTCAATACAATATTTAAATCATTCGATGTTGATTTAATAATTCAATAATCAAATGTTAAAAATATATATTAAAAAATTTAATTAAATTTACAAATTATTTAAATCAAATATTAAAATATTTAAATTTAATTCAATTCATTATTTGAATAAATTAAACTCAACTAAATATGAAATTAATGTTGAAAATTTTACAGCTAATTTGATTCAATATAAAATATGATTGAGGTCGGCGTTGAGTGTTTGATTCTCTAATCTTTTGCTACATCGTAAGTACCACGTGGTGAGTGGTGGGCAGTAAATACCAAACAAAAAAGGAATGGCAAAAGAACATTGGGACCCACGCTTTTGAAATTTTGTTCAAAATGCTTAAAACATGGTCTACCCTCAACATTTCTTCCCACTTCGGACTTTCTTTTTTTCATTTTTTTTTTGATAAAAAGACTTTCATTTTTCCACTTTCAAATTTTCACCCCATAAAAAAATTCAACAATCTCTCAGCGATTTCGGCATTTCTTAACCAAATATCAATAACGAATTACAAGTCCTGTAATTTCGAAATCAAATAATTTTTTTTACTTTAATTATAAAAAATAAAAAAACTTTGTTTGGTTGAATAAGTAAGAAAAGCTCAATATTGTATTTATTGAATTAGGATTTAGGTTTTTTGGGATTGTTTGGAATTGTTTTTGTTTTATGTTTTATATTTTCATTTTCATTTTTGTTGTTGCCTAAAACAACAAATGATTAATTGCTAGCGTCGATGCTTGTCTTCTTGCTCCACGTGTCTCCAAAAATTCTATAAAATAGAAAACCATCAGAGAGCGCAGGGGATGCTTAAGTCAGACAGGGTTTTTGGCAGGGTTTCCGTAGGCAAATAGAGCTTAGGATTTAAGAATGATACATGTGACCTATTTATAGGAGTTATTTTGAGCGTAATTACCTTTAAGCCCCACAACTTAAATAATAACCCAGTGGATCATTTATGGGCCTTCTGAGTCCTCTTTCCTCTTGGGCTTAGATTATCATTTAGCTCAATAGTCTTCAACTTGATTTATAGAAAAGCCCAGTAGTCTTTAACCTGACCCACATCAATTGCTCCCCACTCTTTTGCAGGGTTTACCTTGTGAAAGAGTATATAAAGAATGGGCTTTTCAAATTCTTTTGCTGTCCTCTTTCTGGGAATATCACAAGAGTCTTTTCATCTTCACATGAGGGCTCGACTAGTGAACTTCATTATTATTTGTAACAGAAACGACGTCGTGTCATCATTTCTTTTGTCAAGTGTTTTTTCAGAACGCTACCGGGATACGTTTTTCTCCTCTGAGCTAAATGCTTCTCCAGTGAAATATACCACCCTTCTTTTCAAATTCAAGGTCTTAGCTGACCGAAACCAAGAGCTATAAGGAGAAATTACAAGATTGCAGAGCCACCAAAGCCTTCTATTAGCCAAAAGGAAGAAAACCAAATCTGGGTTAAGGCCATGGGGTCGCATCGTCAAGAAATGCCACAAGAGGGTGCATATGTTCTTAATTGGTTTCATCAGATGCGATTTGTGCTTGGCATGCTCCTGATTGGTTGAAGCTTGATCCAGACGCTGAGGATTTGGAACCTTTTCTAAGAATAGGCATTTATAAAGATCTATCTGATCTTACCAGCCCTTAAGAGCCTTTTCGTTGACCCGAGATGGTCGGGGTTCTCACAGGCTTGGACAAGATGATTTGGATAATTATAGCGCCTTAGGACGTACATGCTTAGGTGTCTGTTAGTATTGATTCTCCTTTTGAGGCAGGAGTTAATCTAGAGTGCTCCCCAGTTTTTTGCGAAAGAGCTTAGTCTTTTACAAACTAATAAACACATTTTTAAACTCATCTACAGAGGCAACTACACATTTACCTTATATTAATCTTACGTAGTAATCAGACTTTCCTCGTACACTTTTTGCTTCAAGTTCTTTTACATATGTGGCTTATGCCGCTCAATTATTGCATCAATCACAAGCACTTCATGCATGACTTACATCACGCACTTTTCGCTTTAAGTGCATGCGTAGCCTACATCGCGCATTTTTCGCTTCAGGCTTTTTTCTCTGAGTACGTGGCTTACTTCGCGCATTTTTCGCTTCAAGCCCTTATACTTTATGCATGACTAACATCGCGCACTTTTTCGCTTCAAGTACATGCGTAGCCTACATCGCGCATTTTTCACTTTAGGCTTTTGGTTTGCCCGTCTCGCACCCTTTTGTGCTTAGGGACTTTTCATTTGCCCGTCTCGCACTGTTTTGTGCTTATAGACTTTATAGAATTGATAAGAATATAACATCGTTTTTATATCCGGAATGTCAATATAAAACGTTAAATGTACTTTGTCAATCAATTTTAGCACATATCCATCCGATAAAATTGTAACGTACCTCGTACCATACCTCACAGCCTGCATACTGTGTGCTCCCCAAGTTTTTCTTTGCGACTTTTTGTGTCCAAAAAAGAACTTTTACTGGAGTATTGGTCCTGTCTTGCGTACTATCCGCTTAAGGACTTGTTAGAATATACTATCGTTTATATTCGAGATGCCAACATAATACGTTAAATGTAATATGATAAAAAAAAGTCACGTACCTCGTTTAGAGATATTTTTGCCCGTCTCGCACCCTTTTGTGCTTAGGGACTTTTTGTTTTGCCCGTCTCGCACCTCCTGTGCTTGGGGACTTTTGATTTGCCCGTCTTGCGCATTTTTCACTTAGAGATTTTTTTTTTGCACGTCTCGCGCATTTTTCGCTTAGGGACTTATTTGTGCTTGTCTTGTGCACTTTCTCGTTTAGGGACTTATTTGTGCCCGTCTCGCACCCTTTTGTGCTTAAGGACTTATTTGTGCCCGTCTTGCGTCTTCTCATGCTTAGGGTCTTATTTTTGCCCGTCTCGCGCATTTTTCGCTTAGGGACTTATTTGTGCCCGTCTCGCGTCTTCTTCTCGCTTAGGGTCTTATTTTTGCCCGTCTCGCACATTTTTCGCTTAGGGACTTATTTGTGCCCGTCTCGCGTCTTCTTCTCGCTTAGGGTTTTATTTTTGCCCGTCTCGCGCATTTTTCGCTTGGGGACTTATTTGTGCCCGTCTTGCGTCTTCTTCTCGCTTAGGGTCTTATTTTTGCCCGTCTCGCGCATTTTTCGCTTAGGGACTTATTTGTGCCCCTCTCGCGTCTTCTTCTCGCTTAGGGTCTTATTTTTGCCCGTCTCGCGCATTTTTCGCTTAGGGACTTATTTGTGCCCATTTCGCGTCTTCTTCTCGCTTAGGGTCTTATTTTTGCCCGTCTCGCGCATTTTTCGCTTAGGGACTTATTTGTGCCCATTTCGCGTCTTCTTCTCGCTTAGGGTCTTATCTTTGCCCGTCTCGCGTCTTCAGCCAGCTTCTGTTTTTTCTTCTTCTATTCCTGTAACATGTCTATCAAACATGGAGGATTATCATAGTACATATAAAAATAACTGGCCTTTCGTTTCATAATGTAGTATTTTCAATTAAATGGAGTAAGTAACAATATAATTGCAGCAAATGCTAAAACAACAATAGCAAATGTTTACCACCAGTACCATTCCAAGTCTTTGTCTTTGAAAAATCTATAAAGTACGAGTGCTTGGATGTTCTGCTGTCAACCATGGATTGAGCACTAAGTCGTGCTTCAGTACTAGCAATCTACCTTCACGAGCTTATCACAAGTTCTTTTCGATCGAACGAAGCTCTCCCTGGCTTGCTGCCTTACACGACAGTGGCTAGTGCCTGCCTCAGACACCTGCCTAATACGATCACAACTGTTAGAATGGACAAGAAAATCGAAAGCATAATATGAGGGTACCTCAAATCTGCTACCACCCGCATGTCCCTTGCTTGGTCGGTGAAGACTATAACAATGTGCAAGGGACTTCGTTGACCTTGCATCCAAGCAATATGCCTTGTGCTTTTTTCTGACTCATCAGCAAATAGCTCTCATTTCTTTCTATCAATGTCAATACTAATGGGGCGTCTTATGTGGACCATCACCCCTTCACTGTCTCTTCTTGATGCACCCGTGTGCACTTCCGTGACATCACAAGGGCCATTAATTTGGACAAAGGCTGTCAACCTGATTTCTTCTTTACTGGGCATTCAGCCAGATCACCAATAGAGCTCTACCGTATTCATGGAGAGCTTTTGCGGCTGGGCTTACCAAAGTCTCGCTTGCAAACCAGGGTTCTCATTGTCTGAGAGAGCGCATCCTCGCTCAGTCCTTCATTACATGGGCATACACCGGATGATGTACAAAGTCGCCTAATCCTTTCTCGCTTTGGTCACTCTGAATGGCTCGCCCCTAGAGTTCTCTTTCCTAGGTGAGTTCCTGTCTCGGTAGATAAGGGCTTGCTCGCCTAAGTCTTAGGATGGTCGTATTATTGCTCGCCATCCACAACCACACTTGCGTGGCGGCCATTTGCTCGTCTAACCTTTTGTGCCTTGTCCGGTTTTAACCGTTTGTCTATGTTTTTACGCACCCGAGTGAACACGAGCTGGCCTTTGAAGTTTTGGCGTGTTCCCCGAGGTCCTTGTTTGGGACTCGTCCAATAGAGCTCTCCTGGACTTACGCTCGCTTGTTTTGAGCTCTTCGTCTAGCTCTTTCCTTTCATGGGCGAGCTCATCTAACATCGTGGGCGCACCTCAGCTAAATCCTTTAACTTGTTCCTTGCTTGTCCATCTAGATTGCTTCTCGCACCTCGGCAAGTGTTTTCCCAAGCGAGCCTTGCTGCGGAGGCTAGGCTGTGGCGTTGGTTATGCAATCGCTACAGGCCACTCAATCACTGAAAGTGTCTGCTGCAGTGGTCTTGTGCTCGCTACATGACACTGCATTCGTCAGTATTGTTTCACGTCTTATGTGCGGGATGATGGGCTCACGGGAGCCGTTCGCTCGTCTAGAATGCCTGTTGTGTGACTTTTTCTTGCCCGCATGGTTGTTGCATAGGACGAACCGCTTTATCGCAATATAACTTGTCGAATGTGCTCACCATTACCTTTTACCTATTGGGCAAGCATGCAGCTTGGGATCAGTGCTCGTGTATTTGCACTACCGCCTTGCGTACAGTGGGCGTGTGCTCTTCGTGAGGTACCTTACCTCCCTTGCATGTGTGAGTGGCTATCTCTTGCCAAAGGGTCCTGCCGCATGGTCCTGCTAACCCATCACTATACAGGTGAGCTCGGGTGCGGTAGACGAGCCTGTCGAGCACGGGAGCTCCTATCTCGTCCAAGGCCTATCGTACGCGGGAGCTCCTCTCTCGCTCAAACGCTATCTCATGCATTAAATAGTACGTCCATAAATACCTTCAACATCTAACTGCTAGGGCATCTTTCATCAACACCTTCTATACAGGAACTCCAAACTTCAACACAATATTTACAGAAGCCCATGCAAGGGCCTAAAGAACTACAAAGAGCAGTACAAGCAAAATACATATGCTGCCTCAACCTAGATATGACATTCTCCTTCCTTGGCCTTGCGTTTGCAAGTGGTAGAGATCAATGGCTCGGAGATCATGCGCTTATGCTGATGGTGGGGGTGGTGATGATACGGATCATGCACCCATCCATAGCAGAGGGGAAAGCTGGAGAAATCCCTTTCAATCAGAGTCTGTGGTTCAGCTTCGACAAGACTAGGCATATTAGAAATGCCGAGAGCAGAAAGCATGTCAAGAGTCTCCTTGTCGACCTTAATTTCGTCGGTCTTAATAGCTGACTCATTAGGAACAAAGTCCATGCGACGCTCACGCTCTTCTTCTTGAAGCTTGAGAGAGATGCCACGAACCGGACCCTTCTGAATGCGCTTCATAAAGTGGGTAGAGAAACCAGCAATCTCGTTAAGAAGAATTGAAGCCTATTTTGTTAACAAGAAAATCCATTGTAGCCATGATTTTGTCTTCAGAAACTGTCATACACGAGGGATGCTTTCAAAAAACTCTAGAAATCTCTTGGTAAGACGAACCCCATTTCCTACTTTACTTTATTCGTCCGAGTGGCCCCTCTAGGATGCGATGCGGGAAGGAAGAAGGATTTCTTTCTACCATTAAATAATTCGCAAAAGCCCAAGAAATCTTACCGGCTCAAAGAATCAATCGAGGCCCAAGAAATCACACGGCTCATCACGACCGGTCAGAATGAACTCGATTCAGTTGTGAAATGACTAGAAAGCTTCCTTAACAACAGGGTCATCGCCAAGGAGGTCTTTCGCCCAATCCTCTCTCTCGCCAAACTTGTCAGGTGCGAGAGACAATCTCTCTCCATGCCTCTCTCGCCAAGCTTTGTCGGGCGCGAGAGCTAGTCTCTCGCCAATGCTGTCGCCCAACTCTCTCTCGCCAAAACTTTGTCAGGTACGAGAGGCAATCTCTCGCCATGCCTCTCTTGCCAAGCTTTTTGTCGGGGGCGAGAGCTAGTCTCTCGCCATGCTGTCGCCCAATTCTCTCTTGCCAAAAGCCATGCCTCTCTTGCCAAGCTTTTTGTCGGGGCGCGAGAGCTAGTCTCTCGCCCATGCTGTCACCCAATTCTCTCTCGCCAAAACTTTGTCAGGTACGAGAGGCAATCTCTCGCCATGCCTCTCTCGCCGAGCTTTTTGTCAGGTGTGAGAGCTAGTCTCTCACCATGCTGTCGCCCAATTCTCTCTCGCCAAAAGCCATGCCTCTCTCGCCAAGCTTTTTGTCAGGGAGCGAGAGCTAGTCTCTCACCCATGCTGTCGCCCAATTCTCTCTCGCCAAAAGCCATGCCTCTCTCGCCAAGCTTTTTGTTAGGGAGCGAGAGCTAGTCTCTCGCCCATGCTGTTGCCCAATTCTCTCTCGCCAAAACTTTGTCAGGTACGAAAGGCAATCTCTCACCATGCCTCTCTCGCCAAGTTTTTTGTCGGGCGTGAGAGCTTGTCTCTCGCCCAATGCTATCTCATGCTGAATAGATGATGCGTCGCCAAAACTTTGTCAGGTGCGAGAGGCAATCTCGCCAAGCTTTTTGTCGGGCGCGAGAGCTAGTCTCTGCCATGCTGTCGCCCAATTATCTCTCGCCAAAACTTTATCGGGGGCGAGAGCTAGTCTCTCGCCAGTGATGTCTCTCGCCAACTGCTGTCTCTTGCCTAATGCTGTCGGGTGCGAGAGCTTTTCTCTCCCCAAGTTTGTTGGGGGCGAGAGCTATTCTCTCATCATGCCAAGTGTTGTCGCATGTTTGTGGCTCGCGAATGACTCAGTCGAATGTACCTCGCCCGCTACAGACTATTCTGTCGTGTGAAACTTTGCTTGTGACAGACTATTTTGTGGCGTAACTTGTGCACCTTGCCACAGCCTACGTACCTTGTCTTCCGCAGATCGTCTTTCACCATTTTTTATGACTTTTCTGTTTGTTTCCCACATACGGCTCCAATAGTTGTTGCCCAAAACAACAATGATTGATTACTAACGTCGATGCTTATCTTCTTGCTCCACGTGTCTCCATGAACTCTACAAAATAGAAAACCATCAGAGGGCGCAGGGGCTTTCCCCTGCGCGCACTCCGATGCTTAAGTCAGACAGGGTTTTTGGCAGGGTTTTCGTAGGCAAATAGAGCTTAGGGTTTAAGAATGATACCTGTGACCTATTTATAGGAGTTATTTTGAGCTTAATTACCTTTAAGCCCCACAGCTTAAATAATAACCCAGTGGATCATTTATGGGCCTTCTGAGTGCTCTTTCCTCTTGGGCTTAGATTATCATTTAGCTCAATAGTCTTCAACTTGATTTATAAAAAAGCCCAGTAATCTTTAACCTGACCCACATCAATTTTTTTAAAAAAATTGCAGCAAAAATTATGTTTGTTGGTAATGTTTCCATTTTAAAAAATAGAAAACAAAAACACAAATTTGAAAATTGATGGAAACACAATTTTGATGTTTTTCAATATTTTGAAAGTGTTTTCTACATTATTACTATATGGGTGAACAGTATCCATTCGACTATAATAAAAATTTGAGCAAAAAAACTTATGAGGACTAAATAAATATTGTCACCACCAAAGATTCGTACCTTTCTCATGCTTTTCACCTAAAGCCTACCCACTTAAGTTTATCTCTGATTGTTTACAAATTCTCGCAACAAAAAAATTTAACAATTAAACATGTTTTCAGTTTCAATAAATTGAAAATAAAACAAAAAAATTTTTGAAAACATAAAATATAAAACAAAAACCTCACAACAATTCCAAACAACCTCTTAACTTTTTGGTAATTTCTGGCACTGTTACAATTGTTGTATACCATTTACATTTGGTTCTATGGTTAATAACTGTAGGACTTTTTTTAGTTTGGATTAGTTTAATATTGAGTTTTAAAATGATGTTTTACGCATAAAAATTATTTTTACATGATCTCAATGTTAGATAATAAAAATAAATAAATAAATAAATAATTAAAATATGTTTCACGATTCAGCTATAATTTTATGAATAATATGATTTTATCATCTTCTTCCTATCTTTAAACTTTTTCATAATAATGTCAACTTTCATATATCACATCTCATATATGTTGGATCTAATTTTTCATATTCGTAAAAAGAAGACAATTAATTCCAATATACTATACTCAAAACTCAAATGACATTTTTTATTATACCTAGCATGAAAGATTATATCTGACGAGCTCTAGGTTAGGGTATAAAAGATCAAATAAAAGTTAAAAGAGTAATTTTTGATAACTCTATTCTCCATCTTGCAACTATTTTGTTTCTGTTGTTGCACAAAACAACAATAAGGATATGCTGACGTTGATGTTCGTACTTAGTCTCCACGTGTCTCCAAGAATCTTCTGTAAAACAAGAAAAGTCAGAGAGACGCAGGGGTGGTTCCCTGCGTAGACACTCCGATGCTTAAGTCAGCAGGAAGTTCTTCAGTATTGGGAAGCGTAAAAGCTAGTAGTAAAAAATTAGAGAATAAAATTGTACCTGGGGCCTATTTATAGGCCAATATTCTAGGTTAATTACTTGAAGATAAGTCCCTCATCTTACTGAGAGTTTGCGTCCTAATATAACACAAGTTCCTCGAAAATCGAGGGCATTTGGAGCCTGTCGCCGGTGAGAGATTCATACCACGTGGCACATTGTGGCGTCAGGGATCTGTCGCCAGTAGGAGCCGAAGTCGTGCGCCACGTGTCGCCATTTGACTATAGGCGACGGACTGCAAGTCTGTCGCCAAGCAATAGGTGTAATGCGCGCCATGTGTTGCGTTATGGTTGCAGGCGATAGATTGTGAGTCTGTCGCCTAGCGACAGGTGCGATGACGCACTTTACCTCTGTCGCCGAAGGCTACGTGGATCAGTAGGTCTGTCGCCCGGCGACAGGTGTGATGACGAACTTTGCCTCTGTCGCCGTGGGCCACGTTGACCAGTGAGTTTTTGCCACGTGGTGACCTCCGACGCTACTGGGCTCGGCCGAAAACGGGTAGACTTTGTCATATCAATTGCTCCCCACTCTCTTGTTGGATTTCTACAACCAAGAGAGTATAAATATGTGTTTTTGGGCCTTAGTCCACTGTGAATAGTCTTTTTTGTTTTTTGTGACTTCTTCTGGTATTTTTTGCAAGTGAAAAAATTCTATTCTGCGACAGGCGTGATCAGGCGCAACGTTTGGTATTCTTTGTTGTGGCTATATAAACTGCTGGGACCCAACGAGAGAACACACGAGAAACCTCTGAGCAGCCGTCTGTCGCCCGTTTTTCAGCTCTCTCGCTAAAAGAGTCTTTCGCTTTCACGCCAGGAGTCTCTTGCTTATCTCATCGACAGTAAGTATACATCTGTTGCCATGTTTATTCACCTTTCGCACTAGGTTTAGGTCTCCAGCAGGTGGCTTGGTCTTCCACGTAGGGTTTGGTCTCCCGCAGGTGTCTTGCTCAATACATCTGTCGCCCAACTGGTCTATCGCCCAAAAGGTCTGTAGCCTTAGGAGGTCTGTCGCCGGGTAGTTTTTGCTTTTTTCGCCATGTCTTTGCTATGCCCGGGTAAAACATTTAAAACAGGTGGTCTAGTGTGTTCTCTGACAAATGCTAACTTAGAGGATATTAGGACTTGTTTCCCTCTTTCCTCAGGTTATAGCTATAGACCTCCAGTGCAAGGGGAGGTTACGCCCGATTTGGTTAGAAACGGTGTAGTCGTTCATAAGGCTTCTTTGTTTTTCAGTTTTCGCTTCCCTCTTTCAGAGTTTGGCGAAGCATTTCTTAGATATAAGGACATCGTCCCGTGTCAACTCTACCCCCATGCGCGGGCTCAGCTAGTAGCGTTTTCCATAGTGTGTCATAACCTGAGTATTATTCCAACAGTTCCTCTTTTAAGCGCCTTTTTCAGAGTTCCCAGGTTGAAAGGGTTAATAACGTTCTCTCTTCAATAGTTAACGGTAGACGAGTTTCCTAATAATAAAATCTTCTCGGATCTCCCCAATAAACTGCATGGCTTTGGGAGCGAGTGGGTCGTTGTTGAGATTCCAAGCGACCTGCGGATTCGCTCTAGATGGAATCGTGATACTTTCGACCATTCACAGCGCTCGGGAAGATTCAGAACAGAGATTTTAAGAGACCAATTTGGTGAGCCTATTCGGTGAATCTGTTCTACTGGGGAGTGTAATTTATTTTCCCTTCTAACCCCGGAGAACATTGCCACTGCCGGCTGGGGTGTAAGAAAGAACGCTCTTGAAGCTTCTGCTGCCCCATCTAACTTGCCTACAACTCCTCGTGTATCTGATGCTGGTCCTAGTCAGCCATCTTCGATACCTGTAGCCGAAGCATCCACCCTCGTAGGTCACCTTGTAGATGAATCTTCTTCAGATTCGGAGGACGAGACCCCTGAGGTTACGGGTACTAGTGGTCAAATAGAGGAGAACCATGAGTGGGCTCAGGCTGACGCCTTTGGGAGTCCTTTCGTCGATTTCCGTTGGATTCGAGTTTGGATAGTCTAGAAGACTTTGGTGGTATTCTAGGTTTTCAATCCTTTTATTTTTTGTACGCATGTGCATGGCGTTTTACTTGGTTGGCTGATCCTTTCTGTTTATATTTATGCAGGCATGAACTTCCGAGATTTGATGCGTAGGAAGGATGCCAGTGTTGCTGCTCGAGCGACTCCTCATTCTTAGTCGCAAGTTAAAGCCCCACCTGGACTGGCTCGTGCTCCTACTCCTCCTCCACCTTCTGCTGGTGAATCCAGTCGTCCTACACAAGAGGCCGGGAGGAATAAACGAAAGAGGCCTCTTGTTCCTGATCGTGGTCCGGACGATCGCGAAAGCTCTGAGTCCCAAAGGAGTGATTCAGCCCGTCAAGAGGGTGGCTCTCGAGTCGCTGAGGATAGGTCTGCCCCTCGCCAGCCTAGGCGCAAATACAGGAAGAGGCTGATTATTGAAGCCACTATGCTTACAAGACCAATTTTGCTAAGGTAGTCGATCCAACTTTGAGGCGTTATCCAGTTGATAGCGGGGTCGTTGTAGCTGGAGAAGACTTCCAGACTTATCCCGGAGTGAATGACAATGACAGCATCGATGATGCAGGGATAGCGTCTCGTCTGGCCTGGAGCACCATCCTTCCTCGCGATGAGGCGGGCCTTTTCACAAACTTTCCAGAAGCGGAGGATAATTCTGATTATTTCGCTATGAAGGTGAGAGCTTTGTGCTTGTTTGGTAATTAAATTTTCCCTTTTTAAGCTCTCTCGTCAATTTTTTGAGTTACGTCTGTTTTTTGTTTTGTCAGACGGCTCAACAAATTACGACGGTCAATGCTTGACATAGGGCTCTTAGGGAGCAAGCCGATAAAGAGATTCGTGAGCTTCGAGAACAGAGAATGGAGCTTACGAACGAGGTTGTCCAACTTCGCCCCTATCCAAAAAGGATGGAGGAGTTGAATAAAAAGAATGTTGATCTCGAGCAAAGGCTCCGGGAAGAGCAGGCGAAGGTGGCTTCCCTTCAAGGATACCAAGAAGCTTACAATAAGGCCGTCGATGATCAGGGAGCTATGGAGAGGCAGCGGGATAAGGCCATTGAGGAGCTACACAACGTGCTAGATCGTCAAAGAGAAGCTCGAATCGAGGCCGTTCATGAATACCGCTTGTCCCAGCACTACTTTGACAAGAAAATAGAGTTCGCGACAGGATTCATTAAATACGGCTTCTACTTGGCTCGTTCTTGGCTGGAGAAGCATCGACCTAGTGAGGCTTTCCCTGAATTGCTCTTTACTAAGGAGGCCAAGTACTATGAAGCTCCTTCTTGGACCAAGTATGAGCCCGACTCGCAAGGTCTGCAGGCCTATTTAGCGGAGGGAGCTGTGGATGAGCTGGACAATCTTAAGGGTCCGTGGCCTCCTCGACAGCCACAACGTCAGCCTGAGTCTTCTGAGGCACTTGATCAATTTGAACCTCCAGCAGCGCATAACGCTTCTGAATCTATCGAGGCGGGCGAGCAGCCTAAGTCTATCGAGGCACTGCTGGGGTTAGACGGTGATGACTTCTAGATTTTTGATTCTGCAGCCGTTGATCCTGTGCCAGACTCTGCGGCTGTGGTTGGGCCTTCAGGTGACGTTCCTGCTTCCGGGATGGCTTCTTCGACTCCCCAGGATCCTGATTCTTCGACTCCTCCAGTTCCTGAGCCTCAAGCTTCTCAAGACGCTAGTGCTGATGTAGCGCTTTCTCAGCCGGCTGACCCGATCATTATCATAGATTAGAATTTAGTATTTTTTTGTTTTGTTTGTTAACTCCAATGTACAGATTCATTCTTAATGAAAAGTACTGTTTCATTCTGTAGCTTTTTCTTTCGCTTATGTGAATTTAGTATAATACTTTGTATACCTGTTACATCACAAAGTTCTGAAGCGATCTCAAATAATTCTATATTTACCTGTATGCCATGTTGCTCCCCAAGTTCTACTTTGAGACAGCGTTTTTATTCCTGTGCAAAGATGAACTTTTCTCGAGCATTGTGCCTATCTTGCGTTTTTTCGCTTAAGGTCTTTATTGAATAACGACTAAAATGTCAAGGTGTTAACCACAATTTGCTAAGTAATTCAACATATTAGTCTGAAAATTTCAACGTACCTCGTGACATGCTATATATTTTGTACCTTTGGTGTTACCTGGATATCGGGTTTATTTGTTGCTGGATGGTTTCTCGGTTTTGCCTTTCTCACGCACTTTTCGTGTTTTAAGGACTGGTCTTTTGCCCGTCTCGCACTTTTCCGTGCTTAGGGACTTTTAGATATGCCTGTCTCGCGCATGTTTCGCTTAGGGACTTTTGTTTTTGCCCATCTCGCTCATTTTTCGCTTAGGGACTTTTAGATGTGCCCGTCTCGCGCATTTTTCGCTTAGGGACTTTTGTTTTTTGCCCGTCTTGCGCATTTTTCGCTTAGGGACTTTGCCCGTCTCGCACATTTTCGCTTAGGGACTTTGCCCGTCTCGCGCATTTTTCGCTTAGGGACTTTTGTTTTTGCCCGTCTCGCGCATTTTTCGCTTAGGAACTTTTGTTTACCCGTCTCGCTTATTTTTCGCTTAGGGACTTTTTTAGATGTGCCCGTCTCGTGCATTTTTCACTTAGGGACTTTTGCTTTTGCCCGTCTCGCGCATTTTTCGCTTAGGGACTTTTGTTTTTGCCCGTCTTGCGCATTTTTCGCTTAGGGGCTTTTGTTTACCAGCCGTTGCTCCTTTCAATTCCTGTAACACATAATCTGTCTCACACATTGTATTAGAGAATTATAGGAAATGATGGGCTGGCCTTTATTACTGAATCAGATAAAACAATAATAACCATAGATGGAAAAGTGAAGATAAGAATAACCATAATCTGTAAAATAACGAAGCTATAGATGAAAAAGTGAAGACAAGAATAACCATAATCAGAAAAGAAGTACAACGTTTACTGCCAGTACGGTTTAAGATGGTTGGTATTCCAAGTCTTTGATATCTTAAGGTTTTTAAGGAACATGTGCTAGATCCGATCATCCTTCTGATTCTGTATGGTCCTTCCCAATTAGCCCGGAACTTTCCATCTTCCATATGGGCGTTTGTGATTACCGACTTTCTCAATACCAAGTCTCCTTCTTGCAACTCTCTGTTTTAACTCGTGCATTGTAATAAGTAGCTACCCTCTGTTGGTAAGCAGCAAGTCTCATTTTTGCTTTGTCTCTCAGCTCATCTATCAAGTCTAGATTCTCCCGTAGTCCCTGAGAATTGAGCTCCTCGATGTAGGGGACCAACCGGGGTGACTCTGCTCCAACTTCTACTGGGATGAGGGCTTCAGTCCCATAAACCAAACTGAACGGTGTTTCCCCTATCGACACCTTGCTTGTCGTTCTGTAGGCCCATAGAACACTCGGGAGCTCGTCTACCCATGCTCCCTTTGCTTTGTCCAGTTTGGTCTTCAACCCATGTAGTATAGTTCGATTACTCACCTCTGCCTGCCCATTAGCTTGCGTGTAAAACACAGAAGATATTCTTAGGAGAATGTTCAGGCCTTTGCAAAAATCCCGGAAAGCATTACAGTCGAACTACTTCCCATGGTCTGCATTTATCACCTGGGGGATTCCAAATCGGCAAATTATGTCCTTCCACACCATTGCTTACACCTTCTTCTCAGAAATTGTAGCTAAAGGTTCGGCCTCTATCCACTTCGTGAAATAATCTGTAGCCACAAGTAAGTATTTCCGTTGTCCTGAGCCTAGTGGAAAAGGTCCAAGGATATCTAGTCCCCACTGTGCGAATGGAGTTGGCTGGAGAGTGTTCTGAAGGGCCGAAACGGGCGCGGTTGTTATTGGAGCGAATTTCTGACACTTTTCGCATCTTCTCACTTTGTCTGTGGCATCCTTTCTCAGTGTATGCCAATAAAACCCTGCGCGCAGTATTTTTGAGGCCAAGGCACGAGCCCCTAAGTGTTCACCGCATATTCCCTCATTAACTTCAGTTAAGGTTCAGTTAAGGTGTACTCAGCCTGTTAGGGCCCTAGGCATTTCAGCAAGGGCATTGTGAAGCTTCGCTTATAGAGTTTCCCATTCACTACGGCAAACTTGGCACTTTTCAATTTCAACCTTCGAGCCTCGTCACTGTTAGCTGGGAGTGTGTTTCCCAATATATAGTCTTTGATCGAGACTCTCCAATTATCTCCGATCTCGATATCGCAGACACCTTCTTATTCGATACTTGGCTTAGCGAGGGATTCCAATTTGACGATACCTCCTTTGACCCCTCTAGAAGAAGCCAATTTTGAAAGAGCATCTGCATGGTTGTTCTCTGTCCGATTTATTTGAGTCAGCTGGAAGTGCTGAAACGATTATGCCAACAATTGTACTTTCTGCAGGTAAGGGACTAAGGCGGGTTCTTGTGCTTCATACTCACCCGAGAACTAGTTTACCACCAATTGTGAATCGCTATGGGCCACTAAGTTGCTGACTCCTAGTTTCTTAGCAAGTTTCATCCCAGCTATCAAGGCTTCGTATTCGGCTGTATTGTTCGAACTTGAGAAATCGAAATGTAGGGAATACTCATAGGTTTCCCCGTCAGGCGATATTAGCACAATTTCGGCTCCACTGCTATCTACGTTACGAGCTCTATCAACAAATAATTTCCACCAGACTAACTCTGTTTCCTCTTGGACCTCTTGGCCAGTGCATTCTACAATGAAATCTGCCAATGCCTGTCCTTTTATTGCTTGGCGAGGCTGGAAGTGAATGTCATATTCACTCAATTTGATAACCCATTTAATTAGACGCCTGGAGTGTTCTGGTTATTGCAGTATTTGCCTCAAGGGCTGATATGTTAAGATAGTCACCGAGTGAGCTTGGAAGTAAGGCCGCAACTTTCGAGTTGCCATCACCAGGGATAAAGCTATTCTTTCAACTAATGGGTATCTTGCCTCGGCATCTAGTAGGACTTTGCTTACATAATAGATCGGGCAATCCCTGTCTCTTTCTTTCCTTAGTAGGACTGCACTTACAGCTTTTTCTCCTACACCGAGATACATGAGGAGTTGGTCTCCAAGCTGTGGCCGGGATAATAGAGGCAACTCTTTCAAGTAGTCTTTCAAGCTTTCAAAGGCGTCGTTGCACTATTCCGTCCATTTGAAGTTCTTTCTTGCCTTTATCGCCTTGAAAAATGGTAGACTTCTTTCAGCTGATTTGGACAAGAAACGACTCAAGGCTACTATCCTCCCTGTCAGCCTTTGAACTTCTCTTACAGTATTGGGTGGCCTCATGTCCAAAATAGCTTGAACTTTCTCGGGATTAGCCTCTATCCCTCGATTAGTAATCATGAATCCCAAGAACTTTCCGGATCTCACCCCAAATGAGCATTTATTGGGATTCAACTTCATCTCATACTGTCGTAGCACATTAAATACCTTAGTCATTTTTTCAGCATGTGATTCTCCCTGTCGGCTTTTGATGATCATATCATCAACATAAGCTTCCATGGTGTTGCCTAACAAGTCTTGGAACACTTTATTTACCATACGCCGGTAGGTAGCCTCCGCGTTTTTTAAACCGAATGGCATTACTTGATAGCAATATGTCCCACTATCGGTAATGAACGAAGTCTTTTCCTCATCATCTAGATGCATCATGATTTGGTGGTACCCCGAAAAGGCATCTAAGAAACTAAGCAATTCATACCCACAAGTTTCATCTACTAACTTGTCTATTCGGGGTAGTGGATACGAATCTTTAAGGCAAGCTTTGTTCAGATCCGTGAAGTCCACACACATTCTCCATTTCCCATTGGCTTTCTTCACCATCACAACGTTAGCCAACCATTTTGGATAATTAACTTCTCTAATGAATTTCGCCTGTAGCAACTTCGAAATTTCTTCATTTATTGCCTGTTGCCTCTCTGGAGCAAAATTCCTCTTCTTTTGCTTTATCGGCCTTGCCCCCAAGACTATGTTCAACCAATGACAAACAACTTCAGGATTAATTCCGGGCATATCGTCTGGTGTCCATGCGAACACATCACTATTCTCTTTTAGGCATCAGATTATTTCTCCTTTCACTTCTTCAGGAAGCTGGCCCACCACATATACTATTCTTTCTCCATCTTTTTCGTCCAACCAAATTGCCTCCATCTCCTCATTAGGTTTTGGCTTAGGCTTTTCTTCAATTGTAAGGGTTTCCTTCCTCTGAATCCCCTTACATGTGGTGGATGCGACATTACACGTCCTGGCTTTCCTTTGATCTCCCCTCACTTGTCCAACATCGTGAGGAGTAGGAAACTTCATTAACAAATAGTAGGGATGCACTACCACTCTCATGTCGTTTAACAATAGCCGCCCGAAGATCATATTGTAAGCCACAGACGTTGTTTTCACCACCATGAACAACGCTTGTTGGATGACATTATTTGGGCTCTCCCCCAATGTAATAGGTAGCTGAATGGCGCCTGCTACCTTTACCTTCTCTCCAGAAAAACCGTATAAGGGTGTGGGTACTGGCTTCAACCTGTCCTCCATGATATTCATCCTTTCGAAGCAGTTCCAGTAGATTAAGTTCACCGAACTCCCATTGTCGACTAAGATTCGACTCACTGGGTGCTTTGCTACTACGATTGTAATTACAATCGGGTCATCATGAGGAACCACTACATCTCCTCTATCGGCTGGTGTAAAAGTAATGGGTTCCTCATCCTGCTTTTCCTCCATTACTGAGTTGATTTGGTGGGCCTGTCGAGCGTAAGACTTTTGAGATGAGGAAGAAGTACCAGTTAATGATTCACCTCCGGATATTACGTTAATAGCTGGCCCTGTGGGTTCATTATCTTCCTCTCGATTCCTTCCTTCTGTTCTTCTGTCATTATCTCTCCTGTTCCATTATCCTTTATTCATCTCGTCTCACAGGTCCCCTGTTTTCACCTCTTCTGTCTCTAAATTGATTTCCTCTGTTCCGCGTAGGATAGCTGTTTCTGTCACCTCTACACACGAAACGGTTTATTTTTCCCTCTCGCGCTGGCTTTTCTAGCTAATTCATCAATTCCCTACACTTCTCGGTCGTGTGCCCATGCGCTGAGTGGTAATCGCAGTACGACCTTAAATCACGGCCCAAATTCCCCGACGCCTTCTTTGGAGTCTGTATAAGCCCTGATCCTTCAATAGCTGCTAACACTGAAGCCCGAGATTCAGTGAGTGGGGTATAAGAATTGTATTTTAGTGCGGGAGCTTTCTCAAACTTTCTCGGTTGCCTAGAAGATGCTTCAGTGACCTCTCTTCCTCATTTTCTTCCATCCTTGGATTCTCCTGTAATCACCATTTTCATGACTTCCTCCTGCGTTACGTACTTATGTGCGCGGGAAAGCAGGTCTGAGATGGTAGTTGGCTGTTCTAGCGACAGGGATTCTTGCAATTTCTCAGACCTTGTCCCATGTAACATGGCTACCACGGCTATACCGACTTGCAGATCTCGCACCTCTAAAGTAGCATCTCTGAACCGATCCACATAACTCTTCAATTACTCCTTATCTCCCTACTTAATAGTGAGCAAATAGGTCGGTTCCTTCCTCCTCTGACTATTCACCGCAAACGCCTTGAGAAACTCATTTCGCAGCTGGTCAAAAGAAACAATAGACCCTTCAGGTAGGTTATTGAACCATTTCATCGCATGTCCAGATAAAGTTAAGGAAAAGGCTCTACACATTATCTCATCTTCCTATCCATGTAGCAACATTAGGGCCTCATAGTTTTGTATATGATCGTAGGGGTCCATCTTTCCGGTGTATGTGGCCATCTGCGGCATTTTGAACTTTGAGGGTAGAGGTTTTTGCATGATGGTCGTGCAGAACGGTACTCTTCTTCTCTGGCTCTCTTTTGTAGACACTAATTTTTTCTCTTCTAGTACCTGTTCTATCATCTTCTTCATGTCCACAGGGGGAGCGAGTTGATTCCTGGCATGAGACGAATTGTGCAGGTTTTCAACAACTATTTCCTTACCCCTTCCTTGAGGTGCATCTGTTCGTGCCATTTGTGTACACCAAGTGGGGTCAAACTCCGACCCGGCTCCCCAAGTGCTTTGGTCGTCGACTCCGTTCTTTCCAGCACCTCCGATACCTTGTTCTGCTCGGTACCAGCAAATTTTGACAAGTCATGGTGGTGGGCGGAGGACCCTGTCGCTCGGTCGACACCCTATCACTCAGGTATCTGTCGCCCGACACCATACACCTGTCGCGTGACCCCTGTCGCAGGGTCTAGGCCTGCTGCTTCCTCAGTCTCTCGCTGGTTACCTGCGACAGCCCTCCTGCTCCCCTGTCATGCAGCACCCCAATGAATGTCGTGCTATTCCACATGGGGAACCTCTCGCCGACGGTAGGAGTCTGTCGCTGTCGTGTCCACCTGTCGCCCAATCGCCTGCGGCGGGACACCTCTACTTGTTCCTCCTACCAAGCTCTGCACGACAGGCGGCAGATCCAATGTCGAGAGAACTCCTTGGAACAAATCCACCATGGCTCGCAGTGCCTGGGTAGTTTCTTCACTCTGTCGCCTCAAAGCCTCAAATTCTGCTGCCGACACAATAATTCTTTCTTCCTCCCTGTTCACCTGGTTCGTCTGGCGAATCTGCTGGTCAGGAGAGCTCACAGAGTTTTCCTCACTTCCTGTCCTTACGTTTGTCGATCTTGTTCTCACCATCTTAGAAAATCTCGATTTGGCTTTTTATACGTTTCCCACAGACGGCGCCAATTGTTGTTGCACAAAACAACATTAAGGATATGCTGACGTTGATGTTCGTACTTAGTCTCCACGTGTCTCCAAGAATCTTTTGTAAGACAAGAAAAGTCAGAGAGACGCAGGGGTGGTTCCCTGCGTAGACACTCCGATGCTTAAGTCAGTAGAAAGTTCTTCAGTATTGCGAAGTGTAAAAGCCAGTAGTCAAAAATTAGAGAATAAAATTGTACCTGGGGCCTATTTATAGGCCAATATTCTAGGTTAATTGCTTGAAGATAAGTCCCTCATCTTGCTGAGAGTTTGCGTCCTAATATAACACAAGTTCCTCGAAAACCGGGAGCATTTGGAGCCTGTCGCCGGCAAGAGATTCATACCACGTGGCACGTTGTGGCGTCAGGAATCTGTCGCCAGCGGGAGCCGAAGTCGTGCGCCACATGTCGCCATTTGACTATAGGTGACGGACTGCGAGTCTGTGGCTAAGCGATAGGTGTAATGCGCGCCATGTGTCGCGTTATGGTTGCAGGTGATAGATTGTGAGTATGTCGCCTAGCGACAGGTGCGATGACGCACTTTACCTCTGTCGTCGAAGGCTACGTGGATTAGTAGGTCTGTCGCCCGGCGATAGGTGTGATGACGAACTTTGCCTCTGTCGTCGTGGGCCACGTTGACCAGTGAGTCTTTGTCACGTGGTGACCTCCGACGCTATTGGGCTTAGCCCAAAACGGGTAGACTTTGTCATATCAGTTTCTTTTTACTTTCTTTTTAACATATGCAATTTTCTCTCTTCATTTCAATCTTCTCCTTTTATGTATAAGTATTAATTTAAATATCGAAACATACTTCGAAATTCAACTTTGGATGCATTTGATTTTATCTTATAACAGATAAGATTGAAATGAGGCATTAAGCATTCAACAAATTCTGCCTTGTCTACTTAAAAAAACATCCACAAGACATTATATATATATAGATAGAGATAGAGATAGATAGAGAGAGAGAGGTAGACATTTTTTTATAATAAAAAAATTATAAAAAGGATCTTTTGGAAGGCAGATTAGTCAATGGCCGCCGTGCTTTTGTTAGGCACTGATAAATGCTCTTTTCAAACTTACTCGAAACAAAATAGATATTAATGCCTTTTAATTTTCACCTAAGTCGTATCATTTAAAAAATATATATTTTTATTTATAATCTCTCAAAAAAATTTTTTACTTTTGCATTTAAATATGTTTTTAACTTTTTCTAAATAAATAATAAAACATCAATCAATCGAAATTTTAATATCAATTCTATCCGATAAAAAGAATTTAAAAAATAATCACATAAATGAAAACAAAAAAATTCATGGTCGGTGCTTGACTAAAAAAAATTGAAAAGCAAAATTGGAAAATCTTGACAATATATTCATACATTTCATTAGGAAAACAAATGTGAACATATACTTTAGGTCACATGCAGAAAATGACTACTCGAAAATGTAAACATCTTGGTGGGATTGTTGGGTGGCTTATTTCGTTGGGAATTTAAAGTAAACGTTGGAGAAAAAGCCTCTTTTTATTTGGCATGTAGCATATTCTTTATGGCTCATCATTGAGCTATATTATTGATTGGTAAATATGAATATAAACGGGTCGGATACTTGTTAAATTTGGGGTACTTGAATCCGATTAAAATGTATAATATACGAACTTGATTAACTATCCGATTATTTTGATTTATGTTACCCGAACCCTAATCCTATAAAATAAAAAATACTCGTTTAACTACCCGAACTCGTTAACTACTCGTTTATTAAGTCAAAATTTGACTTTCAAATTTAAATTTAAAATCAATTTTGGAATAACTTAATTAAAAAAATTAAATTAATAAATTTAATTTAACTCATAAAAATAAATTAAAGTTAAAATCATAATTATGATATTTAATGACTTAATTTAATTAAATACAACATAATAATAAATAATTTATATATAGAAAATATAAATATTGTATTAATTAATTATTATTTATAATCGGGTTCGGGTAGCGGGTACCCTAAGATAAACTACCCGAATCCGTGACGGGTAGTAATTTCAGTACCCGAACCCTACCTTAATCCGATTATATACTACTCTAACCTTACTTAAACGGGTCGGATAGTGTCGGGTACCAGTTTATAAGGTACCCATTGCCATTCCTATGGTTAAGATGTAATTAAACTTGATTTTTATAACAATTGAAAAAAAGTTAAAATTTGGGAGACGAAGAAGATAATAATAAGGTTATTTCCCAAGCAAAAAATCACATCATATCATAATTATTCAAAAGGAGGAATAAGAAACTCATTTTATGTAAAATTTAATTTCATTGATTTAATTTTAGGATTATTATTCAGTAATGAAAATTTTACGTTCCACAAAACGGAGTTAAAACAATGACAAACATGACATACCTCTATTTATTTTTTTTTATATTTAATATATTATAAAAGATATGTATTATTATTTTAATTTTGTTTGTAGAGTTTTAAATTTTATTAACAATGTATTTGATAATAATGTTTAATTTTATAAAAATTATTATTAATATTTGAAGTAATATATTTACAATCATAAAATGTCAAAATTTCGTGATACTTCTCTTAAAAATATCAAGTCATACTATCCAAACATAAGCTATATCGTTAATTCATAAATTTTAGAAAATTAAAAAATATATTATTAAATTCACTTGTTATGATATGATTATATAAAATTTACACACTAACAACGTCAAATATAAAGGTCTTTATTTATTTATTTTCTATATATATATATATATATATATATATATATATATATATATAAGCATTCAATTTTGCAAATGCAAAAAATATATAAAATTTCTAAAATCCTTGAAAAAAAAATAAATTGTCTGTAAAATTAAACACATCAATCTTATTTATTTTATCATTTATTATTTTTTCTCCTTTTAAATTTTTTTTAAAAATAAAATCAATACCAGAGAAAAATGTCACCAGGGAACGGGGCTCCGTTAGGTGGGTCCAACAAGCCGAGTAAGTAGGGATGTAAACGGAGCGGATACCCGCGAATTTCGAAGTATCGGAATCCGAATCAGAATCCGATTATATTTTAAAATATTCGAACATGATTAAATACCCGATTATTTTGATTTTTATTACCCGAACCCTACCCATTTAATATAAAAATACCCGTTTAACTACCCAAACCTACTAAATACTAGTTTATTAAGTCAAAGTTTGATTTTTAATTTTAAATTTGATTTTTAATTTTAAATTTAATTTTAATTTTAAGAAAAATTAAATTAATACATTTAAATTAACTCATAAAAATAAATTAATGTTAAAATTCATAATCAAAATACTTAATGAATTTATTTAAATAAGTATTATATTAATAATAAATATTTTATAAATAAAAATATATTATAATATTAAAAAAGTATTATTTGTAATCAAGGTCGAGTAGTAGGGTATCCTAAGATCACTACCTGAACCCTATTTGAACTCATAATGGATAATAAAATTACTATCTAAACCCTATTCGAATCCAATTATTAGCTACCTTAACTCTACTTAATCAGATCGAATATTAATGAGGTGGCAAATGGGCAGGTCGGATCGGGTTTGAGTTAGGTCATTTTGGATCGGATCATTTTGGGTTAAGAAAAAATCGGATCATTTCGGGTTCGGATAAGATCGGGTTTGGGTCAAGGGAAAAATCGGTCTATTTCAGGTTTAGATAAGGTCGGGTTTGGATCAATTTGAATTTGAATCAATTCGGGTTCGGATGGTTTGGATCAATTTGAATTTGAATCAATTCGGGTTCGGATTAGATTGGGTTCGGGTCGTTGACTTTTTTAGTCAATTTCGGGTTGATCGGATTTGGATTCAAGTCGATTGAACAGGTTTATTGGGTTAAGCCTTGGTAATCTCGATGTGATTTATCTGGTATGAAAATCAACTGAAACCATATTTCTAAGAATTACAAAACTCATGAAAATAAAAATTTTCTTCTTACATGACCTATAGTACAATTAGGATTGAAATAATCAAAATTTAATAATCTGTATGATAGTTTTCTTTATAATATATTTACCACATTCATAAATTAATTACATTTTTTTCATTTTATTTTTATTATCTATAATAATTAATAATTTTATGAATCAAAGTGATTTAATAATCCCTATTAAATATCATAAAACTAAACTATATATCTCTTTAATTTATCTTGATTTTTTATAAAATAATTGGAGATATTAAGTGTAGATGATATAACTTCTATACTGTATTATAGATTGGCTATTAAAAAATTATACGTTAGGTTCAAATGAATGCAATATAAAAGTGCATATTTATGTTTAACTAGATTAAAAAAATATATAACACTCATATTATTGAAAAATATTATATTTTTACTATATTAAAATACTTTGATAATTAATTTTAACATTTAAATATTTATTGATAAAATTAAATTTAAGTTTGAATCTTTTTAAGTTTGGATAAATTTGGATTCAGATCAATTTGGATTCGAGTCAATTTGGGTTCGGATAAATTCGAGTTTGGGTTAATCTAAATTTAGATGATATGGGTTTGAATCAATTCGGATTCGAATCCGATCGGGTTTGGATCAATGTAAATTATGATAAATTTGGTTTCAGATCAATTCGGATTCGAATCAGGTTGAATTTGAATTGTTGATTTTTTTAATCAAATCGAATTGATAGAATTTATATTCGAATTAATTGGACGAATATTTCTGATCGGTCAACTTTTACCACCCGTCTATAAATATCCGTTTACATCCCTCCGAGTAAGGCACGGTGTCATCATGTCGGGATCTGGGAGTCAATCTAAGCCGCTTCGTTTTCTAAGCACCGGCTTTATATATATAAGCATTTCACGCCTCGCGGTTTCTTTTTGCGTAAGTAACGGAGGCTTCCCCCGAACAACAAAGGAAACCCGATCCAAACTCTCTCGAAAAAGGAACCGAAAAGCCAATGTTGCAGAAATCCAGACGACGCTGCGAAGGCATCGCTGTGGGCGTCATCGTTCTCGATCTCCGTCCTGGTCTCGGCATCGGACCTTTCACTCTCGGTAACGGATTTTTATTCTAATCAAAGTATTATGTTATATTTTCTGAACAGATGATTGTCGTTACTAAATTTCAAAAGTTTGTTGAAAGCTTGAAATCAATGAGTGTGATCAGTATTGAATCATTTAAATCCATCTACTATATGAATATGGTTATTTTTAGTTTGTTCACTGGATTTTTCTTGTCTTCGGTGTATTTGTTTGCTTGAAAAGTTGAAATTACGATTATAAGTTGTTTCTTTTTGACTGTTTATTTCAGGGATGCCGATATGCGAAGCACTTGCTCAAATAGAACAACAGCGTAATATTTACGATGTTGTTCATGTGAACTGTTATGATGAGGTTTGGACTGAGCCATTAAATATACTGTTGCTTACACTGTTGTGTTTCAGTAGTTTGGTGAACTTTTTGGTACAAGGTGAAAATCTTTAATATGGAATTTAGATATACTTACTATCTATACAGTTGGTCATAATTGCAACCTTTTCTTTGATTGGCTGGTAATGTCATAGTTTGGTGTATGTTGAGTAACTATATAGTCGGGACAACCTTAACATTCATTCCAACCTTCCTCATTATGTTTTTGTTGTGCAGGAGCCTCTTAAGGTTGATATTGTTATAAGCTTTCCGGATCATGGTTTTCATCTGCGTTTTGACCCTTGGTCTCAGGTTTTTTTTTCAACTCACATACATATTTCATTTTTTATACTTTGTTATCTTTTCTTCCACATGATTTCTTTATGATACATTTTTTTTTATTTTGAATTCTATACCAGAGATTACGCCTGATCGAAATTTTCAATATCAAATGTCTTCAAATGCGCTATGCCACTTCTTTGATTGGGTAAGTTAAGCCCTAAGTTTTGTTTTCATATCATTTTTTTAGATGTTTTGGTAATCAACCTCGTTTTTGCATACAGGGGACCATCAACTCTTGCTACTTTTGTAGCTGTCTATGCGCTTTTTGGTCCCACCTATCCTGGAACTTATGACAAGGATAGAAGTGTTTATACCCTATTCTACCCAGTATGTACCTAGATTACTTAAGTGCTGGAATGCTTTTTATTTTAGTTTTTTAAAATTTGTCTCCTTCAGTTCTTATCTTGTTATTTTGCAGGGTCTTTCATTTGCTTTTCCTATTCCAAGTCAGTATACAGATTGCTGCCATGATGGAGAAGGTTTTAATTGTTTTTCCCGTACGTGATTACTTGTCATGCCTACTTGTCATCTCTTAATAAGTTGAATTTTGCACTTTTACAGCAGAATTGCCTTTGGAGTTTCCAGATGGCACCACTCCAGTTACTTACCGTGTTTCCATATATGATAGTTCTGCTGGCAAAGAAGTTGGTGTTGGATCCTTAATGGATAATGCTTCTGCTCCTCCATTACCTGCTGGCAGCCTGTACATGGAAGAGGTGCATGCCAAGGTTTGATTTCTATCTTCCTGATTTCTGTGTTAATATGAGTCAGTTGGTCATCTCATTTTAGCAGCTGGCTACCTTTTTACTTTTCATCTTTTAAGTGTAAACTTTTGGATTATGTCTGTTGAAAATAAGTGGTCTGTTTAGAAAGGGGATGAGTCCTTTTGCGTGTGGTATTTTGATTGGCATATTTGTTTGTTTTGGTTGGTTTTAGAGAACCAATGGTCTCTTATTCTAAAGACTGATATTTTGAATCTAACAAATTCCTATTTCCATGTTTCCAGCTTGGGGAAGAATTGTTCTTCACTGTTGGAGGCCAGCATATTCCTTTTGGTGCATCACGTCAGGTAAATCTTAAATTTATTTGATGAGATTTAACTTTATTTTCTTTTCTCTCCTCTGGCATTAGCTGTTTTCTCAGTCTTGTGGGGTACTAATTCTATGCTTTTCCCTTTCATGCAGGATGTCTGGACTGAATTAGGGCGTCCTTGTGAAATCCATCAAAAGCAGGTAGCAATGATGCATGAACACTTTTAAATGGACAATGGGGCTTTTATGCTGGTTATATGCATTAGTTTTCACATAAGGCAGCGTTGTTTGTTCCATTTACGCCTAGTAATTAGGCATGATATTTTATTCTCTTGTTTGCATTCAGTTGTGGGGTGAAAGGGTTTTGTATAGCAGCTTTTTATGCCAGAATTGTTTGCATATCTCCCTCACGGCAAATATTGATTTTGTCTACAGGTTGACCAAATGGTTATTCACTCTGCTTCTGATCCTCGTTCTCGGACAACTCTTTGTGGTGATTATTTCTACAATTATTTTACTCGTGGTTTGGACATTTTATTTGATGGCCAGGTATGAAAATAAATATCCCCAACACCCAAAAATTGAAGTGAGGGAACCTTTCCTACATAGTACAAATGCTTTTGTTATTTGTTTCAATTTTCTGTATGGTTAAGAAGGCATTTAGATATATCTTTGTGGCTGTTATTTCCTTTTTTTTCTACAATCGCTTAGTATCTGTTGTTAGAAACTCTAGTGTTTTTTTTGGTTTTGCAGACTCATGAAGTCAAAAAGTTTGTTCTACACGCAAACTATCCTGGTTATGCAGATTTCAATTCATACATAAAGTGCAATTTTGTTATGCTAGGTTCTGACAATCAGCCCTTCTTTCATCTGTTTATTATTACAGTTATTCATGAGGTTAATTGATCTTATGTTTTTGTTCCTTGTCTGCAGTTGGGGGGTCCTTTTGGGATGTAAGTAACTATAAAAACAGAATTACTCCAAGCACCAAATGGGAGCAGGTGAAGGTAACTTCTTAGAGTTGAATACATGCCAATATTTTTCCTTTTGCTTCTCACTGAGCTTTCCTTCAACCGTTTATAGGCCATCTTATCTTATTTATTTGGACAGAGATGCAAATGTATGCATTAAAACTTAAAACTGATACCTAAACCCTCAATTAGATTTTTTTTTCCCTATCATTAGCTTAAATCCTTGTTAGAATTGTTAGAACTGTGTTATTAAATAATGGCTGTCACAAAAATGATATTCTATGGCAGGAAATCCTTGGGGACTGTGGTCGAGCTGCTATTCAAACACAAGGTTCCACAAGCAATCCTTTTGGCTCTACTTTGGTGTACGGCTATCAGAATGCTGCATTTGAGGTGAAAGTTTGTTCAGAATTTCTTGCTCCAATTGCTTTTTGGTATTCGATAACACTTATTTAGTTGTTTTGCTAACATATAGTTTTGGTACGAAAGTGAGAGGATTGCTAATGAAGATCTTTGCTATTAATAGGTTATGAAGAATGGCCATATAGCAACGGTGACACTTTTCCGGTCTTGATGAACCGTCTCTCGTCTGATAGGTTGTTCCTCCACATCTGAAGCTGGTGGATGTGTACAGTTGTTTAAGCAAAGTACAATGATAAATGTACAGTAATCTATTGAGTTGTATAGTTGATTTATGCTGTAGAATGCATTGACCATGTATCATCTTTAATTATTCTTCCTTTAAGAGGATAATACATTGTTTTTCACCTTCGCTCAAACCAACTTCGTGTTAGCCATCTGTAGACTGATGGGGTAACGAATCATAAATTCTAGACAGCCATCCTTGTAACTGCATTGACACGAAGAACCATGACTTTATAACTTGATTTATGATCATGTAAGCAGGAAGCCAACTGCGGCCATCGATGAAATCAACTGAAATGAATGGTTCTGCCTCCTGTCGGGTAAGCTCTCTAGCCCATGGCACTCGCCCACCAAAATCAGCTCCTGGTCCTGAACACTTGTACTGTCCATAAAATACGGTCCTGTAAATCAAACATGTTTCGTACGTAATGAGTTTAACATATCCGGTTGCTGAAATTGACATATAATCTACAGATGAATTGAGGAAGGGTGGCTTACAATTCTCTGTTTTTGTCTCCCCAGTCATACCATCCTTTCGGGGATGATCTTGTCCATGTAAGTATGAACAAAGACTACTCTTGAAAAGGTGCCCCAAGCCCTCCCCAAGTAGAGTGCACCAGACCCAGTGACAGTGCAGTTGACGAAGGAGAATCCGGTTTCCTCGAGCAAGCTCTCCCTCTTCTGGGCAGTCAGGGCGCCGTAGCTTTTGGATACGGCATGCAAATGGCAGTCCCTGTAGAGGGAAAGGCCATTTCCGAATATAAAATCTACAGAACCTTCAATGTAGCAGTCTTCGAAGTAGTGTCTGCCAATGTGATCGTAGAGAGTGTCCTGAGCTCCTATAAACTTGCAGCCAATGAAGGCTGCTTTATCCGCTGAAATCCGCAGCGCCACTGCTTGCTTTCCTAAAGCTCCTGACGGCGGTGCTGGCGCTTTGTTCTGTCGGAAACCATTCAAGTTCCATCAAACGCAATCTAAAACTTACCTAAAACTAGTCATCATCATTCAAGCAATAAGAAATCAATCATAGATTCTGTCTGACCTTGAAGGTGATGTTCTTTGCAATAAAATAGGGAGAATTAATGGCGAATGTTGCAGAACCATAGGTGCCCAGCAGATGCCCGCTCTGCCCCACCCTGTCGGCTGTGTCATCCCACTCGATGACGGTTTTGTGTGCACCGGCACCTACCAAAGTAATGTAAGCCATGGTTGCAGGAATTTCAACCTTTTCTCTGTATTTGCCATCATAATTCGAAATCAGAAACAAAATTTCTATCAACAAGCTTTGTCAAAAAAAAAAAAAGCTAGAGCAACTCTGTATTTACCTGTAAGCTCCTGCTCCAATGAAGATTACAACCCGGCAGTGATTAACCACTGGAATCGATCTAATGGCCTTTTTCACCGTAGCAAACTCTCCTAGTCTTGGTTTTTTGTTTACTCTTATCGTCAAGCAGGGGTTTAGTTTGTTCTTTGCATTCCCGAAGAGAGAGTGCTTGAAAGAAGACATCTGTTTAACCCAGTTTAGATATTCTTTTTCAATCACCTCAAATTCATGGCTTGGCCTGTTTGAGGCAACCAAAGAACTGGCAGCTTCCAACAGTAAGATAACAGAACTAGCTTCATTATCATTTAGATAGTTTAAAAGAACAGCAGGAGAATGAGGAGAAAGTGAGAGGAGAACCAACTTTCTCCAGGGATTTGCAACTGCCAGTAATGGATAAAGCTACAAGGTTTCGTCAAGAATGTCTATGTTTAGACCTTGGAGTTTTTCCATGGCGGCTGATATTGGTTTCTGGGTTTTATAGTTAATGAAAGGAACTCACTGCATGGTTAAAACTCAAAAGAAAAACTAGTAGTAACAGCAGTCTTGGTGTAAGACTCTGAGTTCTGATAGAGTAGCTTTGATTTCCTTGAAATAACACATAAACCAAAGAGGATGATGAAATTGTAATGGAATATCTGGCACGGGGTGGCTGTATCTTTGTTGGCTCTTCCGACCGTTCCCTTTAGACCAAGCAGTGACATTCGTCTGCGGTTTTTTTCTTGTCTGTTCTTGGTAATTTGTCAGACATTTACAGATTACAAGAACTAAACCTGACATTAATTAAAGTATATATCATTGCCAGTAACATTACTTCTAGTTAATATCGCTGCTGCTGCTTTATTTTGGTCATCATTATTTGCCATGGTATTCTATGAATTGCACTCAACTTCAATCTTCACTTTTCACTGACTGCCAGTTTCAGCTTATACTGCACAATCCAGCAAACAGAGATTTCAAGATTGAAAAGTAACGAAAGATAGAGCTGCAGAATGCACTTTTCTTCCAAACATATATGATTAGAATAGTGATTCAGTCAAGTTTTGCTGACAAAAATTCACTTTTAGTAGAAGTAATCCACCATTGATCCATCAGGGTAGCATTTATTTTCAAGTTTTTGAGTATTGCCATGCGCTATTCAGTAAGATTTGATCTGTAACTGGGAGTACTACCATATTGCGCTTTGAAATTTTGGGTTGGATGAGAAATCGTGCAGAAAGCAGACAACATAATGAAGTGGACCATATGGAATTTCTCTTCCTGTTTCTGAGTGAGTTGGCTTGCTATTGAGCTGAAAGAAAGAACAAAGCAAACGATATTGTTTTGGGCGGAAGCGTGGGGAAAGATAACAAAAGGAGAGTCTTGATATATCATTTTCATGATGGACCTAAATTATTACTGCCTTTGTCATCTCCATACTGTTACCAACTGCTGTTATTTTTCCTGTCTACATTACAACCAGCGGTCCGTGGTAGTCTAGTCGGTTAGAATATTCGGCTCTCACCCGAAAGACCCGATTCAAATCCCGGTGACAGAAATTATTTAGCAAGCAGCAATCTTTGCGTCTTATTGTGTGGCAAAATGAAGTAAAACTTGAACCTGAGCGAATGGTCATGTACTCATGTCTTATTGTGTCGCAAAATGAAGTAGAACTTGAACTTGAGCGAATGATCATGTCCTCATGCCTCTACCTATGAGCTTTGAAAAGTACGACATTCGAAACTCGACACTTGCATTATACTGCCATGTCTTATTAGGTAAGAATAAGATTTATTAGGATGCCAATCATCATGCCGCAAGGTTCCCTTTCCAATCACTGCTTGGTGCCTTGAGGGATAGCTTAGCAAGCTCCTCCAGTTTTCAATTTTTTTCACCAATTCCAGCTAATGTTTCCAAAAAAATTAACCCCCAACATACAAATTAAACGTTGTTTAAAACTATTTTTTTTACAAATTCCAGCTAATGTTTTCAAAAAAATTCACCTCCAACCTTGTTTAAAACTATAGAAGAAAAATTCCGTTGCCGGGACTTGAACCCGGGTCTCTCGGGTGAGAGCCGAGTATCCTAACCAACTAGACTACAACGGAATGATTTTTTTATTTGTACTAATATTTTTCAAGGTAGAGAAGTTTTTTTGGGTCAGTTTCCCAATCCCAAGCAGGGTTTAGTATGTTTCTCCAACTTTCCCATACTGCTTCCCTATCTTGCAGACTCGACTCAACAGTGTCATCTTGAGAAGGGTATTTCTTTTTCTCAACCTGTATCTTTCACGAGCATTACTCTTCACTAAAATTTTCATGTTTGATTTCGGGATTTGAATGCTCACTGGATAAAGCTAAATAATCATTATTCTTATTAATGTTTGGTTTTTAAATTTCTCAGTTTATTGGGCAAAGTTAATTGCTTTATAGCCGTGGCTAATTAGTGAAGATAAAGCTGTAAGCTTTCTTAATATTTTAGTTAAAGTGCTGCTGAGTTGATAATAGGTTATTTTTATATTTGGCATTTTGGTTTTATATATTTTAAGGGTTTTCAAGCTGCGAAATGGGTTATAAGAAAATGAAATTAAATTAATGTTCTTTTAGATGTTTTCATGGAAGATGAATAACTAAATTCATTTTAGATTCAAGTACTTTGACAGAAAAATCAGTAGTTAGTTTTCCCATTCTTGAATTCACCGACATAAGTTGAATTATAAATTTTGAGGATTTTGATAACATGATTGTTTTTTTAAATTTCACGGTTAAATGCCCTGTGGCATATAAGGAACACTGAGATGTTTTGGTGGACCATCTTTGCTAGTTATGACTGTTTCTCTTTTATGGTAGTAACTTTTATTTTCTTCTATATTCAAGCCAAGTTGCCATCTAATGATATTGTTGTTGCAGCTGTTAATCCTGGATCTTTTTTAGTATTTTCGTGGAAAATAGCCAACTGAGGTATTACAAAAATGAGTGTCTCTGGACTGACTGGCAGTCCCTCGCGATGTTGCCTTTGGCTACCTGATCGCAATCAAGGGTTGGTATGCAGGCAAGTTTCAACTATTCCAATTACTGGCAAACCTAAGGAAAGAATTGGCTTACTCCATCTTGAAAGGTAGTGCTCCAGTAACATGAACTAGTAAACTTAGAATTTGGTTATATGTTGTCATGATTTTTTTCCTCTTATGGTGCAGAAGTAGTCGGACAGTTTCTATTCGAAAGTGGAAGACACAGAAAACTCACTTGATCAAATGTGCAATGGATGCTTCCTATGGTGATATGGCGAACGAATCAGCTGGTACAGTTCAGTGCAAGGACTAATGGATTTTTTTTTTCTTTCTGGATTATTGTGTTGGTTAGCTTTGAATAAGTACACATGCTTTGACTAAGGATGATTGTTTGGAAGTAAAAGAAATTTGAAATACCTTCTTTCCATGCTAAGGGTAAACTAAAACAACTGTGTTGCATTGATGTATGTTTAGTTGTTTATTTTGATTGATGATTGAAGGCAAATGATCTTGGTTAGCATTTATCCTTTAATAAGTTAGTGATAGCTGATTTTAAACTCAAGATCGAATATGATTTGAAAATACCGTATGCTCAACTTTAGCATAGCTTTTGTTCATTGAGCATGGACCTAGTTTAACCCTGACATTGTTGGTTTCTTGATGAGCTTGTGATTTACTGTTATGCGCATTTACCAGGAGCCTACAAATTGCCATTTTCCTGTGGAGAGCTTGTTTCACCGAATGGTGCTTTTGTCCTGATCTATTGTTGCTGACCCCATTTTGTTAAAGTTTGTTTTGTTAAAAGGCAGCATTCGTTTTTTAACTGGCTTTGCAGGATCAGCTATCTTTCCTAGAATTAATACTCGGGACCCATACAAACGGCTAGGAATAAGCAGGGAGGCATCTGAAGATGAAATTCAAGCTGCACGGAACTTCCTTATTAGTAAATATGGGGGGCACAAACCGAGCGTGGATGCAATTGAAGCAGCCCACGACAAAATAATTATGCAGAAGTTCTATGAAAGGAAAAACCCAAAAATTGACTTCAAGAAAAAGGTCAGGGAAGTCAAACAATCCCGGGTTATACAGGCTGTCACAAGCAGGTTTCAAACTCCAGCCACTAAGTTCATTGTAAAAACATCCATAGCATTTATTGTGCTTGGAGTTCTCACTGTTCTCTTTCCAACGGAAGAAGGCCCAACCCTCCAAGTAGCTATATCACTAATAGCTACCTTCTACTTCATACATGATCGGTTGAAGAGCAAAATCCGTGCTCTACTTTATGGGTACGTTATGACATTTCTGGTGTTACCTTAAAATGTGATATGATGTCCGTGATATTTCTTTCTAAGGCCTTTTCTTCTTTCTTTTTTCTTTTTAATCTTCAATATCAATCTTGTTTTTTCTTTTATCAGCCATGACATAGCACTGCTTTATAGTTGTCAAAAAGATCAATGCTTCTAACTGGATTCATCCAACTATGATGAATGGTTGCAAACTACTTCATTTCATGTCTTCTTCACTCTTGTAATTATGTTCCTAAATTTTTATACTATCGAACCCTGAATTGTAACAACAATAACAGGTTTTTGTAATCGATTTGTTGCTGCATTGCAGGGCTGGAGCTTTTATATTATCCTGGTTGGTGGGAACCTTCTTGATGGTATCTGTGATTCCGCCTATACCTTTTCTTAAGGGCCCAAGGAGTTTTGAAGTGCTGACATCATTGATAACCTATGCTCTACTCTGGGTTTCATCTACCTATCTTAAGTAGTGCTAAAGCACCAGGTTTCTCTTATAATAGACCCCCAATTTTGAAGTAGTGGATAACACAAGATTTTCTTGGTAGTGGCTCATCGATCATGTTATATTAGCTTTTGAGAGCTGTCATATTTCTATATGGGGCATTGATGCCTGTTGTTCTGCTTAACATATTGGTCCAAAGCATGGTCCAGAAGAAAAACTAGATCACAGTAAAGATAGGTTGTTGATTTTGAGAATTGTGGTTTCTTAGATGCTTTTTCTTCCTTTTTGTTCTTTTCTCCCATTTTGTTACAAAGATTCTGAATCAATATGGAATCACTCTCTCTGTCTTCTTTTTCTAATATGCACAGAGATCTATACAAGCAAATATGGTCTTTTGGCCCTTTATACACACACACACACAAACAAGCCAATTTTGGGCCTCTAGCTGTTTATGTATGTAGAAGCAAATCTAGGTCTATGATTTTTTTATATATATATAAAAGTAAATACGCGTCTCTGGTCCTTCTTGCTTCTTTTCAATTGCTAGAGAATTGATTGGGAACTGTCCTTATTAGGAAAATTGGCATCTTGTCTTTAGGTTGCAGAATTAGTGGGCAATGCCTTCTGTTAACTGCGGGCCACCTCTTGCCTCAAAATCTGCTGAAGCCAAAGGAATAATTACTTAAAAGCAAAGGGACTATTACCTTAGTCGTGTCATGTCCTATACTAATGTTCATCTTTTACTCTAGATTGGCATGGATGCATCTTAGGGGAACTCTGAACTTTATTTCTTATTTTACTTAAACCTGATTAACACTAATGAATGGATCAAATTGGTTTTTAGCAGAGAAGCTAATTTGTTGGTTCATGGCCTCAACATTTTTTGAGACCCTTTTAATGGTCAAATTGCTGTCCGCATCTTGCCTTTTGGGTGATTTTCCCCCAACATGCAAGGCCAAAAGAAAGAAAATAAAACAAATAATATCAATTATAGCTCCAAAAAGATCAGGGTTTTAGCTCTGATTCCAATTTTTTCTGGTTTTGCAAATTTGACAAAATTCAACCTTTTATTTCATGACAAGATCTCCACAAGTTATATACTTAAGCCTATATCTGATCTGTCAATTCGTACATATAATTCGTGTTTATATTGCTAAAAAATATCAATCGTGTCCATGTCGAGTAATAAGTCTGTTTAAGCCCCCCCCCACCTCATATCAGCCATACCTCTGCCATACCAACTCGCCAAGTAAGCAACCCTCAAGCCAGTTAATGATTGGCCTGGATGTTACAGCCTCAAATAAAGATATCTCTTGGCAAGGACTAGGAACTATAAATTACAGAGTTAGAGCCAAAGTTTTAGTGTTAAAAAGCTCGAGGGGAGAGATCAGAGAACACATAGAAAAAGCAAAATGGCTTCTGCATCCCTCCTAAAGACTTCGCCTGTAGTAGACAAGTCTGAGTGGGTTAAGGGTAAGACACTCCGCCAACCTTCAATTTCTACCGTCAGGTGCCAAGCCTCTGCTCCTTCTGGACTATCCGTGCGTGCTAGCTCATATGCCGATGAGCTTGTCAAGACTGCAGTAAGTGTTATATGATTTTAACCTCTTCCCCAACTTTCTTAAACTATTTGCTAATACTAGAATGACATAAAGAAAGAGAAAGAAATGGTTCTTTGAACAACGTTACAGAATACTGATATGGAATTGTTGGATGCTTGTAGAAAACTATCGCTTCTCCGGGCCGTGGAATTTTGGCCATGGTCGAGTCCAACGGTACCTGTGGGAAACGTTTGGCCTCAATCGGGCTAGAGAACACTGAGGCTAACCGCCAAGCCTACAGGACATTGCTTGTTTCAGCTCCTGGCCTTGGCCAGTACATCTCAGGCGCGATTCTTTTCGAGGAAACCCTCTACCAATCCACAACCGATGGCAAGAAGATGGTTGATGTTCTCGTTGAGCAGAACATAGTCCCTGGTATCAAGGTCGACAAGGTAAGTCTCATGCCCCATTTGCAGGAAAGATATCTACTCTCTAAGTTAATTCTAAGTAGCATCTGTTACTAAAAGCTTGATAATGTAAATACTGCAGGGTCTTGTTCCACTGGCTGGCTCAAACAACGAGTCATGGTGCCAAGGTCTCGATGGCCTCGCCTCATGTTCTGCTGCATACAATCAACAGGGAGCTCGTTTTGCAAAATGGTACAAAACATTTATCCATTTTCAGTAGCATTTCCCTTGTGTTCCTGGTCAGAAACTGCATTTCTTTATGCTCATGCTGTTAGTGTTATTTATTGGCGTACTGTGGTAAGCATTCCCAATGGTCCATCTGAGCTTGCTGTGAAAGAAGCAGCCTGGGGACTTTATCGCTATGCTGCCATCTCTCAGGTAAGATGAAATGAAATCTTATTACAGCACTGTCGTGATTCATTCTTTGGCATTTGATAATCTTTTGGTTTTGCAGGACAATGGATTGGTTCCAATTGTTGAGCCAGAGATCTTGCTTGATAGTGAACATGGAATCGACAGGACTTTCGAAGTAGCCAAAAAGGTATGGGCTGAGGTTTTCTTCTACCTTGCCCAGAAAAATGTGATGTTTGAAGGTATTCTCCTCAAGCCAAGCATGGTGACTCCCGGTGCAGAGTGCAAGGACGGAGCCACTCCTCAGCAAGTTGCTGACTACACCCTCAAGCTCCTTCGCCAGAGAATCCCTCCAGCTGTCCCTGGAATCATGGTAATTGGCTGTAAAATGTTAGTTTTCACGCATGCCTAGAGGAGACTCGGAAGCTAATGTTTGATTGGTTGTGGTTTTGGTAGTTTCTGTCAGGTGGGCAGTCTGAAGTTGAGGCTACCTTGAACTTGAATGCAATGAACCAAGCTCCAAACCCATGGCATGCGTCCTTCTCATACGCAAGAGCCCTTCAAAATACTTGCCTGAAGAAGTGGGGAGGCAGACCGGAGAACGTGAAGGAGGCTCAGGACGCTCTGCTTGTCGGGGCAAAGGCCAACTCTCTTGCTCAACTTGGTAAGTACACAGGCGAGGGAGAATCAGAGGAGGCCAAGCAAGGAATGTTTGTCAAGGGCTATGTTTACTAGGTTGTTTGAATAAAATCTATAGAAGAACTCAACAGTCACGGTAAAATAATAAATTATGCAGAAGCGATGAAGAAGATCTCTACTGTTATCTTTGGAGCCATAGTTATCAAAATTGTATTATATGCTATATATATATATATATATATATATATTACGATGTGATTTACTATAAACTTTATCGATACATAAAATCGGTTTTTATCATGAATTAGTAAATTATTTATCGATACACAAATGAATCGATACATATTGTATATACATTAATATATTTCGATACACTTTATAGTGAAATTAGACCAAGCTCAAAAAAAATCTGATATGACCTAATTAATTAAAAATGCAATTTTCATAGTTTTTAAACCTAAAAAAAGCTTAAAAACATATTCTCTACCTAATTTAATCTTGAAATTTTGAAAAAAAAACTTTTAATAAGTAAATTAAAAATAAAAAATATACAAAAATATTATTTAAAAGTATATACTATTAATGAGTATGTTAAGAGTTTGCAAACAATCAATTTTGTTTTTATTATACCTCACTTAATCCCATTTATATGTATAATATATTTTTTTATTTTTTTAACCTAAAAAAATTAAAAACATATTCTTTACATAATTTAATATTGAAAATTTAAAAAAAAAATTAAACTTTTAGTTAGTAAGTTAAAAATAAAAAATTAAAAAATATTATTTAAAATATATACTATTAATGTGCATATTAAAAGTTTGCAAACAATCATATTTTTTTATTTTTATCATATACTCACTTAATCATATTAATATATTTTTTTATTTTTTATTTATCTTAAATGTGTATATATTATTTATAATTAATTTTAAAATTATTTACTATATCTTACAAAACGATACTTGATACTCGATTCTTAAAAATAAAATTTCGATTCACAATACATATTTCAATTTAATATCTATGCTCAAAGCCAGTGAATCATAAATTTCCGGCATTAGAATTAGCCCTACCCATAGTAAAATAAAAACTGAGCAGAAATCCTAAATACCAATGGATCTTTAGGATTCAAAGCATAAACAAGCTGCAAGTGATTCTCAAAATGCAACTTCCATAAGATATTTGATGTTCTATGATCTTGCAAGTTGAATACTAATCTTAGCACACTAATCTTAGCACAAGTCATTGGGCACCTGCATTCCTTACCCAAAATGCAAATCTATCTGCAAAAATGTAACTTAAAGCATAACATCTTTCATCCTCCCATAAACAAGCAAAGTATTACTGTTCAATGAAGTGCAACCGTACATTAACACCCATATCAAATGCAGACTTTGAAAGTTTAGAATATTTTTGGAAGAATGCTAGAGTAACATAACTCAGGCCTTGCCTACTGTGAGCAGATATTCTGTTTTGATGAATTTGTTCATACTCTATCTAATGATGGAAACTCTTACGTGTTTCAGAAGTTGCTTGGCTTGGCCTCCATGCTTTCTGCTACCAATGTCATCATCAGTGCTGGATCTTCTTCTCTTTATCCTTATTATTTAATTCTTTATCTTACCATCTACATCTATGAATTTCTAAAATGTTTTTTCAAACACAATTTGCGTCAATTATAAAGGTCTGAGTCACATTGACCACTCTGTAAATTCAGGGTTTTATTCACTACGTTTTGACAGATGCAAGATGACAAGTAATACTGGCAATGTCTTTCACAATGAGCACCTAAACATCTGTTGAGAAGGTAACATACATGAGATAGAAGTTAGTTGAGCGATCGATTCACACATTTATGTATCTCGTCTATGCCATACACATTTACATGTAACTCCTACCCGTGCCCTTGCACTCAGACAGCCACAAGTCGATGTGTTCTATCATCTTTTGCCTCACTTTTTGAACTGCATCAGGAGAACTGCAGTTCTGAGCATTACCTGAAGTGATGAAAATCAAAACTTAAAAGAATGCAGAAGAAAATCCTTACTTAAACAGTTGGTAAGTGATAATCATAGATTTCGACAAATGTTTGCATTTGCTACACAAAAGAAACGATTGATTTCAGCTAGATGATAATATCGATAAACAATTCTTACCTTCAATGCTTAAAGGAGATTGGGGACATCCTCGCATATCAATTCCATGGCCACAGTTATGACAAGTAATGATGTAGGAAGGCACTGGAATGTTCCAAAGGAAGTTCTTAGAGAGTGAAATATGATAAGGTGGTGAATTACAGTAAAGTCACTGATCAACACAAGTGATTTCTATTTTCTAGCTAATCTCAAAACTATTCACAGTCACAAAAACAACTTATCCTTTTTTTTTTTAATCTTAACTTAGAACTGATAGGCCTGTTATCATCAAGATGAAGCCTATCAAACATCTATGTGTCCTCTGCTACTCCATATTGCCAAGTCGAGCAAATAGCAACTAAGAGCTTCCTATAAAGTCTATTGGTTTATTCTGGAACCTGGGTATTCATCAACGTAATCGATAATAATACTGGAAGCTTACTATCTGGGGATGATGTCTGTTTGGCTGCATGTCGCCATGGATCCTGTGAGCCATTTGTAAAAATGATTTTTGAACCTGCAAATTCATATTTTTGTAAGAACAATTGAACTATGGTCTATGGATGAAAGTTATTGATTGCAATAACAGGAGCATGAGAAATACAGGCAAGAAAATTGCAAACTCATAATTGTTAATTAAGTTAATTATTTAGTGCCCTGAATGCTAAAGAATTATTCATCTCTCTTGATTTTGAGGGTTTGCTTTTTCCTTCTGAGAAATAAAATCACTCAGTTCCTTTTAGGAATACCATTCTTAATTCGTTTTTGACTTAAGCAAAGCGCAACGATTACTGAAAATGAATAAATAAAACGACACATCAAGCTGAATAGAAGAATCAAAGAAATGATGTTTAACATCAAGAAAAATCTTTTGCGTTATAAGAACATCGAGGTACAGAATACCCCGGCCATTTTGTGCATGTGTGAACAGCTGATCAATGCGAGCTGCACCTCTTTTGCTGGCAAAAGAGTAACACACGAAGACATGTACAAGCAAGCCTACGTGTGCTGGTGTCTGAAGGTGTGGTGCGTGTGAAAGAGGAAAACTATATGCTAGACAACTAGAAGAAACAAAGCAACTCAGGATCAGCAATTACTCTATATGGGAGATTGACCAAAGAATCGAGTCTTTAATGCTAGAACCTAGAAGACTAAATTTACGCAACTATAGGAAAAGTCAAGTTGAAGAAAAGGCAGAAAAACAATAAAGATTAAGCCTTGACCTGCAATTTTTGTGCCTCCGTAGTATATATTTGTCACATCAACTTCTGGGTAGATGCCTTCTCCAAAGACATTCTTGCAAAGATCCAAGTGGTACCTGCCATGTATGAGCAAAACATTTGTATGGTCAGATGGGCAGAACTATGCACATTTAGCAATTTGACACAAATAAAGGTAGCAGCAAAACAGACACAGAAAGTAATCATAGTATAGATTACATCACATGATATTAAAAACATACTTTGTATCAACTTTTGAAGAGCGAATGCTATCATTTGCGGGTGCCACCTGGAAATATGCAACTTCAGTACACACTTGAAACCACCATAGACGATCAGAATCATCTTCATTAACAGCAGTGTTCTTCAAGTGATTCTGATCATAAGATTCAACACCAACACCAAAAGTTCCAACATAATACTCTTTGACATATTTGGCATAGGCACCCTGCATGACGTATTGGAAATAATTTACCACAAATCATACTTTCAATTAATAAAAAAAGAGGAAGTTCATACTCTCAGAAAATGTAAAGAAGCATAAATAGAAAGAGGAAGATACATACCACTAAATCCTCTCCAGCCTTTTTTGCTTCAACAAGAGGGATGCATAATTTATCTGGATTTCCATATTGAAACTGCAAATTTAAAAACATTAAGATTATCATTGAGCAAAATTAATTGGGAGTGAGAGAACAATAGGAGAAAGCAAATCTACCGCAGTGACACCAGCATCTGCCAGAAAATAGAGGAAATCACCATCAATCTCAAGCTGGAAATATAAACAAAATGTCAGCATCAGGATCAGTAGATGAAAATTAAAAAGAACCTCATCGCTTTGCAATTTAAATACAGGTTGTCTGTTATGGAGAACTATAAGAAAGAAGATTCAACCTCAGCAGCACCAAACTCTGTCTTCAGTTCCTTTTTATTTGATGTTAGTCTTTGATCAACAAGTTTTGTAACTTCTTGTAACGCGGCTTTGCATTCAGGGCCAGCTGATTCACCAACCTGGCACATGGGGGAGGGTTAAAATGAGAAGAACAAAGCTGATGAGAAAGTCTAGAACTGAAGGGGGGAGAACATATTGAGGATATGAAACTAAAACACCCAGTATGCAAGCAGATATTTACGGGATGTACTCTTCAATACCACCGGCTATCCAAAATATTAAGTGATTTTGAAACAAACTAAGAGAATTATATCTCCCTATTCCTATTTTTACCCTTCAAAGACAAATAATTGTAGATCTTCATCTTAAATTGGATTAGTTTGTAGGTATTTGCGAAAATTTACAATTAATCAGTTGACACATGAATTGTAAAATGTAACATAAAAAAGTGGGATGAAGAGAGCATCCATCTCTTACCTGCTTATCAAATTCAGTGAAGTTGTAAACAGCAAGAACAACTGCAGAACTTGCTAGGCTTCCACATGTTAAATGAGGAAACTTAAGACGAAACCACGCACTAAGAGCACCAGAGTATGAAATACCAAAAACAAACCATGGATTCTCAGCATCTGCTTTATTTCGCTTCAAGTTTAAGGATTCCTAAAGAACAGAAGCACCATCAAACAAGATAACAAATTAAGTAAACATGAAATTAGCAGCTAAATAATCATCACATTGAATTCAGTTCATCTCATAAACCCATTATAACACCAGGCAAGTTAAGAATGGGATTTGAAAAAGAGAATCAGATTTATTAAACAATGAAAATAGAATAAAACTTACTTGATACCATTGACGAAAAACAGCCAAGTCAAAGAGAGACTGTTTGGATGAAAGATACTTCAAGTTTTCCGTTGTATGTGATTTAAAAGGACTGCTTTTCCCATAGTAACGATGCTCAAGTGAAACCACAGCTGCCCCAAACTTCTTTGCCAAAACCTGAAATCTCAAAAAGAGAACAACAATACAATAATGATCAGACATTTTCTTCCAAAATCAAATCATTTCACTGAATAAAACTTGGGTTTAAAAAGAACAAGTTGAATTTACACTGATATAGTCATTGGCTATGCCATTGCAGGAAGACTCCCCACAAAGTTTTAAGAAGATTGGTCCATCTGGAACTTGAAAGTAGTCAAGGAATTCATAGTAACGCTGCTTAAATTTCCGGTGATCCTACCAAGAAAAACAGATTAAGCAAAGAGAAAAAATTAGAAACTTTACCTAATTTCAGAAAATTAATGAAACTTAATGAAAGAAATAAAAAGGTGGGAAAATTCATTCAACAGAAAAAGGTGGGAAAATTCGGAATAAAGAAATTGAATTGAGTCGAAATAAAAGAGAATAGAAAAAAAATATGAGAACATTACATAAGGGGAATAGTGATTGAGTGTCTGATCGAACCAGAGCTCTTTGGTGGTTAAGAAATTGTTTTTTGCAGACAAGCGGTTATGCAAAGTACGAGACGCCAGGAACCCATGGGCGAATCCCGGCAGGACCACGAGAAATAACAATGAGACGGAGACGACCGCTTCCGACAGCCTAATCGTCGCCGTTGCCATCACCAGTTCGAAACGTAAAGGTTGGTTTTTTGTTTCTTAAAACTGGTGAGCTAAGGTTGTTATGTACTTAAGTTGACTGTTAATAGATTGCGTGAAGTAAACCAAAGCAGAACCAACGTGTCTCGGATTCCGCCGACGAGGTTTTGACTTACCGGTAAATAGGAGGTGAGGAGGAGGTTATGAGATTTTTAAGATTTTAGATTCAAATTTTATTAAATGTAAGTTTGAATTAGTCTAATTATTTATTAGTTTATTTAGTTCGTTATAATTATTTACTAATTTATCTAGTTTGAGTAATAATAGATTGCGTGAAATAAACCAAAGTAGAACCAACGTGTTTCGGATTCCGCCGACGAGGTTTTGACTTACCGGTAAATAGGAGGTGAGGAGGAGGTTTTGAGATTTTTAAGATTTTAGGTTCAAATTTTATTAAATGTAAGTTTGAGTTAGTTTAATTATTTATTAGTTTATTTAGTTCGTTATAATTATTTACTAATTTACCTAGTTTGAGTAATAATAGATTGCGTGAAATAAACCAAAGTAGAACCAACGTGTCTCGGATTCCGCTGACGAGGTTTTGACTTACCGGTAAATAGGAGGTGAGGAGGAGGTTTTGAGATTTTTAAGATTTTAGGTTCGAATCTTATTAAATTTAAGTTTAAGTTAGTCTAATTATTTATTAGTTTGTTTAGTTCGTTATAATTATTTGCTAATTTACCTAGTTTGAGTAATGCGATTTTTATAGTTACCTGTTCATGAAATGTAACATGCTAATTATGATTGTAACTTCTAATGAAAATGTATTATTAAAAAAATAGGTCTCTGATTCCTGATTCAAACTGAACACGTGTCCTTATTTTTAAAATACATTTTTATTTAAGTACTTAAAAAAAATACTTGCATATCTCAACATTTATTATTTAGAAATTAAGAATTCGAATCCTCTATGTATTAATCAAAATCACTACATTAAATATACTAACGAATTTCTTTCCTTGTAAGTTTAACAAATATATATATACACACACTAACGAATATTAGTTAAGTGGTAAAAGAACTTATTCTTGAACACGCTAGATCCGATATAAATAAATCTGTTTAAATCGATCTGGATGAAATTTAAAATTATCTTATCCATAAAAAAAATTGAATGCAAATTATTATTATTATTATTTCACTAAAAATATAACATCATCATTATCATGATGCTTTCTCTATTTCTTTTCCGCCCTTTCTTATCAGATTTTGGGATTAAAGATATTTTTTTTTTACATAATTAGATAGTAAGAATTGAGAATTAAAGCTGTTTAAATTCGAACTCAAATTTTATGTTACAACTTTTTTTTAATCACTTTGTCGAAATTTTCAGCAACAACAGAGTTTATCACTTTACCTGAGAATCCTTTCCATGTTAATATCAGCCTGGATTAAGAGATTTCTTGTATAACATTGCTCTTTAAGCATTAATCTCGAGCTTTATCACATACTCGCAAGTGCTTTAAGAAGCCACACAGTGCCGTTTTTACAATGCCATTTCAACATCATAAACAAAACAGAAGAATGACAGATTATTAATCAATCCTTTCCAGTGGATTACATTCTTTTTGCTTTGCAGTATGAGCTATGGGAGCTGTCTAAAAACTACTGTAAACAGCTAAGCTAGTTTAAGGAGAAGCAAAGGGAATGATAAGTTGACCAGCTATGGAGCTATGTTAAAATGAGGCCCTCCAGGCTTCTGGCTGATGAAATATACCCAACTGGGAACCAATCAGGTCTCCTAACCATCATCGCATGTGCTGAGAGCAACCAATTATGGATCCTTCAACAGAAAAACAGGCACGAAGGTCAATTTGGCAAGCTTAATACTCGCATGTGGAGCCTGTAGTTTTGTTTCTGAATATGCTTCTGCAGTGTAGGTGGCTCTACACAGAAATGCAGTGATTGCAACTTGAAAATCAAGATGAAATGTTTTTGGACAATAGAGTGTGGATACTTGAATGGAAACTAAGTTAAACAAATGCACAGGAACTGAAATCATTATATTGCAGAGGAAAAGAATTAGAGGGCTTCCAACAAAGACATTTACTCAATCTCAATCCTTAATGAGTTGAAAGGACAAGAACAAGAGTTTCAAATGCTGTGAAAGAAAAAGAAGCCTGACATATAGGTATGTTAACAGTAAAAGTAGTTCTAACCTGATTGTTTGAGGTTTGGCCATGTATTCGATGAGGCTTCATGTTCAAGTCTATCATTTTAGTATCCATGTTGAGATGGCCATCAGCATTAGCATCTCTCCCCTGAACAGGAGAAACCCTGTGATTTTGTCGGTTCTCTCCCAGTGTCGGTTTAGCTGTCTGATTTTGGTCTCTTATGGTCTCATTGGGATCCACCGGCTGTGAAGCTGGGTCCTCTACATTACCAGGTTTATCCCCTGGAAACTGCATAAAAAACAAAGCAATAAAATTGCAAGAGCAACATTTAAATCTAGGAGGAATATATTGTTTGAGTTGGTGGAGTATGATAGGGCCCAACTCTTATTACACCTATGCAGAATCAGTACAGCAGTTTTGTTGGCCGGTCAGTGAGCAAGGATCAAGCGGCAAAGCCCCGTTGGAGAATATGGATGAAGCCCCCGAAAGGTTTATGGTACAAAGATTCAGAATATAGATCCAAAGAAGCTCAGTTACTTTAAATTGCCTCAACTTCACTATATTATAAATATGTAATCTTCTTTCTTGTAGAAAAGTTCCAAAAAATCATAAAAAAAACCTGATGCGGCAGTGAAAGTACACAAATTATCGAACTATGTAAATCTTATCCGGTGAGTGTGATTGTTTATTCTTTCTTATTTATTTGCCATATTAGTTCTTAACATATATGACCCAATTCTCTTCACAGATAAGTGACAAACCTCGACTCTCTGCCTTAATAGAAGATATCTTCCATGAGTTCTTTTACCTCCAACATGTACAATCATATCACATTGCAAACAAAGGGAACTTCCATCTATCTCACAGTAAAAGAAAGCTGCATGCACATTCCAATATTTGAACATAAGTTTAACAAACTTCAATACAGCCTGATAAAACAACAGCTCTATAATGAAAAGATATGTAAAAGACACTTGCATACCAGGTGCATTTTCACATATGTCACAACGAGGAACATCACTAGGATTTGCCAAACCCACCCGGACATGCCGGCTAGCAAGCTTATTGCACATGTGGACCTGCCACATCCATCAACAGTTCAATGCAAGGTTTCAATCTTCCGGGAAAATCTAAAACAATGAAAGAATTCTAATCCCAATTCTAAGCAAGTTTAAACTCGAAGTATTCGTTGAGTATGACAATTCATCAAATTTTGGAATCCCAGCTGAGAATTCATAGAAAGATCAGTCTGAACAAATGTTTATGCTAGCAGTGGTACAGAAGAGACATGCTAAAAGAAAGTTCCGATCTTGAAGAAGAAAAGTGGGGCCTTTAGTTGTGTTTGATAAGAAGCCAAATATCAAAAAGCTAGGAAGTAATGAAGAATTGGACTAGCAAGCAAGCAACTGTGAGAGAATCCTGCCTCCTAGACCACAAAATCGCACATGGGGCCCAGTTAACAGCTAAAACACAACCCAAAGTGCATAGTTTCTTGAAGAAAAACAAGAAAGAAAGAAAGAACCTTTTCATCACAGGCCCGGCAAAGGGCAGCCTCATCGGCAGCACAGAAGACAATAGCAGCTGCACTTTCACAAGCGTCACAAAGGGTTCGCATAATTCTCTCTCAATCTCATCCTCTCCCAATCAACCAGCAATATTCATCTTCATTTTCACATAATATAATAATCCGCCCCAAAAACAAAAGGACCCCAACCAAAAAACAAAAGAAAGCAAGCTGTTTTTATAACAAATGAAATGATAAGCAAGGCAGCTGTTGTTGTTGTTGGGGTTAGTTGGTGATAATGATGATGTTAGCAAGGACTAGGATTGGTGATAGGGAAGAAAAAAAAGATGTTTTTCTTTTATATTAGAAGAGATTGGAGGAGGGTGGGGAAAATGTGGGGATTTAATAAGCAGGCAATTACAAAGACATAAGAAATGAATGAGAGAGAAGGGGTTGGAATCTGAAGTGGAGGTGTGTTTGTATTGTCAACTTTTGCTTTGATTCATTTGTTATTTGCTCACTTGATGGACACCACAAGTTTTTCAAAGAGTCTTGGCTTTACCAGTTGTGGGGTTGAGAACCTCTCTTGCTTTAATCTTGCCCACCAGTCACATATCTGCCATGGGACCCAGGTTTATTTTCTTAATTTCCAGTCAATTTTGGTTTGGTTTTCTTCCTTTTTGCTTCTTCTGGAAGCATAATATCCACAAAAACATCTTCTCATCCTCTCTTTCTCTCTCAGTAATCTGAGCCTAATTGGTTCCACAGTCTCCTCCCCCGTGATTAAAGTGGCTGATCCCTGATACACTAAACATATCTTGTTTCCATGATTGTTGTACCCAACTTTCCTGTTTTTCCTTTTCACAAAAGAAATTAGATTCTCCAAAATTTCTTCAAAACTTTTTGGTAACTTCAACTTTGAACAGGTAACTGTAATTGCAAGCATAAGATTGAATTTATCAAAACTCCCAGTGGATTGATAGTATAGTTAGTCCTACAAAGCTGATTTGCACCGTATAAATTTTACTTTACAAACTGTCTTCCCCCTATGATTTTTTTTTTTATCTGAGTCTTCTTGCTATGATTGATTAGTTTTGGACGAGGATCAGATATCAACATGTCATGAATGAGAAATTAAAAAAAAGGTTTACACGTGGCAAAAATCATCATTTGGAACCCCAATAATTCTCCTTATTTAAATAAGGCATAATCACATGTATGTATGCCATCTGCATTCTTTCATGCATCCACTTTGAAGCAAGCACACCTCACCACTACAAATGGAGAAAGGCCAAATAAATGGCAGGTTCAATCAATATTATATTATTTAAGAGATAAGATGGGGCAGGTGAAATCTTACGTTTGTGGGCTTAAGACAGCTTGGAAAATAGGGAATTGTTTAGATCTATCAGATAGGGGGAAGTGGGACAAAGTCATAGTGAAGAACATTACATTTGAGGGAATTCAGTATTTTCTTCACCAAAGCAATTAATGATAAGGTCACTTCATTGAATCAAAATGAAGTTGAAAATGCTGAATAATGGTGGAAGAAATTCATCTTAATTGCACATTTCAGTTTGAAGATATTTGTTTTGGCTTTTTCCCAAGGTTTCTATGATTCTGTGGTGTCCATTTTTTCTCCTCCTGCCTTCCTTTTGCTTGTGGTTGTCCACATTTTCCCCTGCCACATAAATGAAATCAGAACTAAATTCAATTGAAAATCAGTGAAATCAGATGAATGGTTGTGGTTGGTAGTAATAAACAAAGCAACCATGGTTTTCCCTTGTAAGCAACGCTTTCTGAAGAAAATAATAATGAAAAAAAAACCAAAGCAGTGCTAATGATAATTGGAAGTCTTATAACAGAAAAGCAGCTGCTGCTGCAACATTGACATTTCACAAATAACAATGGCAGCTGGCCTTGCCAAGGCACAACATGGCAACTCTCTTAGTTTTTACAGATAATTTCTTTTATCCTTTTGATCTATATATTACATTCAGAGTACAACTCAATCTCACAAACTTAGTAAATACTATAACCAAATACAATTTCTTCGGGAAACCAAAACAGCAGACCACTATAAGACCTGTAAAAACAATTGCAGCATACAATAGCAAAAGAAAGTGAAGTTGTTCACATTTTTTTTGTGCAATTCAAAATGAAATGTTCAGCATATCCATGCTCAAGCTCTCCATCATTGCATTTTCCATGAAACCACATTTAGCTGGTGCAGCCTTGTTGAAACTGCTTAGACTTGGCTTGAAAGAGCAGGAGAGAGGAATGATTGGAATGTTCTCACAGTTGCAGAGCTCAACCATGTACCCATCTGGGTCGTGGAAGAAGACCTGATCAACCCTGTTGCCTTCATCTTCAACCACAGCTGTGACATACTTCATTCCCATGTCTTGCAGCCTCCTCTTGACAAGGCCAACATCTGTACACTGTCATCACAGACCGTTTCAATCAAAACTTGTCATAAACATCTTCATATCAGTGATAAAAATCAAAGTTATAGGCTGAGTTTCTGAAATATTCAATTTGGATTCATATATTGTACCTGGAAGGATATGTGATTATCCTTAGGATTAATTGGCCGCGGTTCGATAATAGTGTCAAAGTCATCAATTGATGGATTCTCAATTAAGTGTATGCCAATGCCATAATTATACAACCTGCATGAGATCAGGCAGATCAGTCATTTAATATCCTATTTCAAAGAAAGACGAAATATTCATGTTTCATTGAAAACCAAATGTCTTCAAGAAGGCTAGAGCATTAAGCTTACCAAGCTCCATTGAACTTGAAAGAAGAGGGGCGCTTGATGAGAACAAATCCCAGGACTTCTTCATAGAACCGCACAGAATCCCAAACTGATCTACACAACAATGAGACATGATTCAGTGAGAGAAGTGGCAATGCCCCATAACTGTTTACTTCCTCAATCTCCATCATGTTTTCACTCTTACAGTTTGCTTCTTCCTTTCTCTACTTTCTCACTTCCACACTTTGCATAACTAGGTTACTGTCTAGTGGTCCTTTTATAAAGCAATGTTTGGGAAGCATCTCATTTCCTAAACTCAAATCAAGTAATTATGAGGAACTTTCCTAGCAAATTCTCTTCTTCCCAGTCTGATACACTGACATTAGAGAAATTGTCTGATACTCTTTATCTTGAATAAACAGGAAAAGTGCTTTTCTTTTTTGGGCTCCAAAGTAACCATATATCTTCTGTACCAGAAAAATGTCCAATATTAATTTGGTTATATTCCTCCTGTGGAAGTATGTCAATTTTCAAACAATTTAAAATTCTCACCAAGCATTTTATAAAGTGTTTTGAGAGGATTCTTACTTTTATCAGTCATATATTCTAGCCTATTCAAGTATAAATTCTCATTATAATCTGAATTATACAAAAAAAGCAGTATTTATACCTAGTTTAAAGGCTCCCATGTCCCAAGATAGGAGTTGGATTTCATTTATATGGCTTTGATTTGGACAGAAAAGAGGCTCTTAGACATTAACCAGAGGTTCCTTCTTACCTTTTTTTTTGGTTACATAAGAAATGAAAAGAACAACAAAGAAAACTTTACACTATGTTTGGAAAAACATTAGTAAAGGAAAGAAATGGAAAGAAAAGGAATGTAAACTAGAGGAAAGGAGAGGAAAAGAAAGGGTACATGTTCCCCTTGTTTGGATAGCTAAAATTAATAAAGGAAAGGAAAGGAAAGTAATCCTAACAATCCTTGTTTGGTTAAAAAATAGAAAGGAAAGGAAATGATTTATTATAATGCTTTTTTTTTTCCAATTATAACCCTTTTTATTTTAAATTTTATAAGATAATAAGGTTAAATTTGATATTCTACATGTTAAAACTTTTTTCAAGTTTCCTTTCCTTCCCCTTTGCCCCAAATTAGGGTTTTAAAAAAACTGAATAACTCAAGGGAAAGCAAGGGGTGCTCACTCCCCCTCTCTTTCCTTTCCCTAGTTAAAAAATCTTCTCAAACAAAGGAAAAGTTTACAACTTTCCTTTGTTTTACTTTACTTTCTTTTCCTTTCCCCACCCTCAATCCAAACATAGGCTTAGTCTAAGCGAAAACGCCGAGGAAAAGAAGTCCCCCGAGCTACTACAGCAAGCAAGTTATGTAAAAAAGAAGGGGGAGTGTCGAGTCTTTCACAATCCACATCCAATTCACATGCTTTCTTGGCCAACATATCAGCTGAGAAATTTCCTTCTCTGAAGACGTGCTGCAATTGCGCACACCAGTCTCTCTTTATTAGCTCCCGAACGTCAGCAACTAAGCTTCCCAATGGATGTACTGATACATCCCCGGTTCCTTCTTACCTTTGTTGCCATTGCTTCAGTACTGAACTTGCTGTGCTAGATAGTATATTCTTCTGATTATTCTAAGCCTAAAGCAAACATATCTATGATCAGTTGAAAACAGTAGAGTTGGCTTTGATTTTTAAATGTTTCTTTCATATCAAATCAAATCTTTATGCCTTTTGCTTTGAAGATATTTCACAATTCCCATGAAAATGTGGATTGTAATTAGCTAGTTACTGCTTCAGCACGCGTTTTTGCACTGCTCATTCATCAGCCGGATAACCATTTATGTGAAGTTGACTGAGATTTTTCCTCCCATTAGCATAGGAAGAAATCAAGTTACAAGAAAAAACAAAGCTGGTTTAGCTTGTTGCCTAAGCCCTTTGAGAAATAGGTTAATGCTGAAGATGCTAGCTAATATCGGAACAATCTATTCGATTATGGTTCATTTGTTACCAAAAATGGTGATTTTGAAGGCTATAAACAGACAAACATCAAGGAAGAAGAGAGCCTTTTTGGCCCTTCGAGGTATTCTAAAGAGAGAAAGCATACAAAGTTCCAAAAACTGAGAAATTTCTTTGATGTTTCCTCTTTACAACATGACATGATCAAATTTCCTTCTCCGATGTTCCACGCAAGTTAATGGAAGGAGAAAGTTTTGACACTTGACAGACCATTCTATGAATGACTCGAAGCATTTCTTTTTCGTAATTGCCCATGCATCGTCGCACCACATGTTAACCTTTGGCAGGTGTTGACAATGGCAATTTGACTTGTCTGATCAGTAAGAGTCACAACCTCAACCTTAACATTTTCTTCATTTCCAGCAAAGATATTGACTATTTAACTAGAAATACTAACGTGAAATTGGGTTTTCTTTCTTATTTGATTTGTGGTACAAAGCTTGGATTCTCCATGCAATAAGGCAGTAGACAACAGCTCGACAGAAAAGCTTATATATCCGTATCCAAGCTGTCAATACAGCCACAATTGGTGAGTGAGACGATGACGACGGCCATCATGGAAGCCGTATAATATTCTTGAAATACTTGAACTGGATTCACAGCAACATCAGCATGGATGGTTTTGTCTCGAACGTAAATTAAGATTCAGGAAAGTGAAAAATATCCAGCTGACAAAGCGCAAAAGTGGTAGTATATCAAAAACCAAAAGCAGATATTTGAGATGGGCTGCGAGTCTGTCTTCAAGCTTGGCTATTTTGGATTTTGGACAAGACAACCCATGTTGTCTTGGACTTCTTCCATGTCTCCAGCTTAAAGACCATGGACCAAGTCCAAGTGACAAGTCCATAGCCAAGAAAACGATTCAGCAGGCCTTACACAGAACTTTCCAGCCCATGATTCTATCTAGTAGAGTAATTCTAGTAACATAATAAGATGGAAACAAAACAGAGCTTTGTTTAATGGAGTCAGAACTGGAAAGCATTTAATGGAGTTAGAAGCTGACTATGGGAATCATTTAATGGAGTCAGAACTTTCTTTTACCCTGTTTATTGTTCAATGGTTGAAATAGGCAAAGCCTCCTCCAACCCTGAAACTTGTCTGGCCAACTCAGAATCATGATTCAAGACACTCCATTCTCATACCAGTTGAAAAGTGGCAATCAAAAAAATACAATTACTATGTTTTTCTAAAACTAGGCGAGCAGAGCTCAACTCACAAGCTCATCAATGCTCCTCCCGATGGGTCAGTTGCCGACTTTGAAGATCCCATTCCCGGGCCTTTCTTCTAGTACAGAACACAAAAAAGGATATATAAAACTAAAAGGCTAATATGAGCTATGGTTGGGCTCGAAACCACAATTTCATTAAGTGAGGCCGTTGATCCACCATTGCAAATTATTGGGATTGGCTTGGATCAGCTTTTAGTAGGGTTGGCTACAGCCTTCAATGGCGGTTTACTTACTCCAGGCCAATTCCTTCCATTGGCAATCCATCCATCCATTGTATGGATGTTTCATCCGCGTTTCTTTGCACGATTTTGACATTGTTCGTCCTATTTGGTTGTTTATCTCTGTTGAATTGTGGGTAGGATGGTAATTCAGTTGGGTATTTCTTGCTCACTTGGGTTGGGCGCGTGCGACTCCTTCCCGTTTGTTTCTCCGGCTGACCCAGGGCCGGTATTTTCGTTTTGCTTCGTCAATTCCTTTTTTTTTTTTTTTTCATCTTCTTCCCTTCTAGCTGAGAGAGTCAAAAATTCATCTTTCCTTCTACTTTCTTTCCCGTCTCCCTCCGTCCTCCACGGCTTTTTCTCTTTCTCTTCTTTTTCAATTTTACTTCTCCACCACTTTCAAAGTTTTCGAAATTCTAAGCTCGAAATTAAATCAACCAGCTCAATGGTTCCAATTTCTTTGTTAAAACAAAAGTTCTACTTATTGTTCTACTTCATTCAGTCTCACATTCTTGATTTCATTGGTACAAGATTTGGAGTTTCCCTTTTTCTCTTTATGAGTTTTCTTGGTAACCAAACAGCCATTGTACCGCTGATAATTTTCAGTTAAGTTTCTTTTCTTGAATTTCATATGCCAAAGTTTTAACTGAATATTTGTAAATTGCGATGTTAGATTTCGGTTTATTATGTTCTTAATTATTTGCCTATTGAATTTAGTTGAAATTTCTAATTATGATGATGATAATTTGACAATGACAATTGAATTTTGATGCAATGCAATTAGGATTTGTTGTTTCCTCCCTGGCTTGGACCTTTAATTTTGATCTGTTTAAATAAAGTTTCCATGATTTTTCGTTTGCTTTCATCTGGGTTAATTGTATGTTTAGATTATATGACATGTCCAACCATTATGGTTCCGTTTATGTTAGTTTGGTTTGTTTGCGATTTTCACTTCAAGTCTTGGCACATGAATTGTGTATGTCGAGGTATTTTTATTTCTTTTATTAAATCCTCATTATTATATATCATTATATGAGATCTTTTGTTAATTGTCGCATTTTTATATACCGTCACAATCTTACAACTTGGTTTCAATGTTGATCAAGCAAACATTTAACTAATATATGCATTTTCCAAAACTAAGTTGAATTAAGTTTTATTTATCGAATCGTTTTATGAAAAAATTGGTTAACTTAAGTTTTAGATTGAGCCAATTTAACTCAAATACAAACAAAATAAGTAGATCAAATATAAGACATTAATAATTAGATCATTTTTTATCTTCACATATGTTAAGGCAAACTGAATTTGCAAAAGAGAACCATGGATATGATGCACAAAGATGTAGTTCAAGCTTTACCAGCCAAGGGACTTGTGGTAAGCCTCGATGACTACTTGACATTTTTTTTTTTTTTTGCATTGGCAACTGAGAGAGAACAATTTACAGGGAGTATGAACCTTCAGAAAGACCTGAACATGATAATGATTGTAGTAGAGCTCAGCAATCTATGCATTTCATGATCTATGTTCATGTAGAGAAGATGATTGGTAAGTTAACTTGACTCATCATTCTATGCCAGTATTTTGATTTGCTGTACACTAGCAGGATGTTTGTTTTGTCTGCCAACGGATTATTATGCTAATACATTTAAAAATTAAAGCATTCAATTAAGGATTGATATTTAATCAAATGATTCAATTAAGGATTGATACTATGGATAGATTAATTAAGAGGAATAAAATGTATTATGGTTTGCTCAAAGTTGAATGTAATAAAGTAAAGGAATGTCTCAAGTCTCCTATAGTAGTTGGGTTAAAATTTTTACTTTACAAATTACAACAATGTTAAAAAGCACTTTGAAAGTCCAGTGTGATCGATATATATAACGGTGATGAAGTTTGCACGTCATGAATAACCTTATTTTCAAATGGATAACTTTTTGCTCTCTTAAATTTTTTTGAAAGACTTCTAATTTTTTTAATGTATCGTTTAAAACTTTGACTACGTGCATATATCTTTTTTTACCTTTTGTTTCACCTTATCTCTTACCCTTACCTTCTTGTCCCCGCAGCAATGCGCGGGTGTCATACTAATAATCATAATACACCATAGGAAGCAAAAAAAGAAGTCATTTATTTGGCAGACAATGGTAAAGACTAAAGCCCACATTATCTTTTTTGGTGCGCCTGTCACCTTTGATTGCACGTGGGAAATGAATATGAGTATGACCATAATCTATCTTAGCAACAGCAAGTATTTCTCGAGTTTAACGAGAAACACTAACATGAAATTGGGTTTTCTTTCTTATTTGATTTGTGGTGCAACGCTTGGATTTTCCATGCAATAAGGCAGTAGAAAACAGCTCGACAGGAAAGCTGAAATATCCGTATCCAAGCTGTCAACACAGCCACAATTGCTGAGTGAGACAATGACGACGGCATGTGCAAGTTAAAGGAAGGAGAAAGTTTTGACACTTGACAGACCCTTCTACGAACGACTCGAAGCATTTCTTCTACGTAATTGCCCATGCATCGTCATCGCACCACATGGCTGCTAACATTTGGCTGGTGTTGAGTCTGTTGACAATAATGGGTGTAGATACTTTATTTTGTCTAGAGTCTTAATTTATAAAAATAATTAATTAGATTGGGTAACATTGAATTTTAATTTAACAATTTAGAATTAGGCTAGAATTAAATTAGAATTTTTAGATTTAGAATTAACATTAATTAGTAAATTAGAGTTAAAATAGGATTTAGGAATGATAAATAAAAAAAAAGAAGAGATAAGAAAATAAAATAAAATTAATTTTAGGATAGATAATTAGATTTTTTAGGATAATTATTTAGATTAATATTAAATTTGATAGAGTTAGATTAACATAAGAATTAAATAGATAAAATATTAAAAATAAGAGATAATTAATAGAATAGGTTTAGTTGTATTAGGACTCTAACAAGCTTATGATTATAAAAAGGGGTTAAACATATAACTTAAAAGGGGGGAATGAAGAGAGCAGTATCAAACAATTGGGAGGAAATTAGAAGAAAAAAAAATCAAAAAGGCAGAGGAAGGATTCGGTCCAACCATGTAGCAATCTCCAAGAATTGCTAAACCAGCAGTTAAGAATCTTGGAACTAATCAGAGGATAGCAAACAACATAGCAGCTCCAGTCCGTTAATATCCTTCAGTTTCAATCCATCCCAACGTTATGCATTTGACTGGTTTTAGCCGAAAATTGGTAAGCCTCCAATCTTGCATTGTACTCTTAATTTCCAATAGTTTATTTGCATGATTAATGATTAGCCTACTGTTAGTGGTATCCTAGTAGCTAAGGTATAAAAGTAAGGATTAAAATAATTATATTGATAGGTAAAAGGGAAACGTTGCTAATTAATGGGTTATAAAATAAAAGAGTAATAATAATAATTAGAATATAAACCAAATGATTTAAAATAGTGATAAGGTAATAGCAAATGATATAAAAATAAATTATATAAATAATTCCGGTGATGGAATCTTCGAGGCGATTACGAATGAGTAACACTCGAGGAATTCCTAGTAAGAGGATCCTTTTAAGTTTATCCAGAATGATGGAAGATTTAAAAGGTATTTTCAAAAAAATGAAGGTTAAACTTTATTCTCCAAATAATTAAAATAGAATAACACATAAAAAATCATAATTGTGAAAAAAATAATAATAAACATAATAGTAAAATTTTTAGGGTAATAATAAATAAAAACATAAATTATACAATTAAATCCGATGATGAATCTTTGAGGCGATTACGAATGAGTAACACTCGAAGAATTCTTAGGTGAGAAGATTCTTCTAAGTTTATCCAGAATGATGGAAGACTTAGAAGGCATTTTCAAAATAAACGAATGATAGATAAAGATAAAAACATAATAAATAATAAAATTTACATTCTAATAAAGATAAAATAATAAATAATAAATAAAGTTAATAAATAATAATAATTCCGATGATAGAATCCTTAAGGCGATTGCGAATGAGTAACACTTGAGGAATTCTCAGGTGAGAGGATTCTCCTAAGTTTATCCAAAATGATGGAAAATTTAGGAAATATTCTCAATATTAAATACCAAAATCCTAAAAATATTTATAAATAATATATAAAAAAATAATATTTAAAATAAACAAATCAAAGAATAAAATAATTAAATAAAAAATAAATCAAGGAATAATAAAAATTCTAAAATACTTCCGACGGCGGAGCCTCTTTAGGGGAGTCGAATGGTACCCCTTGAATACTCTTAAGGTGAGAAGAATCTTTTAAGAGTTCATCCAGAATGATGGAAGATTTTTAAAAGAATTTTCAATATTTAAACAAAAAATTAAAAGACCACATAATTAAGACTAAGTTAAAATAACACAAGATTAAAATGGTACCAATATTGGGCGTTGTAGGGGTGCTATAACCTTCCCTACACGTAAATGGACTCTCGAACCCAAAACTTAAAATGTAGACCAGTCCTTAGAGTCATTTAGGTGGCCAATCACACCAAGGTTAAAAAATGATTGGTGGCGACTCTATTTGTTTAATGTCTAACGTCCTAACCCTAGGAAACGTTATGACAGCTTGGCGACTCCACTGGAGAAAATTAAGAGAGTCGAGCCATAATTTAATCTTGTGTTATACTAAGTCTAAGTTTGATGGTCTAAATTTGGAAAGTTCTGATGTTGTTTGATGCTCTTTTGTTGATTTCTTAAGTGTTTTGTGGAAATTAATAAGATGAAGCTCCTTCTCACACACCACACTTTGCACTTGCATGCATAAAGCTCTCGACCCGAGCTCATTCCTTTCTAGGAGGGAGTAGAGTATCCATCGCTCTCGTGAGGTGATAACCTCCGCACGGGCTAGCAAAATACTCCCACTCAAGTTGAACCTTTTTCGTTTATAGCCTGTCACGGGTGAGGATTAGGGTGCCTTACTAGTCCAGAGTGGATGATAGTGAGGAACAATTTGGGAACCTTTAGCCCTTTTATCTAAAGTCATGCATATAGTGAAATTAAGAAGACCAACTGTAAGATAGAGCTATATCAACCCATGCTATAGAAAATACCCATTACTCAGGACACATGCTTGATCAAGTTTGTTTAATTTTGGTTCACACATGAGACATTAAGAGGGTACCATGAGTCCGTTACCAAAACATTTCCGTGCATCACTCATCCATTATTGTTATATGACAACTTTTTACCACACCATTCCATTCATACACATCATCTCGTTTTGATTTATCTTCATTCATTGTTTTTAAACAAAGCATTTTCAAACTTCTTCAAGCATCACCACATGAAAAATGATGAACTCTAATTGTGGTAATAAAGGTTCAAAGATAGCTCGAGCAAAAGTCCATTCATATCACACTTGTTATCAAGCTAGGGTTATGGAAGAAGAACAAAGCATTCACATGGAGAAGATGGAAAAAGCTCAAGAGGATATAAGGGGGCAATTGGCCCAAATCATTGAGTTGTTGAAAATTTTGGGTAAGGGAAAGGGAGTAATAGAATAAGTTGTAGTTAAAAAAAAAGATTTGTCTTATGGGGGCATGAAGGGTTCTAGCCATGCGATTTTGAAGATTTATAAATTCTAGTTTTGTTTTTGCTTCTTTAAGTAATGCAAGATAGTTTTTGAAAGTGCTTAAGCCCCATAAGCACAAGATAAAGTTTTATGTATGGGCTAACTTTTATTTATTCCTTTCTCAATAAAGCGACTAGTGTGATGCACTGTCATTTTCTCATTTTCTCTGTTCATTTGCCATTTCCCACATACTCACCTTACCTTTTATTCACAAGTATCCAAATAATGAACATGATGATAATGATGTCAATAAATCTGGGATTCAATTTTGAAAGAACTACTACTGTTGATGAATTACTAGTCTGCTAATGTTGTGAAAGCAAGAAAATGAAGGAAAAGTTGTTCACCATTCGCACTTGATAGATGGTACAAGAAAGGTGAATCTCTCACAGAAGCTTCTAACAAGTTTGTAATTGTTCAATAAACAATTTTTAATGAGAGTATTTACATTTGAAATGATAAATAGCCTTCTTTCACTATCCTTCAAGCATAAGTAAAATTATCCTTAGATTACCCCTTTTGAGCCTATTATATTTTTTGTAATATAACCCACCAAAGATCACCCTCCACACTGGGGGCAAAGAAGATGAAAATCATTTATAAAGAAATTTTAGGGGCAAAGATGAAAGTGTTTATGATGAATCAAAGGGCGAAAAAAAAAAGCCCAGTTTTGTGAAAAAAAAAAAAGAAAAAGAAGAAAAGAAAAAGGGTTTGAATTCAAAAAGAAAAAAAAAAGCAAGAAAAGAAATGAGTGAATTAGAAAGGGGCAAAATGCCTAAATGTTTTACTTGATAAAAAAGTGATCCCTTAGTTTATAAACCTTAAAACACATTTTGAGCCTATTATATCCTTTTCTTTCATAAGCCCTCACCTGAGCCTACATTACATGCCTTTAAAAGCCCATTTTGATCAAATGTAAATGCTTAAATTGAAGAATCATGTATTGAATGAAGACATATTTGTATAATGAGATAATGATCCTTTGAAGGAAGTAGATCAAGTTGAATGAAGAAACCCATGAGCTTTAGAAGATATCTTGGATCGAAATCAAAAACGCCTATTAGGGGCATGAATTTGGATTGAGCACCGAAGGTTGAAGTTTGTCAAAGCCAATGAATTTGAAAATGAAGAAAAAAAGAAAAAATAAAAATATGAAAAAAAAAAAAAAAGAGAAAAAAAGAGAAAAAGAAAAGAAAAAGAAAAAGGAGGATTCAAAATTGAAAACCCAAAAAGTGCAGTTTGAATCAAAAAGGGGCACCTAAGTTGAAAACCGAAAAAGGCGGCTTAGGAAAATATCAGCATAAAAAAGTTTTGATACAAGGGCAAGACTGACAGACACTACATGAAGGAACATATCAATAAGAGTGGGCTTTTGGGAAAGAATTCTAGATTGACTTGATTGAAATTATCAGAATGTTTATTAAATGGATACTGAAAACCCTATTCCAAACTGTCTCATTGATTTTTCTTGATTTCATGTTCCTTTTCTAAGAATGAATACCTATATCTCTCATGATTATTTTAAATTCATTCCACCCCTATAATAAATTGAGAAGATGTATGAGTGCATTACATTGATGGTCGAGTTGGAAGGAAAATAAATAAATGTCGGTAACCTTTTTGGGTAAAGTTTTGAAAAAAAAATATATTCTTTTGAGAAATCTTGCATTACTATGAGAGAGAAAGAAACAACAATAAAAAATGATGAAAATATAAACTTGAAAGCATGATGGAAAGTCTTCGAGTATAATTGGACCAAGACTTAATAGGAGATGGGATAAGAAGTGAAGATAGAAGATTTAAATAAGAAGAATCCAACAAATTGAGTGGACTTGAGAAAAATGAGATAAGCTTGAGAATCTTGTTACCACAATGGAGATTGCATTTACATACATTTATGGAATACTTTAGGGGCATGACATTGACATTTACGTAGGATTCCATGCATTCATTATATTCATGACCTGCATGACATTTCGTTACTACATTTTGACATTGAACTATTTGTTAAGACATTAGGATAAGAAGTTTTGAATGATTGAAATTTTGAGGAAAAGAGAAAAAATAAGAGATGGTAATTTAAAAAATGATGACGTATGAGAAGATGATGAGAAAAATACTTTTTTGAAAAAAACCTTAGATGAGAGCAAAGTCCAGTTTAGCTGGCACCTTAAAGAAGGATGAAGCCCAATATTATTGGCATCAAAATGAAAGTTAAACCCAGTCAAACCCATGTAAACTGGCATTTTGAAATGAAATTTTTATTTTCAAAAAGTTTCACTGCCTCTATTGAGAGGAGCTCTTTATTTTCAAAAGTCTCAATGCCTCTGTTGAGAGGAGCTCTTTATTTTCAAAAAGTCTCAATGCCTCTGGTGAGAGGAGCACAAGGCTATTTTTCGAAGTTTCAATGCCTCTGGTGAGAGGAGCACAAGGTTATTCTTCTAAAGTTTCAATGCCTCTGTTGAGAGGAGCTCTTTATTTTCAAAAGTCTCAATGCCTCTGTTGAGAGGAGCTCTTTATTTTCAAAAAGTCTGAAGGCCTCTGTTGAGAGGAGCTCTTTATTTTCAAAAGTCTCAAGGCCTCTGTTGAGAGGAGCTCTTTATTTTCAAAAAGTCTCAATGCCTCTGGTGAGAGGAGCACAAGGTTATTTTTCGAAGTTTCAATGCCTCTAGTGAGAGGAGCACAAGGTTATTTTTCAAAGTTCCAATGCCTCTGGTGAGAGGAGCACAAGGTTATGTCTCGAAGTTCCAATGCCTCTGGTGAGAGGAGCATAAGGTTATTCTTCTAAAGTTCCAATGCCTCTGGTGAGAGGAGCACAAGGTTTTGTTTCAAAGTCTTACAGCCTCTGGTGAGAGGAACTAAATGTGTCTTAAAAATTGTAAATATTTTGTAAAAAAGGAAAAAAACCAAAAAAAAAATTCGGACAAAATAGTTGTCTAATTGTCTTTGCACAATTCCTAATTTTCAGAAAATGTGCAAATAGGGGCAGCTGTAGACACCTTATTTTGTCCGGAGTCTTAATTTATAAAAATAATTAATTGGATTGGGTGACATTGTATTTTAATTTAACAATTTAGAATTAGGCTAGAATTAAATTAGAATTTTTAGATTTAGAATTAACATTAATTAGTAAATTAGAGTTAAAATAGGATTTAGGAATGATAATAAAAAAAAAGAGATAAGAAAATAAAATAAAATTAATTTTAGGATAGGATAATTAGATTTTTTAGGATAATTATTTAGATTAATATTAAATTTGATAGAGTTAGATTAACATAAGAATTAAATAGATAAAATATTAAAAATAAGAGATCATTAATAGAATAGGTTTAGTTGTATTAGGACTCTAACAAGCTTATGATTATAAAAAGGGGTTAAACCCATAACTTAAAAGGGGGGAACGAAGAGAGCAGTATCAAACAATTGGGAGGAAATTAGAAGAAAAAAAAATCAAAAAGGCAGAGGAAGGATTCGGTCCAACCAAGTAGCAATCTCCAAGAATTGCTAATCCAGCAGTTAAGAATTCTGAAACTAATTAGAGGATAGCAAACAACACACAGCTCCAGAGCCTTCAGTCCGTTAATATCCTTCAGTTTCAATCCATCCCAACGTTAAGCATTTGACGGGTTTTAGCCGAAAATTGGTAAGCCTCCAATCTTGCATTGTACTCTTAATTTCCAATAGTTTATTTGCATGATTAATGATTAGTCTACTGTTAGTGGTATCCTAGTAGCTAAGGTATAAAAGTAAGGATTAAAATAATTATATTGATAGGTAAAAGGGAAACGTTGCTAATTAATGGGTTATAAAATAAAAGAGTAATAATAATAATTAGAATATAAACCAAATGATTTAAAATAGTGATAAGGTAATAGTAAATGATATAAAAATAAATTATATAAATAATTCCGGTGATGGAATCTTCGAGGCGATTACGAATGAGTAACACTCGAGGAATTCCTAGTAAGAGGATCCTTTTAAGTTTATCCAGAATGATGGAAGATTTAAAAGTTATTGTCAAAAAAATGAAGGTTAAACTTTATTCTCCAAATAATTAAAATAGAATAACACATAAAAAAACATAATCGTGAAAAAAATAATAATAAACATAATAGTAAAATTTTTAGGATAATAATAAATAAAAACATAAATTATACAATTAAATCCGATGATGGAATCTTTGAGGCGATTACGAATGAGTAACACTCGAAGAATTCTTAGGTGAGAAGATTCTTCTAAGTTTATCCAGAACGATGGAAGACTTAGAAGGCATTTTCAAAATAAACGAATGATAAATAAAGATAAAAACATAATAAGTAATAAAATTTACATTCTAATAAAGATAAAATAATAAATAATAAATAAAGTTAATAAATAATAATAATTCCGATGATGGAATCCTTAAGGCGATTGTGAATGAGTAACACTTGAGGAATTCTTAGGTGAGAGGATTCTCCTAAGTTTATCCAAAATGATGGAAAATTTAGGAAATATTCTCAATATTAAATACCAAAATCCTAAAAATATTAATAAATAATATATAAAAAATAATATTTAAAATAAATAAATCAAAGTAATAAAATAATTAAATAAAAAATAAATCAAGGAATAATAAAAATTCTAAAATACTTCTGACGACGGAGCCTATTCAGGGGAGTCGAATGGTACCTCTTGAATACTCTTCAAGTGAGAAGAATCTTTTAAGAGTTCATCCAGAATGATGGAAGATTTTTAAAAGAATTTTCAATATTTAAACAAAAAATTAAAAGACCACATAATTAAGACTAAGTTAAAATAACACAAGATTAAAATGGTACCAATATTGGGCGTTGTAGGGGTGCTATAACCTTCCATACATGTAAATGAACTCCCGAACCCAAAACTTAAAATGTAGACCAGTCCTTAGAGTCATTTAGGTGGCCAATCACACTAAGGTTAAAAATGATTGGTGGTTACTCTATTTGTTTAATGTCTAACGTTCTAACCCTATGAAACGTTATGACAATGGCAATTTGACACGTCTGGTAAGTAAGAGTCACAACCTCAGGCCTAACATTTTCTTCATTACCGCCGGCAAAGATATTGACTATTTAACGAGAAAGACTAACATGAAATTGGGTTTTCTTTCTTATTTGATTTGTGGTACAATGCTTGGATTTTCCATGCTATAAGACAGTAGAAAACAGCTCGACAGGAAAGCTGACGTATCCGTATCCAAGCTGTCAATACAGCCACAATTGCTGAGTGAGACGATGACGACGGCCAGCGGCGGACGGTAGTACACTGGCCAATATAGAGTGAGTCTAAGAAAAAAGATGGAAGATGAATTGTTCGTGGACAATATAATTGTCAACATCAAAAGAAAAATTGTTGAAACATTTAATTCAGATTCAATTTTTGAAGATTTTGTTTCTTTAAAAAAACGTCGTTCACAATTTTGAATAAAATTATTTATTTGATGTATTTTTTTCTTTATATTTTTCTATATAAATTTTTAAAATTTATAATTTCTTGCTTATATGTTTTATGTTATTAATACATAAAGATAAAACTCAACACTATATATATGGTTTTACAATTTTTAGTTGGTACATAAAGATATAAATATATATTTACATATATATATATATATATATAATTTTACATTTTTAACTGGTCCATTATTCAGCCATTTTTGTCTAAGCATAAGCTTCCCGATCCTTTCAATCCATCGACTCTAGTGGTGTTGCTTTTGTCAGTTTGATTCTTTTTCCCTCAAGTGGGGCTCTTGCGTGGATAGGGCCACACTGATCAGAAAGTCGGATGTTATTCTAGTCTCCGTTGTTGACTGAATAAGACTTTGCAGAGATAGAAAATATAAATTACTGAACCCTAAGTCCTTATCGACCCTTTCTTTCAAGTTCATGTGTTTTAACAAGGAAATTTCTCTGGGCCATCGGCTCTTCTTTGTACCAAAGAGAAAAGGACAAGGAAATTTCTCTGTTACAAACCAGAAGGCGGTGGTGTGATTGAATTTCTTCCTGTATAAATAAGCCCAAAGACTTACTGACGAAAGCCTGAAAGGAACTCAGTAGGCTAAAACAGTAAAACTTGCTATGGCATCAACACTATCAGTGTTGAGCACCTTCATTGACTTCTTTCTGAAGGAGTTAAGCACGTACTTGTATAAACTGATCCGCCGTTTCTCATCGGCGTCCACCTTCGTCATCGAAGAATCACACGATGGATCAAGCAACCATCTTTTCAAGGCTGCCGCGGATTACCTTAGTAGCCATGTGCTGTCTGCTTCTTCTGCTGATGGTTCTCCCAAGCGGCTCACTGTAAGCAAGAACGAGAATGTAAGGAAGTTCACTTTTGGCCTTGATAGACACTCGGAGATTGTGGATTTCTTCCAGGGTGTTCCCATGAAATGGAAATTCAATTCTGATGTTAACAAAAGTAATAATCAGCAGCCATCGGAATCTCGGTGGTATGAACTTAGTTTTCAGAAGAAGTACGCTGAGATGGTGAATAGCAAGTATCTTCATCATGTCACTGACGTGGCCAAAAAGCTGAAAGACCAGAACCATATGGTGAAGTTTCACACTGTCAGGCGGGAAAGGTGGTGTGCTGTCAATCTAGACCATCCCATGACATTTAAAAATCTCGCCATGGATGGGGACCTCAAGGAGACTATTGTGCTGGATCTTTACAGCTTTATCAATGGCAAGAACTATTACAAGCAAATAGGGAAAGTCTGGAAACGAGGTTACTTGCTATATGGTCCACCTGGAACCGGGAAATCAAGCTTGATTGCAGCCATGGCAAACTATCTGAACTTTGACATTTACAACTTGAACTTATCTGCAGTTAACTCGGATTCCACCCTTGAGTATCTCTTGCTTCATGTGTCAAATCGCTCCGTTCTTGTGATTGAAGATATTGACTGCACAGTAAAGCTACAGAACAGGCAAGCAGGGGATCAAACGGAGATTTGTCCACATGTCCAGGCTTTTCTTATTTCCTCAACTCAATCCGATCCTGAAGATTAGCATTTTAATTTGCTTGGGTATCCATATTAAATCTTTCCTATTGTCATTTCATCAGGTAACGCTGTCTGGACTGTTGAATTCTATTGATGGCCTGTTGTCATGCTGCGGAGAGGAGAGGATAATTGTTTTCACCACCAACTATAAGGACAGAATTGATCCAGCTCTGCTGCGAGCAGGCCGCATGGACAAGCACATATGCTTGTCCTATTGCACAGTCTCTACCTTCAAGCAACTTGCAGCCAACTACCTTGGCATTTCAAATCATGATCTCTTTTCTCCTATTGAAAAGATAATAGAAGAGATTAATGTTTCCCCAGCTGAAGTTGCTGGTGAGCTAATGAAGTCCAAAGATCCCAAAACTTGTCTAGAAGGCCTAATTCAGTTTCTAGAGAGCAAGGTAACTTCATTTTCAGCCTATTCTTTATGTTGATGTTAATAACTGCTTGATAAATAACATCTCATGGTTGCATTGCATCATAATTTCACATTAGAGCTTACACCAGAAGGTAGGTAGACCATAGATTTGTGTGAACAAAGCAACATCGCAGAAAGTCTAATGAGACACCACCGCCACAGCCTTCCCTTATTTTATTTTGCATTCTGTAGCTTTTCATGACCATTCTGCTTTTTTAAAAAGATTTCCCTTTGGACGGGGCATATTTGATGTCAGGTCTCTAAGCATATATTGTTGGCTACTGGAATTTTGCTTATAAAAAATGGTCTTTCAGGATTAGAACATGGAAGTTTCATGGAAATACAGGCTATATTAAAATAATCTTAGCCTAGTGGACAGCTGAAAAGAAGTTGTTTAATAGTAGCAAATGTGTTCAAGCTAGTGTTCATGTTTTCTAACTGTTGAAATGGTGAGTTAAATATGAAATCATGAACTTTACTCTGACCATGGACTGATATTATTGGTGTCTCCAGCAGGCATCAGAGGCAAATTCAGAACAGACAAAGCCAGAGGGAGAAGTTGGTGGCAATAGCAAGCAGGAGAAGGGATGTAAAAGTAAGACTTCCTCTGAGATAACAAATGTTGACTCTCCAAATCATAATCCAATTACATTTCCTGTTGTTGGTTCTAATTCAATGGCATCAGGGGAGTATAAAGTAAAGCCAGAACTAGAACCTATCCTGAGAGCAGTTCGTTTGAAACATGGAGACATTGTTGCCCATAGCTCATTGAGCTCAGTGCAATGTCGTTCATCTCTCCTGGAGATAGCCTGTGGCATTATCCAAAAGCTTCAAGCAGTGAAGTTGGAAGATTTAACAGAACTTGAGCTACAGTCGATGCTTGCAAGTGTTTCTGATTTGGAATCAGTGAAGCAACAAATCAGTTGGCTCCACACGAGATTAGATGAGACTATTGAGGCTGCGCAACTACTCAAGCATTCTTCAACACTCAAGGAAGACGAGGAGAAGCCTTCAAGCAATTGAGGAGATGGAAAAAGAGATGGAAAGTTGCTGATAGGATGATATTTTGTGAATTATATATATGCTAATATATTTTCTTTATTGATGTTTTATGTCTAAAAGAGCTTGCAAATGTGTATTTTATGCTTTAAGTATTAAATATCAAAGTTGGAATTAATTAAAGCTAAAAAGAACAATGTGCAATTTGAAAGATCTGACATTTTTTACTATCTTAACAACCTGATCTCAAGAAGTAGCCCTCATGGAAGTTGTAGAGGACTTTTCAAGGATTCCAAATGTATAAGATTGCAAAAATCGGAGTTCATTTGATGAATCAACTATTTATGAAAAGTTATAACGAAAATCTGTCCTAACTTTCTATTTTTAGAAAGAGTTTCAACAAAACAAATGCCAAGATAAGATTTTGTGAAGACAATATTTTGTGAAGACAAAATTTGGCTAAGATAAGACATGTCTTAAAATTTTGTTATATCTTAAATTTTTAATTATTTTTAAAACAATGTAATAAATTAGGAAAATAGACTTTGAATAGGAAAGGAATTGTAAAGAGATAGAAGTTCTAAAAAGAGTTTAAGTCAATTAAAACTTTTCTCAGACTTCAACACGAGATTAGATGAGACTATTGAGGCTGCGCAACTACTCAAGCATTCTTCAACACTCAAGGAAGACGAGGAGAAGCCTTCAAGCAATTGAGGAGATGGAAAAAGAGATGGAAAGTTGCTAATAGGATGATATTTTGTGAATTATATATATGCTAATATATTTTCTTTATTGATGTTTTATGTCTAAAAGAGCTTGCAAATGTGTATTTTATGCTTTAAGTATTAAATATCAAAGTTGAAATTAATTAAAGCTAAAAAGAACAATGTGCAATTTGAAAGATCTGACATTTTTTACTATCTTAACAACCTGATCTCAAGAAGTAGCCCTCATGGAAGTTGTAGAGGACTTTTCAAGGTTTCCAAATGTATAAGATTGCAAAAATCGGAGTTCATTTGATGAATCAACTATTTATGAAAAGTTATAACGAAAATCTGTCCTAACTTTCTATTTTTAGAAAGAGTTTCAACAAAACAAATGCCAAGATAAGATTTTGTGAAGACAATATTTTGTGAAGACAAAATTTGGCTAAGATAAGACATGTCTTAAAATTTTGTTATATCTTAAATTTTTAATTATTTTTAAAACAATGTAATAAATTAGGAAAATAGACTTTGAATAGGAAAGGAATTGTAAAGAGATAGAAGTTCTAAGAAGAGTTTAAGCCAATTAAAACTTTTCTCAGACTTCTACTTTACCTAACATTCTTAGGCCTATATAAAGAGCATATTGGCTCTAATAAAAATCAGATTCCTCTCTTCCCTCTTAGTTTTAGTGTACAGCAACACTAAAATTTTTAATAAAAAAAACTTTATTTTCTTTCTTTTATATTTTCTTGGTAGATTTACTTAAGTAGTTTTATAAGAATTTTTAGTCTTTCTTTTTCTTTACTTTTAACGTTTTCTTCTTTATTTTCTGCAAACTGATTGCTCTTTATTTATTGATTAAAATCTGAATTTTATTTTAAGCTTACAAAACCAATTTCTCTTTAAAATTTTCTTTTCTTTACAATTTCTTTTATATTTTTAATTGTTTTAGTTTTCTTTGATCTTTAATCTTAAAAATCGATTTATTGTTAGGATGTTAGAGTAGTTCTTAATTCTTGGTAGGTTTTATATATTATTGCCAATTTCTTGATTTATTTTATTGCTGGATTTTGCTTTCTTGTTCAAATTTAAATACTGTTTGTGTGTTCTTGCTTATTAGATTATAATCTTGAATTGTGATTTAATATTTTATATTATTAAAGAATGATATATTGATTGTCTTTTGCATGATCTTTGATATCTTTATAATATTTAATATGAATTGCATGTTTTTTATCATGTCTAGTAAGTAGATTTCTTGTTCAGTTATGAGATAAATTTATTGTTCTTGGAAAAAGCATGTTGTGGGATTATGAACTTATCATATAATTTTTGATTAAGTATATGAGATTCTCTGAGCATATTAACATGATTATTTATTCGATTAGATAGGGTGCACATTATTCAGTTAAATTAAATAATCTACAGCCAGGTTAAAAACATAAGTCTGTAATTGCTTGTGGATTTAATCACTAAAAATCTAATAGAATTAAAGTTTAAGTTAAATGAATCGTGTTAGTGAGTTTGTTGCTTAATGTTGACTCAAATCTTTCTAGATGTTAATGCTGCTATTAAAACTAAATCTATAGCACTGAGCATAAGTAAATTTTGATGGTTAGAGATTAATTAAGACGCTGAGCCTTTAATTAATGACATAGTAAGGAAAGATAGGTGTAATTGGACGCTGGGGAATTACACTATGGTTGACTACTTAATTGACAGTGATATTTAGTAATCAATGATCAACATCATACCTCAAGAATATTAATTACCTTGTAACTGAATTTTTGTGATATTTGATATTTTTTTAATTTATTTAATTGTTTATTTTTTTGGTTATTTTCTTAGTTATTATAGTTTAATTGAAAAACCCCCCAAATTCTCTTTTCTCTCTCTAAATAATACTTAGGTATTTAATTTAAATAATTAACTTGAAAAAAACAATCTCTAGGGGATCGACCTTTGCTTGCCCTAGCTATAAGTTTAAGTAAAGTAATTTATAATTGGTAATTGCGACACTACCAATTTTTGACGTCGTTATCGGAGTTTGTTATTCATTTAAGTTGTTTATTATAATTTAAAGATCTAATTATTTTCTTTTGTTTCTTCCTTGCAGGGTTTGAATGTTTGACGAGAACTCTTGTCACAGACTTCAAGAGATTAGAGACTATATTCAAGCAACCCAAAGCACGGTGCTACAAATGCCCTAGCCACCACCATCCACTTCCAACAATCCACCTTCCATCGAGCACACATTTAATCCTACTTTTGAATTCTCTAGTGATTTAGAAGAGGACATCATGGCTCAAAACGCTAATAGGACTTTGAAGGAGTTGGCGACACCCACTATGAACCAATAACCCCTTTGCATAGCCTATCCTACTTTAGATGTTGCTTTTGAATTAAAGTATGGTTTGATGCAACTCTTACCAACTTTTCATGGTCTTGTAAGTGAAGATCCACACAAACATTTGAAGAAGTTCCATGCAGTTTGCTCAACCATGAAGCCTACTGGGGTTAGTGAAGAGCAAATCAAGCTAAGGGCCTTTCCATTCTCTTTGGCATATATAGCCAACGATTGGCTCTACTATTTACCTTCTAGGACCATCAACACTTGGGGTGAGATGAGGAAACTCTTCCTAGAAAGGTATTTTTTAGCTTCAAGGGTAGCCAATATTTGAAAAGAAATTTGTGAAATTAAGCAATTTAGTCATTGTATAAGTATTGGGAAAGGTTTAAAAGGCTTTGTGCTAGTTGCCCACATCAACAGATTCATGAGTAACTACTAATCCAACACTTCTACGAGGGACTATTGCCCCATGTTAGAAGCATGATAAATGTAGCCAGTGGAGGAGCTTTGGTGGATAAAACTCCTCAAGAAGCTCAAAACTTGATAGCAAAAATGGCTGCCAATTCTCAACAATTCAGTTTTAGGTGTGATCCACCACCACCACCACCTAAGCAAGCACACGAGGTAAGTACTTCTTCCTTGGAAAAACAAATTGCTGATTTAACCTCTCTTATGCATCAAATGGTTATAGATAATATGCAACAAGCAAAGGCTTGTGGAGTATGCTTTAACTTGGGACACCCTACTGACTTGTGTCCAACTCTTCAAGAAGATTCAATGGTGCAAGCTAATGCTATAGGAGGATTTCTTAGGCCACCCCAAGGTAAGTATGATCTTTACTTAAGCACTTAAAACCTTGGTTAGAGGAATCACCCAATTCTACAATATGGAAATAGGCCAACACCTTATGTCCCACCACACAATAAGTCAAACAATTTCCAACCCCTTAAACGATAGCCTCAAGAAAGAAATCAAGCCTAAAGTAGCATTCAATCTCTTGAATATATGGTAAAGAACCTAATTTCTACTACTTTACAAACTCAACAAGAAAATAATCAAAGATTTGCACATCTTGAGAATCAAATTGGGCAAATGGCAACTTCATTGAGCAAACTTGAATCCAGAAACTCTAACAAATTACCATCTCAGCCTGAAATCAATCCAAGAGAGAATGCTCATGCTATCACCATAAGAAGTGGCAAGGAAATTGGTTCCAAGGAACCCTTAATAGTAGATGTCGACAATGACCCCTTAAAGTGCAAAAAAACAGAAAATTCAAAGGAACAAAGAGGGCATGTCGATAACTTTATAAAAGGGGACCCCAAAACCAATTTTGATAATACAAAGGGAGATGTCAACAAGCACAATGCAGATAAGGAAGGACATGTCAGCAACCTTCCTCCACTTTATAAATATATTGACAAAAAGGTAAGTGATAAAAATGTTTCATTTAACACAGGCTCTTACCCTTTTTTTTTCCTAGCAGGTTGGCCAAGAACAAGAAAGTCGAAGAAGAAAAAGAAATCTTGGAGACTTTTAGGAAAGTTGAGATCAATATTCCTCTACTTGATGCTATCAAGCAAGTGCCAAGGTATGCAAAATTTTTAAAAGAACTATACACTACCAAGAGGAAATTGCAAGGTAATGAAAAGGTAAGTGTGAGGGAGAATGTTTCTATAGTTATCCAAAGGAAACTTCCTCCCAAATGCAAGGATCCAGGTGCATTTACTATCCTTGTACAATAGGTAATACCAGATTTGAAAGATGCATGATAGATCTAGGTGCTTCAATTAATGTTATGCCATTGTTAATCTTTAAAACTCTGAATCTTGGAACTTTAAATGAGACTGGTGTAATAATTCAATTGGTTGATAGATCTAATGCATATCTTGAAAGGCTAATAGAGGATGTACTAGTAAAATTATGAACTTGTCTTCCCTATTGATTTTTATATCCTGAATATGGAAGATGATCACTCTACTACAGTTGCACCCATATTGTTAGGTAGATCATTCTTAAAAACATCTAAGACTAAAATTGATGTGCACAATGGAACTTTAACCATGGAATTTGATGATAAGACTGTTGAATTTAATATTTATGAGGCCATGAGATATCCTAGTGATGTGCATGATGTTTTTGAAATAGATGTAATTGATGATCTAACCCAACAATTCTTTGGGCCAGAGAAAGAGGACAAGCTAGAAGTGGCTATAAGCCACAACCTAAAAATGGAAACTTTGGAAGAGGAAGCTTGTGCCGATTTTAATAATTCCCTAAAAGGGAAAGTGATGGAACTTCAATCCTTACCAGCCACAAGGTATGGATGTTTACATAAAGATTTACCTGATTCTCATACATGGCTTCTTCCTTCTGTTGTGCATGCTCCTGAGGTGGAATTGAAGCCATTGCCATACCACCTTAAGTATGTGTTCTTAGGTGAAAAGGAAACTTTGTCTGTAATCATTTCCAAGAACCTTACTCCATTGGAAGAAGAAAAACTCATCTGTGTTCTCGGGGACCACAAAACGGCTATGAGATGGACCATTGCAGATGTTAAGGGAATAAGCCCAACTATGTGCATACATCACATACTTCTTGAGGAAGGTTCAAAACCTACAAAAGAGGCACAAAAAAGATTAAACCCTCCAATGATGGAAGTTGTGAAAAAGGAGATACTGAAGCTCCTTAATGTTGGGATCATATACCTTATCTCTAATAGTAAATAGGTTAGCCTAATACAAATGGGTCCTAAGAAGTCTGGCATCACAGTGGTAAAGAATGAAGATAATGTGTTGATCTCCACAAGGATTCAAAATGGGTGGAGAGTTTGTATAGATTATAGAAAATTGAATGCTTCTACTCATAAAGACCACTTTCCTTTACCTGTTATTGATCAAATGCTTGAAAGACTTGCAGGTAGAACTCACTATTGTTTTCTTGATGGCTATTTAAGGTATAATCAGATTGTGATAGCTTTCAAGGACCAAGAAAAGACCAATTTTACATGCCTCTTTGGCATGTTTGCCTATAGATGCATGCCTTTTGGTCTTTGCAATGCCCCTGCCACTTTTCAACGGTGTATGGTTAGTATATTTTCTAAATATGTAGAAACATCATAAAAGTTTTTATGGATGACTTTACCGTTTATGGAAACTCCTTTGATGAATGCTTAGACAACCTTACACTAATTCTTAAGAGATACATTGAAACTAACCTTGTTTTAAAATTATGAAAAATGTCACTTTATGGTAGAACAAGGAATAATTTTAGGACATGTAATCTCATCTAATGGCATAGAAGTAGATAAATCTAAGGTTAGCATTGTTCAATCTTTACCTTACCCCACGAATGTGCGGGAAGTGCATTCTTTTCTTGAACATGCAAGTTTTTATCATAGGTTTATCAAAAACTTTTCCAAGATTGCGTTACCTTTGTCCAAGCTTCTACAAAAGGATGTTGATTTTGTGTTTGATGAGAAGTACGAGGAAACATTTAAACAAGTTGAAAGAATGCTTAATCTCCACCCTAATCATTTAACCACCTAATTGGACCATTCCTTTTGAGTTGATGTGTGACGCAAGTGATTATGTTATGGGGGCTGTTTTGGGGTAACGAGTTGGAAGAGCATCACACGTGATTTACTATGCTTCTAGGACCTTAAATGAAGCCCAAAGAAACTATTCAACAATCGAAAAAAAGCTTCTTACCATTATCTTTGCCTTAGATAAATTTAGATCTTATTTACTTGGTACTAAAGTAATTGTTTATTCTGATCATGTAGCCTTGAGGTATTTATATCTAAGAAAGAGGCAAAACCAAGACTCATAAGATGGATTCTTTTGATCCAAGAATTTTATCTAGAGATCAAAGACAAGAAAGGTGCCTAAAATTATGCGACTAATCACTTGAGTAGATTGGAAAGAGAAGAGAATGCCTTACCATTGCAAGAATTCTTTCCCGATGAACAATTGATGGCGTTAGGAGCAACTATACCATTGTATGTAGATGTTGTTAATTATTTAGCTACTAACACTTTGCCTGATGATATATCTAAATCTCAAAGGGATAAGATTAAGAGTGATCCTAGATATTATGTTTGGGATGACCTTTACTTGTGGAAGTATTGCTTTGATCGAGTAATAAGAAGATGTGTCACCCAAGATGAAATTCCTTCAATCTTAACTTTCTGCTATAGCTATGAGTGTGAAGGACACTTTAGACCTAAGAGGACATCAAGAAAGGTATTAGATTGTGGATTCTTTTGGCCTTCAATTTTTAAAGATGCTTATCTATTTTGCAAGACATGTGAGAATTGTCAAAAGACAGGTAATATCTCTCAAAGAAATCAAATGCCACAAACTCTTATTTTAACTTGTGAAATTTTTTATATTTGGGGTATTGATTTCATTGGAACTTTTCCTTCATCTTATAGCAATCTTTACATAATTCTTGTAGTTGATTATGTCTCTAAATGGGTGGAAGCTAAAGACACTAGGACTGATGATTCTAAAGTTGTAGAATTTGTCAAGTCTAACATATTTGCTAGGTATGGAACAGCAAGAGCTTTGATAAGTGATAGAGGTGCTCATTTTTGCAATCGAATGGTTGAATCTTTATTGAAGAAGTACCATGTCACTCACAAGGTGTCTACAGCCTACCATCTGCAAACAAATGGCCAAGTAAAAGTCTCTAATAGAGAGATAAAAAGCATTCTTGAGAAAACCATGAACCCACAAAGGAAGGATTGGAGCATAAGGCTTAATGATGCTCTATGGGCTTATAGGACAGCTTACAAGACACCTGTTGGGATGTCTCCTTATAGGTTGGTTTATGGTAAGCCATGTCATCTTCCTGTTGAATTAGAGCATAAAGCTTATTAGGCAATCAAACAATGAAATATGAGTTATGACGAGGTAAGGAGCCATAGGAAGTTGCAATTGCAAGAGCTGGAAGAGTTACGCAATAAGGCTTATGAGAATTCAAGAATTTACAAGGAAAAGACTAAAGGCTTCCATAACAATATGATTTCAAGAAAGACTTTTGAAATTGGTCAAAAAGTTCTTCTTTATCACTCAAGGTTGAAGTTATTTCCAGGTAAGTTACGTTCTAGATGGTTAGGGCCTTTTATTTTTACTAATGTTTACCCTCACGGTGTAGTTGAAATCCCAAGCTTAAACATCTCTAAAGCTTTCAAGGTGAATGGAAAAAGATTGAAACCAAACTATGAAGGATTCCAAGTCTACACAGTAGATGAGATGTAATTGGAAGATCCAACCTATGAAGATTGATGATGGTGGAAATGTCGAGCCAACGACATTAAACAAAAGCGTTACTTAGGAGGCAACCCAAGGATGTAAAAAGAGAGAGTATTTCTTTCCCTTTCTTGTATTACTATTTTAATTTGTGAGTTTATATTATTCTTCTTTGTATGTTAGACTTACTTTAGGGACAAAGTAAGATTTAATTATTGAGGGGGAATAATGGTTTAGAGTGAGTTTATAATTTTTTTTTTTTAAAAAGGGAGGTCAAATTTGTAAAGTCTTAAAAAGGTCATGATATGTTTTCTTTCTTTTAATAATTGATTTTAAACTAAAACATAGTTTTATAAGAGAGTTGAGATTATTTTAATTGTTATTATTGTTGAAGTGAATGCTTTCTAAAGAATTTTTGTGAATTCATAATTAAATATGATTGTTCATATGATATTGATAATGTGATTAGTTCATTCAAGTTAGTATAAGTATAGGTTAAATAGACGAGAACCTAGAAAAAAAAGGAAAAAAAAGCAAGAAATATATATATAATATATATATATATATATATATATATATATATATATATATATATATATATATACACACACATATATAGGTTGAAAGCTTTAAATTCTACTTCAATGTTTTGAGTTACTTAAATTAAACTCTAAAAGTGATTTGAAATATGAGTATGCAAAGCACTCTAAAAGAGGGCTTACTTTTTGAGTAACTGGGTGTTGGTATTACCAATATTAATATTTGAGTAAAAAGGTAAGTAAGTACTGAGGGAAACTATTGTTGATACCTCAAAAAAAAAAAAAGAAAAAAAAAGAGAAAGAAAAATAAAAGGTTCTAACATCTATTGCCTTGGCTTGAATTGATGGAAGATGGATAATTACAAAGTTGATATTATATGATTCAATTGTGTTGATTATAAATCTTGCATGGATTTATTTATAAGTATGCATGAATACTAGAAGTAACGACAAATATATGATTAACTTGATTATTTAATTATTGTTGAAGTTATGAGTTGAGAGTTAAAAGATTTGAAAATATATCCATGATCTTAGTCTTTGCTATTGAGTCTTTATTTTGAAATTTTATTTTAAGTCTTTTAAATTTTTAAGATTGAGTCTTAAGTAAAAGATTTTGTGAGTACATCTTCTAAAAACCCTCACGAGACACAACTCGTCCTCTACGAGTGACCTAGAGGTTTAAAAGCTTATTGCATACGCTAAATGCAATCATGATTCCTATGAAAGTGAGTTAAGATTTAGGATTTAGTTCTTTAGGAATTAGTTTAGCTTAGGTTTGCTAGAAGATTAGGAAAAGCAAAGTATGGGGGAATTTGATAGGATGATATATTGTGAATTATATATGTGCTAATATATTTTCTTTATTAATGTTTTATGCCTAAAAGAGCTTGCTAATGTGTATTTTATGCTTTAGGTATTAAATATCAAAGTTGGAAGTAATTGAAGCTAAAAAGAACAATGTACAGTATTTTTTGTCCAGTTTGAAAGACTGAAGTTTTCGACTATCTTAACGACCTGATCTCAAGAAGTGGCCTTAATAGAAGTTGTAGAGGACTTCTCAAGGTTTTTGAAATGTACAAGATTGCAAAAATCAGAGTTCGTTTGATAGGTCAACTATTTATGGAAAGTTATAACGAAAATCTACCCAGAATTTCTATTTTTAGAAAGAGTTCCAACAAACTAAAGGCTAAGACAAGATTTTGTTAAAGCAAGATTTTGTGAAGACAAAATTTGGCTGAGATAAGACATGTCTTAAAATTCTATTATGTCTTAAAGTTTTAATTATTTTTAAGACAATGTAATAAAATAGAAAAATAGAGTTTGAGTAGGAAAAGAATTATTAAGAGATAGAAGTTCTAAGAAGAGTTTAAGCCAATTAAAACTTTTCTCAGACTTCTACTTTACCTAACATTTTTAGGCCTATATAAAGAGCATATTGGCTCTTATAAAAATCAGATTCCTCTCTTCCCCCTTAGTTTTAGTGTATAGCAACATTAAAATTTCGAATAAAAAAACCTTTATTTTCTTTCTTTTATATTTTCTTGACAGATGTAAGTAGTTTTATAAGAATTTTTAGTCTTTCTTTTCTTTACTTTTACGTTTTCTTCTTTATTTTCTACAAACTGATTGCTCTTTATTTATTAATTAAAATCTGAATTTTATTTTAAGCCTACAAAACTGATTTCTCTATAAAATTTTCTTTTGTGAGACCCGATTTACTGTACTGTACATGTAATATGTCATGAATTATGAGGTGAAAATTGATATGTTAAGTGATTATAAGTGAAAGTGTGATGTAGGCTCCACTTATTTTTAATATGTTCTGATGGGCTCGAGATTGAAAATGCTATGTACAGTGGGTTATAAAATATAATATGATGATTTTGAGGTTTAAAATCATTGAATTATATTATTATAAATTTTTTTGAATTTTTTGTGAAGGTGGAAAACAAATTAAAAAATGACGAATACGTCCCAAAGGCATTTTTGTAAATTACACCTAAACTAAAATGAGTTGGGACGAAGTAAAAATACCATGATATTCTTCATAAAAAGGAGAATAAGATAGTGTTAAGAGATTTATCGAAACAGTGATGAAGTGAGAGAAATTCGTCGGTGGGTCGCGGGGGTTAAAATTGTAATTTCTCACTATTCGTGCATCGTGTGTAGACAAAACCACTTCCAATCATCTAGATACATTAAATATGATTATTTGGTAGTGGAAAACCACTTCCAATCATCTAGATACATTAAATATGATTATTTGGTAGTGGAATCCAAAATTTTTGAGTTCAATTACACTATTTTACAATTACGGAAGTTAAGAGAGAAATTGTCTAAAATTTGCATAACCAGCCATTATTTAGCTCCTCCAACCCACACCCCATGGCACAAAGAGAGAAAAAGAGAGGAAAAGAAAGAAAAAAGTCAAAAAACACAACTTAAACCTAGGCTTTCACACTAAACCTATTACAAAAAAAATATTCTATACAATTTCCTCTCTCCATTTACACCATTAGCTCATTAAACAAAGAAGAAACAAGAAGGAAAGTGAAGAAGAAGGTGGCGGCAAAGGTGAGTCTTATGGTGATTTTTCATTTCTTTACAACTAAGGTTGGATCTCTAGGTTCTTTAACATGCTAAGTCTAGATCTAGTATTATTTTTGTTTGAATCTCATTATAACATGAAGAAAGGGCACTTTGGGGTTTCGGTGTGGACAAGAACAAGAGGAAACCATGTTGGAATTTGCATAAAATTGATGCGAAAATGCATGAGAGATTAAGATAAACAACATGGCAAGCTTAGATCTAAGAGAAACCATAAGAACACCTACATGGAAGCATTTGGCCAAGAGGTTTTAGATAGGTTGAGATGCTGTATTTCATGGTTTGAATATGCTAAACGACTGTAGAAATTAAGAGAAGAAGGCTGGTGAAATCGGATTTGAAATCAGAGCTAAAACGGGAAAGTTAAGGTTTACTACCGGTGTAATTTAAACTGGTTAAACATAGACAGTATCTTGCATGGCTGCATTCAGTGAAAGTTAATAGCTTAAAAATAAGAGAAAAATTAATGATAATTTTTGGTAAAATTGTTTTGCAGCCGTAATTATCGGATTACGATCGGTGCCACTGAAAGGATTAGTAATACGAGACAGGCAAGGGATTTTTGTATGAAGCGTAGGGATATAGCGATGCATGTTTTGATAAGAACTGCAATTATGGAATTTAAATGAATATTTTGGGTTGAATTTTAGAACAGTGATCTGTGGTTTGGAAGCTGGATTTTATGCAAGAAAGGTTAGGTTTGAATAAACCGTTATGCGGCCGAAAATTTTCTATGCTAGCCTAAAACCCCTAATTTATGAAGTCCATGAAGTTTTGGCTTTAATATGAAATTTTTGGAAGATTAAATATTGATTTAAGTTTGAGGATATTTTATATGTTTGAAATTATTGAATTAATGGAATTGATTTTATGAATATATTTATGATATGTTCTCATACCCTACTCTCTGTAAACTGTTATGGAAATTATTTATTTAAATGTTTATAGACAGTTGGCCCTTTAGCTACCTTCGGGTACATGCATTTCTGTTCTATTCTGATTGCTGTTGACTTTAGCCCAGGCTTCTAGCTCCTACAGGGGACACTTGGCTAGTGCTCCCACTGTGGGTCCCCTGACTATGGCCATACTTCTATTATAGTGCATGTGTTTATTGGGTGCAGCCTAGTCTCCATTAAAATTATACTGGGGTGGTACATCCCTGGCTAACTTAGATCCAAGCACTCCCAGTTTGATCTATATATCTGGACTCGATTTGTTCGTAAGATACTTTTCTGATATGAATGATATACTTTGTGAAAGTATTATTTGATTTAGATGTCGAAAAATTGACATGATCATGATTTAAAATGTTTATGGAGAATTAATTCGATTTCTGATGTCTTACAAATTATGTTCTGCAATATATTGAATTGGTGATTTAATTGAATTAAATAAATTTCCTATAGTGGCTTTGGATACCGAAACATGACAGGTACTCCAAGGTACCTTCCATACTCCACCCAGTTACCCAACCCACTATAGTATCCTTTCGAGTAGATCGTGCTATATTTTATTCATATTTTAAATTCACGTTGGCCTATAAATACTCGCTTTATGAAAAATTGCATATAGGTTACATTATATCAGCTTTCGTATAGATGTCTCTTACTGAGCACGTTTCGCTCACTTCTTTATTTTCCAACTCCACAGGATAGTAAAAGAGAATAAAAAGGGGTATTCATTAGAGGATCGACTGAAATCTGGTTACCGAAACTACTGCGTCAAACTGGGAGGTATTTGTCCTTTCTTTTATGCTTTTAGATAAACTGTACAGTACTACTTAAATTGTAAAGTAGAAACAAAGGATGTAAAGTATGAAAGAATATTGAAAAAATTCAAATTCCAAATTTATTAACTAAATAAAGGTTTACCATTTATTACTGTTATTGTTCAAGTGTTAAAGGCATCACAGACAGCCCAACCGTAATTTATGTGTTGGCTCTTATAGGCTATACCGAGAGGGGGGTGAATCGGTTTTTCGCTACCTTTAAGTTCGCTTTTCGGTTCCTCTAAATTCTCTAGCCTATATTGATATTTTCTAAGTTCTCTAGGCTACTCAATTATGCAATATAAATTCAAAACAATAAACACAAATATAATTGCAAATAAGTAAAAAGAGCAAGGATAAAGAAATGTACGCAAGCAATTTATAGAGGTTCGGCAACCTTGCTTACGTCCTCTACCTTGAGACGCTCCCAAGGATTTTCCCAAATTCACTATCCTTGAATTTGTTACACTCCCTCTTTTTCTAGGCTAAAGAGAAACCTCTCTCTTTTTCTAGGCTCAAGAGAAACCTCCCTCTTTTTCTTAGGCTAAAGAGTAACCTCCCTCTTTTTCATAGGCTGAAGAAAAACCTCCCTTTTTACAAGGATTGAATTGGTTTACAATGGGTGTAATCAAAGAAGGCCTCTAAGTAGGCAAATGATTACAGAAATTAGGCACAAAGAAAAGCCTATACAATATTTGTGCTAAACAATACAAGAGATATGTGAATGATGGAAGATGAAGTCTTTGTAGCTCTTGATTTGTTGTTGAGGCTTGAGGAAGATGAATAAGATGATGAAAGATGTTGCTTGGTTGTTCCTCTACCTTCCTTTAGCTTCTAAGCCTCTATTTATAGTCCCTTGGATGGTTTGTGGACGTTGGTTGGAGCCAAAACAGAAACTAGCTGTTATGTCTCACAGAAAATAGCCGTTGGGGACTTTCTGACTTAAAGGGATCGATCCTTTTACCAAAGGGATCGATCCTTTTCTTCAATCTAGCCTTCCGGGGCATTTTGTCAAAAAGGGATCGATCCCTTTCCCTATGGGATCGATCCTTTTCTTCCAAAGGGCATTTTTCCTGCACTTTTGGGTTAGAAATGATATGGCTTTTGATTTTAATTTAACCCAAAACATTTATAAGCTTTAAGGGAGTTTTTCTTGACTTTCTCAAATGAAAATATTGTCCAAAAACTTATAAGTAATTTTCTAAACTTATGTTCAATAATTCTTGAGAAAATTACTTAATATTGAAAACCATTTTATAAAGTATTAAGACCCATAAGAATATATCATTAAATCATGGTCTTAATGTTTGATATGAACACTTAAAAATGGGTTGAGAAAATCATGTATGATAAGGCAAATTTACAATATGAATTAAATCATTAAAGCTTACTTAAGTTTTTGTCATTTCAAAATATATATTGCAATTTAAAACTAACATTATGTATAAAAAGTGTTACTTACTGTACACTTGGACTGTTACATCTTTTCTTTACAATTTCTTTTATATTTTTAATTGTTTTAGTTTTCTTTGATCTTTAATCTTAAAAATCGATTTCTTGTTAGGATTTTAGAATAATTCTTAATTCTTGGTACGTTTTATATATTATTGTCAATTTCTTGATTTATTTTATTGCTGGATTTTGCTTTCTTGTTCAGATTTAAATACTATTTGTGTGTTCTTGCTTATTATATTATAATCTTGAATTGTGATTTAATGGTTTATATTATTAAAGATTGATATGTTGATTGTCTTTTGCATGATCTTTGATATCTTTATAATATTTAATATGAATTGCATGTTCTTGATCATGTCTAGTAAGTAGATTTCTTGTTTAGTTATGAGGTAAATTGATTGTTCTTGAAAAAAGCATGTTGTGAAATTATGAACTTATCATATAATTGTTGATTAAATATCTGAGATTCTCTGAGCATATTAACATGATTATTTGTTTGATTAGATAAGGTGCACATTATTTAGTTAAATTAAATAATCTACAGCCAGGTTAAAAACATAAGTCCGTAATTGCTTGTGGATTTAATCATCAGGGATCTAGTAGAATTAAAGTTTAAGTTAAATGAACCGCGCTAGTGAGTTTGTTACTTAATGTTGACTCAAATCTTTCTAGATATTAATGCTGCTATTAAAACTTAATCTATAACGCTGAGCATAGGTAAATTTTGATAGTTAGAGATTAATTAAGACATTGAGCCTTTAATTAATGACACAGAAAGAAAAGATAGGTGTAATTGGACGCTAAGGAATTACATTACGACTGACTACTTAATTGACAGTGATATTTAGGAATCAATGATCAACACCATATCCCAAGAATAATTAATTACCTTGTAACTGAAGTTTGGCGATATTTGAAATTTTCTAATTTATTTAATTGTTTATTTTTTATTTTCTTAGTTATTATAGTTTAATTGAAAAACCCCCCAAAATTCTTTTTTCTCTCTCTAAATATAGTTAGGTATTTAATTTAAATAATTAACTTGAATAAAATAATTTTTATGGGATCGACTTTTGCTTGCCCAAGCTATAGGTTTAAGTAAAGTAATTTATAATTGGTACTTGTGACACTACCAGTTGCCACACACAAAAACCAAATCAAAAACAAAAGAAATCTCTCCAAATTCAGGAAATGAAGGCTGTAACCAAAAAGCTATCCGAAACCATCTCAAGCACTGAGGCTAAATTGAGTTATTTCCATGAGAGATCTTTGGTGGATGGCCTGTTTTAATTCATTTTTTCCCATTGTTACACATGCATTAGTCTGGTAAAGAAGTTCAAAAGTGTACTCACCTGCTTTCTACAACCCATAGTTAGAACTCTCTTGTAATTTGTTAGCACTTCTAAAGTGCATAACTTGTTCTTAAGATAACCTGAGCATTAAGTTACAGTTCGATGGAAATTGTATAATAACAAATTACTCAATGCTCATCTGGTGGCATGTAAGAACATGAAATACATTTCTTGCTTCTATTGATTAAGAAAACTGGTTTCAAATTCCTTTGAGAACAATGATTCTAATTCTTTCTAAACTGGTTCCATTACAAAAATCCACATCATGATTTAATACAAACAGCCGCTTCAGGAACATCCGGTTAACATCCATAGTGCAAGTTTCATGGCATATATGAAAGATATCAATGGAAATAGCAAAACATAGAACTTTTAGTAACTTCATATATATAAGATAAAAGCAGTAATTTGAAGAGGATCCAATAGAATAATATCTTCTTCTCATCTCATCTCAACATTATCATTTCAGCTATACTTATTTTCCTGATAATTGTGTGCCAGGTGAAGTTTCTTGGATTCGAACTTTGCAATATGCCATAACTTTGCTTTAGCTAATTGGTCAAGAAATTGTTGGCAGCTTCACTAATACTATACAATATTGATTGATTTTATCATTATATTTTGTAAAATTTATTCATTACATAAATCATATTGCAAGAGTGGGAAATGAAATCTTATTGTTTCAAAGTCGATTTATTTATTTTTGATAAGCTATTTGATTTAAAATTTATTCATTCATAAATTAGATAATTCATCAGAGTGGTCCTTTTCTTGTTTATACCATCAGCTGTGTTGGAGTCCTACAAAACAGAAGGAAAGAAGATTTCCTTTCTAGTTTTGAAGCAAACGACAAGCCGCCATGTCTTGCTGGCTCCACCCCCAACGTTGTCCTGTTCTCCACAAAAGCATCAATCTTTGACCACATCCTGGCCCTCCATTACGACTGGATCCAATGGCGTATCTGACTTAGCAGCATTCATGCATAAAGATTATCATGTGTTTCTCCAGATAGTACAAGTAGAAGGAGAAAAAAGATGTTTGAACTTTGTCTTCAAGTTCAATATGATTCACCCATATTGTACTTCCTCTTTTATTGTCAATCGTGTCTCTCATCACCATAAAAGCCCCATTTCGTGTCCTTTTTGGAGCTTTGGATTGACTTAGCAACGTGGGATTACTTTTTCGGTGGCAAATATTCGTTACCTATGTCTTTTAGTTGGAAGATTAATATAGCTTTACCTGAAGCAAAAGGAATTTCAAAGACTGAATGGGAGGGAAGAAGGCCGAGGCTTTGAAATCCAGGGCTTGTTTTGGTGGTTGCTGGTTTTACTAGTTGGAGCTCTTGTAGTAGCAACAACTGTACTCATAATTTTAGGGGACTTTCATTACTTCAAGAAAAACCGAGCTCCTACTCACCCCATCAACAAGAAATATGCTGATGCTCTTGAAATAGCTCTTCAATTCTCTGACATACAAAAATGTATTCCAACTTTGAAGAACTAATTGTTGCTATACTTTTCCTGTTCTTTTCCTTTCCGGGAACTTATGTTTTCTTAGTTTTTGTTTTTACAGCTGGGAAGTTAATGGATTACAAGATTTCTTGGAGAGGGGATTTAGGGCTGCAAGGTGGGAGTGAAGGTAATTTGGACTCATCAAAAAGAATGTATGATGCTGGGATGCTATGAAATTTGGGTTTCCAATGGCATTCACTGCCACAGTGCTGTCATGGGCAATTCTTGAGTATGGTGATTAGATGAATGCTGTGAAGCAACTGGGGTATGCTCATTCATCAGTTGGATAACCATTTATGTGAAGTTGATTGAGATTTTTCCTCCCATTAACATAGGAAGAAATCAAGTTACAAGAAAAAACAAAGCTGGTTTAGCTTGTTGCCTAAGCCCTTTGAGAAATAGGCTAATGCTGAAGATGCTAGCTAATATCAAAGGCAATCTATTTGATTATGGGTCATTTGTTACCAAAAATGGAGATTTTGATGGCAATAACTAGACAAACATCAAGGAAGAAGAGAGTCGTTTTAGCCCTTCAAGGTATTCTAAAGAGAGAATGTAATATTAAAATTAAGCCTAAACATGCTTCTAAATATACATGAAACATACTTTAATCTGTATGCGGAATAAATACTGTAAGGATCGAACTAACCTGCAGTCATTGCTTTACTATCTGTCTGATTTTGAACCAATCTCTGGAATCGATGAGCTTGCTTGAATTATTTTCAAGCCTTCCAAGCACTTAAAGCCTCACTAGATGGTGTTTTTGTCTGAGATTAACATGCTTGGAAATCGGAAAGAGCCTTTTTAAATAGTAATGAGAGCATGCTAATTATGACAATAAAATCACGTTTTAATCATCATAAAATCATGCTTTTAATAACCAACTATTAAGTTGAGATTCACCGTAAATTATGGACCATCTGGAATTGATCAACCAAATATTTTATTTTCAAAATTAGAGATATACTAACAGAGAAAACATACAAAGTTCCAAAAACTGAGAAATTTCTTTGATGTTTCCCCTTTACAACATGACATGATCAAATTTCCTTCTCCGATGTTTCACGCAAGTTAAAGGAAGGAGAAAGTTTTGACACTTGACCGACCCTTCTATGAATGACTCGAAGCATTTCTTCTTCGTAATTGCCCATGCACCGTCTTTGCACCGCATGTAACCTTGGGCCGGTGTTGACAATGACAATTTGACTTGTCTGATCAGTAAGAGTCACAACCTCAAGCTTAACATTTTCTTCATTTCCAGCTAAGATATTGACTATTTAACTGGAAATACTAACATGAAATTGGGTTTTCTTTTTTATTTGATTTGTGGAACAAAGCTTGGATTTTCCACACAATAAGGCAGTAGAAAACAACGCGACAGGAAAGCCTATGTACCCGTATCCAAACTGTCAATACAGCCAAAATTGCTGAGTGAGACGATGACGACGGCCATCATGGAAGCCGTATAATATTCTTGAAATACTTGAACTGCGTTCACAACAACATCAGCATGGATGGATCTGTCTCGAACGTAAATTAAGATTCAGGAAAGTGAGAGATATCCAGCTGACAAAGCGCAAAAGTGGTAGTACATAGAAAACCAAAAGCAGATATTTGAGATGGGCTGCGAGTCTGTCTTCAAGCTTAGCTGTTTTGGATTTTCAACAAGACAACCCATGTTGTCTGGGACTTCTCCATGTCTCCAGCTTAAATATCATGGACCCAGTCAAGTGACAAGTTCATAGCAGAGAAAACAATTCAGCAGGCCTTGCACAGGCCTTGAACTTTCCAGCCCATGATTCTTTCTAATAGAGTAATTCTAGTAACATAATAACGTGGAAACAAAACAGAGCTGGGAAGCATTTAATGGAGTTAGAAGCTGACTATGGGAATCAGTTAATGGAGTCAGAACTTTCTTTTACCCTCTTTATTGTTCAATGGTTGAAATAGGCAAAGCCTCCTTCTCCAAAACTGAAACTTGTCTGGCCTACTCAGAATCAGGATTGAAGACACTCCATTCTCATATCAGTTGAAAAGTAGTAATCAAACATTGATTATGCAAATGCAATTACTGTGATTTTCTAAGACTGGGCAAGCGGAGCTCAACTCACAAGCGCATCACTGGCTCTCCTGATGGGTCAGCTGCCAACTGTGAAGATCCCATTCCCAGGCCTTTCTTCTGGTACAAAACACAAAAATGTGTTGGGCTGGAAACCACAATCTCATTAAGTGAGGTCGTTGATCCACCATTGCAAATTTATTGGGTTTGGCTTGAATCAGCTTTTAGTGGGGTTGGCTACAGCCTTCAATGGCGGTTTACTTGCTCCAGGTCAATTGCTTTCATTGGCAGTAATCATAATATACCATAAGAAGCAAAAAAAAACGAGTCATTTATTTGGCAGACAATAGTAAAGACTAAAGCCCACATTATCCTTTTTTGGTGCGCCTGTCACCTTTGATTGCACATGGGAAATGAATATGAGTATGACCATAATCTATCTTAGCAACAGCAAGTATTTCTTAAGTTTTACTTGAATCCTAAAATAACCCGTAATAGTTTAAACTTGAAAGACTCAAATATAAAATGATTCGATCTCAAAACGCCTCTAATTCCAAGTTATAAGGATCCCTAGGATCCCTATTTCAATATGTCATCATAGCAAAAGCATAACATAATGTCTATTGCTTTTGAAATGTAAAGTTGATAAATCTAATTTAGGCTTTAAACCAACTCCCTCCTAAACATTAATCAATTCAAATTTTGGCACCAAAACAATGTTATCCTGCTGCCTACATTTCAATTTTTCTACCATTAATGGACTCCTTTTGCATCATTCAATTAGTGTGGGGACAACGAAAGGTGCTGGCCCACCTTATTGAATTGACCTTTTGTCTGGTGGGCTTCCAGCTTGCTTTTTCCTCAATTACACATAACTTGGACACTTCGAGTACATTAGCTTCACAATCCAATTGAAAAAGGATGTGTGACAGTAATCTTCTTCTCCTAGATATGTCATTTTAACAGCTTGGCCTTTGAATCAAACAGTGAAAAGAGAAAGGCTAGGGTCTGAAAAGTGATATCAGAATCAGAAATTTTGGAGAAAAGATAACAGGAAAATGTCAAAGGAGAAGAAAAAATAGATATGGAGTAAAGGGCTAAAGACTTTAAAGGCAACTTGAAAAACATGACACCACAGCCTATAATCAAACATTATGAGGCTCCAGATATCAAGAATAAAGCAGAAAGTCAATCCCCAATCCAGTTAAAATGCTTGGTTGAACTCAGCCCCTAGTCAATCCCCAATCCAGTTAAAATGCTTGGTTGAACTCAGCCCCTACCCAAGCAGAAAAAAGAACGAGGTATGTTCAAAGAAAATTTTAGTTAAACTCATCATTATCAGCAAGTAGGGATGTAAACAAATGAAGTTATTCGTGAATTATTTGAGTTTGATTTTATGATTATTTGAATTTAATTTATTTATTTCTTAATCAAGTTCAAGTTATTTAAACAATAAATAAATCGAATTTAAATCAAATTTCGAACCTAAAATTTTAAATTATAGCCAAACTCAAATTTGACATCAAAGCTTCTCGCTCTATTATACCTAGGCAGCAGGAGGCAGTGACCAGGCACATGAACATGAAGCTTCCTGTTTGATGCGGCCAGGTTTGGCCAAATGAGCTAATGAATATTGAAAGGGGAGTAAAATATACTAAAAACTATTACAAGAAAAAGAGAAAAACAAAATGAAAGATTACAACAGGCAAAGATAAGATCACACAGGGCTCAATGATTCTGCCCATTTCATATCGCAAGAGTTTAAAAAGAGCCAACCTCTCCTTCCTCCAAACCCCACCACTTCCTCTAAAAAGTGCTTATTCAAAGTGTTTTGGGGAAGAGGAAACCAAACACACCCTCCACCAAACACTTCCTCTAAAACCCATACCACCTTGCTAGAGAGAGAGCCTCAGCAGCAGCAGCAGCTCTGTTTTGTTTCTTGCGTGGGTCTCTCTGCTGACTGCTCCTGCTGGCAAGCTCTGCACTCTGCCACAAATCATATGGCAAAATTACCGACGCCTTTGTTAACAGACGCTCCCTTCTCTGCCTTCTTCATAAACCTTTGCACCCTTTAGTCAAAGACTTGATTTTGTTTTGCCAAAGAACCAGACTTTGCCATTGTTAACCAATGACTGTTAAAAGTCTCATCTTTTTCCTTTCCTTGCTTCTTTGCTCACCATTCTTGTCACAAGCCGAGAAGAATGAAGCTGAGATCCAAGCGTTAACATCTTTCAAACTTAATCTCCATGACCCACTTGGAGCTTTAAACGGATGGGAGCCATCGACCCCTGCAGCTCCATGCGACTGGCGTGGAGTTGCATGTTCCAACAGCCGAGTCACCGAGCTACGGCTACCTCACCTAGAACTCAGTGGTCGACTCAGTGACCGTCTATCTGATCTCAAGTATCTTACCAAACTCAGCCTCCGTTCCAACTCCTTCAATGGCACCATACCTTCCAGTCTTTCCCAATGCAAGCTTCTACGCGCTGTTTTCTTGCAGTACAACTCATTCTCCGGGACTCTACCGTCCGAGATAAGTAATCTCACTGATTTAACAATTTTAAATTTAGCTCAAAACCATTTATCCGGCGAAATCCCAGAAGATCTCCCACCAAGGATCAAGTATCTTGATCTTTCTTCAAACTCGTTTTCTGGTTCGATTCGTAGAAGCATTGCTAATTTAACACAGCTTCAACTCATTAATCTCTCGTACAACCAGTTTTCCGGTGAGATTCCTGCTAGTTTTGGTGAGCTTCAAGAGCTTCAATATCTTTGGCTTGATTATAATATTTTAGAAGGGACTTTACCTTCTGCTTTAGCCAACTGCTCTTCGCTCATTCATTTTAGTGCTGAGGCCAATGCGCTTGGTGGGGTTATCCCAGCAGCTATTGGAGCTCTTCGTAATCTTCAAGTTGTTTCACTTTCTCAAAACAATCTCTCAGGAACCGTGCCGGCTTCTTTGTTCTGTAATGTTACAGTTTATCCGCCTTCCATTCGGATTGTTCAGTTGGGGTTCAATTTGTTTACAAATTTTGTTGGTCCTGAATCTGGAAAATGTTATAGTGTTTTACAGGTTTTGGATCTTTCTGGGAATCAGATTGGTGGGGGTTTTCCTTTATGGTTAACGCGTTTAACAACGTTAACAATGTTGGATGTTTCTGGGAACTTGTTGTCAGGTGCGGTTCCAGTTCAGATTGGGAATTTGTCTAGATTGGAGGAGCTGAAAATGGTTAATAATTCTTTAACTGGGGCGGTTCCTGTTGAGATTAAACAATGCGGTTCATTGCATGTTCTTGATCTTGAAGGAAATCGTTTTTCTGGTGAAATTCCTGGTTTTTTAGCCGGTATGACTGGTTTGAAAGTGCTCTCTCTTGGCGGAAATCTGTTTTCAGGTTCAGTTCCGGGGAGTCTTCGGAATCTTACCGAGCTTGAAACCTTAAATCTGGGACATAATAACTTGAGTGGAAACTTGCCAGAGGAGATAATGGGATTGAGCAATTTGAGTACATTGGACTTGAGTGGGAACAACTTTTATGGTGAGATTCCTGCAAGTATTGGGAACTTGAGCCGGGTTGTTGTTTTGAATCTAAGTGCTAATGGTTTTTCAGGGAAGATGCCGGCAAGTTTGGGCAATTTGTTCAAGCTAACTACTCTTGATTTAAGCAAGCAGAACCTCTCTGGTGAGTTGCCGTTTGAGCTCTCAGGTTTACCTAATCTACAAGTCATTGCTTTGCAAGAAAATATGTTTTCTGGGGATGTTCCTGAAGGGTTTAGTAGTTTGATGAGTTTGCGATATGTGAATCTTAGTTCCAATTTGTTTTCAGGTCATATACCGGAAACTTTTGGCTTTCTTCATTCATTAGTTGTTCTTTCATTGTCTAATAATCACATTACTGGGGCGATCCCACCAGAGCTCGGAAACTGCACTGAGCTTGAAGTTCTCGAGCTTGGATCAAATTCTTTGACCGGTCACGTTCCTGCTGATCTCTTTCGCCTTTCAAGGTTGAATGTGCTAGATTTGGGTGGTAACAACTTAACAGGAGAAATCCCAGAGGAAGTCTCCAAATGCTTGGCATTGACCACCTTGTCGCTAGATGCTAATCAGCTTTCTGGAAGTATACCAGATTCTCTTTCCAGGTTATCAAATCTCACAGTGTTAGATCTTTCTTCTAATAACTTGAGTGGAGAGATTCCTGCTGATCTCAGTCTTATTTCTGGATTGGTCTTCTTTAATGTCTCAAGGAATGACCTAGAAGGGGAGATTCCAGTTACTCTGGCTTCTAGATTTAACAATCCATCAGCATTTGCAGATAATCAAGACTTGTGTGGAAAGCCATTGCATCGAAAGTGCGAGGATATAGCTGAAAAGAACAGGAGGAAAAGGCTGATTCTATTGATTGTTGTGGTAGTGTGTGCTGCTTGTTTCTTGTCATTGTGTTGTTGCTTCTATGTTTTCAGCCTGTTGAGATGGCGCAAGAAGCTCAAAGAAGCCGCTGGGGAGAAGAAACGGAGCCCTGCAAGGGCTAGTTCTGGAGCAAGTGGAGGCCGGGGCAGCACAGATAGTGTAGGGCCAAAGCTTGTGATGTTCAATAACAAGATCACACTAGCAGAAACAATTGAAGCAACCAGGCAATTTGCTGAAGAGAGTGTGCTTAGCAGAAGCCGATATGGGTTAGTTTTCAAGGCTTGTTACAATGATGGAATGGTGCTCTCTATTCGCCGCCTAACAGATGGATCGCTTGATGAAAACATGTTCAGGAAAGAAGCCGAGTTTTTAGGCAAAGTGAAGCACCGGAACTTAACAGTTCTCCGCGGCTACTATGCAGGGCCACCTGACTTAAGGCTCCTGGTGTATGATTACATGCCCAATGGCAACCTTGCAACACTCCTCCAAGAGGCATCCCACCAAGACGGCCATGTCCTCAATTGGCCAATGCGCCATCTGATTGCTCTAGGCATAGCCCGTGGTTTAGCCTTTCTGCACACATCCAACATGGTTCATGGAGATGTCAAGCCCCAAAACGTTCTATTTGATGCTGATTTCGAAGCACATTTGTCAGACTTCGGCTTGGATCGTCTCACAATTGCAACTCCAACAGAAGCTTCCACTTCAACTTCAGTTGGCACACTGGGTTATGTATCCCCAGAAGCAGTTCTAACAGGGGAGGCCACCAAAGAATCAGATGTCTACAGCTTTGGCATTGTCCTGCTTGAACTACTCACAGGAAAGAGACCAGTTATGTTCACACAGGATGAAGACATTGTGAAATGGGTCAAGAAGCAGCTTCAAAGAGGCCAAATCACTGAACTTCTAGAGCCAGGGTTGCTTGAGCTTGACCCTGAATCTTCAGAATGGGAAGAATTCCTCCTCGGAGTCAAAGTTGGGTTACTTTGCACAGCTCCAGATCCTCTTGATCGACCAACCATGTCCGATATTGTGTTCATGCTTGAAGGTTGTCGTGTAGGCCCTGATATTCCCTCGTCGGCCGATCCCACCTCTCAACCTTCACCAGCATAAACTAAACAACCCGAAATCCCAAGCTTTTTTTTTACTTTTCCTTTCTCATGAAAACTTTTTTAACCATTTTTTTAGTTTCAGAAAGCGAATGTAACACTAGGGTGAAAATTTTTTTCTTCAGTTAATTCTTCTTGTTCTATTTGCTTTTTCTCCTTTGCAACTTTTCTTCTTTTTACAACTGTAGCCAATGCATCTTTTAATGCCGGGCATGGCGGAAAGTGGGGTCTACTGAGAGATTGAAGTAAAAAAGTTCAACCCTTCCCAGTCAACGAAACAGACACACGCTCAGTTCAAGAAGTCCGAAAGTAGACAACAACCGTTGAGGCCCACATGGGTGGTTCGCGCCAAACGCGAGAGGTTTGGTCTGCCCTGGATTTGTCACGTGGCACAATGAAAATTTTAGCCGTTAAACTGTAGATTCCGAGATGTACAACCTGGAAAAAGAGTTAAAAAGAAAGAAAGTGTTCTTGGATTTTGGTGTTTAGTGTAATAACAAAGCTGGTTTTTGACTCTCGTGATGCCACGTGGGGATCTTATGTGACCCTGAGATTTTTCATTGTTCAGACATGGCAATGGCGGAAAAAGCTGATGAAGAAGACGACAGGGACCCAAAATTTCAGGGTCCCACTGGAACTGAAGGAATCGGAAAGTGACTGTGACAGACGGGGAAATGAAACAATGGCTCACTGCCCTCAATTACTTTTTGAACTTTCTCTGTGGGTCACCAACTTCATTGAGTGAAATTAAATTGTTATCTTGATTTGTCAATTCTTGAGCATTGTTTGATTGTAACGAAAGAAACAGATGCACTACCAACTACCTGTTTCGAATTCAAAATTTTCCAGGATTAATGCCTTCGTTCACTCCCTCGATTCCAGTTTTCTTTTGGCTCTTCTGCTCGTAAATCAAAGATGGCTGCTTGTGCACGGCATATCGCATCCAACAATATCTCGATTTGGAGTAAAACTATCTAATATTATATTCGAATTTAATTTAATTTAAAATTTTAAAATTAAATATTCAATTAAAATTCGATCAAATTTTATTTTTAAAATTTAAATTCGATTTAATAAAATATTTGAACGATTCGAATATGGCTTAATAGACTTAAACATAAATTTTTAATTTTTAATTATATATTATGAATGTAAAATAATAAATAAATATTATAATATATTTTTTTAATATTTTAATATATTTCAAAAAATATTAAAATATATATTAAAAAAATTTAATTAAACTCACGAATCATTCAAACCGAATATTAAGACTCAAACTCAGGTCAATTTATTACATAAATAGCTCGAGTTTAACTAAAAAAAAATTAAATTTAAATAATCATCGAATCGAATTCAAATAACTTAACTTGTTCACACTTTTAATCTTGACACTAGATCGAGACGTTACCGCTTGCTTGCAGACTGGCTGACTGGCCAGGCCAACAACCCGAAACAACCCCTGGACCTGAAATTGAATTAATCTAAAACAGGAAACTAAGAAACAAGCAAAGATGGGAATTAAAAATCCAAAATAATGACATGGAGAATATGACAATGGATTGAAAACCCAAATCCAGAACACTGACCGTTAAGGGTCCTTCTCTGATAATTATTTTAATACAGTGGCTTCGTTTTTGTATTCCTTTTTCTTGGATGGTGCAGGTTTCAGGGAACAGACAGGATCCAATTGAGTTATAATACTGTCCAACTGGGGACTGGGGGGAGATTATAATGTTGTTGGTCATGTTCTTCGTGATGCGGTTTTGCTTGGTGCGAAATCAATAACCAAGCAACTTAAACTCCCCATTGTCTCCGTTAATTACAAAGAAAATGTTCTAATCAAGGCAAGCAAAAGCACTCAAAATGCATTATTATCTGATCTAATCAAGGTTTCTAATTTTAGTGCATTTGTGGGCAACAATGAAACAAATTTGTATATGGTCCCCAATGTTGAAGTTTTATTGCATTTAAAAGGTATGTTTGAGGTTTTGTGTACTCTTTATAAGGACATTTCAATAAATTGAAGCTTTGAAGATAAATGGTTTCTTCACATGGTACATTACTTGCTATAATTTCATTTATTTCTTCTTGTTTAAAATTCCATTTAGATGACCGGCATAATGTAATTAGAAAGAAACGATATTGATCTTCCTGTTTATGATATTATATTTTGAGTTAAATTTGAGAATGTTGAGATGAATATTGTTGTATTTGAGAATAAGCATACAATTAAAAAAGACAATTTGATGCACAAAACTTTCACTTTGTGAGGTCTAAAGAGGATCATATGCATGTAACTTTATCTCTGCATTAACAGAAAAGTTGTTTCTAGTTAAACCTATAATCTCAAGTCACAAAAAATCAACTTTTATTGTTACATCAAAATTTCCCTCTAAAATGCATTCTATTATAGTTTAACCATGTATTTTTGTACTACAATAGAAAGCATTTTAGAAGGAAATTTTGATGTAACAATAAAAGTTGATTTTTTGTGACTTTGAGATTATAGGTGATGTGGACTAGGTCAATTATTACTGGGCTTTTCTATAAGTCAAGCTAAAGACAATTAGGCCGAATAATAATTGAAGCCCAAGAGGAAAGAGGACTCAGAAGGCCCATAAATGATCCACTAGATTATTATTTAAGTTGTGGGTCTAAAAGGTAATTACGCGCGAAATCACTCCTATAAATAGGTCACAGGTATTATTTTTAACTTTAAGTTCTATTTGCCTACGAAAACCCTGTCTGACTTAAGCATCGGAGTGCGCGCGCAGGGGAAAACCCCTGCCCCCCCTGATGGTTTTCTCTCTTGCAGAATTCTTGAAGACAAACTAACACGAAGATCGAGGATTTGTCATCAGCAAACATTTATTGTTGTTTTTGGCAAAAACAATTGGCGCCGTCTGTGGGAAATCTTACAAAAAAGCCATAAAAAAATAGTGAAAGACGATATGCGGAAGACCAGATATGTAGGCTGCGAAAGGGTGCACAAGTTACGCAACAAAATAGTCTGTCACACGCAAAGATTCACACCACAGAATATCTGTCGCGCGCGAGGTGCATGCGATAGAGTCATTCGCGCTCGCAAACATGCGACAAACCTTTAGCATGGCGAGAGAATAGCTCTCGCATTCGACAGGCTGGGCGAGAGAGTGGCTCTCGCATTCATGAGCTTGGGCGAGAGAGCCTTCCGCGTGGGCGACATGTAATCATTAAAATCATCAATGGCTGGCGAGAGAGTGGCTCTCGCATTCGTGAGCTTAGGCGAGAGAGCCTCCCGCGTGGGCGACAGGCTTTACTCCTCACTTCATTATGCTTCTTTGGTTCTTGAATATGGGAAATAATCTAAAAACTTCCGCAAGAGAGCCTCCCGCGTGGGCGACATGTAATCATTAAAATCATCAATGGCTGGCGAGAGAGTGGCTCTCGCATTCGTGAGCTTAGGCGAGAGAGCCTCCCGCGTGGGCGACAGGCTTTACTCCTCACTTCATTAAGCTTCTTTGGTTCTTGAATATGGGAAATAATCTAAAAACTTCCGCACATGGATTTTTAATTTTCTGTTGTTTCTTTTCTTTTTTTCCCCAAGAATCAAACAGATAATTGTTAGGACAAAAACATTATGCTACAAGACGGAATTGCAGAACTGAACATGAGCCAATTCATCCACCAATATCTCAGAAGTTACAATGGCAACCTGACGTCTCGTTCAGGCACCTTGAGCACAGTCCAAGAAAGCAAAACACCGTGGGGATGGCGCCTTGGTGAATTGGGGGTCGCAAATCTTTCCGGTGTTCTAGGGCAGTGCCTTATCTTTTTCAACACCTGCATCGCCAGTTTTTGTAGGAGCCCCATTGGACCAATATCTCAGAAGTTACAATGGCAACCTAACGTCTCGTTCAGGCACCTTGAGCACAGTCCAAGAAAGCAAAACACCGTGGGGATGGCGCCTTGGTGAATTGGGGGTCGCAAATCTTTCCGGTGTTCCAGGGCAGTGCCTCATCTTTTTCAACACCTGCATCGCCAGTTTTTGTAGGAGCCCCATTGGAGAAACGTAAAGCTACTGTTCTATTTGCTTTGGCTTGGATAGGTGTTCAGAGGACAGCAGTAGTTCCATTCAAGCGAGTGAAGCTCTTGATGCAGAACCAGAACGCGATGATCAAGTTAGACCTTGGAACGATGTTGAGATTCTAGCGGCAAATGGTCTAATGTCGGCTGCAAATCTGATTCTTGTTTATCCACTTTTTTATGCTGGAACACGCATGGCGACCGACGTCAAAACTACCAGCGGCAGAAGACAGTTTAATGGCATAGTCGATGTCTACAGAAAAACACTGAAATCAGATGGCATTACTGGATTGTACCGTGGATATAGTGCTTCACTTGCTGAAACTTTTATGCAGTCAACGATATATGATGCATTAAAGCCATTCCAACAGATATGTTTGCACCATTTGCTAAACAGTAATTTCGCCATGAAACTTCCAGCAGAGTTGGCTTGATTGTACAGTGAAAACAAAAAAAAAGGGTTACAGGAAAAATAAACCACTCCTTTACTCTCGAAGTTTGAGGCTTGAATCTTTCTACTTTTGATCAAAAACCTGAAGATTGTTTCCTTTTTTGGCGTATTTATTGTTCATCTAGCTGCTGTTCATGCTTTTGCTTCCTGCCACCTCAAACCCAAGACACCATTGTTTGTACAACAAAAAACACTGCACTGAAATTCCATCCGAGCCTACGTAACCCTGAAGTGACAGAAACCCAATGATCATTGAAAACTTCAGAGCCAAGGTCAGTTTTCTGGCTTGCAGTAGGTCTTGGATAATTCTTTGGAAGAAGTCGATAACTAGGAGTGCACCGTTCACAGTTAGAAAGGTCAGCTTCATTAATGGGTTTTCCCATATATTTATCCTTGCTGGAAAATAAAGAAATCTTATGACTTTCTGCATCTTTATTGCCAAAGGAATTTTTATCAATTCTATCAATGGATCAATCCAGCTTTTGTTACAAGGCCTGCTCTAACTGTGAAATGCCCATTCCTGAAACCTCCACATATTCTGTTTGCAACAGTAACAAATGCCATGGTCGCCGTTCTTCCGTCTTCTTTTCATCGTAGCAACTGACGCAAAGGTCTTCAACGTTATATGTTTTGACAAGGCGGCCAAGATTATCTTCGGTTGTTCCGCTCAAAACTTTTTTCGACTTTGCAACTAATCATCCTTGTGCCGCAAAGGATGCTAGTAATGCTTTGATGGGGGAAGTGTTCAAAGTCACTTTAAACAAACCAAAAAGAGGTAGAGCAGACCATCTTCGCATGACAAATGTTGTTCTTTTGGGGTCAGCTTTTCAGCCGGTAATTAAGACCTTGGAAGAACTATACGGAAATAAAGCTGCATAGTATTCTTAAGTTCAACGCAAAGCTTCTGCGATATTTTAGACTAGGTCGAGTTTCTGGCAGGTATAAAGTATTTATGAGGATTTGATAGTTTAATGCACATTAAACCCACGCCAGAATCTTACTTTCACTGCTCCCAGCGATCATTACTACGGCTTCCCGTCCCGCTTGACACAATACCTTAAGTGCTCCAGGTTTTCACTGGGAGCAGGGAAGAGGGTACCTATTACGCGACCTTGAACAGAGGCTGGCGCAACACTGGAATATAGCTTTTCTTTACGTTAACCCCAAGGACATATTCCTAAATGTCACATTTCTGATGGGAATATCTTTGCTACCGTGTATACAAACAGGAACACGGACTCCTTGACCATGTATTCCAATGAAACTTATGTCCTCTATTATTGGGAGGGCCTTTGGGTCGAAATCATGGTCAGGGTGCTTGTTGTAGTCTGTCTTGATGACAATTCCAACTCGGGTGTTATCAAATGTCAAGTTTCGGTAGGTTATACGTCTAACATATCCACCTCTTCCAGCAGCATTCTTGATTCGAATGCACGCCTGGAACTCTAGACAAGGAGATTAGATACCCCACCGGACATCTCACTGCCTATTGATACTCCAGCACTGACCACAGAGCGAACAATGAGGTTTCTCAAGTTGAATATGAAAATATAGCTGCAAAGTCATACTTAAACAACTGCTTGTGTGAGCAACAACACTGAGAAGAAACTGCTGATTTATGTTCTACTTTACACCAGTTGTCTAAATTTCCAAGCATTATTAGAAGTAATGTGCAATGACTCCAGATAGAAGGGAAACAAAAAGAAAATAAACAACTCCCATGTCGATCGAAGAAGGATTCTAGTGGCTACCGTGTGTTGATTCTTCAACAAAGCAGAATGCACCAATATAATTGGATCTTCACGACCGATGAAACAAATTTTTGCATTGCTGAGTGGCCGATCATCTAAGCCGTGAGATTCTGAGCTTTTCGGAGCTGAAAATAACTGACTTTCTTAGGAAATACTTACAGGGTTGCGCCCATTATCTCTTAGTTGGTCGTCACGATCCTTTGTTTCATCATTTTCTTTGCTAGGACTCCCACCAGTGCCATCTTTTGGGATGCTCCGAACCAAATCTGGCTGAGCTTCTACTCCAACTCATCTCAGGTTGACTTCATCTAGGTGGGAAAGAAATGGGAAATCACCTCCTGTTTTCAGATAAGCTCGCCTTGCACCTAGGTACCTTTCAGTGAGCTGATCTTTGAGTTGCTGAGGAATTACAGTATAGTCGTTTGTCTTCAAGGCGTGTATGAAAACCATGCCAATTAAAAAGCTATCAGCGAAAGCTTATCCTTCTCCTTCAAGTATTAAGAACTAAGAAATCGTCTTGTGCTTTAAAACATTTCTATAGCCATGCAGCAGGCGGTGGCATATCGACACCGGTATTTTTTCTTCCTCCTCATGAACTAAATCGGATGCTACCTCCAACAACGGGCGAATGCCGACTCCAAGACCACTTATGCTTATGCCGACTCGGATCTTTCCTTTGCTTCTCTTGAGCCAAATGTGGCCTTCTAGGGGTGTGGCGAATCTGGCCAAGGACGAGTCGAAAAAAACATTGATAGATACGGAATGGGAGATAGAGACCATCTTTTCTACTTCTCCTTGTCGAGCTTAGCAAAGAAGCTTGGTTTCCTAAAAAAAAAAGACGCAGCCTATTGATTGGATGCAAGGCCAGAAAAGTCCCTTGCACATTATTATAGTCTTCACTGACCAAGCAAGGGACATGCGGGTGGTAGCAGATTTGAGGTACCCTCATATTATGCTTTCGATTTTCTTGTCCATTCTAACAGTTGTGATCGTATTAGGCAGATGTCCGAGGTAGGCACTAGCCACTGTCATGTGAGGCAGCAAGCCAGGGAGAGCTTGGTTCGATCGAAAACAACTTGTGGTAAGCTCGTGAAGGTAGATTGCTGGTATCGAGGCACGACTTAGTGCACAATCCATGGTTGACAGCAGAACATCCCAGCACTCGTACTTTACAGATTTTTCAAAGACAAAGACTTGGAATGGTACTGGTGGTAAACATTTGCTATTATTGTTTTAACATTTGCTGCAATTATATTGTTGCTTATTCCACTTAATTGAAAATACTACATTATGAAACGAAAGGCCAGTTATTTTTATCTGTACTATGATAATCCTCCATGTTTGATAGACATTCTTCAGGAATAGAAGAAGAAAAAAACAAAAGCTGGCCGAAGACGCGAGACGGGCAAAAATAAGTCCCTAAGCGAAAAATACGCGAGACGGGCACAAATAAGACCCTAAGCGAGAAGAAGACGCGAGATGGGCACAAATAAGTCCCTAAGCGAAATATGCGCGAGATGGGCACAAATAAGACCTTAAGCGTAAAGAAGACGCGAGACGGGCACAAATAAGTCCCTAAGCGAAATATGCGCGAGATGGGCACAAATAAGACCTTAAGCGTAAAGAAGACGCGAGACGGGCACAAATAAGTCCCTAAGCGAAAAATGTGCGAAACGGGCAAAAATAAGACCCTAAGCGAGAATAAGACGCGAGACAGGCAAAAATAAGTCCCTAAGCGAAATATGCGCGAGATGGGCACAAATAAGACCTTAAGCGTGAAGAAGACGCGAGACGGGCACAAATAAGTCCCTAAGCGAAATATGCGCGAGATGGGCACAAATAAGACCTTAAGCGTGAAGAAGACGCGAGACGGGCACAAATAAGTTCCTAAGCGAAAAATGCGCGAGACGGGCAAATCAAAAGTCCCTAAGCACAAAAGGGTACGAGACGGGCAAAACAAAAAGTCCCTAAGCAAAAAAGGGGTGCGAGATGGGCAAAAACATCTCTAAACAAGGTACGTTACAATTTTATCATATTACATTTAACACATTATGTTGGCACCTCGGACATAAACGATATTATATTCTAACAAGTCCTTAAGCGGATAGTACGCAAGGCAGGACCAATACTCCAGTAAAAGTTTTTCTTTGGACACAAAAAGTTACAAAGAAAAACTGGGGGAGCATACAGTATGCAGGTTGCGAGGTATGGTGCGAGGTACGTTACAATTTCATCATTGGATACGTACTACAATTGATTGACAAAGTGCATTTAAACATTTTATATTGGCATTCCGGATATAAAAGTGATGTTATATTCTTATCAATTCTATGAAGTCCCTAAGCACAAAATGGTGCGAGATGGGCAAATTCAAAAAGTCCCTCAGCAAAAAATGTGCGAGACGGGCAAATAAAAAGTCCCTAAGCACAAACGGTGCGAGACGGGCAAACCAAAAGCATGAAGCGAAAAATGCGCGATGTAGGCTACGCATGCACTTAAAGCGAAAAGTGTGTGATGTAAGTCAGGCATGAAGTGCTTGTGCTTGAAGCGGTAATTGAGCGGCATAAGCCACCTATGTAAAAGAACTTGAAGCAAAAAGTGCACGAGGAAAGTCTGATTATTACGTGAGACCAATACAAGGTAAGTGTGTAGTTGCTTCTGTAGATGAGGTTAAAAATGGGCTGATCAGTTTGTAAAAGATTAAGCTATTTCACAAAAACTGGGGAGCACTTTAGATTAACTTCTGCCTCAAAAGGAGCATCGATACTAACAGGTGCCCAAGCATGTACGCCCTGAGGTGCTATAATTATCTAAATCATCTTCGTCCAAGCCTGCGAGAACCCGACCATATCGGGTCGACGAAAAGGCTCTTAAGGGCTGATAAGATCAGATAGATCTTTATAAATGTCTATCCTCAGAAAAGGTTCCAAAGCCTCAGCATCTAGATCAAGCTTCAACCAATCAAGAGCATGCCGAATACAAACCACATCTGATGAAACCAGATAACAACATATGCATCCGCTTATGGCACTTCTTGACGATGTGCCCTCATGGCTTTAACCCAGATTCGGTTTTCTTCCTCTTGGCTAATAGAAGGCACTTGACAAAAGAAATGATGACACGAAGTCGTTTCTGCTACAAATAATAATGAAGTTCACTAGTTAAGCCCTCAAGTGAAGATGAAAAGATTCTTGTGATAATCCCAGGAAGAGGGCAGCAAAAGAATTTGAAAAGCCCATTCTTTATATACTCTTTCACAAGGTAAACCTTGTAAAAGAGTGGGGAGCAATTGATGTGGACTAGGTCAATTATTACTGGGCTTTTCTATAAGTCAAGCTAAAGACAATTAGGTCGAATAATAATTGAAGCCCAAGAGGAAAGAGGACTCAGAAGGCCCATAAACGATCCACTAGATTATTATTTAAGCTGTGGGTCTAAAAGGTAATTACGCGCGAAATCACTCCTATAAATAGGTCACAGGTATTATTTTTAACTTTAAGTTCTATTTGCCTATGGAAACCCTGTCTGACTTAAGCATCGGAGTGCGTGCACAGGGGAAAACCCCTGCGCCCCCTGATGGTTTTCTCTCTTGCAGAATTCTTGAAGACAAACTAACACGAAGATCGAGGATTTGTCGTCAGCAAACATTTATTGTTGTTTTTGACAACAACAATAGGTTTAACTAGAAACAGATTCTCTGTTGATTTTAAATTCAGTTCCTTTTTTCCAAAAAAAAAATACATGGTTAAATTAGTTTTGTCAACCTTAATATGTAATAATTCTTGCTCTCCTCAAACCTAAAAACCACTTTTGTATAGTGCCAATGTCTTTTTTGCACCCAAAAGGGTATAATTAGGCAGAGCAAAGTAAATCTCAAGAGGGAATGTTTATCTAACTACTATATAAAGCTCAAAAGTCTTTTCTTTCACCTTTCATCTTTTGCTGAGATTGAGAGGCATCTTCATTATGAAAAAGTAGGGTATCCAATCCCTGTGCCTAGAAATAACATTTCATGAACATTGCTTTGCTAGCAGTTGAGTTATATTAAGTCGCGTCCAATTCTTCTTTTCTTGAACATTTTTCCTTGTAATACTCTAAAGGAGAGGACATCTGGACTTGTCAATCAATTTATTCTGCATTAATTGAAGTTGTGCCCACATGACCTAACTTGCTTTAGCAGTACCCTAGCCTAGGGCTCAAGTTGACATAGGTTGGGCCTGACAGCTTTACAACTATAGGCTATAAAGTATTATTAAATATATCTGTTAGAAAAGATCGGTACATTCTTACAAACCAAATAAAAACAGTGTAAATTTAAAAGATCAAATCTAAATGGAAGTAAAGCCCAAGTCCAAACACCCAAGTTTGAAGTGATTCAAAGATAAAAAGACCACTAAAATCCCATGGTTAAAACATATAAAAACCCATAGTTAAAACGCATATGTTCATATAACGTAAAATACGATTTTTTTTTTTCAAATTCCATGTCACTTTTTCAACTTCAAGGTTCAAATCAAGTTTATGTCCTCTTTATAACTCCATTGATGGCAATGGAGTTATACATGGCAGACTCATTGTTTACAGTATTAACTGTGAAAAGCTCCGAAAGTACAAAGAGAAGAACACGATGAACAAAGTTTCAATAACCAAAAAGAGAAGAGAAAAGAAGAGAACATGGAAATTTTATGCTTGATTCTTGGTTCAGAAAAACTAGGAAATCTTATGCTTCTTGCTATAACCAGACCGTTGTGTATCGTCAAGGTAGCAAAGCAGTCATAAATGTTGCTAAAACCAGAAAATCATGGACTTATGATATACTTAACAAACTGAACATGCTTCAAGCATCCAGATTTAGAAAGAGAAACAGAGAAAAGAGAAGCTGAGAGTGCAACCTCATTATTGCATTGCCAATAGCAAGATGATCAGAGACAGAAATAAATGGTCTTTACATTACACTGAGCATACATGTAGATTACAGCAATAGGCAACGAAAAAATTTGAAAGAGGATTTATTTCAAATTAAAACTATCTTCTAATCATACAAACAGCAAGGAACCACTTAAAGCAAAATCATGAATGAGTTCAAAATAACAGCTAGACAAACGTTTTAAACTGCAGCATGCTAGCGGCAGGAACTGGAGATAACCAAGTTTCACCAACCAGCAACAACCCAAGTCGCAGAACCTTGCACTCTATTCGGCTCGGGATTGACCAGCCCGGGAAGAGAGGATGATGCCAACAATGAGTCCATACAAAGCCAAAGCCTCAGCGAAAATGAGAATAAGAATCATTCCAACAAAAAGCTTTGGCTGTTGGGCATTGGCTCTGCAAATAAATACACAGAAAAACTAAATCAAACAAGGCACATTCTCACAACTACAATGAATCTAGAAACCGAAGATAAACCAAAAACCTTTCGCAATAAAATTGATGCACATAAATATACAAGGAAGTAACCAAGAGAAATGAACAATGATTGTACCACAAGTCTGCAGTCATTGGCAAGTGGCAACAACTCAAACTTCCCCGCAGGAGTCCAAAAGACTTTTGAAGAAATTTTTTCTTCTTCTCAATGCTTTGATCTCCATAACATTTTACTTACTATAATTGAATCCAAATAAACTACATTTTATGTAACAACTAAAACGTAATATTCAAACTATCCAGATTCAAATTAACTCAACTAGAAGAATTCGACAATCATCAGAATTTCTAAGCGAAAAGCCACGCATATGCTCACTGTTATTATGACAAATATTAATGTAATTCCATCGGTTGCAGCCAAATCCTGAAATAAAAATGCCCTCTGGATATTTATCTTGATAAACAAGACTATTACAGAATTTACTAAGCCCCAAATTCAATTGCTTTGACTACTATAATCAGTTAAAGAAATCTTTACAGCAAAAGGACAGAGAATAGAATCCGAAAGCAGACAACATTTCAATTTAAAGAATTGAAGAGGCAAATACTGAAAACAAACGATTACAAGCGAATTAGACAACAATACCTGACGCCAGCATCGCCGACGATTCCAATAGCCATGCCGGCAGAGAGACCAGCGAGGCCACAAGCGAGACCCGAGGAAAGATGAGCATAGCCATCGAAAAGGTAGTAAGATTTGGCCTTTGGGTTAATCCCAGTACTTATAATAACCGCAATAATCAGCCCGTAAATACCTAAAACTCCAGCCATAACAACGGGGACGATGGATTTCATAACCAGCTCTGGCCTCATCACTCCCATTGATGCCACTCCGACACCACTCTTCGCCGTCCCGTACGCAGCTCCCATACCTGAAAAACATACCAATTGAATAGAAAATTTAGCATCGACCAAAAATCGAAACTTTTGGAGTTAGGGTTAGCTTTTTACAGGAGAAAACCAGGGCAGCAGCTGCGCCGAGAAAGCCAAAGAAAGGAGCAGTTTCATCGCCGCTGAACGTAGACGACATTTTACTTTCCCAAAATTTTCACCGACGATTTGAAGAGATTTCGGGATCTTGATCGGTGGATTTCTTCAGCGATCAGAAACAGAGAGACGAAACCAGGAAATTTCCAAGTGGACCTACGCTAGCGTGATAGTCGTGCCATATTATTAAAAGTAAAACGTGTCTTGGGCCCTATCTTGTATGCAAAAACAAAAACTGTACTTTCATGGGCTATTGTCAATGGATTAGAACATATCTTGGGCCTCTATTGCGTGAAGAAAGACAAAGACTAAACTAGGTTGAAGTTTCACCAGTTTATAAGTATCGAAGGGATCTGGTTTGCTTCAGCCTTCGCCCTTCAATGCCTTACACAATCTTCTAACAAACAGATCAATGACTGATTTGAAAGCTTTTTAATCCAATGTAAGAACTCAATGATAATGTTTAACAGTTCTCTTTCAAGGGTTGGAAAATGATAGAATCAGTTTCCTGTTATTACAAAAAACAGAACCATCTTACATTTCAGTAAGCTAGTCATATTATCAAACCGAAAGGAATTATGGACAATACTAGATCTAGCTGATTTATAATATATACTTCAAAATTTGTCTCTTGGAACTAGTAAACAAAAGGAAGAATTGCCCGCCGGTTAAGTGGATAGTCCTCAAACTTCTGGAGGTACCACCGGTGGGTTTCTGCTGCAGCAAATGAAAGATTAGCCACCTGAAACAGTCACCACATATGACTTATACAGTGTTGAGCTAGAGGGAACAAAATCATGAAGGGGTGTAGTTAGGAAAAATGGATAAGGGAGTCGAATGTACCACAAATACCAGAACTAGCCAAATAGTAATGTCGGCTCCTCCACTTGCAACCAATAGACCAGCATATATTATCTGTGCAGAAGAAAGGAAGTAATGGTCAAAACTCCAACAACAAGCAAGTCATATAGCAAAGCATCCGAAAGAGGCAGAGAGAAAGAGAATCACCATCTCAGCTAAATAGTGTGGACTTGAGACAATGTCAAACCAATCACCATGTGGAATCACATATTCAGCAGTTTGATCTCTGTGTTCTCTAAGTGAACCCTGGTTCAAAGCTTGTAAATCAGCATCTGGATTTGCATATGCTACAAACCATAGATCATTTTGTTCCATTCGAAAAAAATTATTAAAAAATCCTTGTTTTCACCCCGTCTTGTATATAGATTGTAAAGTTTTGAATTTTCAAAAGTTCTCTCGATTTTTCAGTTAGAAAGAGGTCAAGCCATTGATTTACACAGAAGAAAACACTTACAAGAATTGCATGACAATAATACTGATGGAGCCATCCCCAAGCAAATATAGCAGCACCTGCCCATTGCCACCATCCAAGCCTTGTTATAGGCTTCACATATCCCCGCAAATCAAAATCTGTAATCGACAGCATAGCTTGGCGTTCAACATTAAATTCGGCCACTTGATCAGCTGCAAAATTAAAGGCCTCCAGTGCACAAAACGTACAGAGTGACAGAGGTGCTGCCATATAAAAACTGCCAATGCAATCATCATACAATCAGAACTATATGCAATCTACATTTTTAACCAATGATTACAAGGAAAGTTAAGGATATCAACTGCAAGCAATTCGAGAGGCCTTGAAACTAATATTCAATGTAAAAAATTATCATGCTTATGCATCAAATAACCATATTAACTTCTATTTAGAACTTCCTTGTACAAAATTGCAGTCAATCTTCCAAATACTATCCAAAATATCACAATAAAATTTAGAACTGAAACATATTAATTACTAACTTCTATTTCTTATTACCAGCTTTCTCATCTCTATGTCACAAGCTTCGATCAACAAAGAATCACACAATTCAACAATTGCAATTTGTAAGGAAAATGAACTGATCAAATGTGTTCATAAACTCACTAGAGACCAGTTAAGTATCCAAAAACGTGCATTCGAGCAGAAGAACTATAGTTGAAAACATGAAAGGTCTCATAAAGACGCCTCAGGACATGAACATCCATCAACAACAACAAGAACACACATTTCCAAACATTGAATCTGTCTTCAGCGGAGGTAAAACGAGACTTATGCACGGAAAAGACATGTGACCCTCCAGCTAAGTGAGTTGCAGCTGCAGAGTAACTCAATGACTCAGCAGTCAAAGGTGCAACTTTGTATGCAAAGTACCAAGTCCCCATCAACAACATTGTAGTCCAAACCACAGCCAACAAATAAAAGTGCAGAAAGAAACTCTGCGGAACAGTGAACTTCTACACTAGCACAAAAACCAAAAATCAAAATAAATTGCTTGAAGAATAAAATTCGATGGGAATTTGCTTACAAAGATGGGAAAAAAAATAAAAGAGTTGGTTCTTACATGGGATGAAGACGGCATAATTTTGCCCCTCTTGGCAAAGCCTAGTAGAAGAGTATGAAACGAATTGAGACGTGAAGAAGGGAGTGAAGCGATGAGGATAGGAAGAGTTCCGGCTATCCATCCCGCTCTCAGAACCCAAATAAGGCATGTTTTGATGGCGTTCATTGACTGCAAAGTAAAGGCTTCCATCAAAACTCCAAGTATTTCCATTTTTCAGCATCAAACGAGAACAGAGTTGCAGTCGCCGTCGGCGAGGAGAGGCAGATGAGGGTTGGGGCACGATCTTGTAACGTGTCAACAACGTGGCGTGAGAGCATAAAACTGGGTTGGAGATTTGGGCCTACTGTTGAACAAAGAAACTTACTGCGGGTTATCTAAGGCAGCCCAAAGCTCGAGTTGGTCCCCTGATTGAAAGGAGAAAAACCTGGCCTATATGCCCTTATTGGGCCATTCTTAAGGCTGCCAGAGTTAATAACAATAAAAAATTATCTCATGCAATAATCCATAAAATTCTATATAAAATTGCTCATATGATGATTAATGAATGGCTTTATTTCTTATTTTCAATTCGGAAAAAAGGGTATTTTATAAAATAAAATTATAAATGTTGAAATTCAATTTTTCTCACATCTTTAATAATTTTTTTGAGATTAATTGATGTCAAGATAGTAAAATCATAAGATTTGGAATATCAAATTTGTCATATAAAAAAAAAGAATCAAAGAATATTAGAATTTAGAATTTGGAGCACATTCCGATACTCAAATAAACAAAGTTTTTGAACAAGAGAAAAGCAATATAAAAAACTGATGATTGTGTGTAAATCCCACCCTTTTCTTCTCCAAGAGATTGAACTTATTTGTGAACTTTGAACATCATGCAACAGTTCTCTCTTCTTAATTCTCCAGTTATCTAAACTAAGAATGCATGTCGGGAGGAACAATTAATTCATGCAAATGCCAATCAACAAATGGGTAATATGCAAGTGATGAGAAAGGAAACTACACACTTTTTCTCAATCAACAACCTTGAAAATTCATTGGATTAGAGTCAAGCGTGCAGGAATGCTTAACATCTAATGCATTTTGATTAAATTTAGATAAAAAGAGAGTTTTTACATGATTCCATTGTTCTTTCATCATTGTTTTCAGTAAAACTTGTACATCACAAAACCTAATCGTTAATTTCACAACCTAAAACAACCTCAAAAGCTCGACTTTTAACTCAACCTCGATTCATCGATTGTACTTATTGAGCAGACTGTTATAATGATCCATGGCGGGTGAGTAATCTCAAGTGTTTACTTTTGATGGGAAAATGCAAAACCCTTTTTGTGCACAAGTCATGGAAGGAGCCACACGTTCGCTTGGGGAAATCATGCAATTTCTCAAGCCAAGTAAAGAGGTTTTGGGGCCTTGGCGGGACAGGGTTAAGTATGCAAAAGGAAGCTTCCCCAAGGAAATGCATCAATGGTGAAATAATTATAGGAATAATGTGGAGAAACCATCCAAGTGTTATCCACAAACTTTTGTTTGAGGAGTCCATTCTGCTCTTACAGCATTTGAAATGAGCATACTCTTATAGTGTGGATATGGATGGAAGATCAAACGAAGAAAGTTTTCATGAAATGTCATCACAATAGCTTGATGATCATTACCATGGCCATGATATTGGCCTATTGCCTTTGCTTTTGATTTCAATGATGGCTCCATCAATTTTTAGAAATAGCAAATAGCTAAGGAAAGACTATTTATGGACCATGATCAAAAGCCTTAATAAAATCAAGTAATCCTTCACTAATGCCGACACTTGAAAAATCACCAAATAATTGATCAAAAATAAAATATAACATGTTTAGTTTAATTTGAATTTAAGATCACAAAAAACTTAATATGTAACCGATGTCGAATGACACCTCTTTAATGGGGTTCCATCACCACCATCATATGCAGACAGAGACATAACTTATCACGTGACAAACTTGAAATGGTAATAGACAAAAATTACAAAATAGAATTTAGGTATTAATACAATGATAGATATTCAACCGAAAATCAATTGGCACTATGTAGAGAAGCTTAAGTTAAATATAAAACTACAAAAAACACAATATTTAAGCCATGTAAAATAACACTAACTATTAAGAACGGAATAAAGGTAGGTAGAGGCCAGACAACAAGAATCACACCTTTTTGATAAGCAAAGGCCAAATTGATCGTGACTAGATGATAATTCTATAATTTATAGAATTATCATGAATTTAATGATATAATTTATCTCTAAATCATTACTATTAGATTCAAATCCCTCATTTATCTGTTAAATTTCTCTCAATGATAGGAACTCCAATTGATAAAGAAGTCAAAGATGTAAAGGATTTCAGTTCCAAATTTCATTCAAACACAAGACTTTGTTATAAAGTTTCATGCATGGATATTTCTACTGGCTGCCAAGAAAGATAAATTGTTGCATTTATCTTTTATGAAGATAAATTATCAAGATGGACTTTTTGTTAAGGATAGAGATAAACAAGGGATCTGATAAAAGATAAATTTTCTTTGAAGATAAAGATCGAGCCCTAGCAGCCAAGATTTTGAGCTAATCATCATCCCCACTGCCTCTATAAATAGCCAGCTTCAGCACCATGAAGAGCATACAATCCTACTATGGGATATAGAGAAGTTTAGTTTTATTCTCTTTGTTTTAGTTTTCAAGTTTTCATCTAAATTTCTTTTGATTTTTATTTTGCAATATTTTAGAAGTTTTGATTTAAATAATGATTTTTTTTATTTTCACTTTCTTGCTATTTTAAATACATTAGTGTTTTGATAAAAAAATTTCTTTTGATCGTTTGAATAAAATTAGGGTGTGAAATTTTAGCACTTAGTAAGCAATTCACAAATTCAATCCTCGTGGGAACGATACTCTACTCATTACTTTATTACTCGCTACGGTCCGTACACTTGTGGTACACTCATCGAAAATTCGGTAACAAGTTTTTGGCGCCGTTGCCGGGGATTGAAGGATTTGTTTTGCTAATATTAATACCAAGCATACCTAGTTTTAAATCAAATATTTTCTTTTTCTTGTTCTCCCTCCTTGTTACTAATATCTTCTCTTGTTTTGCTTGTGAGGTATCGGCCTAGTGCATGGACTGTGCATGAGTCGTGCAAGGAGTGGTGAATTGGCTCCCCTTGACCCCGAAATTGAAAGGACTTTACGAAAAATCAAGAAGGAGAACCAAGAAGACCTTGTTGGAACAAATACCATGGAAGAACCAAATACCAAGGCTCTTCGAGATTATGTAATGCCTACAGTGAATGGATTCGAGATGAGCATAAGATATCCAACCATTCAAGCAAACAATTTCGAGACCAAACCAGCCATCATCCAAATGATCCAAACTTCTGTACAGTTTGGGGGTTCAATCAATGATGATCCTAATGCTCATCTGAAACACTTTTTACAAATTTGCTCTACTTTTAAGAATAATGGTGTTTCTGATGATGCGATAAGACTAAAATTATTTCCTTTTTCTCTCAGGGATAAAGCAATGGATTGGCTGAACTCATTGGCACCAGGATCAATCACAACATGGGAGGACTTAGTCCAGAAGTTCTTGGCAAAATTCTTCCCACCAGCCAAAACAGCTAAGATGAGGAACGACATCACCACTTTCATGCAACACGATTCAGAGTCACTTTATGACGCATGGGAGAGGTACAAAGAACTCTTGAGAAGGTGTCCTCATCATGGGATTCCAAATTGGTTGCAAGTGCAGATATTCTACATTAGGTTGATAAGCCAGACCAGAACTACTATAGACACAGCTGCAGGTGGTGCATTAATGAGCAAGTCTATAGATGATGCCTACAACTTGATAGAAGACATGGCTACAAACAGTTATCAATGGTCAACTGAGAGGCTTACACCAAAGAGAACAGCAGGTATGTATGAGTTAGATGCATTCACCACCCTTACCTCTCAAATCTCAACCTTGACCAAAAAGGTTGATTCTCTTGGAGTCAATCAACCACCCAATCCAGTCCATTCCATTCAAAACCCTTTCATAACTTATGATAATTGTGGAGGTAATCACTCTAGAGATAGGTGTCCTATTCGAGCCGAACAAGTCCAATATGTTTCCCATCCAAATAGGAACCATAACCCTTTCTTAAACACCTCTAACCCTGGCTGGAGAAATCACCCAAATTTGTCTTGAAATAATAATCAAGGGCAACCATCTAACCCAAGACCTACCTATCCTCCTAGTTTCCATACTCAACCACCACCACCACTTCCACATAATCCTTTACCACAAGTCCCACCACAAGAAAATAAGTCTTCCTTAGAAGAGATGTTCACCACTATCTTACAAAACCAAGCAGCTTCTATAAAGAACCTTGAAATTCAAGTAGGTCAGATTGCCAATGCCATTAGTAACCGTCCCCAAGGTACCCTCCCTAGCAATACTGAACCTAATCCATGAAGGGAAGAGCAATGTAAATTAATCACCTTGAGGAAAGGTAAAGAAGTGGGCTACATACCTAAAGAATCAGAGAAAGATGTTAGAGTTGAAGTCCAAGCAGAAGAAGAAGATAAGCAACAAAAGAACATTGAGCAGACTTCATCTCAATCTGGTAAGACCATTGAATCACCTCCTCAACCTATCCCTTTTTCTCAAAGATTCAAGCAAACAAGACAGATAGGCAGTTTGCTAAGTTTCTAGAGGTATTCAAAAAGCTCCACATCAACATCCCTTTCTCTGATGCATTGGAGCAAATGCCAATTTATGCCAAGTTCATGAAGGAAATCATCTCTAAAAAAAGGCAAATTGAGGATTTTGAAACTGTTGCTCTTACTGAGGAGTGCAACACCATTTTGCAAAGGAACTTACCACCTAAGCTTGAAGATCCAGGGAGTTTTACTATTCCTTGCACTATTGGTAACTTATTTTTTGATAAAGCTTTTTGTGATTTAGGTGCAAGTATTAATTTAATGCCTTTTTCGATTTTCAGAAAACTTGGACTAGGAGAGACTAAACCCCCAAGATAACACTCTAGTTAGCAGACCGATCTCTCAAGTATCCAAGAGGCATTATTGAGGATGTGCTAGTGAAGGTTGACAAATATGTCTTTTCAGCTGATTTTGTAGTGTTAAATATGGAGGAAAATCGTGAAGTCCCAATTATCCTTGGGAGGCCCTTTCTAGCAACAGGTAAGGCTCTTATTGATGTGCAAAAAGGAGAGCTCACCGTGCGGGTTAATGATCAGGAGGTAACATTTAATCTTTTCTCTGCAATTAAATTCCCAAGTGAGACTGATGATTGTTTTAAAGTGAATGAAGAAGAGAGTATAGTTCAGGGAATATTCATCAATCAACAACCTATGGACACCATAGAAGTAATTCTTGATGAAAAGAAGTCCAATTGTGTTGAGCCCAATGAGTTGAATGAATTCAGAATGCAAGCATATGAGAGTGCTAGACTCTTTAAGGAGAGAACGAAGAAGTGGCATGACAAGGAGATAGTGGAAAGACAATTTGAGCTGGGGCAACAGGTTTTACTCTATAATTCTTGTTTGAAGCTATTTCCAGGTAAGTTGAAATCAAGGTGGTCTGGACCATTCATTGTTACTCAAGTATTTTCATATGGAACTGTGGAAATAAGAGCTGAATTTTTAAAGGAACCATTTAAGGTTAGTAGTCAGAGATTGAAACATTATTGGGGAGGAGTAATCGATCGTGGAAAATCGATTACTTATCTTAATGATCCACCTTGAAGAATGACAGACATAGTCAGGCTAATGACTATAAATCAAGCGCTTCTGGAGAGACAACCCCAGCATTTTATTGCTTTCTTAGTTATTTCTCTTATTTCTTAGTTTAGATATTTCTTAGTTTAGATATTTCATTAGTTGATTGCTTTTCTTTATTTTATAGGTGTCAGAGTCTAAGTTTGGGGGAGCAAAAAGGAATTGGCAAGTTTTTCAGTTTGAGCTTCATTGAAAAAAATCAGGGGAGTTTTCTTTATCCTTTTCTTGAATTCTTGAATTTCTTATACATTGAGGACAATGTATGTTTCAAGTTGGGGGGAAGAGCAAAAATTTTTATTTTCAAAGATTGAGCAAAATTTTTTGTTTTCAAAATTCTGTGCTTTAAAATGGTTTTTACCTTGAAGTGATTATATGCTTGCTTGATAATTCTTGATATTTAACCATTGATTGAGAATGTTATGGCAAAATGAAATTCATGAATATGTGCAAAGTATGTGAATGAATTCTTTAGTGAATTATCTTTTTGATTGAGATTTTTCCAAAAATTGAATGCACCATGTTTCTTTCATTGAAGTCATGCATATTTAGAGAAGATTTATGTGAATAGGAATAAACAATAGTCTTTAAAGTTTGTTATTTGTCTAGAATTTGTTCTATCATCTCTCAAGGTGAAATCCTAGAACACACTTAGCTAAAGAGGTGATTTAGGCCATCTTTGGACCGTTTGAGCTTTTCAAGACTACCATGATATATTTTATCCTTAGTTACCCAATTTGAGCTTAAAGTAGACCTTCTTTCTTGTTTTACCTACATTAATAATTAGCCTAGGCTATAAAAAAAAATTTCTCATACCCCGTTATATGCATGAGGACTGTGTCAAGATGTATTTCGAGCTACGCATATATGGAAGAAATGGTGAAATTCAAAAAAAATGTTGAAAAAAAAAAAGAAAAAGAAAAAAAAGAAATTCAAAAAAAAAAAAAAAAAAAGAAATCAAGTTGGGGGAATTATTTTAAAGCTCTTAAAAAGTCTAAGAAAAAAATGCATGATTAGGGGTTAAGCCTAAAAATCCTATTTCTCTTACCTATTACCCTAGCCATACATTACAAGCTTATAAAGTCCTATTGATTTTTGGCTATGTGTGTCTACATTAGTAGAGAGAAGATGAGAAAAACAAACTTATGGAAGATAGCTATCTGGATTGCATTAACTGAAATGAAGAAACATTTACACACACAGAGAAAAATTCAGTTGAATTGATATTCTCTTTTGAATGAGTTTATATATATTTAGCTAATGTTTATGGATTTTCATGGAGTAGTAATGTTTTCAAAATCGTTGAGGAAATTAAAGGAAAATCATTCTTGCAAGTGTATTTGACCTTTAGGTACATTTCTTTTTATTTTGCTCGAGGACAAGCAAAAATTCAAGTTTTGGGGTGTGATAATTCTATGATTTATAGAATTATCATGAATTTAATGATATAATTTATCTCTAAATCATTACTATTAGATTCAAATCCCTCATTTATCTGTTAAATTTCTCTAAATGATGTAGGAACTCTAATTGATAAAGAAGTCAAAGATGTAAAGGATTTCAGTTTTACAAATTTCATTTCCAAATTTCATTCAAACACAAGACTTTGTTGATAAAGCTTCATGCATGGATATTTCTACTGGCTGCCAAGAAAGATAAATTGTTGCATTTATCTTTTATGAAAATAAATTATCAAGATGAACTTTTTGTTAAGGATAGAGATAAACAAGGGAGCTGATAAAAGATAAATTTTCTTTGAAGATAAAGATCAAGCCCTAGCAGCCAAGATTTTGAGCTAATCATCATCCCCACTGCCTCTATAAATAGCCAGCTTTAGCACCATGAAGAGCATACAATCCTACTAGGGGATATAGAGTAGTTTAGTTTTATTCTCTTTGTTTTAGTTTTCAAGTTTTCATCTAAATTTCTTTTGATTTTTATTTTGCAATATTTTAGAAGTTTGATTTAAATAAAGATTTTTTTTATTTTCACTTTCTTGCTATTTTAAATACATTAGTGTTTTGATAAAAAAATTTCTTTCGATCGTTTGAATAAAATTAGGGTGTGAAATTTTAGTACTTAGTAAGCAATTCACAAATTCAATCCTCGTGGGAACGATACTCTACTCATCACTTTATTACTTGCTACGGTCCGTACACTTGCGGTATACTCATCGAAAATTCGATAACACTAGAACCATTGCTCAGTTAGTCTGAGCAACATTAGCAAACAACAGGGATCTAACAAGTCAATTCACTCGCGTTATAATCGATGTGAATTGGACCCCCCACAATTCCAACCCCTGAAAGCTCTGAACTGATCGTGAACCATGGGGCAGCGCCCAGCAGCTCCCATTGTAAACCACCACCCTCTTGCCAGGACCCCCTCCGCTCACCTGTGTCCATCATTCTTTCCCAATCACTGGCCCATATTTGAGAGTTCCCTGTTGAGGAATGTGGCCTAATTAATAGCCGCCTATCCATCCAAATCAACCCTTGCAGTAAATTTCAATCCCCTGCTAACCCTTGTGCAAGACTTCACAGGCGGCCAACTAATGAACTTCTGACACATAACAAAAGGTAAAACACATGCGCCTGACTGCCTGAATGACTAATTGACTTCTTGTTTCCTGTTAGCTGCTGCAGCAGCTTCTTTTTCCCTAAAGCCTGGCCTGTTATCATTGGAAATCTCAGCCTGTCATTGTTCCATATCATTCATTCGTTGCGTCTTCGGTGATAAGCCTAAAAGAATGGAAACTTCAACCTTCAACACCACTACTTCTCTAGTCCTCTGTCACTGCATCTTTCTCTCACAATGATTCTAATATCAGAAACCCTCATGGTTTTACTACAATAGTGTTTGTTTGGGTGCAGCTTTCAATCAATCTCTAGCTTTTCCAGAATACGAATATAATGTATAAATTAGCCACAGGATATCCACCCTATCTCACTTTACTTCATTAATCCCAAAAATCTAGAAAAGTTTGGAACCAATTTCCTCCATATGGGTCTAAGAATTTTGGTTTTCAATTATTGTCCCCTTAGAGAAAAATGCATTATATTATACACATAAGAGTCGAGAAAAGTAACGTTTTCTTTCATTGTCAATACAACTGCTAGAGTTAACACCTACAAGGGCTGCAATCATGGCGGATGTCCCTTGAAAGAAGCTTGTGTTTCACACCTTAGAATAAAGATTTTTCATCAGCTATGAGTGCAGCTCAAGAGTTCGGTTAAAACCATTGATTTGTTTTTGTTTTTCCGAATAGAAAACTAGGCAAAAGGGTGATGGTGATTCTTTCTTCACCAACCATTGTCAAAACCAAGCTTTGAAAGAAAAAAATATCTTCCAACAAACAAAAACTAGGAAGGGTAAGGTGTTGTTCTTGGATTGAGAAAGAGAAAAAGAGAGAGTTTGGAGAGTTGTCGATGTCAAAAAGGGGTTTAAGATCTACTAGGGTCCCCCCAAGGATCTCCTTTTGCTGGTTACGCTAACTCTTTCTGCACATTTTTTTTTATTTCCATAGGTTATTAGTAGTAGCAGTATTAAATTATTGTTGTCGAACTGTGAGAGGAAGAAGAAGAGAGAAAAGGGTTGTTTGGGGTTCACTGTTCAGTGTTCACCGCCACTGCTTTGATGGTGGGCGTGGGGTCCGCAAGGTGGGGTCTAATGAGTCCAATGATGCGGTCCGCCGCATGATTGGAGACCACGGCCGACCCACCACCGTCCTACGTGGATTACTCGTCCACTTCTCTAGCCATTGTATCCCAGCTTCCCAATTCCCAGCTCTTATTTTACATGTATATTTCATCCCTTGTCCCTAATAATTCTTTGTTTTCGCCTTGTAAAGAAGACATTAAGCATGCATCGAACATTTGCTTCAATAAGCAATTTATGTATTTTAAAAAAAATTATAATACAATCAAAATATTTTCAAATTTTAATTAAATTACATCTTTTGAACAATGCTAAAGATACATTTCTCACATTAATTGCAAGGAGTATGTGTGTGTGTATATATATATATATATAATTATAACTTGAGGTAAAATGCAAATCTAATGAATGTGCCAAAGTTGGACTTCTTTTTTTTTAACTGTGAATAATTTGTTTTCATGAAATTAATTCAAAGATTCTACAATTCTATGATTACTAAAGACAACAAATGGACAAGGTCCTCCAAGGCTTAAGAGTCTCGTTATAATTGAACTTTTTGGAAAGTAGTATTTTCTCATTCTTCTGTTGAGCTGATAATTCAATCGTTCTTGAAAATCCCGGTCTTTCATCTGTTTTTGGCTACAACATTTGCACACATGATTATCATGAGAGTGACTCTCCACTTAGAACTACCTGTCCCTAAATGAAAAATACTTCCTATTTCTTCTTTCAATTGCATTCACTTGTTCGAATCTTACCTAACTTCTTAGATATATATATATATATTTTTATATATATATTTGTTGCCTATGTGAGAAATAATTCTCTTAACATATATATAATTTATAAATTTTATTGATGAAATTAATGAAATAACACATATCTTTTAAAATATATTAAAAATAAAAGATAAAATATGTGATCCTTTTCTTAATCTTGCTTGAGATCTTAAAAAATTCAGCTGCAATGTATAAAAATCAACTATATATTAATTTGGAACAACAAATATAATTTTTTTCCTAAGGAATGGAGTAATATTATTCAATAATTGCAAGAAAAAAGATGGCGTAGAAACTTTTGCTTTGGTCCCCGGTAAGAGAATGTATAGAGAAAAGAAAGCCAAATAATTTGCATTCTAATTTAGAATCAACGTATGACACGTCCCACATGCTTGATTCCAAGTTACTCATCATCTTTGTATAAAGTTAACCAATTTTTCGTCCATGCGAATTTTTCCTTTGAAAATCATGCATTTTTCAAAATTGTCTTATACTTTTAATCCTTTTTGCAGGAAAATGGCATGCAAAAAGCTATATATTGGTAATAATTAAAAGTTACAAACTTATGCATACTCAAGAAGACCGTAAATATAAAAATATATTTCACATCTCTACGTACATTTCCATCTTTTTTAATTTAAATTCGGAAGTCAAGTCAATTGATATATTCAAATTCATTTAAGATTGATTTTTAATAAATTTTAAATTCGTATTCTAAAGCTTGCTTGCTTCGCTTTTTCCTATTTTCAACCCTTGATTTTTTTTGTTAATATAATACGATGGAATATTATGACTACTTTGTTTAAGGTAACTAAATTAAAAATAGATTATGCCAATAATAAATCGAATAATTTGTGTATGTTAATATCGTATAAAACATGAAAAATTTTATTAAAATTTATATTAATATATCAAATATATTTTTTAATTTTTATTTTGTGTCGAAATTCGTATCACCTATCTTATATTCATTCAGAAAAATTGCCGAAGTTTAAAAAGGTGATGAGATGATGAGGACCGAAACTGAAAGTGGAATTGGGGGGTCCTCCTCCTCATCAACCGGAGCTGAGCTGCACCGATTACGATTTATATTTTTGTCTTTCCCTTGTTTATCTTCTACGTAAAGAAGGATGACAATCCACCAACCCATGTCCGCCACGTGGCTTCCACTGCTTTCTCACTCCAAAATAGTTGTCGTCAAATCATTTGAAGGCCGTAATTCCTACCTCAAATGACCGGAAAATCCCTAAAAGCGACGCCTGGTTTTAGTCTGCCCATTCGTCAGTTCACAGCTCTGGAAATGAAAGGATGTTTTGGTAAATTGGTCGAAGCGGGAAAGCCCTGGGGGCCGGGAGGCGGGGGCTGACAGCGGGAAGGGGCAGAGTGACAGCGTTCAGAAGCGGTTCTTTGGCGGCAACACGTGGCGAAATGGTTGTGATGTATGCCATCGTGGCAGGTGTGTCAGAAAGTTTAAAAACGAAAAGGAAAATTATTGGAATGTATAATATCGTGAGAATTTTACGATAAGATAAAGGATTGGGAAATTGGGGAACGTTTTAGCAAAAACACATTCTAATGCTAAGTTAATCCCAGGATTAGTCACCTTTATTTACATAAAATATTAAAAATAAATTAATTATTGATGTAATTTTTATTTTCTTTTAATTTTGATTGTTACAATGGAAATGCAAATTTGAAATCTCAATTCAAAAATTAATTTTAGTATCGTTGAACTAAGGTTTTTCTTGATAGGAAGAAAGGAAAGAAATAGGTGATGATTAAAAATTTATTGATCTAATGGTTAGATTTCATAACTATTTTCTTATTTGTAGCTTAATCATTAGATTAATAATTTTTTTATCCTCACCTCTTTCTATCTTTCCTACTAAACAAAGCCTAAAAGTTTATTGGTATAAGAGCTAGTTTGGAAGCCATTGCACTCACGTTTAGGGGTGTAAACGAGTTGAGCTATTCATGAGTTACTCGAGCTCGGCTCGATGATTACTCAAATTCAATTTGCTCATTTTTGAGCTGAGCTCGAGCCCGAGCTACTCGAGTATCGAGTCTAGCCGAGTTCGAGTAGTTAAATACCCGGCTCGAGCGACTCGCGAGTCTTATCGAGCTTTTTAATTTTTAATATATATTTTGATATTTATTTAGTTAATTACATTTCTAACCTTACATGTATGTAAATATAGCAAAAAAACCCTTAATATAATCAAAAAAACCATAAAAACCTAAACTAATTCTCTCAGTTTCTCACGCACACAACCCAAGCCAATACCCACCCCCCAAGCAGTGCCGCTCAGCGTCGTGTAACCTGCCTCAATTCCTTTCCAAACTCTACTCTTTCGGTCATGATTCAGCCTCACGAGTCACGTCTTTTGTCCGAATCGATTCAGTGGATACCTACCGGTCAGGACCTTAAACCCTTGAATCTCAAATGCATCTGGCGGCCAGTAGCCTCCTTGAGCCTAGATCCAGTAGAAACAGCCTCCTTTTGTTTCGATTCAGTGGAAATAGCCTCCTTGAGTCTCGATCAGTGGTCGATCCTAGCTAGCGAAAGGACACCGGAGCCAGGAAAGGTTTGTTCTATCTCACCGGAGCCATGAACCGACAGTGATTCTCCTCATCGGCTTAGGTTTCTATCTCATGTTTCTATTTTTCCAATCGATTCCTTCTTGAATTTGTTTATGGTCTATAAAATAGATATAGGCTTGTTTATTCGATTTGGGTTTAAGATTATGTAGTGCTGTTAAAGGTTTCTATCAATTCCTTCTTGAATGTGTTTATGGCCTTTGTTCTGAATTCTTATACCAGTTCATTGTTGTTGCTGTGCTAATATAATATGATTGTTCTATCTCTGGTTTTGTTCTAGATCGTTGGTTCATGTTTGGTTCGAAGTTTGTCTATTTTGATGTTCTAATCTATTTTCTTCTTTGTTGTTTCATGTCTTGTTGAAATTTGCCTTTTGGTCTGAGTTCATGTTTGGCAAATGTTTTCCAAATGTCTTGTTTATCTTTTCTGTTTGTTGTTATTGTTTCCAAGTCTGTTTAGAAAAATAGCATATAAAAATGTATAAATATATATTTATATATTTATATATATATGCTCCATGTACATGTATTTAGATTAGATGTATCATGGCCTTACACATAGTAAGCTTTATATTTCTCTTTATTCAATTTGACATTAATAACTTATAATATGCATTCATTTTCTGATTAGTTTGAATAATTTTTGTTTTGTTTTCTTTTGTAGAGAGAGAAGAAACAAACTGAAATTATCCTCCTAATACCTTAAAGAAAGTGTTTGCATATTGTTTAATTGAGTACCTTACATTTTGATTTGCAGGAAGTATTAGAATTTTGGATTGCTGCTCTTTGAGGATGAAGCTTAAGTGAATGTGTCTATTGTCTTTTTTACTAAGTTGCATTTTGATTTTTTCAGTTCTGTGTTGTTCTTTGAGTTGTTTGTGCTTTGAGATATATTCTGAGTTGTTTGAGTATCTTGACTACTGAGTTGTATTTTGAGGTTTGCATGTTAGAATATCTTGATTTGCAAGAGTTGTATTTTGACTTGTTATGTTTTGAGTTCTGAGTCGATAAACCACGTTTGATTTTTAGTCTCTTATGAAGTTCAAGAACGACATTGTGTTGCACTTGATTTGAGTGCTGATTTGTTTTTGAATGTTGTTAAGATTGTCTTATAATTCATACCTAAAGGAGTTCTTTTGACCTTACCTACAGGAACATGAGTGGTCTATTGGAAGCTCAATACTTAATTCTTATTTCTCACCTCATATTTGTATATAATATAGATTTAATACAGTTATGAATTTATTAACTAGATGCCGTATGGAAGCAGCGGCCAACAGAATAGCTTGATGATCTCTGCTTTGGATGTGGCTTAGTGTTGAATTTTGCAATTCTTTTTTACTGTGTTTAATAGCTTGATGGGGTTTGGATGTGGCTCAATGTTGAATTTTGCTATTTGTTTATTGTGTTTAATAGCTTGATGGGGAGAAGCAAGATGAGCTGTTTAAATAATATTAATTTTAAGTTGCATTTTAAGTTGTTTTATGAATTGTAATTACTTTTTATTGGGTTTAAATAATATTAATTTTGATTTTTAAGTTATATTTGAATTGTGATTAAAAAATGGGAAGTCAAATTGAATTTAGGAAATTGAACTCGAGCCTAACGAGCCGAGCTTCGAGCGGATCAAGTATCTTACGAGTCGAGCTCGAGCTTCATTTGTTAAGCTCGTTCGACCTTGAGCCGAGCTCAAGTTTCGAGTTTTTGAACCGAGCCGAGCTCAAGCCTGGTACTGGATCGTCTCGACTCGGCTCGTTTATACCCTCACTTCGTTGCGATGGCTTCCAACCACAAAAGACAAAATGTAGAAGGATAAAATTACACTCTTATCTTTATTTAAATTTTTTATTATTTTATTAAAAAATATATATTTTTAAACGTCTATTCATTATTTTCAATCTCACAGCTCATCCAAATTAACCCTAACTCTTACTTTCTTCTACCAAGTAATTTATACCCATTTACAAAGTAAAAGGACATACATGCATTTTGTGTAAAAATATACATTGATGATATTTATGAATTATGATATGCAAAATAGCATTTTATTAGCAAAAAAAAAAAATCAAAAGTGTGCATGTTTTGAAAGTAAATATCATTAAGTTATTTATATTAATAAAAAATTTTATGTTTATTTTTTGAATTTATACATTTTTTTCTTAATTTTATTCGTTAATAAAATGGTACTCTTAGGCTGGTCAATGCGTTAAATATGAATATTTTTAATTTGTACATGCTAATCCTATAGGTAGGAATATTGGTGATTAACAATATCTTTTTTATTTTGACAAAAAAATATTTTTTATTCATTTTTTTAAATTAGAAAAGTCTAACTAGCTAGAATATTTTTAGAATTTTCATTATAACAATGTCTAGTAAAGAAGTTGAAAGTCAAAAAGTAGTATATGCTTTATGATTGGATTTCTATTTCTAGAAAAGAAAAGCATATATTTTCAAACACCAAATTATTATTGCAAGAAAATATGAATATTTATTCTAGATCGAATATAGCTTGATATATATGACAAACAACACATGCGTAACAAAAACATAATTGTATCGGGTACAACATTAATAGTTTCTTTTCCAACATTGTTCATTGCATGAAGCTACCAAATTAATTAAATCCATGACCATAATCACGCGTAAGAAAAAGCTTTTCATATATAACGGAAAGAAAATGTTGTGAAAGTAACAATCATTCTTTAATATATATTTTTATTCCAATCATGTAACTTAATTTTATTATTAAAAAATAATAATTTATTATACATCACAAATAATAATTAAATAATAAATATTTATCTTATTATATATAATTTTTTTTGTTACAAGAGGAATATTAAATAACTGGGGAGAAGTGCTTAGATTCGAATCTAAAACTTATAATATGCCACAACTCATCCTTAATCACTAAGTCAAGAGGTTGTTGGCATATATCATCTTATATTTAGCCAAAACCTTAGACCTAATATATATGATAAACCTTGATAGCCCAACTCAAGTGAACTATATAATGAGGTTTAAAAACATTATCTCTGTTGTTATATCTGCTTGGATATTGAGATACTAATTTGAATATCGAAACCACTTCAAAATTTTAACTCGGACATTTCCTGGGCCTATCTTCTTTGAATCAACTAAAACTTTTATGATTTCTTCAGTCAGAACAATAGTTTAAGCACAAAATTTTCTCAACATATTTAACTTATTAATAATAATAATCCTAATATAATTGCTTGACATGTTAAATAAAAAATCCTTTTTTATGGTGAACATATAATCAACCACTAATAAGTAAGATTAAGCGTGGAGACGTGGTATATTGTCTTCTCATGCGTTGAGATGAAAAGAAACGAAGCGAGAAAGGCAGAGAAAGAGAAGAAAAGGGTTTGTGTCAGGAAGCTAGGCGTTGACGTAAGCAACTTGGGACAGCCATCACCATGCGCAATCGAGCGGTCCTCCTCTCCGCTATCCTACCCTTTTATATTCTCTCCATCTCGCCCTTTTGTCTCTCTATTCTTTAATTCTGTCCCTTTTCACATCTTCTTCTTCTTCTTCTTCTTCTTCTTCTTCTCTTCTCCTTTGTCGTCTTCTTCTTCATTTCTTCCGTCTCAAACGAATAATTAACTCCACCACTACTTAATCCAGGTAAGCTTTTGCAATTGCAAGGAAAGTCATCTTCTTTCAACATTCTCATCTGTTCTCTATATTGTTTAGTACTGTGTCGTGTCATGTCATGTCATCACCTTGTTTGTTGAATTCTTGCATTTCATGATTTTGTTTGGTCAAAGAAGCTTCAGCTTATTCCATGGAAGACTAAGATTTGGTAATTCCTGTCGTTTGCACATGCATTCTAACACTAACCCACCAACCAGTTTCATGTAATTCCTTCTGAACTTTTCAATGGAGATGCAGTTGAGAAAACCCTGAGCTGGAAATCTCTTTTTAACTCTCCCGGATCTTCACTGATTTCCCCCTGGTGAAAACATGAATGCCGCCATGGCAGGTCGTTTTTGTATTTGATTGAGAGGCAAACCCTGTAATTTCCTTTTTCATCTTGGGTCAGAAACGTGCTATGGAAATTCTCGACAAAGAGACAAGAAGACAGAGCCCGTTTCATTAGCAATGAGACAAAGCTTCTGCAAGTGCCTCATCAACGCTGCTTTTCTTTTCTTTTCTTTTCTTTTCTTTTTCTCTTTTGTCAGACCTTGATCCAGTGGAAACGGTCTCTCTCATTCAAACAAACGCGTGCTTATTTGCGATAACGTCATCCACCATCTCCATCCACTTTTCTAATCTGTCATAGAACAACTCAAAACCCCAAACTCAAATGTGTTTATCTGGTAACATTTCTTTGATCAGTTTATACATATTTTTCAAAAAGTAATTTTTGTTTGTTTCAACACTTTTAGTAAAACTTTTTCTTTAGTTTATATATAAATATAGAATAGTTTAGTAATGGTATTTGGAAACCCCGTTTTGATCCATCATTACCACCATTCACCGACACAAGACAGCATCATTAGCTCAAACCTCTAGTTGTCCGTTTCGCGGAGAGAGCTTCACTCCAAACAGTGAGAGATTTCAACTTCTCTCTTTGATTTCATAAAAAGACATTCTTGTGTTTAAGTCAGTCTTGATGCAATAAAAAAAATTCTGAAAATCGCGGATTAAAATTTTGCAAACAGTTTCTCTATTACTCCGGCTGCGTACTCATGATTCAATTTTTCCCCTTTTCACCTCTATATTCTCTTTTTATCCCTTGTAAAAAAATCATTAATGCCTATAAAATAATTTATTTTTATAATTCAATTGCTCTCATAGGGATAAACATCGGGGGGATCGAGGGTGAGTGCTGCTCACTACCAAATGAGCTAGCTAGAGCTGATGATTATCATAACACTTGTCACCTTTTTAATGGAAAGACTTCATTATTTTCCTTTAACTTTTCTCTTTTCTCTTTCTTTTTCAATTTTGGTCTCTGGTTTTGTTTCCTCTCCTCTTTTAGGTTCATTTATTGGTTATGATTCAGAGATGATGAAGCAAAAGAGAGGTATAGTGTGTTAATTGTGGTGGTGAATTTGATGCAGCGACAACAAAAGTTATGATGGAGTCTTGTGTCCCACCTGGATTCCGGTTCCACCCGACCGACGAGGAGCTTGTTGGGTATTATCTCAGGAAGAAAGTAGCATCACAGAAGATTGATCTTGCTGTTATCAAAGACATCGATCTCTATAGGATCGAACCATGGGATCTTCAAGGTAAACATGTTTTCCTTAGGGTTTCTGTTTTTCTGCTCAATTCTGCAACCTGGGTTAGGGTTTGGCATGTACATGAGAGCCTAATAACCCTAGCCATGGGTGCTAACCTCAATAGCTTTATTGATTTGATAAGATCTGTGTATTGGTGATGAGCAGAGACATGCAGGATCGGATATGAGGAGCAAAGCGAGTGGTATTTCTTCAGCCACAAGGATAAGAAGTATCCGACAGGGACAAGGACTAACAGAGCAACCATGGCTGGTTTTTGGAAAGCAACCGGGCGAGACAAGGCAGTGTATGATAAAACAAAGCTGATTGGCATGAGGAAGACTCTCGTTTTCTACAAAGGAAGAGCCCCAAACGGTCAGAAAACTGACTGGATCATGCATGAATACAGGCTTGAATCCGACGAGAATGGACCTCCACAGGCAAGCACACAAATCACTATTGCTATTATTAACTAGGGTTGGACGTAGTGTAATGGTAAACATTGTTACTTTGTGATTTGATGTTCATGAGTTCAAGTTATGGAAGCAATCTCACAATTAATACCGATGAAAGACTATGTACTGACTTAAACCTCTAAAATATGAGACATTGTTCTTTTATAATTTGAAACTCATGGATTCAAATCATGAAAACAGTTTTTTAATAAACACGAAAGAAAGACTGCATACTTATGAACCTGATCTCATAACATGGAACTCTTTCATTGGGTTTACCCTTTAATTTTCTCTCATCCATCTCTTTGTCAATAGAGTCCTTACTAAAGTGAAAAAGTATATCTATATAGTTCTTCATGGTCGTCCAACAATCTAATGAGTTGCTTTGAACATGCTGTCTTGACCTACTATTACTTTAGAACTTTCTTTTCAAGCATTTGTGTCCAAAGAAAGGCTTAGGCATACATTACTATCAGTCACGAAATAAAAGTTTTTCAACTCTTTCTTATGACAGGATGATTACTGATTAGTGCCTGCCTAGTATATTCTTCACATGAAACTTAACTTTTAGTGACGAAATAGATTTATGGTTGAATTTTCGCCACTATACAATTTATTATTTGAGTAATGGAATCGCTTTTTTGATGCTTTTCATACAAAGCTGAAAGACCATTTCAACTGCAATGTCAACAATCTGATTTCTAGAAAGATGCGTGGCTAGCAGCGTCTCCTTAGTCAAAAAGGTGAATTAGTGTTGTTTTCGTCGCAAAATATAGTATGATTTCTTGCGATTCCTTTTCTGGCATGGCCTTTTCATCCCTCGTCTGCTCACAATTTGTCAAAAGCAAAATTCCATTTCTCTTCTTTAGTTTCGATCCTATCGTCGTCACCTTTAGTCATGATATCTGCCTACTTCTCTTTACCAAACAGAAAGAAACGCCAGCAAAAGCCAGAAAAGAACACATATTCAAATGGAAAAAGGCTTGGAATTAAAGCTTTCTGATCTCCTTTCTCGAAGTTTAATTAGTTTTTTATGTTTTGAAGGAGGAAGGATGGGTAGTTTGTCGAGCGTTTAAGAAGAGAAGCACTGGTCAAACCAAGAGCGCCATTGAAGGGTGGGACTCAAGCTTCTTCGTCTATGATGAAGCAAGCGGTATTAGCTCCGTGGTTGACCCAATCGATTACATTTCGAGGCAACCCCAGAGTTTTTTACACCAAAATTTCTTGTGTAAGCAAGAAACTGAGTCGGATAATCTAAACTTCATCCAGTCTGATCAGTTTGTACAGCTTCCTCAGCTAGAAAGCCCTTCTCTGCCAATAATGAAGAGGCCAAGCTCGATATCAGCAATATCAGAGAGTAATAATTATGAAGAAGAAGATCAGCAGAATCGAAAAGTGACAGACTGGAGAGCACTTGACAAGTTCGTCGCGTCTCAACTGAGCCAAGAAGACAGATATGACTGTGAAGGAGCTTCAAGCTTTGACGCCAACAACAACAACAACTCAGACTTGGCGTTGCTGTTATTGCAGAGCAGTGATAGAGAAGAGGGGAACAAGTTGAATGAGTTCTTGAATTCGAGTTCAGGTTGTGATTTTGGAATCTGCATATTTGATAAATGAAGGGAAACGAGGAGATTATGAGCAGGCTTTTATCGCTTAGTATTATTAACGTTTGGTGCATAATTAAACATATTTTTGTAAATATATGGTTGTGAAATGATCGAAGAAATTATTCTCTCGGAAGATTGCATGCAAAGCATTCAAATTAGCTACTTGCAACATTGTCATGCATTGACGCAAAAGCTTAATTTTTTCGGTTTTTGAGCTAAACTATACGAGTGTCTTCAAATTTGAGAAAGTAGCCAAGTGACATGTTTGGATGAATGGTACGATTGATTCCGATGAAATTAAAAAATATAAGTACTAAATATATATGCTTTAAAACCAAAACTGAAAAGGTACTTTTACCCTTTTATTTTTTTTGTTTTTTCCTCTTGCACCTATGCTCGCCGGTACCAAGCACGGATCCAAACCCCTGAACAAACTAGAAGATAATTAACATGCTTGCAAGAGCCATGATGAAAGGAGAAATGTGAAGGGTGAATGTGCATGATTTCTCAAATATGTATCTTCTCTTTTTCTCAACTTAATTTGATTTTCTTGGCAACCAAACATCAAGCATGATGAAGAATAAATGAGAGTAAGACAGAAAGGAATCTCCATAACAAAGTAAGAAGATCAAAATTTCTAATTGGAAACACATAGAAGAGCAATTGATTGGTTTAAATTGATCATAGTCAGCATGTCGGCATCTGGGTGTGGGCTCGGTGGGTCCATGGCTTGTCTATCATGCGCTGGGCACCATGGCTCATGTTGGGCATGCCTTGCAATTGTTTTTTATGGAACTTTGACCCTGTTTATGGCTAACCTTCCATGTCCTCTCACTTCCACACATCAATGAAAACCAAACCAAACCCACAAGAATGTCAACCACACTAATTTTCTTTAATTAAGAGAAAATAATTACTTTTCATCATAATTAAGAGATAATTAATCAACTTTTCTCTACATTAATTCAACAAAGTATAACATTAATTTGTTTGCTTTTGGGATGTGAGTTTGTGCCCAAATGATTCTTTGATTGGACATAGAGATACGTTTTTGCTCATCTAGGCTTTTCAAGTGGACCAAACACTCCAGAGTTAACATCTTTTCTTCATTGTAAATGTCACAATAGCATATTTCTTTACAAACATAAACTCAAACCAAAGAGAAAAGAAAAGAAGAAATTAGCCTTCTAGTAAAGATCACCTAACTTTGAGAAATAGACATTTCATAAAAAGATGATATAACATCTAGCCAATACTAACATTCCAACATAACAAAGTATTCATTTTAAGTTTCAACAAGAATGATTTTAGATTGGGATTTGAGATTTGAGTTCAAACTCGAAACCTTCAATTCTAAAACCGACTCCAATAGCACTGAGCCAGCAGCTCTTTGAAAATGATTAAGCATTTTAGTTATCTAATGATTATAATACCGGTATATTTTGCATTATATGGAAAGTATACTAGTAGTGTTTGGTAATTATCTTACCAAATTAGTAACTTTAAACAGGCAAAAACAGTCAACATATTATCTGGATAGCATTAGGGAATTGAAGTCTCTTAACATCTTTCATGCCACCTGATCAATAAAAGAAGAAACCAAATTCAAGATGAACACATGTTCCTTTCACTATGAGTGCTGCATTCTTCTTACACGAATTCCTTCCAACCTGTCTTTCCCATGCTGTCTAATTATTGTCTGTCTAAGTGGATAAAGAATCCCTGTCATGTATTTGAATCAGGCTTAATTGGATACCAACTCAGTGGAAACGTCGCAGTCAGTTATCCAAGAAGGCCTCGACCAATCACGTTCCCACACATGATTGCAATAAAACAATGATGAACAATCACCAGTGCACAAAAGAATATTTTTTTTCTTATTGTGATTGTTGCCCTTGGAGGTAAGTATTGGTGTCGGAAGAGTTGTTTTTCTGTGATTTAAAGCGCATGAATTTAAATCACAGAAAAAAACTACATACATATAACCTTTTTCAATTATTAGAAAATTTTATGCACTGAGTTTCTTTTTGATTATTGCTCTTGATTATAAGCTTGAATTTTCTTCTTTCTCTAGAAGAACTCTACTGTTACACTTGCCTTCTCGAGCTTGGTCGGAGAGTATATCTCATTATGAGCCAACCATCAACTTCCACGTAAATATCTCCTACATAGGATTTTTTTTTTCTTTTTGAACAGGATGAGAAGGATGAACATGGATAGCAATTAGCGTAAAGGTTTGACCAACACAAAGCATCCTTTTGGAGAACAATGATGCTCAATCATGGCAGCAACAAAGCATACCAGACCCATGTTTGACGAGCTTTTTCATGCAAAAGATAAGGTAGAAAACCTAGCGAAAGAGAATAAAGAACACGCTTCTCCTTATTTCACCTGCACCCTCCATGGAATATTATCATAATGAAAATGCAACCTCTCTCTCATGATTAGGAAGTGAAGATCATATTCAGCTAGAGAATAGTCATTTTGGAAATTAGTATTTGAGCCTAGAGATGCCATGTTGACAAAACGTCAATTGAGCTTTAGCTAATCATAACGTTAAATGTCAATGTGAAAAAGGGAAAAAAATCTCTTATTCCCTTTTAAGCGAATGATGTTGCTGTGACGCATATGGAAGAATTATTTGAAGGCATGGCCAATCCTCAGCCCATCCTTCACAATGACCCGATGCCTCTCCACAACTCATCACGTTGGCTGCTGCAAAACAAGATGGTCGAAAACCTTAGAACTGAATTTGAGTGATTCATGCATCCACCTTGAGAGATAACACCTACAAAGCTACAATCTTTTTTTCTATTCTATTATTCTCACTTTACGATTTCCTTTATACCAAAAAAAAAATCAAGATGGCTGATAGGATGAAACTTATTTCTTTATTAATTAGATTTTACTAGCTAATTAATCTATGTCACACTTCCAGTCAGCCAAAATTGGAAAAGAATACTTCAACAAGTTTTGCAATGTCAAAAACCTTCCTCAACCAAAGCCCTAAAAATCAAACCAAATGGGCTGCAACTGGAGATTGATGAAATGAACCCAGGCCTGTTGTGGTCGGGCTTTAGCCCAGAGTAAGTTGTGAACTAAATAGAAATAGAACTCAAAGCAAGTGCACCGAACCATGTTCAGCATTCGGGCTTCTAATAACAGGGTGTTGTTAAGACAACATTAGCTTATAGAATGGTGGTCCACCATCAAAGCAACTTATTAGCAGCTGAGAAGACGAAGGACCACTCTAAATGAGGCTTAGCAGCCCAACTAAAAGCGTTGAAAGCCCATCCATTCATGAAGTCAGCTTATAGAAAAAAAAATAGAAACTATCGTGTTTTAATGGTTACGTCTCGCAACCAAAGTGACCGAACAGAAGCCAAGCCACATCTCCATCAGTCCATCTACCCTGTATTCCGCTCAGTCAACGCAAAAACAGAGACCACTCAGTTCCACCTCCCGCGTCATGAAACCGGTCAGATATGTTAGGATGATGATCGGTGATTTTCATCTTCAATCAACTCATGGAAATATGTAGATTCCCAAATTTTAGGCAAGTTCAAGGACTTCATTCATATACAAAAGTCAGTCTTCCACAGGTCAGGGAAGCACCGCCATTAACCATTACATTCAAAACACAGTATTATTCAACTCATACTGCCAAACTAGAACTAGAACCAAAGGCCAAGACAGTTTTATCTATATTCACAAAGAGACTTCCTGATTTACATTAAACTTTAAAGGTTAAAACTTTCTAGTTTCTACACTTGTTGTTTCTAAGCGGTGGCCTTCTTAGCCTTTTTAGCAGCTGAAGACTTGATGGATTTAGGCTGCTTGGGCTTTGCAGGAGTTGATTTCTTCTTAGCTCCAACTTTCCTTGCTGGCTTCTTTGTCGCCTCGGATTTCTTTGGCTTTGCAGCTGGTTTAGGTTTCTTCTCTGTTTTAGCCTTTGTTACAGTGGATTTCCCCTTTTTGCCAGCGTCGGAGAGCTTATAGGAGGCCTTGATCTTTATCAGTTTGCCTCTGGCAGCTGAGTTTTTCAGCTGAAGAGCTAAGATCTTCCGGAAATTCGCTGGAAGTACCGCCTTGTGCTTCTCTTCCATGTACTTGGCTATTGCGTACGGACTCGAACCACTCTTGTCGTTCAGAGCAAGAAGCGCTTCCTTAATCATCTGCACAACAATCCACCGTTGATTAACTAACAAAACTCACATATACTACTAAAATTCTAACACATAAAGATTGAATAAATAAGTAAATACCTGGAAATAAGGAGGATGGGCCACGGTTTTTGGTTGCTTAGGCTTTTTCTCCTTCGGAACTTTTGGCTTTTTCTCCTTCGGAGCTTTGGGTTTCTTCTCCTTCACAGGCTTCTCCACCGGCTTGGGCTCTTCCGCCGCCGGTGGCTGCTCAGTGACCGGAACTTCATCTTCAGCAGTGGCCATGAGCGATCACAGAAACTAAACAGACACAATTGAGAAAGATTTCAAAACAACAAAGAAGAGTCTAGAGAATCTGCTATGCTCTGATATTCCATGGAAATGACACTCGAAGAATTTATAGCGAGAATGAGCCTGCGCAAGACGGTACTGGCGATCAGTGATTGGCTGATTTCGAGGCACGGGGATTGCCAAGTTGGACGAAGAACGAGGCGTTCACGTGGAAGTAAATCAAAGGGTTATTTAGTCGGGTATTTGTAGTACGAAAATGGGATAATTGTGCTGCTGTGGATTAGGCGTTGGAAAAACATGGCTTGGGTTTTTTCTTTTTATATTCATATGAGGATGTGTTTTTTGAGTGACTTTGGGGATTCATTTCTAGGGTTTGCCTTTGATTTTTTGCATGATAATTTGGTCAGATTGGAGCTGAAGAAGAGGTGATTGTAATGTGATTTAAATGGACTGAAATGGTTACAGTTTAAGGGTGATTCGAAGCTGCTAAAGAGAAACAGTTTATCTCATGATTCTCTTTTTTATTTCCTCACAAAATTCTTATTTTCCAATTCATTATTTTATTTTACCGTCTTTAAAATACAATTAATTTGATCTAAATCTAATAATTTTTAAATCTATTTTGTATCTTTTCTCTTACATAAAACAAAAAAAAAAATTATTGTATTACATTTCATGTTTGCACGTTAAACACAATAATTTTTTTATTTATGTACATCATTTTCATTTCATTGTATCATGTGTAAAATTATCAAATTTAATTTTACCAATTAGTTAAACAAGTTCCAAGAATGAAAGTATCATTACTTTTTTCTATTATTATGTTTAATTATTGAAAATAGTTTTACCAAGTAAAATAAAGATTTCAGATGTGAATCATGCTGAAATCAACGACATTTTTTTATTGCCAATAAGGCAAAAACAGTTTGACAAAGAAGCTCTCTTTCTTGTTTACATATAATAAGTTAATAACTGATCCCCCAAATTGATCCCATGGTTTCGATATTTGAAGGAATTTGAGAGGTTAAAAAAATGTGTTAATGAAGGAAATGTGATTGGAGCAATTATATATTCTCCACTTGGATTAGAATAATCCTTGTAGTTAGCATGCCTTTTCTCGTGCAAACAATGTAATTGATCTGAAGTCAAATGATTCATATAATCATCATCTGAGATTCAAATCCTGACCCAACACTTGCCATTCTTTTTCTTATTTTCAATCTTCGATCTACTTTATAAAAAAAAAGGGGCAATTTTTCTATAAAAATACAACCTAATTATACATGACTACGTGCAACAGATGGTTCAAGAAGCCCTATACCAAATCCAGAAACCTAAACTACCAGCAGAGATAGCAAATTCCCACTGAGAAATCACCAATGCAGTTCTAAATCATACGAGGATGAACTCGTAGCTATTTTTCTTATGAACATATAACATGAACATATGATGCAGTATAATCTATTCACATGTTATTTTTTAACAGATGAGATGATTTCTCTCCTCAATGCAAACGGCAACCCACCTGAAAATATCACCTACTAGGTTTGGACATACAGAATAACAACTAATATCGCTTAAATTAAAATGGACTTGAAGTTATATGATCTAATCCTTAATTCTAACCACCACATAAAAATGCTTTAAACTTGAAAGCTTGCACTAGCAATTCAAACAACTAAAAGGCATAGAGATCTACCCATGAAAACTGCAATTACTCACAAGCAGATCAATATTATCTCCACACCAACAGCATCACTGCTATAAAATATACAAAAGTCGTAGATCTTTTTAAAGCCATCAACACGAGATGCAAATTGTCTCACCAGCAAACATGATCAATTTCAGTTTCATCAACCCAACAACAAAAACTAAAAATTTTTCCATTTGAGCAATAAAATGCCAAAATTTCTCTCTAAAAGCATAAATGGAAGATCAACCTCTTGACCATTTGTTCTCCTTTAATTGATGGATCAAAATCAGAACTTCTTCCAAATAAACCCTTAAACAAAATGCACATACAATGTCATATGTTTCAGTATCTGAGAACAGCACATTCACCATATAATAGGCAGAAAAGCCAACCTTGACTTATTTAAATAGATAAAGGATGACCTCAACTTCAAACTATACCACAAGAAAACTTGTGCCAATCCCAATAAACTCCACAAAAGAGTATATTAATATGGTTCCTATATGTAACGCATACAACGTATACACCTCTTCCAGCTCCAGCAAATCTTCAAGGGACACCACAATTTTCTCAATTTGCACGTCTAAAGTTTTAACTTCTAAATCTCCATTAATAGAATCATAAACTTAACATGAAACTTCCACTTTAGGAAGTACTTTCCAATCAGAATCTTCACATATCGGATTTAAGAATAATGCTCATCCGTCGATATATTTGGTCATTATCTCAAAAATAAACATTCCAGGAAATCTATTTCCATATCACATGATAAACTGTATCAGAAACCCTTAATCTCCATTGTACATGAATTGCACTAGTTTCTTGATCAAGTTCCAAAGAGACCACCTACACTAGACACATAAAAACTTAATGTCTAATAGAAAGAGAATAAGAGATCTAAGACAAAAAACAAAGGTGGAAGCAATGCAGGATAAAAAGACTGAAGAATAGAAACAAAATTAAAAGGCAGCTTCAACCGCTTTTTTCAAAAGTATGCTTCTTTCCATCACCAGTGACTGCATCTGCATTTCCATGTCCAGCAAGACACATTAAACAAGAGCCTCTAAAACATTAGCAAAGTTCAGTGTTAGATTTAAGAACATAATATTGTCAATCAACTGAAATTACCAACCACTTTTGAGTCCATTTCTAGTAGCCACCTCCATAGGAACGATCAGCTCCATAGTATGGTGGGTATGCACCATACTACAACACAATGAAATAACATCATGAAATGGTTAATTGCAATTTAAATGCATTAAAAGGGAGCTGTGGATGATTACTCACATCAGAACCATAATACTCATGGGAGTAGACACCACTACGAGCTCCATGAGTACCTAAAGCACATAGCCATATGAATGAGTAATGCAGCAAAACACATTTGTATACGAGAAGCATGCAAAAGAAGCATTAGTGAAAGCAAAAATACAAACCTCGATGGCGGCTTTCATGAAATGGAACTTCCGAATAAGGATGGTCCATTCGAGGACGGAATCTTTCAGGCTCCATGTATTCAGGATCATGGTCCTAAAAGCACAGACAAAGTTTCAAAAAAAAAATTGCAGGGACAGCAGCTCAATATAGAAAGATAGCCATGTAGAGGATAGGAAAATTAACACCTACTGTCATATAAAATGGCCTCTTTATGCCATGTGCTCTTTCATCATAATAATAAGGATCATCGTATTGCCTTCCACCATAAGGTCTGTCAAAGGCTCGTTCAGGGGAAAATGGTTGCCTCCTAAGTGGAGCATGGTCCCTCCATGCCCTTTCAGGGGCATCATACCAAGATCTATTGAAATTATATCTTGAAGGGCCGACATTTGAGGCATCTCTACCGTATGGGTGATAACCGTCCCCAAAAGAACCCCTTCTTTCTCCTGCTTATGTGTAATAAAAAATGTTAAAAACTGTAAAATGCAAGGTCTATATTTGTATAAGTGGCATCAATAGTTTATAAAAAGAAGGCTAGATGGGCCAAAAAGTTAACTGGTTTGAACCCTAACCCATAATTTGTCGCCCATGGTACTCAGAATATCGATTTTCGAAGTCATGCTCATTTGCACCCATTCTACTAGTTCGACCACGTTCATTTTGATAGGCATACCGGCCACGTTGGAAACTTTTCGAGTTAAAGCGTTGTCCAACCCGCCCAAAACCTCTCCCTATAAGTAACAATGATGTAAGTGATGAAAAATGCACGCGCAACAATATATTTCTATTTCCAAAATATAATTGATTACCAAATCTTGAAAATGTGCCATTGCCACTACTTCCAATTCGAAATCCACCACACATTCCACCCTTTATAGCTTGTGTCTTAGGCATAGGATTTGATAGCCTTGCTCTGACTTTTGTCTACAGGAAAAAGAATAATAAACCAATCAATACATCTTCCAATACTTTACATATATTTTAAGACAGAATCCAAAAAAGAAATCGGGGTGACAACCTACACTTCTAGAAAATGTCCTTTGAATGTTCTACTGATGTTCTTGACAAGTTCTGGATGTTTCTAGAAGCATTTTAAAGGAAGAGTGCTCTAGAGTACTTGTATGCCAGACAAATATTGTAATCAAGTCTATTCATTATAAGAGATCTTTTCAAGAGTCCCTTTGGTGTTCATTTAGCATCTTACCAAGCTTGAGTAAGGCAACAGACAAAAGCACATTAATATCAAACTACATATGGTACCTTTGACTTTCCATCATCTAGCTGTGCATTATTCACACCATCTACACAAGTAAGCACATTAATATCAAACTATATATGGTACCTTTGAGTTTCCATCATCTAGCTGTGCATTATTCACACCATCTACACAAGCTGCCGCAGCTTTATGGGTGGAAAAATCAACAAACCCAAAATCCTTCCTCTTAGCAGTAGACATGTTCCGGGCCAATACAATCCGCACTATCTCCCCATAACCTTTCAGCTTCTCCCTTACGCGATCTTCATCCCAATGAGGAGGAAGTGAATCCAGAAATACAGTCTTCACAGTTGCCATTACCTCAGGATCAGGCTCGTGTAAAGGTTCAGCAAAAGCTACTTTAGCAGTTCTCTCAGGATGTCCAAATACAACATCAGGCTTCTGAAGCCTCTTGTATGCAAGCATGGCATCAGCATGGCAAGAGAACTCTAAAAATGCAAAACCACGGCTCAACCCTTCATGTTGAGCATCTGGGACAAGAGTGATATTCTCAACACCTTCAATACCATATTCTTTAAGCTTTTGTTTGATCTGTCAAACCACAATATAGCAAGGGTAAGCAAATAAACTAAGATTTTGACCATGCACTAAAGTCTGTTTATATACTCACGGCTTCCTTTGTCCATGTATTGCAAATATTTCCCAAAAATAATGTGTCATTGTCTTCACTGGGAGCTGTCCCGCATCTCTTCCCACATATCTGTGAAGAATGAAAGAGTTAAATTGAGTTGATGAATGGTCAAAGCAAATACTACTAAATAATACTTACGAAAGGGTTCTTCATTTCTATCAATGCACGCTTTGCATGCTCTTTTTTTGCAAATGTCAGAAAAGCATATCCTTTATTCTTGTTGGTTGTTGGATTCCTATGCAAACGGACTTCAAGCACTTCACCAATTTTCTCAAAAACCTGCCTCACATCCTCCTCAACAGCATCTCGATCCAATCCACCAATAAAAATCTCATGCTCTTTCTTAATTTTACGTTCTTTTGCAATAGCAGTTAGCTCTTTGCGCTCCTCTTCCAATGCCTCAGTTTCTTCAGTAGGTTCCTCTACATCATCATCAGCAAGGTCTTCATCATCATGGTCTCCAAAATCCACTCTGTCACCATATTCCTCCAACTCATCAATACCACCATACCTATCCTGCTCCATTTGTATCTCTTCTCCATGCAACTCATCTTTGCTTCTTCCTTTCTCATTAAGGTCCACAATCTTGGGATCATTACCACTAACTAGTTGTGATCCCACCTTCACTACATACTCTTCACTGTTTTCATCACAAGATACCTCCTCCTCCATTGTAGTTTTCTCCTCCACTTTGGACTTTCCATAATCTTTTCCAACAGTTTCTTCCCCCTCTAAAATTTCTCTCATTTCAGTTTCTTCAACTTTTCCTCTTTCTGTTGATTCTCCAAGCTTTCCAACAGCAAGTTCCGCTTTCTTTGCATGCTCCACTTCTAACTTCTTTGGTGATTCTACAACCTTTTGCTTCGCTATTTCCCCTGAATTCACCGTGGAGACAGCTTTTTCTTTCGCAGGAGGAGTTAGCTTAGGTCTCCCAGGTGTTCTCTTTGCAACTAATTTAGTGGCTGATGTAACTTTGGTCTCGGGTGTCAATTTTGTAGCTTCAGCTAATGGCTTCACTTCTTCAACTATCTCAAATAAAAAATTTAAAAAAAACCCCAATAGATCAATTTTATCAGAGATTCAGAATCAATTAACAGACAGAATCCCACATCAATAGCAAAATCATCTGACAATATTAACGAATACAGCTAAGCACATGGCTCTTAAATTACATAGCATTGTTTATCGTACCTGCTGATCGTTCAAGATTAGAATCAGAGCCATCGACAGTCCCCACAGGTGACATTTCATTGTTCTTTATCTGCTTCGCTTTGGCCGCAGAGCCCTGCTTTGTTCCCACCGATTTCAGAACCGTCGATTCTGCAGCAGCATCTGTGGATTTGGTTGGAGTTTTCCCAGCAGATTTCTTCGCCGGCGGCGTCTTTTTCGTGGTCGCTGGTTTGGCTGCATCCTGATTTCGATTTTTCATATCCTTGATACAGCTGAAAGACGAAGTCGTTTTCTTTTGTTCCTAAACTGAATCTGAAATGCCCAGTAAAAGAAACAATCTGAAATGCTCATGAGAGGCAGTACTGTGAGAAGAAACGCTGTCGTTTCACCTGGATTGCCAATCACCTTTGTCCGGTTCGAGTTGCCCCATCAACCCGACACGTATGTAAGCGAATGTTACACGTGCGAACATTCTGTTGAAGTAGTTGTCGAAGTGCTCCTTAGTCTTTCCAGCCAACAAAAAAAATTGAAGCTTCCATCCAGCAATGGGCGCCTCTGAATCTGTCCTTTCAGGTTCTTCACCAGTAAGTTTTCGAATTCTCTCCATGTTTTTCAAGCTTACGAGCTGGGTTTTGTTGAATCATTTCATAATTGCTTAACTATTGTCAATGAAGAGGCCGGCCGATCAAATCACCACCATTTCCCAGCGATCAGAAACAGTCGATCCCATTTTAGAGAAGCTTAAATCCCTCAAAATTGTAAGTTTTATTTCTAAAAGGTTAATCGAATAATTTTACGGAGAAAAGGAAGAAATTTAAGATTTTCTCTTTCCAATAATAGACGTCTCCTATACTGACGACACCGCCAACGGAGGGTAGCTTAACGGACATTTTAGTGAGGAAACCGTCGTCATCTTCAGCTCAAGGTGAGCCTGTCTTTTAAACTTTCTTTGGAAAATCCTCGTAAATAAGCTCGGAAAATAACTCAGAAAATTATAAGACAATTGAATGATTCATAAGTGAAAAAGGGATTTGCTCTCTATAGAGTGGATTGCTACCTATGCCTAGATCGCGGATAAATGGAAATTTTTTCACTTTTTTCTTGCTTTATAGCTATAAATCAGACTTTCTGGTTGATAACCCCAGAAAGATGAAGGCTTTTTCCTTGAAGTGAAACTGGTAGTGGTTGTAATTGGTTTCAACTTTCAACTTTTCTGAAAGAAATAGGGATTGTGCTATTTTTCAATGGCATGGTCTTGAATCATATATACGATGCATTTAGCTAACATTAGGGTCCTGTTTTTTTCGATTTTATTCTTACCGAAATGCTGGTTGCATTCTTTGGAGACTTCTACGTGAATAATGTTATGGCTGGTAAGGTTAGGCATATCCTACCGTCATCAAACCTGGTGATTACATAACATTTTACTTGGCTGAGCTAAAGCTTTTACTGGTTTCCAAGCCCACAAGGCAGCCAAGGAGCTAAGCGAAATTAGTGGACTTAACTTATCCTAGGGAGTGCAATCACAGTAATCCATTAAGTTCAATGAGTTTTGTGCAAGACAGATTTCTGTTTTCTCTGTTTCTTCATGAAGCCATGTACTGTTGAATTGTATAGCTAGAAGGACTGTCCATTCCCAGTTTAAGTCCCATTAGATCAGCATGCAAGTTCTCTTGATTATGCATTCATTAAATGCTTCTATTCATTTGTTTGTCTATTTGCTTACTATCAGTTCTGCAATGAGAAGATGAATTACCATGGTGCATAGAGTGCTTTTTAATCACATGCACCATTAAAATACTCTAGTTGCTATTGATGTGGAGTATATTGGAGGACCAAGGATAAGAATTGAAGAACTCTAGATTACTGCAGAAGTGCCCTTGCATAAAGTAAAATTAGCTGAAAAGAGCAAACCAAAAGTAAATAATAGAGGAGGTAAAAACACCCTTATGAGGCATTGTAACTACATTTTAGAAATTATGGTCTATAACTGGTTAATATGACACTGAATATGCTCTTGAAGTGCCGACATATTCTGATTTTGTTCTCTGGTTGTCATAAATTTTTAAACTGGCTTTTAATTGTTTCTTTTTGGGCAATCAAAATAGCTACGGTCAATCCAAAGGTATTGCTGGAGCTGTTCTCAATGTATCGCGATTGGCAGGAGGAGAAAGCTCAAAAGATTAGCAAGAAACAGGTGTGCCATCTCTGTCACAAATTTTATGAGTTGGAGTGGGTCATTATGTACTTTATGTCCAATTCATTAAATTACGGTCTAAGTTGAAGTTTTGCTGTTACTCAATTTTATGTAGAACTAAGTATACCTTGGAAAAATTCTTTGCAGGAAGAGATAGAAAACAAAATAGAAGTTGCAGATGCTTTGGCGGTTAAACTTCTCCAACGTTTTAATTACTCCGTTTCTACAATGAAGACAACTTCACAACATTTATCAGAAGGTAGTTCAAGTTTCCTCTCAAATAATGAGAGAGAGAACATATTTACTGTAGCTAGACATTTTGCAAAATCTGATTAATCTTCTTAAAAATTCTCAATTAACTATATCTTGTATAATGCAAGTAGTTCACACATTGCAAGTGGAGCTTGGGGAGCTAAAAGGAAGATTAACTGAGGTCCTCAGCAATTGTGACGCACTGTGTAAGAGAATTGCTGCAGAGGGGCCAGAACCTCTTCGATCTTCTATCAAGCCATTTGCAATCGCTGCTAACTCAACTGCAAACCGTAGCTTATCTTCAGCGCAAAGGGTTACACTCAATGATCAAGGTTCAACCTCTGCCGAAGCGAAATTAGACTGACTCTTATCTCATCTGCACATAATCAACACATTCTTTTGCCCTTTAATTCTGAACTCCTCATTGAGATTGATGTTTATTTGGTGCCTGATACAGATAGTGTACTAACATTTGGGCAAACAAAGCTTTGACAATACAGGTTACAGAGTAATTTTTTGGATTTAATGTGAAGGCAGTTGTTGTGAATTTCGTTTCTTTTCATTGCCTAATGAATCAAAGACAACTCTTAAGATTCTTTATAGGAGAGAGAATGTTGCCCCCGCAGACATAACATACAGTTATAGAGACCATTTTTTAAAACCTTTCTTTTGCAGAAGTAATAATCAGCATCAACAATCTATTGAGGCAACAAGATTTTAGTTTTCACAAAGATTATTTGGCCGCACGTCTCGACACAACACGTGGACTATTAACTACAAATACAGGAGCGGCCTACCGAGCCTGGTGACACAAACAGATCAAAAGACAAACAAGGTTTCATTTTCTTATCTTGTAAATACGTTAACTGGTTTACTTCAAACTGCAGTGATGAGATATAGATTCCAGCATTTCCAATACAGAATCAAGCTTAACTGCAAATTTTTGGCTTTCCTTAATCAAATTGAAAATTCACAGTACCACCATTATGAAGTTCCTGGAATGAAATGAATCAAACACCATAAAACTTAGAGAAGAAAAAACTTAAATTAAACACGAAATAAATATCCTATTCTTAAACCAAAGGTTCTAAATTAAGGTTGTTGCTGAGCATCCATGTAACCGGCATCAACCAATACTTTCTCCCTCTTAGCCAACTCAATGTCTTCATCGACCATCATCTTCACCAATTGGGCAAACCCAACTCTGGGTTTCCATTCAAGAACCTTCCTTGCCTTGCTTGAATCACCTTTCAAGTTATCCACCTCGGCAGGCCTGAAATACCGCTTATCAATCACAACATGATCTTTCCAGTTCAACCCAACATATCCAAATGCCACTTCCAGAAACTCCTGCACCGTATGCGACTCCTCCGTTGCCACCACGTAATCGTCCGGCTGGTCTTGTTGCAGCATCATCCACATAGCTTCCACGTAATCCCCAGCAAAACCCCAATCCCTCGAAGCTTGCAGATTCCCCAAAAACAACTTGCTTTGCAACCCGATCTTGATCCTCCCAACAGCCCGAGTAATTTTCCGGGTCACGAAATTCTCTCCCCTCCTCGGGGACTCGTGATTAAACAGAATTCCGTTGCAGGCGAAAAGCCCATAAGCTTCCCTGTAATTCACAGTGTACCAATGCGCTGCGCATTTGGAAGCTGCGTATGGAGATCTGGGGTGAAATGGGGTATCTTCAGATTGTGGCGGAGGAGTGGATCCAAACATTTCCGAAGATCCAGCTTGGTAATACTTGATATGGCTCCGTCCCGTGGCGGCGATGTGGGATCTGACGGCTTCCAACAATCGGAGTGCTCCTGTAGCCACCACATCAGCAGTGTAATCCGGGATTTCAAAAGAGACCGCCACGTGGGATTGTGCCGCCAGATTGTAAACCTCGTCGGGCCGGATGGTATCGAGCCAGCGACGAAGCGAGGAAGCGTCGGTGAGGTCAGCGTAATGGAGCTTCATCCGAGCCTTGTGGGCGTTGTGCGGATCGATATAGATGTGATTGATACGCTGCGTATTGAAGTTAGAAGATCGCCGGATCAAACCATGAACATCATAGCCTTTGTTGAGAAGGAACTCGGTCAGGTACGAACCATCTTGACCGGTGATGCCAGTGATCAGCGCGATCTTGCGGTCATGAGTCACGTCGCCATTTACGGTCTGAGATCCGGATCCGGATCCGACCATCGAACTGTCGTTTTCCGTTGCCATTTCAAGAGTTCAAATCTGGGGGAGAGAAAATTGACGGTGGAACTAGAAAAGAAAAAATGGAAGAAGACGCGCTTTCCTTGCCTTCAAGGGAACGGTGGTTTTATAAGAGTGGCTGACTGGAGAAGAGGAGGATAAAATGGTCAATTTGACTGAGTGTGGTGCGGTGAATTGTCTGCTTGTCATTTGTAGATGACAGGTGGAAATTGGACTTTTTTTTTAATCCGTACATTACATTTACGCCATAAATTACAATCATAGTGAATGATGACATAAATCGGGCATTATACTCATTATTCATAGCATATGCAATTATATAAAAATTATTTAATTTAATTAATTAAATCATTCATAAATACATTTAATAATTAAACTTAATTCAAACATGATATAATTTGAACATTAGATTTCAAAACCTCGTAACCTTAAACTAAGTCTTCATTGATGACATTTTATGTTAATTCAATATGTTTTTTATGAACATTTTGACCTTTTTTTTTTCACTCGTGATGGAGGTCACGTTGAAATAAAAGAAGTTATATTATTGTCTTATTCAAAAAACTAAAATTTGAGAAATTAAAAAAAAATTATTCACAACTCTTTTTATTATAATGAGGGTAATAGCCTTCAATTAATTAATTAATAAGCAACTTCACTGTTGTAGTCAGAAGAAACAAACAGAAGTAAAATAGCCTGAGGCGTGCTGCAATCGCACTGTCCTTAAGGATTATTTCACCGTAGGTGTAATCCCCCAGGAGTCAACAGGCTCTTCTGGGATTGCCCAGGTAACAGGAACAGCAAGAAAGAAAGAATATTATTCTAACCCAGCTGGAAAAGTAGAAAGAGCAAAGAAGCAGAGAAAGTTGTAAGAGGGTTAAAGAAGCTGTATTCTATAGCCCTCTATTTATAGTAAAAATTGGATACAGAAAATTTGTAGAAAATCGTAATAAAATCGTAATAAAATCATAATAAAATCAGCACATAATCTGGAGAAAATCAAGATAGGATTTTGACGAAATCTAAGAGAATATTTAACTAAATCTGAAACAAATCTTGTCAAAGTTTTAGATAAACCAAAACACTACTTTTCAAATAAGGTTAAATACAGAAAAATAATTAAATAAAAAATGAATATGGTAAAAGTCTTTTTAGAAATATCAAAATATCCAACAATCTCCCACCTATTTCAAAAAGACTTTTGAAAGAAAAAATATGTTGCTGGGTTAATTATAAGTATAATGCTTTGTATCTAGTGTCTTTTGGACTTGAACCAGACCTAGAATAATAAAACTTATTTTACTGAGTAATTGGTGAAGGTTTTAACTTCTTGAACCAATAACTCATTATTGTAAAATAGAGGTCTTATTAATCACACTATACTTTCACAATTCTTTACTGTTCGACGCCGTTTTGCGCTATTAGGCCATGCGCGTGCCTGGTTATTTCATGAGTGCTCTAGAAATTATACCATAATTTCATAGGAGCGGCCCCACTCCACACTCACATAGGTGTTTTCATCAAGTGTATACTGCAATGATATACACCACCCATAAGGGATATGAAAAACATTAAGAGCTTTAGCTCATCCTCTCAAATTCATGCAATCTAGCACTTACACACATCATAGGAATGGACAAATTTATTAGTGCTAGCAGGAATAACAGTGACTTGTTATTACCCATTGAACCTTATTCATGGGATCTCCAATCACAAAGGTTGGGTTACCATCACCATTATTCTCAAATTGGCTTAAGTCTCATTCCCTTCGATGTTTCAAAATTTTCTCCTCAAAGGTTTAGTTAGAGGATTGGCCAAATCCACTTCTGACTTCACATAATCAATTGATATAATACCATCTTTCAGCAGCTGCTTAATCACATAGTCTCAAATAAATGTGTTTATTTTACCATTGAAAGTTTTGTTCTTTGCAATGGCTATCACAATACATATACACAAAATATGTTGGTTTTAAACCCAACAAAATATTAGCTAAGAGGTTTCTCAACCACTCAGCCTCATCACCAGCCAATTCCATAGCTACAAATTTTGATTCTATAATGGATTTAGCTATAATAGTCTTTTCGGCTGATCTCCATGCAACAACACCCCTACCGAGAGTAAAAACATAATCATTAGTGGATTTTGTCTCATCTGAATTTGAAATCCAGTTAACATCACTGTATCCTTCCAATATAATGGGAAATCCACCATATATCATAATTCATGGTACCTCTCAAATTTCTCATGATCATTAATCATCTCAGCACTAGTGATCATCTAGTAGCTGAGGTACGTGTCTCGACTAGTTGTCGGACAACCAACAGACCTATATATGTATAAATCGGTATCCATTGCAATACAGGTAGACTCAATGATATATATACATATACAGGCACCGAAATGCCACACAGGCACAACATAATGCCACACAGGCACATCACAATGCCACACGGGCACATCACAGTGCCATACAGGCACATCACAATGCCACATAAGCATAACACAATGCCATATGTCTCAAGTATCAAAATCCATGTACAGACAACTTTAAAACAAAGTTTATATAGTCAAAGTTTATATCATATAAACACATGTAGTTTGAAAGCATTAGCATACATAAAAACATACTCTGAACAGTTGTCACATAATACCAAAACACTTTAGCAAAGCTATCAGAGTAATCGCTTTCACATCACATATAGATTGGATTTTATACTTTCATAAAATAATATTAGAAAACACAAGTGAATTTCGATGCAAAGTAGCATTACTGAAATGCATAATGATATTGACACACGATACAGGCCTAACTAGCCTTATAGAGTCTGCCTAGAGTGATTCTAACCAAAATACAACATTATAATGGTGTAATTATAATTTTCCCCAGTGCCACAATCATGTGAGCTGTCAACCTACACCATTATCTAATTCTAGCTGTATATAATTATTCCACAAAATATTAATATTATTTCAATCACATTTACATCTAAGTGTCGATAGTAAGACCCCCACCATTACTATGGTTCTCTTAGTATCCAATGAACATTTAAAAATTACTTCACCAAATATTCATAGTAAATTCACAATGTTCAAAACATCAAGCGATTATTAAATTATTTAATCTATGGATTTATCCATATTCATTTCATCACAATACCATCATTACTTATTAAATTCCATGATTTCATAATCAATTCTCAGCATATCAAATCTATGCAAATTATTACATACTAAGTATTATCTGATCATGGGATTATATCCCAATTTTCACAAAATATAATCATATGTATTATTTTTATTTTCTTCATACCATAAATCAATTTAAATCATTGTATATATAATCCTCAAAGACATTTAAACTCTACAATTAAATCATGCAACTCTCAATGATTTAATTTAACAATATGCCATCTAACATAAATGTACATTACTTGTACCTTTTACCTCGATGATTGCGACGGTCCCTAGAGTATGATGCATCACGATAAAAAACATATTCAATGCTTCAAAATCTTTTGCCACGTGTCAAGCTCCTGCTTCTATTGAAACTCATTTTTCGGAAAAGATTCCAAAACAAGATAGTAACTCTGAGGCGTTTCAGATTTGGGATTTTGACGATGTTTTTGGGAAAATAATCCTTAAGATTGTTGTAGTCAGAAGAAACAAACAGAAGTAAAATAGCCTGAGGCGTGCTGCAATCGCACTGTCCTTAAGGATTATTTCACCGTAGGTGTAATCCCCCAGGAGTCAACAGGCTCTTCTGGGATTGCCCAGGTAACAGGAACAGCAAGAAAGAAAGAATATTATTCTAACCCAGCTGGAAAAGTAGAAAGAGCAAAGAAGCAGAGAAAGTTGTAAGAGGGTTAAAGAAGCTGTATTCTATAGCCCTCTATTTATAGTAAAAATTGGATACAGAAAATTTGTAGAAAATCGTAATAAAATCGTAATAAAATCATAATAAAATCAGCACATAATCTGGAGAAAATCAAGATAGGATTTTGACTAAATCTAAGAGAATATTTAACTAAATCTGAAACAAATCTTGTCAAAGTTTTAGATAAACCAAAACACTACTTTTCAAATAAGGTTAAATACAGAAAAATAATTAAATAAAAAATGAATATGGTAAAAGTCTTTTTAGAAATATCAAAATATCCAACATTCACAACGTTCATAATCAATAAAATAATGATAATTTGCAAATGTTTTTAAAAATATTACCTCTTATTCTCGATTTAAAGTAAACACAAAAATTTTGTTATCTTTTATCTCCAATCTAATCTTTTTTGCAAACACTTTTTGATAGCCACAATCATGGTATATTAAGATGGGTATGGTTAATTCCTTTCCATTTGCAGCTTTCATGAATATTTGGTTGAATAATTGATATTTAAGCATTTATTTTAGACTTTGTATTTAACATCTAAACTGAAAGTTTTTATTTTTATAAGCGATATTAAGAGATTGTCCCATTTTAAAATATTTAAAATGATATGTGTCATATGATTAATATTGTTTGTAAAATTTAAAAACTTAAAATTGTATCAAATAATTTATCTTTCATCAAACAATGGTCATATTTGATAATTATTTTAAACACTTTTACTCTCAAAAGATCACATCACATACATTAAATGTAAAAGTTAAAACCAATAACTTATTACTTTTATTGGTACTTCATATGCTTTTATTTTATTTTATTTTTAGTAATACATTTTCATTAAAAGTTACAATCACAATTAGCATATTACATTCCATGAATAGGTAAATATGAAAATCACATTACTCAAACTAAATAAGTAGAAGAGAAATTAAGTAACTTTTTTTTTGACAACATAAATTAAGTAACTTATTATAACAAATTACCGAAACTAATAATTTAACGTGGCTTTATGAAAGTGAAATTGTAACTATCTCTTGTATTCCTTTTATTTTTTTTCAACTTGGATCACTGTATAAGTTAACTTTGGGCCAATTTGTAAGCCCAGAAGCATTAAATGAATCAATCAAAACCTAGAGGCGGCCAGGCCTCGGCCTCCACCGACGCAAAGCACGTCTCACGTCTGAGGGCAATTTCCAAGTTCAACCAGGAAACGTGGATCTAAATTCTAAAGTCAAATCGATAATTTTAAAAGCAATATAATAATAAAATATAAATACGAAAAAAAATAAAATAATATGAAATAAAATTAAAAAAAATATAAATTTGACATAAATTAAAAAAAATTGTATCTGATATATTAGCATAAAATTTAACAAAATAAATTTCAAATTTTACACAAATTATTTAACGTGTTTAGTTATTGTAATGAAAGAGGATAAAAAATTCTATATTAAAGTTTATTTTATTGTAATTTTAATTTATTTTACATTTATTGAAAACTTAGGTTTATATTTACGTTAGAAGAATCGTACATACAAAAAAATAATATTAAAATTAGTGTCAACAAAGATAAACACATAAAGATAAGTTTAAATTTAGTATCACTAATTTATGGACCATGGTTACCTCAAGACAATAACCTATTGGTCAAAAAAACACTAAACCAAGATGGTGGATGGAACTGGGAAGGTTTGAGTAATGTAATTCCTGAGGAAATAAAACAAAGGATTCTTGCTATTCATGTTCAACCTGAAGGAGAAAAACAAGATAAAATAAGTTGGGATGGCACCAGTAAGGATAAGTTCTCCTTAACATCTGCCTACAACATTGCTAAGGGAATTGAGATAGGCAAGGAGAAATGTAAATGGGAGAGGATATGGAAACTTAATACACTGCCAAAAATTAAGAATTTCCTGTGGCTATGTATTCATAAAATAATTTTAACCAAACTTTCTCTAATGGAAAGAGGGTTATTGGTCAATCCTACATGTCCAAGGTGTAATGAAGAAGAATAATAAGTTATACATTGCTTGAGAGATTGTAAAATTGTGACTGAGATGTGGGAGGAAGTTGGAATTCCTAATGAAATACGTGCCTCCTTTAATCTTGATTTGGAACACTAGATTTTAATTAACTGCCATACAAAAACCCCACTTGTTCTTGGTGAAAAAATCCCATGGAATGTTATGTTTTCCTTTAGGCTATGACACATATGGCTTGAAAGGAACAAGAGAGTTTTCAGTAATGTTGCTGCTAACCCTTATACTTGGATGAGTAATCTGAGCAAAAGTGTTCAGGAGTATTGGGCAATCATGAACCCAGCCAAATCAACTAGAAGGACTGAACAAATCAATGTGGGATGGAATCCACCACCACCACTATTTTATAAACTGAACTCAGATGAGGCAGCCAGAGGAAATCCTAAAAAGGCTGGAGCGAGAGGAGTCATCAGAGACTCTGTCGAAAACTAGATATGTGGATATTCTAGAAGAGTTGGGATTACAAATAGTGTAGGGGTAGAGCTTTGGGGGCTGTGGGATGGTCTTATTTTGGCTGCCAGAAGAGGCTTTTCAAAACTTATAGTTGAATCAGACTCAAAAGCAATGACCAGGTATGTCAATGAAGGTGTTGTTGATACTCATATTCATTCAACTCTTATTTCTGCTTGCAAGAGACTGATGCAACAGCTGAGAGTGGGCAGAGTACATCACATCTACCGTGAAGCAAATACATGTGTTGATGCTTTGGCTAAAATGGGAGTAGAAACCTCTTATGATTTTGTTGTTTTTGAGGAAATACTTGAAGATGTAAAAAGTAACTTCTCTTTTGATTTCATGAGAACTTTGTATACTCCTGAGATAGTGTACTCTAAGTAGTTGTTGAATGTAATTTCCTGTTTCACATAAAAAAAAATATAAACGTATGATAATAAATATAAACATATAAAAAAAACTTTAAATTTAGTGCAAATAAGTATAAAATATATTAATGTTAAAGTAAAACCGGCGCAAGATTATAAAATTTCGACCAACTCATTCTCCTTTTCATTAATTATTTATCAATGATAAAAAATGAATAAAAAATAATTAATCTTTTTAATTTTAATACATATATAGATCTCTAACTTTTAAAAATTGAACAAAATATAATTAGTAGTATATTGGTTTAAATTAATAAAAAAATAAATAATTACTAATAAGATAATTGATTTATTTTATAATTTTAATATATATATAGATATTTATCTTTTAACAAATCAAAACAAAATGATAATTATTAGATGAGAATAATTTTTTAAAAATTTTAAGATAATATATGAGCCTTGAATCCTAGATTGCGTAGGATAGTTTACTTCCTAATAAAAAACTCTCTTTTATACACTTACGCATGTTCGATCTCTCCCCATCCCTTGTACGACGCCAACGCCTCGCGTCACTATAAATATAAAAGCTGAAGGCTGCTGCATTCTAGGGTTTTCACATTTCGACTCCGTTTAATTTTCGCGTAGTTGCGTCTCAAATTCTCATTAAAAAGGTGAAAATTACTACTTTTTCTTTTTTTTTTTCTAGGGTTTGCAATAACCGCTGCTGGATCTTCGACTCTTTTTTCTCTTAGGGTTTTGAGATTGCTAATCGGATTAAGTTCTTGATCTGATTAATTTTTTCATCTTCTTTTCGTTACTGGAAACTTAAAGTAGAGATAAAATTTCAAGCGTTAAAGGAATCGACATTGATTTGAGATTTTTTATTAAAAAAATGAAGCGATCGAGGAAATCGAACAGGGTTTCTTGGGCTCCTGCTGCCAATCTTTGTCAGGTATAGCCGCCATTATCATCTTCGATCAATAATTACTGGTTTCGTTTACTTTTATAATCAGTTTTTGTTTTAATAAATAAAATCGTAAATTAGCCTATCCAGTATTCGGATAAAGGCTATGATGATGATGATAAATTAATATTTGATTCGTAATATCTGGTAATATAATAAGCATTAATTTTACGTTTTCATTAAAAATAATTGAGATTTATACTGGTAGTAACTGGATTTTTATTTAAAAATTTGAGCTTTTAATCATTTGATTCTGTAAATTCTGATTCACTAATCCAGAGATCCAACAATTTACTATTTGTTTAAAAATATTAATGTTGATTATAAGTGATTATTCATTGATATATAAAAAAAAAGAATTAAATTATGAAAATTAAATAATCTCTAAAACTATTTAAATGTGGTAGTTTAAAATTAAATTATTTACTTATAAAAGTTGATCTCACTATTTGTAATCTTAATAAATTATTAAAGTCATAATTTAAAATAATGAAGGATCTTGGACCAAACTATGTCCTTTCTACCATAATTAAGAAGCTAAAGGAACTTACTTGCCTGATTTTGTTTTTATTCTTATAGTATGATACTCTCAAAATCATGAATATCATTTTAAGAACTTTGGCATTTGTAAACAGAGCTCTATCTAAAGCAGTGAATATGCTGGCATTTTGAGGCCACAAAGAAAGAATTTTCTGTTGATTCATTCTTTAGGTGATAGAACTTGGGATTTTCCCTTAAATGTTGGAATCTCACACCATAAACTGATTTATTCATTTTCAATATATTTGTAAAAGAAAAAGATTCAACAAATGCATAACAATGGTATCAAACCTTCTTGATAAAGCATGATAAAAGTTTTTTTCCTGTAATAAAGGGGAACTTTGTTATTTGGAACTCTGTTAATGCCAAAATCTTAACATAGTAAAGAAAAACGAGTTATACAAAATATTGAGTACAAAATGTAGGAGAGTATTCAAGGCTTGGGTAAGTTGATGTCTTGCTCCTAGGGCAAGCAGCCTAGCACTCATTCTGGCCTGTGTTCTAATGAGCATATTGAGGCTGCATGTGAAAGAAATTAGTTTTTGCTTAGCAATAGAGTTGAGTTGTCACCATAAGAGCTTTTGATATGGTATAAGATAGTTGCAACCTGTCTTAAAAGTTATATAGAAATACACTGAATATATGACTTATTTATAAAAGTTAAGTTGAGAGTGCTGGTTATGTCACACTTCAGTGCATTTAAAAATGTCAGAGAGTTGCAACTTTGTTGGTTTCATTTTATTCCATGTAATTACTATGTATGATTACTTAAAACAGGAAAATGGTATGGTGGGTTAATTCTAAAGGATTACTTATCCTACAGTCTTAGGGTTGTGCAGGCATTTTCATTCCATTTATCCTTGTCACGCTTGCATAGATGGCAGACAAGTTGGGTAGATGTTAGTATGAGTTTAGACAGTTTAGGCGCTGAGTTCAATCATTTCACTATCTATATTCTCTGATTTCATCTTTTGCCTAAAGATTTCTTGTTGGTAGCTAGTATTTTCTTTGGAAATCTTCTCGTTTTCTGGTCTGCATTTCATACGGTGTTACTTGTGGCATGCACTGCATAAATTTGATTTGATGTCTAATTGGCTGTATGGTTGTTTTTTATGGATTTATTCACTTGTGGAAGCCTTTCCTCCTTGTTTCCCTTCTTTCTTAGGTATCCCTAGAGTTCATGCCATGAAGGTTAATCAAATGATTTAATAATTATTAACCTGGTAAAGTGGACTAATTCAGGGTATTGTCTCAGGTGAAGTTGTTTATGAGAGAGGAATACCCTTCGAAAGTCGGTGATAAACATCAAGATACCCTTCAGGCAAAAACGTCGCAGACATTGCATTCCAGTGGCATATGTGCTAACAAATATCCCTCTGCATTTGAAGGTCGTCATTGTGCACATGGACTGAAGTATGATCTAGCTGAGATGCCTAGTATCCAATGGACATGCCCTCCAAAAGTATGTAGATATATATCTATATATATATATATACGTTTTATGTTTTATCGATTTCAAACAATCTGTAGTTTTCATATAGTTTTAGTATTCTAGTGATGAGAAAGGCTTTTAGTTTTTGGACCTTTTAATATGAACTTCTGGCATTTAATATTATCGTTTTTAATGAATTGGTCTTGACTCCTGAAATCTAACTTTTTGTCACATTTAAACAGTTTGAATTGAATTTTAACTGGCACGTTGCAGCTGGTGAAGAGAGCGAGGAGGTAAAGGCTCAAAAACTGCGGGAAATGAGAGTGCTTGAAGCAGTTTATCCTCGCCCTTCTTTCATTCCTTCTAGGTATAATTTCATCCTTACTTCTATAGAGCTCTAGTAATTCTTTTATCTTTATCTTACTGAGTTTGAATCATCCAATTTTGCAGTCCCTCTGTTTCCCTGGATGTAGAAATGGAACCTTATGATGATAGCAGAGTTCCCCTTGTTCCTCTAACTCCAATTGAAGATGAGGAGGGTGCAGATGTATCAGATTTTGCTGCTCAAACACAAGCTCCCTCTAACTCCAAGACAGCAGCATTGCAAACACCCCCAGATCTCTCAGTATCTGGAACTCACAGCATACCATATTGCCCTAGTTCTGCTGCTGAGTCACCTGCCCTTGACATGCCCCCTGGTGTAAGCTCTGATGCATTTGTAGCTGTTTCGGCTGCCTTAACTACAGTCATGAAAAGCCAAGTGCTGGGAAGTTTGATCGACACTGACTTGCTCGTTAAAATCCTTAGCGATCCAAAGATGGTCGAGAAATTAATTCACGAACATGGACATCTAACTGGTGCTGCTAATGGCAATGTGGTAAGTACACCTCTACATGATTCAGAGCCAGAAACAAGAACAACTTCTTTGCCCCTCCTAAAACCTCCTACAACTTCATCACCAATGCCAGCCAACACAAACTCAAACCATTTAGTAAAAGAGTTCCAACCTCCATTAAGTAATCTAACTTCCAAGGCAGACATCGTTTCCGTTTCTCCACCCACGACCATGAGAGTAGAGTCATCAGTTCCCCCTTCCAGTATGGTTACAAATATGATCTCAGGACATGGGGTAGCAAATGGTAATCCTTCCTCCACCTTGAACCAGGTACAACCAGCTCTTAGGATGATGCTTACTCAGCCAAACTCTGTGCAGAATGTACAGCCAGCTATCAGTTCAGCATTTAAGCAACAAAATGCTGGTGTAGCTGTTGCTGCAATGGCAGTAAACCCTGTGAAGGATGCTAACTATATTAAGAACCTGATAAGAGAACATGGAAGAGAAAAGCAAGAGGCTAAAGGGTATAATATCTCACAAACTGGAAGTCATTTTAATCACATGCAAAACCCGAAACTGGTACAGAACCTAAAACCTGTGGCATCGAAAACAAAGTTTAGAAAAGCTTGCATGTTTTTTAACACTACAAAGGGCTGTCGTCTGGGTTCCAATTGCCCTTACCTGCATGACAAATCATTTCAGTGTCAAACTGGCGGAATGGTGGGTGCTCCGAGTGCTAAGAGAATGAAACTAGGTCGGGAAATTACAGGAATGATATAAGATGGATGGCTTGGTTTTCGGTTGAGGTTTTCTGTCGGTGTAAATTCACAAGTTTTCCTTTCAAGTCCTGTAGAGTTCTTTCTCGAGAGTAAGGCTTGCCCTTTGGTTGGACTTTGAAGAGGGGCTGACTGAGGTTTGTTCATACAATGGTTAATTGAAAATTGTTTTAAAAGTTGTTTAGGTAAATGATTTTAAAATTCTGGTACGAAAGAAATGGATTGAAATTTCAAATATTGAAAAACTCACTCAAAACCTTCGAAGTCTTAATAAAAGTTGTGGGACAATCATTTAATTCCGTTGGAAGAATTAAAAAATTTTATTGTTTTATTGTTATGAACGAACATTTGAATGCTTCAATTTCAATGTATAATGTATTAATGGTAAAGTATGTATCTTTCAATTGCATATATATAATGCATTAATGGTAAAGGATAAATTTTAACACTATCAGTGATTTTTTAAATTTTAGATTAAAAAATGATGCATATTTTTTTAAAAAAATATTAAAAAAATAAAGAAAATGAGATATTGGTTATAATTTTAAATTGGTTTGTAAAATCTAAAAATTTTATTAATAATATATTAAATAATTATCCAATGGTAAATATAAACAAGTCTTAAATCTCCTGTCATTTTCCATTTTCCTCTCCATCAAGGACATAAAATCTTTAGACTTTATTTTCCACATGCTTGACCCTGAAACATAACAGTGTTTATTTCTATTACAAGAAAGTCAAAGTTCAAAATAAGAGAAAAAGAATTCTAAACTTGTTAAATATCATCTCTTAAAAAAATTACATGAATCATTTGAAAAAAATTCTAGATTCAAAAAATATATTTTAACTAAATGCTTTTATTATAAACAACCAGAATCTCACACCAACAACCAAATGGTTCCGAAATTAAACGCCTGGGCAACCAACTTGCCCAAGTCATATAAATAGGTCATTGTCGAGTGTAAAAACAGCACTCAGAATTAGTCGTAGGCGTTATTGAAATTAATTTCAGTACATTCTTGGATACATTGTCCCAACACACCGAACTAATTGCCCAATTTCCGGGCGTCATCAACAATAATCAACCGGTTCTCATGATGATGTGAACTCCGCTATCAGTACTCACAACGTCACTTATCTCGCCAACCTTAAGATTATATGTTGCATCCTCGAATGGCTTCTGCATCTGGCCCCGACCAAAAGGACCTGCAAAACATATTTGTTTAAGGTTTGTCTGGATTATGCCTTGTAATGATGGTACAAACTAATTCAAGATCATTGGGGATGAACAATAATGGAAATTGGGGTATGTTTCTTGTAGGATATAGACAAAGAAATTACAATAATCTTCAATATCAATAGTGACACAATGATAGAAAATCAACATAATTGTAAAATGTTCTATAGTTGTGGAAGTAATTCTAGTTTGCCTTTGATGCTTAGGATCAAATCCCATAGTCAAAACTCAATTATGGATAAGAATTAAGAAGAGTTGCTGGGAAATTTTTAAACATCCATGTATGTATGAAAGAAATCTGTTTTTATCTTTATTTCTTTTTCAGAAGCACAAGATACAGAAAGAACACAAGAAAACGGCTTTAACCTAGTAAGACAATTGCTGAATATGAAAACAGATAACAGACAACAAAAACATCAGATGTAAAGGGCTTTTGCCAAATTCTAAGCTATATCTCAATTGTCAAAACAGAACAACTCTGCAAAATGCTAAAAGGTTCAGGTAATTCAGTTTGCCAGATTAAAATCTTAACTTGCAACGCGAAACACAGCCATTGAAACTGGTAAGGCTTTAATCCATTAAAGCATGACACTAACAAGACAGTGGCAAACTAATCAACAAAACTAGAGTTATTAACACGTTGGACATATGATATATCTTATGCCGATGAATGACTCAGAAACAAGCCGCTGAGTAAACCAAGTTGACTATTACAGCTCCAATTTCAGGGAATCCCAAAATTCTGATATCTTTAAGACTTGAAACCCTAATTCCATTTCACCTCAAAGCTTTTTACAATGTATTCCAAAATCTAGTAGCAACCAAGGTGCCCATTAAACAAATCAGTAACTATCTGACTCAATTGAGGTTATCACTTCAATCCTTTCACTAACTCAAAGCTTATTCTTTTCCTCCATAATTCAGCTTCTGACAAGCTTCTAAGCAACCGAACAGCAGATAAAAGTCAATTAAATAGCGACTAGAGTTCCAATCAGAGTCTTCTATTCTCATTTCTAAAACTAAATCAGCGAAATCTTTAAAAGCTCAGAGCAATAAGTCAACAAACTTACCGAGATCCCCGCCGCGTTTAGCGGAGCTGCAATCGGAATGGCGCGAGGCAATCTCGTCGAACTTAGCCTTTCCCGAAACGATGTCGTCACGGAGGGCTTTGAGCTGTGAGACAGCGGCTTCTAGAGTGGTGTTGGAGATGACGCGACCTTCTGGATCCTTCCAGGAAGCCTTACGGCGCGAGCCTTGGTGCTTGATCAGTATGTGAGATGCCCTCACCTGATTAGCCGCCGCTGACGATGACATCTTGCTCTTCTTCTTGTGGTGATGGTGGTGGTGGTGGTGGTGGTTGGTGGAGGTTGTTGGGTTTTTGTCTTTCTGCTTCTCCGCGGCCGCCGTTCGATCTGCGGATGAGATCGAAGCTTTCTTCCTCTTACGATCCGAATCTATCTTCGCAGCTTTTCAGAGCCTGCAAAAGAACTAAAACAAAACGAACGGTTGCTTCAGGATGCTGCGGGTTATTTTAAGTCCTCATGCAGAGAGAAAGTCGGCTACTTGTCTTCTGACGTGGCGCCCTTTCATTGGTCATAAAAGTAGTACAGTTTTGCAGGAGCTGAATTAAGATCAACACTTTAACATGATATAAATTTAATATAAAGTCAAAAGTTTAATATAAATTGTATATAAATTTAATAAAAATTAAAAGACCAATTTAATGTTTAATGTATATGCAAACTAGAAATATAACACAATAATTTTTGTTTTTGTATAACATGACAAGAGATATATATAATACAAATATTCGAATTATCGAATCTAAAAAAGGGTTTGGAGAGATTTACTCTTGTAAAGCCCACCAATCTAAAACTCAAGTTTTATGTGTACAAAACTCATTAAATCATTAAAATACCATAGACGCAGAAATTTCAGTCTGCAAGAATACAACATTTGATCCAATTTCCACACAAACAATCAGCCTATGCTAAGATCATCTAAGGTTGAACAACCACACTATCAAGTTGTTCATCCGGAAGAACCAAAATTGATTTCATTCGTCTGAACTTCTATTCCAATGGTCAGCTATACATCTTTCAAAACAGGCCAGCCTTTTTTGATAATTTCATTGATCTTTGCATCAATTTGCTTTTGTATCCTTGGGGGACAAAGCTCTGCGGCATATCCGTTCAGTTTAATTGCCAGATTAGACCTCTCGAGCTCGTCTTCAGGCAGATTTCCTATCAGCTGTAGAGGCAATGGATGGTGTTTGAGCTCAAATTTCTGCACATTTAAAACGTTGAAATGTATTAGTTGAAAGTCATTTATCTATGAGATCCATAAACCCTTTGGCCTAGAAAATCTATCAATAGGCAATAGCACATCTGTGCATGATAGCATACATCTTCCATCACCTGAGTTCGTATGCACTTAGAAAACCTGGTTAGTGCTTGTCAGCTGATTTTTATAACACATCGATCATGCTTGAGCTTGCCAATTAAACAGGTATAAAAGCAAAAGTTTTAAGCCATGTGGAAAAAGAAACAAATACGAAGGCTTTGCTTGGTAAGATGAAAAGAAAGAGATGAGGAAGGAAAATTAGTTAATCAAATGGTTATGTTTCATAACAACTTTCCAGTTTTCTACTTTGTAGCTTAACCATTTGATTAACTAATTTTCTTTTCTCACCCTTTCTTTCCACCATACCAAGCAAAGCCTAAATGAAAGACCACTAAAATAATGGCAATTGAACTGACAAAGATTGCAACTGGACAAGTGCAAAAACCATTTTCTCCCAAACTGAGATGCAATTCAATTTAATTAGTTCATGATACCCTCCATAATTCCCAGCATGTTCCTAATAACAGAAATCTAAACAAGCATCCAACTCAACCAACATATTAAATCGGGTTCAAATGTATCCAACAAGTTCCGAATATTATACAAGGCAACTGACAACTTAAAGCAGCTTGCGGATCATAAGCTACAACAAACAATACTCACACACCCTCACGTCCTTCCTGCCCGTCAAACTCAAACAAGAGCAAGAAATGGGAGAGAATTAAACCTGATGTTCAGGTTCCGCAGGATAAAATGAACCAAGTTGTTGAATTTGAGTTGTCACAATGCTGCTCCGCGATTTTGTTTGTTCCCTTTCTTTGCTCATGGCAGCTAATCTAGCCTCTTCAGGCCCGTTCGTGAAAATAATAGACCTGTTGAATTGAGATATATGAAACCATATAATTAAAAGGTATGGAAATGAAGTAAAAATGGTGCTTTTTTCTTTGGTCATGATGGTTACCTGTACTGATTACCTACATCGGGACCTTGGCCAAATACCTGTCTTGGATCATGGCTAGACCAGAAAATCTCCAGAAGTTGCCTGAAATTAATCTCCTTTGGATCATATTCAACCTGCTCATCATTCAAATAGCCATATTCCATCAAATTCAAATGGAAATAACAACAGATTTTTCAAAATCAATTTTTTTTTTTTATCTTCTGGATGAATTCATCCAGAAAACAACAGTATGAACTATGTTACAAACTCAGCACCTTACTCAATAACAGATCGATGTCTACATTTTCTTATGAATTACAAACAAAAGGTATTTTCTTTCCTAATTAAACATTAAAGCTGAGTTTTATAATTCAGCATGAAAATGAAAAGAAGAGGAATAACGAACCAATACAGACTCGGCATGGTCGCCCAAGCTTTTGTATTCGGGGTTGATTTTGGATCCACCAGCGTAACCAGAAGTAGTCCGAACGACGCCGTTTAAGCATCCGAAGACGGCCTCCGATCTCCAGAAGCTACCGAGAGCGAAAACCGCGGTTTTCAAGTACTGATCTGATAGTTCCCTAGGTGTTATGAATGTTGAAAGATGTGAAGGAGGAAGTAAGGGTCAGAACCAGAGCTTATACAGAGAAGTATAATTGACTACAAGGATAGTGCTGCAGCTGATGTGGATACTGAAGTGGCAAGCTAAAAAAAAGGATGTTGAGCTACCTGGACGAGCTCAGTCGATGAATAAGCATTGAGTGATAGTATGACAGGTGTCTTTATAGTATTGGTGTATGGTAATCAGGAGAATTCTGTTATTGTATGAGCCAATATACCAGCAGTGTACTGCAATTTTGCAGAGGAATGAACACACAATATTCTCATTCTCTCAATTTTCTCTCATTCTGGTACTCATTCTTTCCTCTTTTTGTTTTGTTCTGCAATTCTGATATATTTTAGATATTTCTCTTGATTATTCTATAACAAATTGGCATCAGAGCCTCTAGATCCAACTTCAAATCTGGGAAAGCAGAAGAAGCATTCATTAATGGCGGAAGGTACGAGACTATCGACGTTGCAGGAACAAGTTCAGGCGTTACAGGGACAGATGGAAGCTCTCAAAATAGCTGATTCCATCGTTCCTAAGTGGTGGGAGGAACAATGTAAGGATATCGACGCCAAGTTGAAGGAAAACCAAAGCTACATCAGCCAGGTGCTCAATCTTATGACTCAAAGAGAATCGACTCAGTTGCATTCAACCATAGAGGCAGAAGGTAACTCTAAAACTCTAGTTAGGCCTGCATTGCATTCTAGAAGAGAAGGGAAATCTCCTGTAGAAGTTATAGTCGATGGACAGGGTAAACATGTGCTTAGGACTAATCAATCTGGATTGCTACCAAATCCTGATTTGCATCACACTAATCATGATTCTTTTGTTGCTTCGGAAAACATGGTTGATCATAATTCTCTTAATGCCTTTACTCCAAGGCCTAAGATAGAGTTGCCTCTGTTTGATGGCACTAACCCTCGAAGTTGGCTTAAGAAGTGTCAAAAATACTTTGCTATTTTTTCCATCTCTGATAATCAGAAGTTAGAGATTGCTTCTATGTATCTAACTGGTAAGGCGATGTTTGGTTTGATGGCTACATTATGCAAAGGAACACTGTTAGTTGGCAAGATTTTGCTCAGGATCTCTGCTAAAGATTTTGTGATAGAAATTGCTCAGATGTGATTGAAGAATTTAACAAGTTATCTCAAAGGACCACTGTTGAAGATTACCAGGAGAGGTTTGAAGAGTTGAGGCCCTATATGTTGCAGTATAACCCTTACCTTCCTGAAGCTTATTTTGTTTCAAGTTTTTTGAGTGGGTTGAATGAAGAACTCAAATTAAGGGTTAAAGTCAGTGAGCCCAGAACCTTAACTGCTGCCTATAGGCAAGCAAAGTTACATGAACTTTCGGTGGAGTTAGAACACAAGAGGCATAAACAACCTCTTAAAACCTCATCAATCCAAAACCTTGGCCCTTATCCTAAACCTTCTTATAACCAAACACTAAGAAATACCCTTAACCAACCCAATCCCCAAAACAGACAACAATTAATTGAGCACCGAAGAGCTATGAATTTATGCTTTAGGTGTGGTGAGAAATTTAATCCGGGGCATGTTTGTAAGGTAAAGCAACTCAATGCTATAACAGCAGGTGAAGAAGAACAAGAACAGATTGTTACAGCAGAAGAAAAGGAAGAAGAGCCAGAGTTTGAGGAAGGGCAAAATCAGGTAGATGATTTACAGATCTCTATAAATGCTCTTACAGGCAATGTCGGCCATAGTACCATCAGAATTGAAGGCACTATTAAAGGGAAGATAATCAATGTGTTAGTGGACAGTGGTAGCACTCATAGTTTTATAGTGCCTAGATGGGCTAAGGGAGGAGTGGAACTAGAATCAACAAATCCTTTAGTTATTACCGTGGCCAACAGAGAGAAACTCTATAGCAATGCCAAATGCAAGGAACTAACTTGGTGGATGCAGGGTCACAAGTTTTCACATGATATGCGAGTCCTACCTATGGGGGGAAGTGATATGGTGCTTGGAGTAGATTGGATGAAAAAGTTTAGCCCCATGGTCTTTGATTTCAATGAGTTAACGTTGACTTTTCAAAAGAATGGTAGACAAGTGAAGCTGGTTGGATGTCAGAAACCTGCTAAGATCAAAGTCATTTCTGGTCAGAAATTACAAAAGATGGCTGGTAAAGATTCTGAATTGCGAGGAGAGTTATATATCATTAGTGTAGACCAAGAACAAGAGAATGTTCCTTTGCAATTACAGAAGTTACTTGATGCTTATTTTGATGTCTTTGAAGAGCCAAAACAACTTCCGCCAGAAAGATCACATGATCATAGCATTCCACTGAAGGTGGGGTCTCAGCCAGTGAACATTAGACCCTACAGGTTTCCACATTATCAGAAGACTGAGGTTGAGAGACAGATTTTAGATATGCTTGCTGCTTCTATCATACAAACTAGTAAGAGTCCATTTGCTTCTCCATGTCTCTTGGTTAAGAAGAAGGATGGTTCTTGGAGGATGTGTGTGGACTACAGGCAATTAAATGCTATGACAGTTAAAAATAAGTTTCCCATACCCGTAATTGAAGATTTGTTGGATGAGCTTAAAGGAGCAAAGTTCTTCTCCAAGATAGACTTGCGGTTTGGGTATTGGCAGATCAGGGTGAAGGCTGAAGACATCCATAAAACAGCTTTTAGAACACATCATGGACACTATGAATTCAAGGTAATGCCATTTGGTCTTACCAATGCACCTGCTACTTTTCAATCTCTAATGAATGATGTGTTTTCTAGCTATCTCAGAAAGTTTGTGTTAGTTTTCTTTGATGACATACTTGTGTATAGTCCTACAATTGAGCAGCACATGTCCCATCTACAATCTATGTTTGAAGTTCTGAGGGCTCACAAGTTATATGCCAAAAGAAGCAAATGCTTTTTTGGTCAAAAACAGGTGGAATACCTTAGGCATCTGATTTCTGAAGAAGGAGTAGCTACTGACCCTTCAAAGGTGGAGGCTATGCTTAACTGGCCATTGCCAAAAAACCTAAAGTCCTTGAGAGGATTCTTGGGTTTGACTGGGTATTATAGGAAGTTCATCAAAGGGTATGGTGTGCTGAGCAAACCCTTGACTGACATGCTGAAGAAAAATAATTTCCATTGGAATTCTGAGGCTGTAGAGGCTTTCCAACAGCTTAAGCAAAAGATGAGTGCTGCACCAGTTTTGGCTTTACCTGATTTCAGCAAGGTGTTTTGTTTAGAAACGGATGCTTGTGCCACTGGTATAGGTGCGGTGTTAACTCAAGAAGGAAGACCACTGGCATATTTGAGTAAAGCATTGGGATCAAGACATGCTGATCTTTCCATCTACGAGAAAGAATATTTAGCAATCCTTATGGCTGTTTCCAAATGGAGGCACTATTTAGAGGGCAATGCATTTGTTATAAAGACAGATCATGAAGCTCTTAAACACCTACTGGAGCAAAAACTAACTACCACCATTCAGAAAAAAGGCCTAACTAAACTACTTGGACTGGATTACTCAATCCAGTATAGGAAGGGAAAGAGTAACATTGTGGCGGATGCATTATCCAGACAAATGGAGACTACTGGTGAGTTATGTGTTATGAATTCAACTACTGCCGTTCCTAAATGGGTAACAGATGTGGAACAAAGTTTTGTTGAAGATGAGTTTGCTTAAGAGAAGATATTAATACTAACAGTGGACCCAAATGGGGTGCCTAACTATTCTTTTGCTAATGGGATATTAAGGTTCAAAGGGAGAGTGTACTTGGGTAGTAAAGGACAGTTGCGGGCTCAAGTGATACAATTGCTACATGACTCACCTCAAGGGGGTCATTTTGGGGTACAAGCTACTTACTACAGGCTGCAATTGTACTTTTATTGGCCAAAAATGATGCAGCAGGTGCAAGATTATGTTCTGCAATGTGAGATCTGTCAGAGGAATAAATCTGAGCATGCTCCTTATCCGGGGTTACTTCAGCCACTTCCCATTCCAAAACAAATATGGGAAGTCATTTCGATGGATTTCGTAGAAGGTTTACCTCAGTCTATGAGTTTCAACTGTATTCTAGTTGTCATAGACAAATTCACTAAGTATGGGCATTTTTTGGCACTCTCTCATCCATTTACTGCCCTAGGTGTTGCTAAACTCTTCTTGGACCAGGTTGTTAAGCTCTATGGTGCTCCAACAACTATCATTTCCGACAGGGATAAAACATTCATTAGCTCAGTATGGCAGGAGTTAATGAAGTTGTTGGGGAGCAATATACATTTGAGCACAGCATATCACCCTGAAACTGATGGCCAAACAGAGAGGTTGAACCAGTGCATTGAGCAGTATCTTAGATGCATGTGCTCCTTAACTCCTAAGAAGTGGGCTCAAGCATTACCTTTAGCAGAATGGTGGTATAACACCAGCTTTCATACTGCTCTGGGCATGACTCCATTCCAAGCTTTGTATGGTTACACTCCTCCTGGGTTCAATTGGAATTCTAGTGCTGAGGCTCGGGTTATCACTGTGGAAGAACTATTGAAAGAAAGGGAAAGGTTGAGTAAACCGATGGTGGATCAGTTACAGAAGGCTCAACAAAGAATGAAGTTCTATGCTGACAAGAACAGATCTGAAAGGGAATTTCAAGTGGGAGACCAAGTCTATTTGAAAATGCAGCCTTATAAACAAACTTCCTTGGCTCTAAGAAAGAATTTGAAGCTAGCTTCAAGGTATTATGGACCATATACAGTGCTGGAGAGGATAGGTAAGGTAGCTTACAAGCTAAAGTTACCTTCCCACTCTAAATTACATCCAGTTTTTCATGTGAGCTTGTTGAAAAAGAAGGTAGGTAGTAAGGCTGTAGCCAATATCAATCCTCCTGAAATTGGTGATGATGGTCAACCATTAGTGTATCCTTCAGCAGTGCTGGACAAGAGAATTGTGAAAAGGAACAACCAAGCAGTAACCCAACTTTTGGTTGTGTGGTCAAATCTGAGCCTAGAGAATGCTACATGGGAAGATTTTTCAGTCTTACAATCCCAATTCCCATCTTTTGATCCTTGGGGACAAGGATCGGTTGAAGAGGAGGGCAATGTTATGAATGTTGAAAGATGTGACGGAGGAAGTAAGGGTCAGAACCAGAGCTTGTACAGAGAAGTATAATTGACTACAAGGATAGTGCTGCAGCTGATGTGGATACTGAAGTGGCAAGCTAAAAAAAAGGATGTTGAGCTACCTGGACGAGCTCAGTCGATGAATAAGCATTGAGTGATAGTATGACAGGTGTCTTTATAGTATTGATGTATGGTAATCAGGAGAATTCTGTTATTGTATGAGCCAATATACCAGCAGTGTACTGCAATTTTGCAGAGGAATGAACACACAATATTCTCATTCTCTCAATTTTCTCTCATTCTGGTCCTCATTCTTTCCTCTTTTTGTTTTGTTCTGCAATTCTGATATATTTTAGATATTTCTCTTGATTATTCTATAACAGCGTGCTAGAGATCCGATCCGAAACCCAAATGGAAAATGCTTTGTCGGCACAGAAGATGGACAATGAAGCCAACGTTAAGAAATTGAGAAGGAGAAGCTTCCTCTCGGCCGAAGCCATTTCCACTCAGGTAGTCAAACGATTAGAAAGACAGAAGGAATCGATGAAGAATCCATGGAGGGGCTAAGATTGGGCTGAGAAGGAAAAAATTCACGTTTGTTTGGGTTCATTGGGCTTGGGTTTTCAGTAGCCTGCTGAGCCCACTAAAAAGCCCATTCCGAAAATCGAGATTAAATCCTTTATTCTTAGTGCATGTTTGACCCAGCTTGTGGAAGAATTTATCTACTTTATAAGCAGAAGCTAGGTGTTTGGCTTTCATATTTTTAAAAATTTTAACTTATGCGGAAGTTTTTTCAAAAAGTGTTATTATTGATAATATATATTTAGTGAAATTTTTACATTTTCACTTTGTTTTTCAATAATTTACAAAATTGCAAAAGAGTATTCATATTATTTTACAATAATTTATTTATTTTGTCTCATTTTTATATTTATTTCATTTGTTTAATTTTTATTTAACAAAAAATTTTATTTAGTTTTATTTTTTTCACTTAAAAACTTGTGATTTAATTTAATAAAGTTTATTATTTTGTTTTTTTTCATTTATAAAAAATATATAAAAATTTTAATAAATAATTTTCAACATTCTCCAGTACTTTGATACTAAGTTTGCCAAACACTTATTTAATTTCTTTTTACAGCACTTTTAAAAAAACTTTACTCAAATAGCACTTTTTACAACAGCTCCAGTTAGGCCAAATAAACCTTTAGCCGTCTTTCTACCAACCTCCAATTCTTAATTCAATGTATATAGCTTAGGTTTTACCGTATATTGTTTTTTATTCTTCTAAATTATTATACCGAGTAAACGATAATACTGTGTCATAATTCGTGATTTGCAACCTTATCATGTGTAAACCCATTTCGTGTAACTTTGTAATCATAAACTCATCTGTATCAATATCGTATGGTATATTATACGACTAACGGTCTAAACCAAGAAAATGAGTTCAGGCGCAACGGGCAGCTAGGATCAGCCGCCAAGCAAATATGGAAGCCAATATATATCTACCTCCATCAAACAAAGAAACAGAGAGTAGGCCAATAAGAAACATTCTCTAACCTCCATATATTTAAATGCCATTGCCAGAATGCCGGTCATCTCTGCCTTACCTATAATAACTTTCCCCAACACCCAAACCACCCGACTAAGTTCCAGTAAAAAGTTTTGGAGAACAGGATGTAAATGTAAAGCATCCCTATGAAAGATAATGAGAAACGAGGGTCAGGAACATTGACATAAAACACTTGAGTAGAATCCAAATTGAAATAGTAAACATCCCTCAAACTCCAAACAGTACACCATTATCTTAGAATTCAAACAAAATTTCTAGCATAAATGTGATTAATACTCTTGAGCGAAAACATAAAGGCCAAAAGAACAAAAGCAACAAGTAATGTCCTAAGCCTAAGCCTTGTCAGCCTTGGCAGCAGTAGCAGCAGCTTGTCCTCTGAGCCTACCAGTTCTCCTAGCAGCAATAAGACCGACCTTTTGTCCAGGAGGAGCATCGCGCCTAACGGTACTAGCATGACCAATGTGTTGGTGGTTACCACCTCCATGGGGATGCTCGACTGGGTTCATAGCCACACCACGTACCTTAGGCCAGCAGTTCCTCTTCACCTTAAACTTGTGGTAAGCATTACCAGCCTTAAGAAGAGGTTTCTCAGTCCTACCACCTCCGGCAACCTGGCCAATCATAGCACGACAACCACTTGGAACAATCTTCTTCGAACCAGATGGGAGCTTGATCCTGTAAAATTACACTCCAAAAATGTTATTACCCAAACAACTAAATACTTCAAGCTTCCACGCCCATGTTCATCTAGTTAATCAGTATCCACTTTCTTTCAAAGATTATGCAAACGTTTTCAGAGAATGTAGAAATCAGAAAGAAAAATGAAAATTCACTTGTAAGGGCCAGAAACAATCAGGTATACAGATAAAATAATGAAATCCTACATGTAAACGACAGCCATGTCAAACCAAAGGGACTCATCAAGCTAAAACCTGCCTACAAGTACAAGGTATAAACTTTACGCTTAATGCTATTTCATTTTAGCATCCCTCAATTCACAATTCAAGCATAATCACTCTTGGTATCCCCCAATTACATCAATGTTTTTTCTCATAAACTAGGGGTACATTTAAGCGTAGATATCTATTGTAAACCCTAGATTGTAGCATAATATATAAATAGCATTAAGCAATATCAAAAAGTTATCAATATTAGATCCAAATAACAATCACATATAAAACAGATTCAAATCAAATTAAAATTAAAACAGAGTACGAATCAGAGACCTGGTGGTGTCGTTATCAGGGTTGTGACTAATAACAATCGCATAATCACCAGAAGCCCTAGCGAAAACCCCGCGATCACCGACATGATGCTCGACGTTGCAAACGACAGCTCCCTCAGGAATAGATCTAAGAGGCAACACGTTTCCGACCATAAGAGTTGCCTTCTTTCCACAGTACACGAACTGTCCAGTGTAGATACCCTCGGCAGCGACGAACAGTTCCTTCTGCTTCTTGTATCGGAAAGGGTGACGGAAGACGACGCGGGCTAAGGGAGCGCCACGGCCCGGGTCGTGGATGACCTCGGTGACAACACCTCTGAGGTATCCATTTCGTTCGCCGAAGTCGAGACTTCGGAAGCGAGCGGGGCCTTTGCGGTGGTGGGTGTGTGCTTTAAAGACCGAACCGGCACCCTTACGTTGAGCTCTGATAACTCTACCCATGGTGAAAGTGTGTGGCTGTGAGGAACCTCTCTCTCTTGGAGACGGCTGGTGGAGGTAGTGAAAATGGCTGAGGATTAGGGTTTGCGTGAATTTATAGATGTTGTGAATTTGTGAGCCTGGTAGGGTTTTTTAGAGCTGCGCTTGGGCTTTGGGCTATGTAGGTTTCGGGCTAAATGGCCCACCAATGGGTAACAAGAGGCTTATCATAGACCTAACCGCACCGTGCGACTCCACCTTGGGGCGGAGATGTACCCAATAACACACTGCCACGTTTCTGATCAATTTCAAAGTTTTCCCTTTTTGAAGTTCAATTACGTGCTGATATTACGCCGTCGTTTTTCCCATATCAGGGAGCGTTTTAAACCGACCAGCCAGACCGCTCTTCCTCCTGCGGCCTTGTCTCTGTTCTCTCTTCACACTGTGAAGATGGATTTCTGAATGGTTTTCTCAACTCTTCAAATCGACTCTGGTTCAGTGATCACCGCTAATCTGCATTTCTTCAGGTAATTTCAGTTCAGCTTTGTTTGTTCTTAGCGAAAAATTAAAGAGTTTTGTTGAATTCACTGAAAAGTTTTTTTTTTTTTTAGATTATGCATGCAGTGTATTGTATTTATTTTGAAATGGACCGACGAGGTTGGCCATGGAAGAAGAAATCTTCCGAAAAAGCTGGAACTGACAAACATGCAGCTGTATCAGATGGAACCAGTGCTTCATTGTCTTCCTTAGCATCTCTTGGAGAGCAGGTCTGTAATTTTTACCTTACAAAGCCACAAAACGAAAGCAAATATGAAACTTGTCGCTGATCATTTGGAGTTGGGGATTCTGTTCTGTTTTGCTATCTAATGACAGGGAAAATGTAAGAAGGTAAACTATGTTCAAATTTCCATGAAATCTTACATACGATTGATGGGGTTAGAAGATGAAGTTTACAAGTTAAAGGATGAAGTAATGGATTTGAAAGGGAAGCTATCTTCAGCTTATTCTGAGATCAATGGTAAGGATGGTTTGATCAGCCAACATGCTAAAGTTGCAGAGGAAGCTGTTTCAGGTATGTGTTTGAAAATTGTTTTCCCTTGTAATTCTACCATTAGAGTGATGATTGAGAACTTTTATTCACTTTTTAGGATGGGAAAAGGCGGAAGCCGAAGTTATTGCATTGAAACGACGGCTTGAAACCGTCGCTCTCTAGAAGCTTTCGCTGGAGGATCGAGCATCGCACTTAGATGGTGCTCTTAAGGAGTGCATGAGGCAAGAAAGGAATGTGAAGGAGGAAAGTGAACAGAAATTGCATGATTTGGTTTTAGCCAAAATCATAGTTGAATTAGATCAAGAACTATTGAGGGTATTAGCTGAAAACCAAGCACTGACGAATTTGATAGTTCAGATGGAGGTGGAAAAATCTAAAGCAGAAGCTGAAGTAGAATTTATGAAGGAAAATCTTATGTCACATGAGATGGAAATAAGCTCACTGAAGTACGAACTGCATATGGTTTCTAAGGAGCTTGAAATTCGCAATGAAGAAAAGAACAGAAATATGAGGTCTGCAGAAGCAGTAAGCAAGCAACATATAGAAAGTGTTAGAAAAATTGCAAATTTAGAGGCTGAGTGCCAAAGACTGCATGGCCTTGTGCGTAAGAGATTGCCAAGGCGAGCTGCATTGGCCCAAATGAAGCAGAAATTGATAATTTTGGCTGGGATTTCAGTGGACCTTATTCAAGAAGGAATGTTGTCAAGAATCCTAACCAACATTTGTCTCCTCAGGTGGAATTTTCTGCTGACAACTTGCTGCAATCCAATAAAGAGATTGATTTCCTTATTGTGCGTTTGTTGGAGATGGAAGAGGAAACAATGATTAAAGAAGCTTTGGCCTATCGCGATAGTGAACTACAGGCTGCTAGAGACATGTGTGCTGAGGCAAGTGTAAGAGTAAAGAGCTTAGAAGCACAAATACAGGCCCTTAATCATCAAACAAGCTCCCCTAAATCAACCATTGGGCATCCTGCTGATGGTCCTTCAAGTCAATATGCTAGCAGTGCACCCAGTATCACTTCACAGTCTGGAGATGGGATTGATGAGGAAGCACTTTGAGCAGAATCTTTGTTACCAGAAAGCTCTGATATCTCTCATTCGAGGATGGAGAAAGCAGTCATAAAGTCAACAAGAGAATGCCAATTGCTTGGAATTGATGGATGACTTTCTGGAGATGCAGAAGTTGGCATGTCTGTCGAATGCTGTTTCAAGCCATCCAGGTAATGCTGGAAATGATGAAGAAGATAAGACATCAAGGAATGGTGCCAAAGGTCAGGACCTGTTTTCTGATCAAGAGCTTGGTTTTAGTCCATCATCAGAGAAGGGTTCTTCAAGTGTAAGATCCTCAACAATGGAGCTTCAGCAGGATGTGGAAAATCTGCCTCTTCTGAAGCTTAGGATTTTTACGATTTTTGAGTCTCAAACCAAGGACATGGATTTGGGAAAGGTCAGGATATCAAATGTGCTGTGCTGGAAATACAAAGCTCTTGCCCTCAGCACTTAGTCAACCATTTTTTTGAGGGAGCTCAAATAGGTTATGGTTCCTTCAATCAAAAAGGTGTGCCTGAAGAGAGTTTGCTATTCTTAGATAAAGAGAGTGTCACAAAGCAAAATTTGGTCTCTGCTATATCTCAGATTCATCAGTTTGTCCTATCATTTGGCAAAGAAGCAATCAGAGTTCAGGACGCTCGTATTGATGGCTGTGGGCTAGGTAAAAATCTAGATGACTTCTCTGCTTTTGCTGAGAAATTTGTGTTCAACAAGAATGGTTTGATTGACTTCATCTTGAAACTTCTCATGTTTGTGCCGAAGCTAAAGAACTGAACTTTGGTGTATTGGGATTTTGGTGTTATGATGGAAATGCCAGCAATAATGCTTGCATAGACAACGTTGCTTTGCTAGAGAATGTGGTTGTACAAGATAACTCATCAAAACATGCATGCTCTGGAGGGTGCTACCATATTTGTCACTCCTCTCCTGACTCAGAGGTAATTCAACCAGATGTTATGTCATGCTTGTGCTTATTGAAAGAGTTGGAACAGCTGAAATACTGAAGTTAAAGTTGGCTTCCTCTCAGAATCTCTGCAGCCTGGCTGAAACTCAACTGAAATGCATGACTGAGTTTTACAAGTCATTAGAAATGCATGCACAGAACCAAGGCTTAGCCTAGTGGTTGTTACCCCTCCTACGGAGGGATTAGGTCCAAGGTTCAATTCCCTACTCCCCCCTTGTACCTCCTATGAACCAAAAAAAAAAAAGAAATGCATGCACAATAGTTAGAAACTCAGGTAAACCTTTTAAAAGAAAAGTTAGTGAAGTTAGATGATCAACTACTACAAGAAAAGCGTGGTCATCAAGACTCCCTGGCTAGATGCAAGGAACTTGGGGACAAAACTGCAAAGGTAAGCGATGAACTACTCTTTGATAGTTGTGTCAACAACTATGATCTGCTAATAGGTAGTCAATTACTCAATCTACCAAGTAAGGAAAAGGGAATTCATCAAATAATTGAACGAAGGGCATTCTAAAATGATAAATTATTGAGTGTCCCTAGGAAGTCATTGCTTATTTTGAGTTGCATTTTAAGCTTCATCAGTTGTTTTATTGGTGGTTTTATGAATCACCATCTTGAGAAGCCTTGTCTTTCAAACTTGTCTATAAACACTATGATTTTGTTAAAGGAACACAGCCTCCACTCTATGTTCGTCATCAGCAATAGAAGTTTCTGACATGAAGATCAAACGGAATGTAGTATAATAATAAGTTTCTTGGAGAATCTAGTCAAAAGAAAAAATTTAACGAGTGAAGAGGAAAACTTAAATCAACTGATTATCTTCCAGATATGCTATTCTAAAATGCCTCTAGGAGTGTTTGATATGCTATCTCCTGCACTTTCCTTTGTTATTAAGAATATTTCTTATCCCCTCTTCTCACTTTTATTTCTCCACAACTGTTTTTTGCCTGACCTATTGATCAGGATATTCCTCCTTGAATGTTTTCTGAATGACTGTTAGCTTAAAAGCTTTAGCTGAAAGGGTCCTCTATCCTGGCAGGAAAGGGAGATAGTAGATGCAACAGAAAAGCTTGCAGCATGCCAGGAGATCATTTACCTTCTAGGGAGGCAGTTGCAAGCTTTGCGTCCTCAGACAGAGAACCACCAGTCTCGATACAATGACAATGCTTGGTGGAAGTTTAGTAGAAGGAAGACCAAATCATAGTGGTTCAAAGGCACAAGATATTCTCTGCTTCTACTATTGAGCAAGAGAAACATTAGCGTAGTATTGGCGGTCTTTCTTCTTCAAATGGGAAGAATGGGCATTAGGATTATGCCCTCTTAGCATTGTATAGATTTCCAGGTTAATAGGATATATGTTAGGGGTCAAGCTTGAAGTTGACAGTTAATGGATACTAAAATTGCATTATCTATCACCTGGTCCTGTCAGCCCTAGATAGCATTTCCTTTTGCATGATTTGAAAAGGATCTTTGCACTGATTGGTAAGATTGAGACTTCACTATCAAAGAACAGTATGAACATTAATTTGAAATGAAATATCAATTATTCCCGCACAAGATCAGCTGAGTTGGCTAGAAATTGTATTTTTCACCTCCAATTTTGTAGTTCAAGCACTAAGAATTTGAATTTTTGGTAACGAAATGCACCCCTTTGGCCTTTTCATAGTTGGCTTGTGAGCTTTATCTCACCATTAATCACAAGGCAGTGAGCTCCATACCATTCTTCACCAATATAGGCTAGAAGACATCAAGTTACAGAAAATTGATACATTTCAAGAGACAGGCAAAATCATATGAACGGATTAATGCGCAGGACCATTTAACAGATATTCGCCAGTCAATAAGCAGAATAAGGTTTTTGCTTATGCCAGAGGCTCAGGTAATCAAATTCAGCTGCTTCAGCACTGCTTAAATGGAAAGTGACAAAGACTAGCTAACAATGGACCCCAATTGCATGTGCAAAGTTTACAAGATTAATGGGAAGGAGATTAAGCAAAGTAAATAGTGAACTGTTTTCTGTGTCAAGCCTCCATCTTATTAAAAGTCAAACAATATCAAGAGATAAATATCCTGATTAATCAGATAATCCAAACACTAGGTTCTAAACCATCAAATAATTAAAGGAATCTCCATCTTTTCACGATATCTCCTTGTCGTTAAGTCCATATTATGAGATCATTAGTCATGTATTTTCTTTTTTTGGTTCATAGGAAGGTACAAGGGGAAATGAGATAATCAAACCTTGGACCTAATTTCTCTTAAAGAGGGGTAACAACCACTAGGCTAAGCCTTGGTTGTTCATTAGTAATGTATTTTCTAGTCTTCTTACTGCTAACCTAGCTGGTAATAATGCATGCTAAATTTGACTGATCATTAAGCTGTATGATGACCTAGTAACTTAGATCATATTGAAATATGAAATACCTTGGTTCAAAAGCTTAGCCAGGCAATGTTGGGGATGTTTTCATAAGTCTTCATTTTTACATGAAGAGGTTGAACAAATAGGAGGCGTTTTGGCTAAGATCAAGAGTGAAAACAGAGAATTCGAGATGTCATCTTCTCGAATAGTCTGCATCATTATTTCAATGAAAGTTTAAACTTACTTAACAATGTGTTGTAAATGGATAAAATTATGATGCTAATAGACATTTTAGTAGGACCTGGTGTAAAACTGTTGCTCAATTTGCAGCACTATAATTTCTTTTCTTTTGTATCAGCCTAGAAAGATCAAGAAACATGCTGTTTGAGGTCGAAGATATAGCATATTCAATCATGTTAGAATCTCTTTGTATCATTTCAACCCCACTTTGTGTATATGTTACAAGTATATTTCTAGCTTTCATTATACTGGTCTGGTTTTAAATATCTAAACTCTTCAGTTATTAGGATCTTGAAACTACTGACGACATAAGTACACGATTGTAGAAGGAGGACAAGAAAGACAGATATAATTGAATTAAAAAAGAACATGGATTTTCCCATGAAATCTTTTCATTACATTTTTAAGAATACTCTCAACTCTCAAAAGCATTTTTAAGAATACTCTCAACTTAAGTACATGCATGTGTCACGTCCTATGAACTTTAGTATAGCAAGCACAACCGATTTACGGGGAAAGGATAATGATCATGTGACAAATGCACAATATACAAATAGTAAATAATCAAGAAGAAGATGTCAATAAGTTATTGTTAGAAGAACTACTCATGTCATGCATAAGGGTAAATATCTATATGACTGCAGTGAAGGAAGCAACTTTCTTCAATCCCCTAACCAACCTAGCAAGGTTTCTTCATCTGATCATGGCAGCTAGAGAGCGAAAAACGACTTCCTCACAAGGAATTGTGAGGCCCATGTCGTGTTTAAACCCAAACTCCTCTTCAGCTCTTTGAAGCAAGCTCTGAAATTCAGGGTGAGTCAACCATGATATTGGGACTATGTATCTGCTTCTGTTTTCTCCAACATACACAACAAAATGGCCTTTGGGTACATCATCCGGAAGGCTGCCTTCACGATGACAGCCTTGTTTCTTGCCAAAAGTACTTGAGCACCTTTTCAGAATCTGTTTGATAGCTGCCGTCTGAGGTAGTTTGTTTGATTTCTTGATAGCCATCGTGTTTAGATTACTCAAGCTTTGAGCTTTGGCGATGGTGGGGAAGGAAAAAGGAGGCTGAAACGAGAGAACTGGAAAGAAAGGTGGTGGGGAAGGATTAATGTAATGGAGATATTTATATGAGGTAAGCGTGAAACAAAGCCATGTGCTGTGGGGGAGAAATGAACAGACCAAGGATATTTGCAGATGACTGTATGCAAAGGCATGCAGGTTCAATCCCAATGAGACTTAGCCTACCCTGTCGCCTCTCCTAAGGACAGCATGGGTCCATGTTTCTCTGTTTTTCCTTCTCAAGTTTTCCACCATTATCATTTGCTGATGTTAATTTGGATGGGCAGCGAGAATGATTTTGATGAAATTCAAATCAACTATGACGGTAAAATTAGATAATCAATCGCTAATATGTGTTTGGATACATTCGAGCATAACGAAAAGATGGAAACTGACAGTAATGAATACTTCTTCAAGGATTTTTATGCTATCAGATTTCTGTTTTTCTATTGCAGAAATAACCGTGGAAGTGGCAACCATGGGATCTTTGGAGTCCTGTCCAAATAGAAAAACCAGACATAACAAGCAGTGCTACTGATTAAATCATTACCACTTATTTTTTTTGAAAGGCATAAAATTACAGGATCTGCCATGGCAGCTAGCTAGTTCTGAAGTGTTGGTAGAAATTGACCTGAAATGTTAGCTGGTTTCATGTTCTCATTTAAACCTAGGACAACCTGTAGACCAGTTCACTCCAATCTTCATGTCGTGGTACAACGTACGTGAATGAGATGAGGATTCTAATGGGAGAATAGGCCATAAGGGCATTGAATTGAATGCCTGTCTCAAAGTCATGGAATGTCTAAAATTTGTTACTTTCTTTTAGTCAGAGTGTCAAATACAAAGAAACAAAATATTCTCCCAGTAAAGTGCTTAGTTTACCGAACACTATTAAATGTTCATCTCAAAATAGTGGAATATCCAAAACTTGGTCCTTTCTATATGTTAAATTCAAAGGAACATGATAATCTTCTAATAAATTCAATTTTCTTTTTATAATCAAAGTGTCAAATTCAAAGAAACAGGCTATTTTTTAAAAAAATATTAATTTATCAAACACGTACTTTCTTTACATTTTAAAAAATATTTTCCAATACGTATCAAACATGATAATGTTATCTTCTCAACAATCATAATAGATTGCAATGACTCCATAGTAAAGTACCACATGGACCATTGCAACTACAAAAGTCACCGGTTTTAGTCACACTCATCAAAAAATTTGGCTGCTGTTTCAGCATTTAGATTGGGGAACGAATTTATTGTTGTGCTCATGTGGAATTGTCAAACACTTACGGGCTGCCCCATGTGTTATGCCAAAAACATGAAACTCGGAAACTACAATAGTCAAAATACAGGATATAGATTACTAAATCAAACTACTACAGCCTTTCATTCACCTAACATGGCAGATATTCCCAAATTCCAAGGGCAAAAAACTAGCATTAAAAGCTACAAGATATTTTCTAATTACCTAATTAAGATCCCTGCATTAATAGCAGCCCTTCAAACACGTGTATTCTTGCATGCCAAAACCCAGAACAATTTTGTATCAAGGTTACAGCTAACTTCATTTCTGCCAAGTGGTATGACGGTAACCTGAAGGTGCAAATATAAGGAATTGTCTGGTCTCTATTCTCCATGTTCTGTTAACAGATGGGCTAAGCCATCATTTTCACTGATCAGGCAGCGACGGAATACTGAACTTTTACTGCTAGCAGATAGAAAAAAGAAGGCGTATTTTTCTTTTCGACTGGTGACAACATCCCAAATGATGATTTGTGCATGTGAAGGCCATGTTACTTCTGTCCTGAAACCGCCTTAAGGGGACAAAATTGATTAATATTACTACTTAAGGCTGCTCAACATCACAATTTCTGCCTTGCGGGTGACATCTTCAGCTTTGCCACCAGCATTCTAGCTGTCTGAGTTGGCTACCATGGTTAATACGGGAGCCAGTAACTCCAGAAGGCAGAAGGAGGCCCGATACTTTCAGACCAGGATAGGCTAGAGTCAACTTCCGATCACAGGCAGAGGAATACTAGTTGTCAACTAGGGTTTTCTTTTTATTTGTTTGTTTTCTGGTTAGTTAGGATAGAACTGGGGCATGGGTACATTACTCTTTTGTTAGATAATGGAGCAATAATGCATGTCGTCAGGCTCTACGATAATTCTACTCTCAAAAGCTCAGTGATTGAGTACTAAACTCAAAAGAGCAGAACTCAGCTGATAATAATCTAGCCATTTCATTTGTTTCAGCTTCAGTTTCCATCAGTCAAGTCAGAAATCAGTTGAAATGAAGCTCCATCATGGAAGGCAAAGGGTGGCCCATCAAGCTCCAGCCACTGCTAGAAGTCCTCGAACACAAAAGGTTTCTAAGAAGGGCCCCAAGGCATCACATGTTGCAGTCACATGATTTTATACTCGCAGAACTCGAAGCAAAGTTAAAGACAATCCACTTAAGTGCGGGAAAACGCACACACCAAAGTCCATGAAACATGAAGTCATGTTGATGCAACAACTAGATAATCTGTTGCTCCTGACCTATCCAATCATACTTCAGACAAGTTGGTTAAAGTCCAAAAGACCTTTCAACTCATGCATCCTCTCCATCCACAATCAAGCCCATCTTTACATGAGATGGAGTGTTTACCATGTAAATGTGACTTAACAAATGATAACCAATATTCCTGTACCAAATTACAAATCTAATCTTCCATGCTCTTGAACCATTACCCTTCAAGAAAGCTTCTAGTTCCTATTTGGGTAAAGCTTTCTTCTGTCATCGCCAATTCATATAAATGAATAGGAATGGTAACTATTGCTCTTTTGTGATCTGAATGTCACGAGTTCAAGCAGAAATAACCACTATGTTAATGTAGAAGAAAGACTGTGTATACATATTCTTTTCTAGAACCCATAATATAGGAGCTTTATGCACTGAGTTCCTTTTTTTTAACAAGAATTAGAAGCATGCAAGTAGTAAAAACTTCCAATTTCCTCGTCCAAGAGCATAATTTAAACAGGTTTATTAATCATCACAGCACAAACGACAATAGCAATAGGATTCCTAGGACCAATGGCAAAGGATGTAATCAAGCATAAAAAATACATAAGTCACAACTGTTAACCACAACGGCCATTGATAGACAAAGCTGACATTATCAGATGAGGTCTATGCTTACTTTTCAGCTACTACTGCTATAGCGCTACTATCAAGGAAGATTTGCTTACTTAAATAGAACGCCACATACGTTCTCTTTCATTTTTCAGGTAGACAAAGGGCTAGACAATCATTGGTGGTTGTTAACATACTACTTCGCTACAATTAGTGCCCTTAATGAAATAAGTTACAACCAGATCTAGAAAGAAGGTTAATACAGCTGATATCCGCATCTTTGCACCTTCTTTCACAGTTCACTTCATCATCCCCACTGTAAACTCGACAAGTGAACTCCAATAATAACCTATTATGATCATATACATTCGTAACTGGAGGCTGGTTTCAACGAGGCATCCCATCAATCACACTCAATTGTCTTCTGAGCTTAAAAATATGGGCTTGCACCTATCATGTAGCATAAACTGTCAAAAGATATTGTCCCACAAGTTCATAAAAGATAAAAGAGTGTGAAAATCAAACAACTAAATCATAAATGCATAGTGACACATAAAGGCCTGAACTCAGGCCAAAAGCTTATGGAGTAGACCCACATTCATGATGAAGATAGCAGGTTATTGAGTGTACTCAACAATTTGTGTCAAAATGGCACAGGAAAGGCAGATTATCTACTAAACAGGTAATGCTGACTAGACTAGGGATTAAAAGATGCTTTAACTTGTACATTTGACTAGATATCTGTAAAAGCATATGGTATCATAACTAGTGGTATAACAGCAAGTATAAACACTTCATGATGGCTCAACCAAGTTAATTGCGAAAATGAAATGTAAGAGAGCTATTCTAACCTGCTGACAAGTTGCAGCAAGTTTCAAAAGTTCATCTGCCTCCGAGAAATTCATGAACCACTGACTGAGTGGATGATCATTTTCATTCATATTTTGAACTGGTACTGCAGAAACAACCCAACTGATCCTCACAGAAATTTTTTAATGAACAAAGGTCCAAAAAGAAGGAAAACCAAGTAAATTTACCAGGAGCAGGCATGCTAAACCCAGCAGGCAGCGTGGCACAAGAACTGCTGGATGATTTTGCACATGAGCAAATAACCACTCAGAAGGATATGGAAAAACAATCCCATTGTCTGATTCCATAACAACAGGTTTTTTGGTTGACAGAGGGCCAGATTCATCTTCAGGATACAATTTCAAATGGTGATACCTGCAAATATCAAAGCCTAGTTAGTTACAAGGTACCTCATCAAGCGAATCAACTAAGCAACCAAATAAACAACTCACAAATCCAACTGCTCGGCACAAACATCACTGGGGAAGAAAAGGCTAATGGCAATTTCAAAGTCACCCCAACAGCACTCTGATTACTCAAAAGGTGGCGATTCAGCTATTCTTATAGGGTTATTGAAACTGGGATGCAGTTGAAACACAACATGCTTTTATCACTGCTCCAAGATCTTCATTTGCTGCCCCGGGCACATAAACAGTCCACTTATGGGGCTGCAACCTAATTGAAGGAGATAAATGTATTTAACATCATTCTACCACAAAGCAAGAAAGGAAGAATGGAAAAACATACTCACTAGCCTTTCGACCAAGATAAAAGGCAATAGTTCCATATACAATAGGAACACAAACCTCAATATCTTTTAAGTCTCCTGTTTGTACTCTACAATGTATTCAGAAAACAAAACAAATAATGTCACTATAATCGAGGTACAGTTCAACAAAAAAGGAACAAACTTTCTAAGCATTAAATAAGCCAGATGACACTTCAACATTTCCCAGCTCTTGTTTTCCGTTAAAGTAAAATCATACTCCAGACTATGCTTAGCTGTATTTAGGAATAGAAACATTCAGCTCTTAGAGACTTAAAAATCCCCAAAAAAGATTGATTTTTCACTCAAAAGCGTGAAACAATCGCTACTACTTCCCTACTACTATGCAAAAGGAATCATGTTATACCCCCAGAAAAATTGAAAGCCGCCAAAAATAATTGAAGAAGCTAAAAAGGAGCACCTTATAGTCGCTATCATCAGGGGTTTTGCTCAGTCTGATGATGCGCTGTGGCATTGAAGCATACCCACCGTCTTCAGCTTGGGCTTCGTTAGCCGTCTGAGGCATTGTAGTGGGCAATGAAAGGGTTTCACACTTTCACTTTCATTTCAGGTATTACATTTGGGCTTCTGTTTTCATCAAATTTGAGATTTTTGAGTAGGGAATTGGGGTTTTAGATTTCTTCGGTGGGTAAAGAAATGGAAGCAGAGAAATTCTAAGCCTTTTCTCTTTGTTGTTCTTGCCATGTCAGCTGCCATCCTGGCGGATGTGTCGTACCTTGGAGTCGTCAAATGTTGACATTCTCATTTCCTCCCGCGTTTCCCTTACGAGAAATATTGGCCACTTGTCTTGCTTAAGGATTTATACTGGCCGATTTTTTGTTTCTTTCTAAAACAGGTAAAAACGGAGGACCATGTGAATATTTCAGAAAGTTAATAGGATAATGAAACGAGCAAAAAAGAGTTAGATTTCTGTTGATTTTTAACGAAATTCAATCAAAAAAAGTAAAAATCAAGATGATGGAAATTTTCTAATCAAATTCAATCAAACGATAAATTCGGACGGATTCTAGTTTGATCTAGTTTAGACGAGAAAAAAGATTCGGGTTTAGACAAAATTGACATGTCAACAATGGGATGGCATACAGACAAAGTTATTCTCCTCATAAGCTGAGCTTGGAAACAAGGAATAACCATGATCATGAATATTGCCATGATATATTTTTGCCGTGCAATCTAAGTGAAGTAGCCTATCCTAAAAGCATGGGTAACAGTTTGTCATCCAGTTCCTGCCTAATGGAACAGAGCATTATAATTTTAAGTTGAAATGAAAAAGATCACTGGTTATGGTGGGATGTTTGACAAACAGAGTCAGATCTCTACCTTTACAGAAAAGATGAACATTTTAAACTTCATTAATACACCAAATTTGTGTTCAAATAGCACAACAATATGCATTCACACTTAAGGGTTCAATTTCGAAAGCACAACAATGGCACTAATTAAAGTTCCCTGCTCTCTTCATAGTGTTACACTTGCAGGAAAGTATCTGTCACAAATTTGAATATGGTTCTCCGGCTGGTCATCTAGTCTGCCGGAACTAAGCAACCAGAAACCGCAGTCCGGAAGGCAGTAGAATGAGATAGATAATCAGATCAGATCATATATTCGAAGCACTTAGGGCCATTACTTTGCATTGTTCATTCATGGCCAAAAGCTGAGCTTCTTTCTTATCAAGAAGTGCGGTCAACCTCACATTCTCTTCCATAAGCTTCTGAACTTCAGCCTCTTTCTGCTTTTTCTCACCCTCTAGCTGTGTTGTCTTGGCAACTAGCCTAGTTCAGAACAGAATAAAAATACTCACAAACAAGATTACCAACTAAATGAAGCTTGTTCACAAGAAAGATAGCAAAAGTAGTGTTGTATACCACCACTCCCTAGCACATCCACCCATCCACAGAGATACAAAACGCAGTTTCACACATACCAAATAGATGCTACTATCATGCACTTACAAATCAAGTTCATGCCTCTACTAACAGATGCCTTAAAATTGCAACACTAGCCAAAAAAATAGGACTCCACAAATTGGGTTTCTCAGTAGAACAAAAGCAGAGTGAGAATACAAAACTTAGCTCCAAGTAAACACCTTATTGATGGTTGAAAAGCAATGAGTACTATGAGTGCAATAAGAGATCCATGTCATGATTTGCCAACAAGTATGGTAGTATATAAATCACCAACAAGTGCAGAAATAATACAATTTGTATGGTCCAACGTGCACATATCGAAAAGAAAATTTACTGGCATGAAGAGAATGGAACATACATTTAAGAATCAAGAGCAAGTGTAGTAAAGGAAATCAAAGAACTCAAAGATCATACTGACCGTTCAAATAGCCGCTCAATGGTTTGAAATTGCTTCTCTGATGAAAGAAGAGTTTCTCTTACACTAATGAGACTGCTAACATAAGATTTCAGAGACTCAAAGTCCTGCTTCACACGAGAAAGCTCCTGTTCATTTTCAGTAGCTCGTTGCCTCTGTCTAGAAGTTTCTTCAACCAAGTCCTCAACCCTCTGCCTCATTTCATTGAGAATGCTATTTGTACCCAGAGCAAACCTTTCCATCTCTTCTAACTTTATAGACATGTTCTCAATGTGGACTGCCTTCTTTTTAATTTCTTCCTGACCTAAAGTTACCTTTTCTTTCTCAAGAGCAGTTTCAGATTCTGCCATGATGACCCTCTTAACAAGAACTTCCATTACATCGGTGATCATTTGCACAGACTTGATTAATTCACCAATATAGGCTCCATCTTGTTCATCCAATGAACCTTGCTGTCTACTAATTCCAATCCATGCTTTGTCATCCGGACAATCAAATGCAGAGAGATCAATACTCCTTGACCAACCAGACACTGGTGTACCATCTTTATCCACAAGCCCCACACCTTCTAATAGTTTGATGCCGCATGATTTATGGGCTAAATCAGGAACAGCCATTACTCTTGCTTTTGATTTCAAGTAAGTCAATAAAGTTGCAGTAGTTTTTACCCTTCGCCAAAGAATATCTAACTCCTTCTTTGATTCCTCCTCTGACCCCTGTATGCAAGCCTTTACCTCCATAATTTTGGCTTGTAACACATCCACTTGGCTTTGGCGTTTTTCCATCTCCTGCTTCCACAATCATGAGTTTCGCTTAGCTGAGACTGCAGAGTTGACAAGTCCAGATCATCCTCAGCTACCATGCCCTTTCCATCCTCAGCTGCCATACCCTTTCCTAAGTTATTAAAAGCTAGATATGAGAACATGAATGTTCAATGGCACAAGGTCTCATAATTACAACACAAACAATGAAGATGCAAATAGAATGCATCATTGTAACAAAAAGGAATGGATTGCAAATCAAAAAAGGCAACAAGATGCCAGTGAAAATGCAAACCCACCCCTCGCCTAAAAAGAAAGATGCAAAACTCCCAATGGATTTAATTCATAGACAAGTTTCCATGACACTTTCAACACCTTAACGCATGATGCAGATTCACCAAAATTAGATACTATATAATATGAAAAGTGCATGCCCTGGCAAAAATTGCTAACTTCCCAAATACAGCATCATTATTGATGATAATAGTATGCAATAACAATGTCCATATCCTGTTAAACCATTTCATTCAACTTATGCCGGTTAAAGATGCTATGAGAACATCTACCATCTATCATGATAATATACTCAACCTAAATAGCGTTTTCCAAACCCGGGATGAAAATAAAACAACCAGGTGATCCCATTTAAGCTAGCACTAACAGATGACTACCATGCCTCTTGCAACAACATAAATATTTCCTAATTCCAGCCCATATCTTCAATTTTACTTTATTAGGTTTCTTTGAGCTCCCAAAAACACAAATTTGCACCGGAAAATGTCTCAAATTGAGAAGATAATATCTCACACAACACTGAATTTTGCAGAATTAGTCAATATTCTTTAAAAACCATTTTAAAAAAAATCCCTTGAAAGGTAATAAATTCACCGTCTTTACAATAATCACAGCAGACAAGGAAAACCAATTCCACGATCTGAACCGACAAAGCCCTAGCAAACCACAGTGGCATGAAAATCAACCAGAAAACTACAAAAAGAACCCTATTGCAATTACCCATTTGCTGATCAAACACACAAAAATAACACATTAAGACAAAAATCGAACCCTAATCCATTAACAGAAACGACAACAAACAAAATTTCAGACCAGAAAAAAGAACAAAAATTTCGAACTTGAAAGGGAAAAAATCAGATTTCGTCTTAAAAAACAAATTGCAAGGCAATGAAAGACAAACCCAAGAAGCTTTTTTTCTCCCTTTTGGATTGGAAAGAGCTTCAGAGAGAAGATGCAGAGAAAGAGAGAACCTTGTGATTGGAGGAAAAGGAAAGGAATAGGGTGGAATTGACTGCAGAAGATAATTCCAGGGCAATGGGGAAGACCTCTTCTTGTTGTTCGCCTCCGTTCCAACACGCGGTTCTGTAAAAAGAAAAGTTCTCTTCTTTTTTTAACTGAAGAGATGGTTGGCAGCTGGGCAGCTTCTCCTTTGTCTTTTTACGTTTTTGACGGATAATAATACCCACAATACAACCAATACTTTAAAATTTTGTTGTAATAAGAAATTAATAACTGCCTCCTTAGTTTTTCTTCCTACATATTTTTTTTATTTTTTATTAATTTTATAGACTTAAACCAAACTTGGTTTAATTACTTCATACAATTTCGATAAATTTGAGGTTTGAATTTCAATATTCTTATTTTTTATTTTCAAATCATGATTTTTTGTAAAAATATATATGTTCTTGTGCCATAATTTACATAAAATTGTGATAATTTTTTAATTCCGTTATCCAAATGATCAATTATTATTTTTATTTAATTTGGAAACTAACCCAACAATGGCATTATTTTAGATGGCATCAGTACTTGTTACTGGTATAAGAATCTTTTGGATTTAAAAAAAAAAAATCTATATGCAACCACATTTTTGCTTAATATATCTATTTTATTTATACATTTATACTCCATTTTGGTTTTTAAGGTGGTTGTAATGAGAAAAATGTAACTTTAAATAGAATTTCTCTGAAAAAAATTTGTGAGCATTAAATGATATACACATTTTTATATGTTATTTTGCATAATTTTGTATGACAAAGATGTGATTTAACTTTCACTTTTGGAGCAAGAAATGTAAATTAAAACTAAACAGCAGAAGCTTAGTGAAGCACTGAAGTTCTAAGATTAAATTCAGAAGCTCTCTTGGCATGTGCAAAAATCAGAGAGCCCAAAAGGACAGATATTTACAAGCTCAAAGCTATTTACAGATGTTGAGAGTTGTTTCTATGTATAAGATTTAGCCACAGGCGAAGTGGTGAGCAGGCCAGAGAGCAGGCCAACAATGAGGGCACTGTTATATGTGCTTGGTTCACTCTGCATAACATTGCTCCGAGTGTCAGCATAGGACTCATTCAGGGAAGGGCCGCCAACAAGGGCTCCAACAGCTATGTTTGGGTTGGGAATGGCGGAATACAGCCACTTGAATCCGTCTGTGCAGCCGGTATTGGCATCCACTGGAATTGAAGATCCTCTATGGTGTACATACTTGGGGTAGCTACCGCCATAACCAACAAGATAGCTTAGCTTCATGGGATTTGCTCCCAGAACATAATCTGCCTGAAAAAACAAGTTACATAACTGGTCAGGAGTCGCACAGAGATGCATAGGTTAAATCCTAAGATATCTGAAGGTTTATTTTAGTTTCACAAGCCCTTTGAAGGGCAGTGACTGATTCAACTTTCTTCAAATGCATCACCATTGCATTCTTGCAGGGAAAGTTATGGCACCTTTGCCACCAGTTTATACCTGAGAAATAGCAAACTTGCGAAGATCATCTGGCTTGTAGGAATTCCCATCGCAATACAACAATTCAGTTTGCGATGTGAGCATGTAATCACTATAAAGTACAGCTAGGAATGCAGAAGCCACAGGATGCTGCAGTGAGTTCCATTCTGTGATCCATATCAGGCCACCTGCAATGAAAGAATATTTCCAACCATAAACATAGGCTGCTGTAAACATTAAAACCAGAATTAAAGCAATGTACAAATTGGTAACCCTATGGAAGGGAATGACTTTGGTGATGATTGGTGACCTGAAATGTCTGGCAGATCTATATTCTCAAGCAGCCTGATTGACATGCTACCATCCGTAAACCTACCAGAAACTTTGGTAACAATTGTAAAAGATTCTTGCTTATAGTTTAAGTCTATGCTTGGTCTTGTATCTTTTTCAGTGGATCAAACTCTTATGTACCAAATTGAACATTGTACATTTTTTGGTTCCTGTGAAGAAGTATTTGAGCCTTGACATAATAGACAGGTTATAAACAATATCTCAACAATATCCTGAGAGAAGTTCAAAGCTTAACTCGGTTGCAAGCTTAGAACTAGGCAAGGAAATCAATATGCTTGAAATGGGATTGAATCACAATTTGAGCCAATAACAAAGCTCAATCAATTTTTCTTTTGCAGGAATGCAAGTGATGAACTCCCGAATGGATTTGGCTATCTGGGAAAGATTGTAAAAGGTAGTACGAGCAATGCACTGTCCCAGTCTAGTAACTGCCCAGAGCACATGACCCCAGGTTTGATGGTTCAAATTACCGGGAGAATCATGAAGATTATATTGGAAAGTTACCTTCTGTTCTTCTTGATGTGGCTGTCGGTGAATCTGGCAGAAGACTACACATGACTTCCTCAGCTGTTTTCCTGTACATCTGGAGATATAGGTTCTCTGCTGTTGACACCTCTTCCGCACCAAAGAAGTCTATCCTGGACAGAAGAACCTGCAATCAACATTGTAAAAATAAGATAACTATGCCGAATTTAAAGTAGAACTAGGATGTTGGAATTCTAAGCCATTTAGTCAAACCAGTTCTAATGTGATTATACCCGAGTTCCTGCAAGTTTGTCATCCCAACTGAACCATGTAGTCCCCCAATTAGCAAAACCTTCCCCATTTAGCTCGGTTACATATCTCAAGTACGATTTGTCCTGTGTAGCATGATAGAGCCAGGAAGCAGCCCACAGCTGTTCATCTCCATAGCCTGTGGAGTTGTAGAACTTCTGCACCTGAGGAATACTGTTGCTGTAAGAACCTCTGTAAGTATCAGCAAATATGAATAGTTGCTGAGCATGCGTAAGGAGTGAACTTGAATAAGCAGGGTCTATTTTCTTGAAAACCATGGATGCTGATGCCATAGCTGCAGCTGTTTCCGCAGCAACTTCTGTTCCAGGGTAAGACGTGTTAACCTGTATTAGAGGCCTTCTCCCTGACATAGTTTCAGGCCTTTCCCAACACTTGTGGTCTACTTCCGGATCTCCCACCTTCAACCACGCAGAAAAAAATACAATTTAGATGCCAAATTGTTTACAAATTCAGAGTGAAAGCTAAGTGAAATACACTCTACCTGTATATAAAGCACATTCTCAGAAGGGTGTGCGTTGATTAAGTAATCCGTGATCCACCTAAGTGAGTTCTGAGCATACCCCAGTTGCTTCACTGCATTCATCTGATCACCATACTCAAGAATCACCCATGACAACACTGTGGCAGTGAATGCCATTGGAAACCCAAATTTCATAGCGTCCCCAGCATCATACATTCCTTTTGACAAATCCAAATTCCCTTCACTCCCATCTTGCAGCCCTGAATCACCTCTCCAGGAAATCCTGTTATCCACCAACTTCCCAGCTGTAAAAGCAAAAACTAAAAAAACTTAAGTGCCCAACAGAAGGGAAAAGAGAAGGAAAAGTATAGCAACAAATTCTTCAATACATTTTTGCACGTCAAAGAATTGAAGTGCTATTCCAAGTGCATCAGCATATTTCTTGTTGATGGGGTGACTAGGAGCTCGGTTTTTCTTGAAGTAATGGAAGTCCCTTAAAATTGTGAGTACAGCTGCTGCTACTACAAGAGCTCCAACTAGTAAAACCAGCAGCCACCAAAACAAGCCCCTGGATTTCGAAGCCTCCGTCTCCTTCCCTCCCATTCAGTCTCTGAAATTCCTTCCGCTTCAGGCAAAGCTGTATTAATCTTCCAACTAAAAGACATAGGAAACGAATATTCTTCACCGAAAAAGTAATCCCACGTTGCTAAGTCAATCCAAAGCTTCGAAAAGGACACGAAATGGGGCTTTTATGGTGATGACAGACACGACTGACAATGCAAGAGGATGTACAATCTGGGGGAATCAGATTGAACTTGAAGACAAAGTTCAAGCATCTTTTTTCTCATTCTACTTGTACTACCTGGAGAAACACCTGATAATTTTTATGCATGAAAGCTGCTGAGTCAGATACGCCATTGGATCCAGTCGCAATGGAGGACCAGGATGTGGCCGAAGATTGATGCTTTTGTTGAGAACAGGACAACGTCGTGGGTGGAGCCAGCAGGACAAGGCGGCTTGTCGTTTGCTTCAAAACTAGAAAGGAAGACCTTCTTTCCTTGATGTTTTGTGGGACTCCAACATACACAGCCGATGGTATAAACAAGAAAAGGACCACTGACGAATTATCTAATTTATGAATGAATAAATTTTAAATCAAATAGCTGATCAAAAATAAATAAATCGAGTTCGAAACAGTAAGATTTCATTTCCCACTCTTGCAACATGATTTATATAAAGAATAAATTTTACAAAATATAGTGATAAAATCAATCAATGTTGTATGGTATTAGTGAAGCTGCCAACAATTTCTTGATCAAATAGTTAAAAGAAAAGTTACGGCATATTATAAAGTTCAAATCCAAACAACTTCACCTGGCACACAATTATTAGGAAAATAAGTATAGCTAAAATGGTAATGTTAAGATGAGATTAGGAGAAGATATTATTCTATTCGATCCTCCTCAAATGCTGCTCTTATCTTATATGAAGTTACGAAAAGTTCTATGTTTTGCTATTTCCATTGATGTCTTTCATATGTGCCATGAAACTTGCACTACGGATGTTAACCAGATGTTCCTGAAGTGGTTGTTTGTATTAAATCATGCAGTGGATTTTTGTAAAAGATCTTTGATATGGAACCAGTTTAGAAACAACTAGAATCATTGCTCTCAAAGGGATATGAAACCAGTTTTCTTAATCAACAGATGCAGGAAATGTATTTCATGTTCTTAATGCCACCAGATGGGCATTGAGTAATCTGGTGTATTACAATTTCCATCGAACTGTAACTTAATGCCCAGGTTGTCTTAAGAACAAGTTATGCACTTTAGAAGTACTAACAGATTACAAGAGAGTTCTAACTATGGGTTGCAGAAAGGAGGTGAGTACACTTCTGAACTTCTTTACCAGACTAATGCATGTGTAACAGTGGGAAAAAATGAATTAAAACAGGCCATCCACCAAAGACTTCTCATGGAAATAACTCAATTTAGCCTCAGTGCTTGAGATGGTTTCTGATAGCTTTTCGGTCACAGCCTTCATTTCCTGAATTTGGAGAGTTTTCTTTTGTTGTTGATCTGGTTTTTGTGTGTGGCAACTTTCCATCTTTTTTTCCATCTCCTCAATTGCTTGAAGATTTCTCCTCTTGTCTTCCTTGAGTGTTGAAGAATGCTTGAGTCGTTGCACAGCCTCCATAATCTCATCTAATCTCCTGTGGAGCCAACTGATTTGCAGCTTCACTAATTCCAAATCAGAAACACTTGCAAGCATTGACCGTAGCTCAAGTTCTGTTAAATCTTCCAACTTCACTGCTTGAAGCTTTTGGATAATGCCACAGGCAATCTCCAGGAGAGATGAACGACATTGCACTGAGCTCAATAAGCTGTTGGCAACAATGTCTCCATGTTTCAAAAGAACTGCTCTCAGGATAGGTGCTAGTTCTGGCTTTACTTTATACTCCCCTGATGCCATTGAATTAGAACCAACAACAAGAAATGTAATGGGAGTATGATTTGGGGAGTCACCGTTTGTTATCTCAGAGGAAGTCTTACATCCTTTCTCCTGCTTGCAGTTGCCACCAACTTCTCCCTCTGGCTTTGTCTGTTCTGAAGTTGCCTCTGATGCCTGCTGGAGACGCCAATAATATCAGTCCATGGTCAGAGTAAAGTTCATGATTTCATACTTAACTCACCATTGCAACAGTTAGAAAACATGAACACTAGCTTGAACACATTTGCTACTATTAAACAATATATTTTCAGCTGTCTACTAGGTTAAGATTATTTTAATATAGCCTGTATTTCCATGAAACTTCCATGTTCTAATCCTGAAAGACCATTTTTTATAAGCAAAATTCCAGTAGCCGACAATATATGCTTGAAGACCTAACATCAAATATGCCTTGTCCAAAGGGAAATCTTTTTAAAAATGCAGAATGGCCATGAAAAACTACAGAATGCAAAATAAAATAAGGGAAGGCGGCACCGGTGGTGCACTGGTGGTGTCTCATTAGACTTTCTGCGATGTTGCTTTGTTCACACAAATCTATGGTCTACCTACCTTCTGGTGTAAGCTCTAATGTGAAATTATGATGCAATGCAACCATGAGATGTTATTTATCAAGCAGCTTAATAACATCAACATGAATAATAGGCTGAAAATGAAGTTACCTTGCTCTCTAGAAACTGAATTAGGCCTTCTAGACAAGTTTTGGGATCTTTGGACTTCATTAGCTCACCAGCAACTTCAGCTGGGGAAACATTAATCTCTTCTATTATCTTTTCAATAGGAGAAAAGAGATCATGATTTGAAATGTCAAGGTAGTTGGCTGCAAGTTGCTTGAAGGTAGAGACTGTGCAATAGGACAAGCATATGTGCTTGTCCATGCGGCCTGCTCGCAGCAGAGCTGGATCAATTTTGTCCTTATAATTGGTGGTGAAAACAATTATCCTCTCCTCTCCGCAGCATGACAACAGGCCATCAATAGCATTCAACAGTCCAGAGAGCGTTACCTGATGAAATGACAATAGGGAAGATTTAATATGGATACCCAAGCAAATTAAAAAGCTAATCTTCAGGATCAGATTGAGTTGAGGAAATAAGAAAAACCTGGCCAGGTGGACAAATCCCCTTTTGATCCCCTGCTTGCCTGTTCTGTAGCTTTACTGTGCAGTCAATATCTTCAATCACAAGAATGGAACGATTTGACACATGAAGCAAGAGATACTCAAGGGTGGAATCCGAGTAAACTGCAGATAAGTTCAAGTTGTAAACGTCAAAGTTCAGATAATTTGCCATGGCCGCAATCAAACTTGATTTCCCAGTTCCAGGTGGACCATATAGCAAGTAACCTCGTTTCCACACTTTCCCTATTTGCTTGTAATACTCCTTGCCTTTGATAAAGCTGTCAAGATCCTGCACAATAGTCTCCTTGAGGTCCCCATCCATAGCGAGAGTGTTAAATGTCATGGGATGGTCTAGATTTGCAGCACTCGTGCTCCACCTTTCACGCCTGACAGTGTGAAACTTCACCATTTGGTTCTGGTCTTTCAGCTTCTTGGCCGTGTCAATGACATGAGGAAGATACTTGCTCTTCACCATCTCAGCGTACTTCTTCTCAAAACTAAGCTCATACCACCTCGATTCCGATGTCTGCTGATTATTACTTGTGTTAACATCAGAATTGAATTTCCATTTCATGGGAACACCCTGGAAGAAATCCACAATCTCCGCGTGTTTATCAAGGCCAAAAGTGAACTTCCTTACATTCTCGTTCTTGCCCACAGTGAGCCGCTTGGGAGAACCATCAGCAGAAGAAGCAGACAGCACATGGCTACCAAGGTAAGCCGCGGCAGCCTTGAAAAGATGGTTGCTTGATCCATCGTGTGATTCTTCGATGACCAAGGTGAAAGCTGATGAGAAACGGCGAAAGAGTCTCCACAAATACTCTCTTAACTCCTTCGGAAAGAAGTCATTGAAGGTGCTCCGGATGATGGTGAAAGTAGCCAACACTGACAGTGTTGATGCCATAGCAAGATTTACTGTTTTAGCCTACTGAGTTCCTTTCAGGCTTTCGTCAGTAATTCAATCACACCACCGCCTTCTGGTTTGTGACTGAGAAATTTCCTTGTCCTTTCCTCCGTGGTACAAAGAAGGGCCGATGGCCCAGATATATTTCCTTGTTAAAACACATGAACTTGAAAGAAAGGATCGATTTATTTTCCGTCTCTGCAAGTCTTATTCAGTCAACAATGGAGATTAGAATAACATCATGTTGGGAAATTATTTAGTGAGCTTATATATATTTAATTGTATATTACAAGTTATTTATTTAGTCCACTTCAAAGTGATCAAATAAAGTTTAAGTTATTGGACTTTGGGACATCTCAATTAGTATGGGCTTTGCAATGTATAGAGACCCAATATTTTATTTTATTTTATTTTCATGATGGGCCAAAATAAAATAAAATATACTTCAAGTATAAATAGGTTATGGTCCCAGTCTAAACATAACATAATTCTCACAACAAATTCCATCGTTGAGTGAGATACAGATTCTCTCTAAAGTTTAGACGTGGAAGACTCTAACCTCAAAATATCAATTCTAATGGATTCAGGTACGCTTCCGTATTAATCTTTTCTTGATGATTGAACATGAAATCCTGAGTGTATTTATCTGTATTAATTTTTTTACAAGTGGTATCAAGAGCCTATCATGTTTGATCATTGAGAATTAAAAATTATTGTGTAAAACCTTAGGACTTTTTTTCCTTATGGAATAAGGATTAAAATCATGTGAACAAGTTCTGAAATTTTGTTTCATGATTAAAGTAATTTTATTTTTAAATTTTATATATTTCGAAATTATAATTTATCCAAAACAATAATATTTTATGTGTTTTAATTCAATTTGATTGATGATAATTGTTTCTTGTGACTTATATGGTTGAATCAAAGTCACAATTTCGGCATATTTTTTGTTTTGGTTGAAAGAAATCAAGAAAAGGGGTAAAAGTCTTTCTTGGATATTTTCTTGTATCTTTCTTGATCAAATTCATCACAAATTTTGTTGTTTTGATCTGTTTCTTGGCCTAGGTTTTGTAGAAAACGTCTTAATTAAATGATTTAAAGTTTAATTTTATCAAATCGGTGAAAAAGGGGATCAAAAATAATAAAAAAAAATGCATGAACAGACCCGAATGGGTCTGTTCCAGGTCCAGCCCGTCTGGAGGTAGAAGATAAGGGACCCCGCGTGGGATCCCTTGCCCCACAAGCGGAAGTGGCGCGTGGGATACACGCGCCACTATACAATGGCCTTTAGGCCACCTATTTTTTCAGATTACCATATTTTGTTATTTCATATTTTTTGATGATTTTTATGAAATTTTTTGACACCGTTTAATATTTATTATTGAATATTTATTATAATTTTGGTGTTTTGATATATTATGCATGTATTTTCTAAAATTTTATTTCATGATAAAATATTTCATGATATTTTGAGTTGATTGAAAGTACTCACTCTCCCTATTGATGTGAATTAATTTGTGTACTCTCAATATTTTTGTATATGTGCATAATATGTTAAAAATAAATAAAGTTCAAAATAAATTAAATTAATATAAAATGTCACCAAAGTGACCTCTTTTATGTTAATTTATTTATTTTGAAAATTAAGGCTGTCATTTAAGAATTTAAATGACTGTGTTTTTAATCCCTGCGGAAAATAATCGGCCCAAGGGAAGGTTATTTTTTGGCCTGATTACAAACACAATAAGGTAGTAAATATGTGATAAAATTATTTTTTACCATGCATGCAATATGTTTGCCCAAAGGAATGCATGTTGTTGGCAAGGATTTGGTTATCAATATTTACTAATAAAGTTTAAGAGTACCGCTTACAAATTAAAATTTCTGTCCAAAGACTAAATTTTAATGTGGTGCTTGGTAACTTATATGGCCCAAAATTATTATTTGTTAATTGTGAGCTTATTATTGTTGTTTTTCTGTTTACAGTAAATGTTTCTTCTATATCTGTAAATCTGAATAATATCCCAATGCTTAACGGCACTAATTTCGAGAAGTGGAAGGAGCACGTTACTATTGTGCTTGGGTGTATGGATCTAGACTATGTGATCAGGTCTGATAAACCTCCCGCCCCTACTGATGATAGTACAGCTACGGAAAGGGCACTTTATGAAAAATGGGAGCGTTCAAACCGCATGAGTCTGATTATCATGAAGCACTCAATTCCGGATACCATCAGAAGCTCAATGCCTGAGGAGGAAAATGCTAAGAGTTTCCTACAACGAATTGCAGATAGATTCACTACAAATGAAAAAGTCGAAACAAGCACCATCCTGTCTAAGCTTGTTTCAATGCGGTATAGCGGTAAAGGAAACATAAGGGAATATATTATGGAAATGTCTAATCTTGTTACAAGACTAAAAGCACTAAAGTTAGAGTTGTCTGAGAACATTCTCGTGCACTTGGTCTTAATATCTCTTCTGAACAATTTAGTCCTTTTAAAATAAGTTATAACACTCAAAAGGGGAAATGGACTCTTAATGAGCTCATTGCTCAGGTGTGCAAGAGGAAGAGAGGTTGAAACAAGAGAAGATAGAAAGTGCTCACTAAGCATCTTCTTCTAATGACATTACTGCCAACAAAGAGAGAAAAAGGAAGATGGGAAAGGCACTGCAAATACTGGAACTTCACAGCCTAAGGGGCAACAGAAACAAGATAAGGTGATCACTTGTTTCTTTTGCCGTAAAGGTGGTCATGTGAAGAAGGATTGTTCCAAGTATGCTAAATGGCTTGCCAAAAAGGGCAAACTTCTTAACTTTGTTTGTTCTGAAGTTAATTTGGCTTTAGTACCCAATCACACTTGGTGGATAGATACATGTGCAACTACTCACATAAGTGTTACTATGCAGGGTTGTCTACGGAGCAGAAAGCCAACTGATGCTGAAAGATTAATCTATGTAGGAAATGGCGAAAGAGCTCCTGTTGAGGTTGTTTGTTTATTTAGATTAAAGTTAGAATCTGGTTGCTATTTAGATTTGTAAGAGACTTTTTATGTACCGTTATTTAGACGGAATTTGATTTCTATTTCTTCTTTGGACAAATCAGGAAATTCTTGTTCATTTGGAAATGGAAAATTTAGTCTTTTCCAGTATTCAAATCTTATTGGCACAGGTTCTTTAGTTGATAATCTATATAAATTAGATCTTCATGCCTCACACATTAATGAATCATTGCATATAAATAATTGTGGTGTAAAGCGCAAATTAATTAATGAGAATTTTTCTATGTTATGGCATAGGCGTTTAGCACATATTTCTGAACAAAGAATAAAGAGGCTTGTGTCAGAAGGAATTCTTGATTCCCTTGATTTTTTAGATTTCAAAATCTGTGTTGAATGTATTAAGGGAAAACAAACAAATATCAAGAAAACTGGTGCTAACAGGAGTATAAACGTCTTGGATTTAATTCATACTGATATTTGTGGTCCATTCCCTACAGCTTATTGGAATGGTCAACAGTATTTTATTACTTTCATATATGATTATTCTCGTTATGGGTACCTATACAAGAGAATTCTCAGGCATTGGACGTTTTCAAAACCTATAAAGCTGAAGTTGAAAATCAACTTGGTAGGAAAATTAAAGCCGTTAAATCTGATCGTGGAGGTGAATATTACGGTAGATACGACGGATCAGGTGAACAACATCCGGGCCCTTTTGCAAAGTATTTAGCAGAATGTGGCATCGTTCCTCAATACACCATGCCAGGAACTCCAAGTCAAAATGGTGTAGCTGAGAGACGAAATCGGACCCTAAAGGATATGGTTAGAAGTATGATTAGTCATTCTTCTTTGCCAGACTCACTTTGGGGAGAAGCCTTAAAGACTGCAGTGTACATTCTTAATCGAGTTTCAAGCAAAGCAGTAGCTAAAACCCCAAATGAATTATGGACAGGAAAGAAACCTAGTATTAGGCACTTACATATTTGGGGTTGTCCAACTGAGCTAGGCCATACAAGCCTAAAGAAATGAAATTGGACTCAAGAACAATAAGCTGCTACTTTGTTGGATACTCAGAAAGATCGAGGGGTTTCAAGTTTTATGATTCCTCAAATAGATCCTTTTTCGAAACAGGGAATGCTAAGTTTATTGAGGATGTTGAATATGATGAGGGTGCCAAACTCAGGAATTTTGTCTTTGAGGAAGAACATGTTACAGTCCTACAGTTGCAATTGAGAATGATCAGACAATTATGTCTGACATTATTCAAGATGCAAATCTGGACTATCAAGACACTCCTGGGTTACCACCTAATCATATTGAAGAACAACAACAACCTCAAATGGAAGTGCCATTAAGGAGATCCTCGAGAGAGAGGAGATCGGTGATTCCAGATGATTATATCGTTTATCTCCAAGAACACGAGTTTGATATAGGACTAGAAGATGATCCAAAATCTTTTAGTGAAGCCAAACAAGGTGTTCACTCTCATAAATGGATTGAGGCCATGAAAGATGAGATGAAATCAATGGAGGATAATGACGTTTGGGATCTTGTCGAATTGCCTAAAGGAGCGAAACTGATTGGTTGTAAATGGATTTTCAAAACCAAGAGGGATTCGAAAGGCAATATTGAAAGATATAAAACGCGTCTAGTTGCCAAAGGTTTCACTCAAAAGGAAGGCGTTGATTATAAAGAGACTTTCTCTCCAGTTTCATCGAAAGACTCTTTTAGAATCATTATGGCACTTGTAGCTCATTATGATTTAGAGCTACATCAGATGGATGTAAAGACAGCGTTTCTCAGTGGTGACATTGAAGAAACAATTTATATGGAGCAACTAGAAAATTTCGTGTCGGATGAATCGAAACATCTGGTGTGCAAATTAAAGAAATCCATCTATGGTTTAAAGCAAGCATCCCACCAATGGTATCAGAAATTTGATCAAGTGATCACCTCTTTTGGTTTTAAAGAGAACACTATTGATCAATGTATTTATCACAAGATCAGTGGGAGCAAGTTTATTCTTTTGGTGTTATATGTCGATGATATCTTGCTTACAAGTAGCGATATAGGCTTATTGCATGAAACCAAGAGATTTCTTTCACATAAATTTGAGATGAAAGATCTTGGGCATTGCATCTTTTGTGTTGGGCATACAGATCCATCGAGATCGTTCTTGAGGAATACTTGGCTTATCACAAAAGGCTTATATCGATAAGGTGTTTAGCAGATTTGATATGAAAAATTGTGCATTAGGAGACACGCCCATTGCTAAGGTTGATAAATTCAGTTTGCTTCAATGCCCAAGAAATAATGTTGAAAAGGAAGAGATGCAGAAGATTCCTTATGCTTCAGCAGTATGGAGTCTTATGTATGCTCAAGTTTGTACGCATCTGGATATTGCGTACATAGTTGGTATGCTTGGCAGATATTTAAGTAACCCTAGAATGGATCATTGGAAAGCAGCAAAGAGGGTTATGAGGTATTTACAGAGAACTAAAGATTACATGCTCACATATCGGAGGTCGGATCTTTTAGAGATCGTTGGGTATTCAGACTCCGAGTTTGCTGGTTGCCTTGATAGCAGAAGATCCACTTCTGGTTATGTTTTCATGTTAGTTGGAGGAGCTGTGTCTTGGAAGAGTGTAAAGCAGTCACTTATAGCTTCTTCTACCATGGAAGCAGAGTTTATAGCTTGCTATGAGGCATCGAACCAGGCAATATAGTTGCGGAATTTTATCACTGGACTATGCGTTGTCGATGGCATTGAGAGGCCATTGAAGATTTATTGTGATAATAAAGCCGCAAATTATACTCTAAGAACAACAGAAGCTCGTCAAAGTCAAAGTATATTGACATCAAGTTTCTTGTTGTTAAGGAGAGAGTTCAGAGTCTTCAGATATCTATTGAATATATCAATATGAACTTCATGATTGCGAATCCGCTTACTAAGGGTGTACCACCTAAGGTGTTTCATGAGCATGTAGCTCGTATGGGTGTGGTTCACTTTGATGATATGTTTGTATAGTGGGAGTTTGTTTAATTTATATTCATTTATTATTGAGACATTTTCTGATCAGAATAAAGTATTGTTGTTATTACTGAAACTCTGAAATAAAGTATTATTCTTTCAAATTGCAGTTGAGCATAAAGTTATTTTTGAAAGTAGGACCAGTTGGAAATAGACATGTTTAAGGGATCACGTTGCATGTAATTTCCATGCTACACATCCATACTTGATCTATGTCATTGATTATATTAATATACGTGACAATTGATGGGTCTAGTTATGGAATATATGTAACGAAGATCGCTTTGATCCTATGTTAGTATAATTGATGGACCAGATTGTTTAGAGATGTTGCCTTGTCATGATAGCAAGTTTAGAGCTCTTAAAGTTATTTTAAATTGTACAATTATCAAGTGACATATGTGGCCCAAGTGGGAGATTGTTGGGAAATTATTTAGTGGGTCCACATATATCAATTAATTGTACATTGCAGGCTATCTATTTAGTCCACTTAAAAGTGATCAAATAAAGTTTAAGTTATTGGACTTTAGGACATCTCAATTAGTATGGGCTTTGCAATGTGTAGAGACCCAATATTTTATTTTATTTTCATAATAGGCCAAAATAAAATAAAATATAACATGAAATCTGGGTGTATTTATCTGTATTAATTTTCTTACACATCCGACTTTCTGATCAGTGTGGCCCTATCCACGCAAGAGCCACGCTGAAGGGAAAAAGAATCAAACTGACAAAAGCAAGATCACTAGAGTCAATGGATTGAAAGGAAAGGGAAGCTTTTGCTTGGACAAAAATGGCTGAATAATGGACCACTGTTGTTTTTAGCTGTGCTTTCCGTGTAATTTCCGTTTGTCACTGTGTCATTGTCATGGATTTTGAGGAATCTGCCAGCCAACCATAGAACACTTTTCTCTTCACTTCATATCCTGGGTGGAATTCAGAGCACACATTAATTAATCTTGCCCCACCCCAAGCTTCCTTTTTTTAATGTTATCAGTTGGGGCAAAGGACAAAATGAATCAAAGTTTCTCGCTCAAATTTTATACGGAAGAAGCAAAGAGTTCCAAGGCTTCTGCTAAACCTAAATAATCAAAGAAACTAAAGTGCTACAAACCAATACCAACAACGTTAAAAAATGAAAAAGCAGAAAGATGAAAGAAAGGAGGAAAACATCGTGCATGCTCTTTATAAACAAGGGAAGTGGATTGTGAGTCACCAAAGTGTCATTCAGGACCTTTTTCAATTACTATATTTTAGTTACCAGCAAACATCTTTATTGTGTTACCAACAACCCATCTACTATTGGCTTAAAAGATCCCGAAGTAATTCGGCAATTTTAAACGCATATAAAAACAATACAAAAAAAATATATAAAAAACTTAAACACGAATTATCATAATGTTTCCGGAAAAAACAGGCCTGGATCCATGTTGCTAAAGGCGGGAGCTATCAAACTGGGTTTGGGCCGACAGGAGAATAAATGAAACCGGTCTGTTTTGTTGGGAATCATGGGCGGCAGATCAACAATGGTCTGAAACAGTTGGGTCGAGCTAACTCTCCAAGTCCACTATCCAGTAAGATCAAATTAAACACCCTGAATAATCTTCAAAATTACCTCTACATCCTAACCTTTTTTTTTTGGTTCATTTACATCCTAACTTTTATTCGCGAAAGCCTTGTTCCTTTTTTTTAACGAACGAAAGCCTCGTTCTTAATTGTGAAGATATCTAACAACACAAATATTGGGTTTTGATTTTTCTTTTTGCCCGTAACACTCAACCACCCATAACGCGAATCCTCTCATTCTTTCCTCCCCGAGTCAAGACTCAGACAACCCCCGATGAACGATCTCGAGCGAGTCAAGATGGACGACCCGTTTCTCGTGCAGTACCAGCCATCCGAACTCAGAATTGCCTCCGAGTTCTTAACCACGTGGCTTCCTTTTCTTTCAAGAGATCTCTGCCGCCGCTGCACCCAAACCCTCTCCCAACGAATTCTCTCTCTCGGCCCAGGTACCCTCTTTTTAGCAATTTTATGTTAAACGCAGTTCCTCTGGTTGCTTAAGCTTTTAATTAAGTTTCAAGTAAGGGTTTTTCCCTTCTAAAATCTTTCCTGATTGCAAGCTGCGTCTTTTTTTTTTTTTGTTGGTTATAGGTTTATTTATCTTAGGCTGAAAGAAGTGGGCTTTGGTTAGATTCTGTTTTGGTTTGGAAAAAAGATGTTATTTTGCGAATTGTCCTTAATAATTGGGATTGAGGTTAATAATTAGAAATAAAAATTCTCGTGGATACTGCGTTTAGGGTTTTTAATATAATAGGGAAAAAAGAAAAGAAATTTATGGTTTGTGTTTGCTGATAATAAGATTTTGTGTTGTATGGCATATTGGAAATCTAGAACCAGAAGGAGATGCTCACCTGGCCAATTCAGATCAGAATGCAATTCCTTCCACTCCAAATAATACAGAATCACAAGAATTGAATGAGAGTTGTCATGGTAATTGTGATGCAAATTCTGTCGGAAGTGCAAAAGAAGGAGAAGATACGAACTCATTGGGTAGTTGGAAAGATGAGGCAAATGCATTTTCTGAACCCGCAGGAGAAGCATCCACTAGTTGTGGAGTTGCCAATGGGTTGCCTTTGGTTCAAACCCCAGTTCCCCGTCTATCGTGGGCAGACATGGCACAGGAAGATGAGCTTGAGGAAGCAGAAGAAGAAGAAGAAGAGCAACAACAGTCAGAGTCAAGCAAGCGAATCATTAATTTAACTGCATCCACTGGGGAATTGAGGATATCTAAGGTTGTTGAGAAGCCTACATTGTCTAGGGATCAGAGAGAGTGCATTAGGTTTATGAATGTGAAGAGGAAGAAAGATTTTATATGTTTGGAAAGAGTTAAAGGGAAGTTTGTCAATATTCTTGAGGGGCTTGAACTTCACGAGGGAATTCTCAGTGCTGTAGAACAGAAGAGGGTAGTTGACCATATTTATATGCTTGAGGAGATGGGGAGAAAAGGAGAGTTGAAAGGTCAGTATTTACAGATTGCAAATCTTGTTTGTACAGTTCAATTGTTGAGGCTTAGGTGATATATTCTTTGATTTGTGTATATGTGAGCTTATGTTCTTGAGTAGTTTCTCCAGCTTGGGTTCTTTTTTTGAGATTTAATGCGCTTGTTTTAGGTACATCTGCCCCATTTTATTTAACATAAATGTTAGCTTAACTCAATGATGGAAAGTAGCATTTATCGTGATATGTCTCGGCATCAATAAATTACTATAACATATGTATACAGGGTATGCAACATTCTTTGGTCTAATTTACTGTCAAAGTCGTAAATCACATGAATAGAGCCTCTGAGTCCTTAAATCCTCTTGGTATGTTCTTTGGTGCTCCGTTGTCTATTATGCAAGGTTGGAATTAAGTTTTTAATTAAAAACTTAGATCGCAAAGATAGGCTTCATTTAATGACATTCAGTTCTCTCTATGAAGTATGAATCATTGCTCATCGGGCTTCTCAGTTTTTTCTTGTATGTCAAGCCAAGAAACAGCTTAGTGGCTGACTCAACAGTCAACAGTCAACCTCATTCCCAATAATGGATTCTCTGTGCTTTACTTCCATTTTTCTAATATGGTCTTCTTCTTTTTTTTTTTTTGGCTACCTTGCTTTCTGTCTTTAATGGCATTCATTACACTGCATAGACATTGATATGTAAGCTTTCCTCTTTAGACATTTTTTTAGATCTTAGTGGAAGCATTTGGTGGTTCAGTGGATTATCCAGGGGCAAGTTTCAGGTTCATAGATCATGATTATTCTAAATCCACTTTAACAAAGGAGTCTTCTAGCATGAGAGTTCTTAATGGAATTTGTATCAAAATGTATGCAGCAAAGAGAGGTAGTAAGATTCTCATATCCTTCAATTCAACATTAGGTCTGCATGAGCCATGAGCTTTATTAAGTCAACGGAGCATCAGAGTAATATGGTTTGTGTCTTTGAAAATGAGTTTTGTAGCTTTCCTTTATCCTTGTAACATGCAGACATGTCCTCAGGCCGTTGCAGATTAACAGTTTCTCAACATGTTCTGTTTACATTATGCATCACTTTTAAGTAATTGATATTGAAGGATATCATATGTATTCATTTTGGAATATATTCTACAGAACGCACATTTTCAGCACCGCACAAGTGGATGAGAGGAAAAGGACGTATAACTTTGCAATTTGGTTGCTGTTACAATTATGCACTGGTAGGTGTTTCTACTTATCCTTGTCTTACTGTGTAGATTTTTTTGAGTAAGTGTCAGGGGACACTGTCATAACAAGAAGCAGTAATTCGAGAATGAAAAGCTTTATTATGTTTGCCTTCTGGTGGCAGGATAAAAATGGTAACCCGCCTGGCATTCTTCAAAATGAAGTTGTAGATCCTATACCCCATCTCTTCAAGGTGATCATTAGAAGGCTGGTCAGATGGCATGTTCTTCCTCCAACTTGTGTGCCTGATAGTTGTATTGTTAATATTTATGAAGAAGGCGACTGCATACCTCCTCACATTGACAACCATGATTTTGTTAGACCATTCTGCACTGTGTCATTTCTTAGTGAGTGCAATATAGTTTTTGGGTCAAACCTGAAGGTTGTGGGGGCTGGTGAGTTTTCCGGTTCAATTGCAATTCCCCTCCCTGTGGGGTAAGAATTCTTTTTATGCACTAACTGATCCTGCACTATCTCTTTCAAGTCATGGAATTATTATCAGTTTACAACTGTTGAGATAAAAACTTAAAATCAGTTATTTCTTCTTTCAGATCAGTTCTTGTTTTGAATGGAAATGGAGCAGACGTTGCTAAGCATTGTGTGCCTGCAGTTCCTACAAGGAGGTACAAGTTGAAATTTATGATGACTTTATTGTTTGTTGTACACTAATTTCTGATCATTTAGCTTTCTGCTGTCACTACTCTTCTTAGGATATCGATCACATTTAGGAAAATGGATGAATCAAAACGGCCAATAGGGTATGCACCAGAACCTGACTTGCAGGGGATTGAACCATTGTCTTATGATGAGGAGAAACTAAAGAGATTAAATTCACCTAAATCTGATCGCCATGTAAGAAGGCAACCATTTAGAAGAGAGGGTAAAAAGGAAGCCCAAGGATTAATAGACAGTAGAGAGCGATTGGAACCTCGTTCCTCAACCTGGACTCGAAGAGGCCCTGCAAGTAAGAGAAGGATCACAGTGAATCAGGGCAGCTGATGAGTTGCTGAATATCTATTGTGGACATTATTTCTGTTCGATTTATCAAGCATTTCAGTGTTTGTGAAAGGCTTGAAATTTTACTACTTCTTATTAAATACCTTACGGCTGTGGGCAAGACAAGATCTTACACTTAAATTCATATAGCTATAACATTAGAGGGCGTGTATTGGTGTCACATTCTGAAGAATCCTGCCTCAGGTTCACAAACTGGATCTCCTGGTCCGGACCTATGGTTGGCTTAACCCGAGCGAAGGTTCTTAGTTTTGATTGATTGCATTGTTGCTATATATGCAGTTATTTGCATTGGCTGTAGTTTTAACTACAAGGAACATGAGCTTCTGAATTTTCTCTTGCTTTTCCTACTGAGAGCGATGTTTCTTCCATGAGGTTTGTAAATTGTATAAAACGATATAGCACTTGATCTGTTTCTCAGCATTCGTTAAATATATCAATTCTAGGATTTGAGATTGAATCATCATCATCATCAAAGCTTTTGTTTCAATTGATTGGTATAAGTTACATGAATTAATATTTGAATTTATGTTAAATTCGTTCAAATGAATTTTTTTTTTCACACATTTTTATTCAACGCTGAATATGCGTGTGTATATAATGTACTCTGCTAATAGTAGGAGCTATTTAGTCAAGGCCATGGGCAGCAAAGTAGTCAAATCCAAATGCATTTTCCCTACCGAGGCCAAAGTTCAAACTTTAATGCAACCCTTGCACTGGTAGCGGTAGAGATTCAGTCAATATACAACTAGTAGGACGAGCTCTAAGAAATTTGTGGTCCAAATCCAAGATTATTCTTCTAGGCAAAACCCTAGTTAGGGTCCACTCTAGAACCCTTGTACTAGATACAGCACCTAGCATATGCATTATATTAGGACACTGTCTCTTATCAAACTTCAGTGTCCATCATCCATTCTTAGTAAGTTTTGTTTAAGCTTGAGATGCATCGTAGTAAATAAAAATGATTAAGAAAGAGAAGTGTAAAAGGAAAAAGCTTGTATGAGCAAAAAAAAAGGAAAAAGCTTGTGTGGCTAGGGTTTGCCTTGCTCCATTCATGGTTGCCAGTCACTTTCTTAGAATTAATAAGACAGAAAGCAAAGAAGAAATGGGACTGCGACTGCTAGACAGAGGCTAGAAGAAGAGAGAGAGAGAGAGAGATTGATGAGAGATGGGAGATATGGAATGATATTGTGATGTATCTTTAGAGATATGGGGGAGAAAACAACAGCAAGAGGGATGATTACCCGAAAGAAAAGGAAGTGTACCACAGCCGGCTGCACATTACTAGGCCACTTTTTGTGAGGTAAGCAGCTCAGTCAGGGATTTTAGATAAGAGAAAGAAGATAATAAAAAAGGGGTTTTCACTGACAAATCAAAGCTAAAAAGATCATCAAAGCAAAAGAAAATACTCAATTGGTGTTACTATTTAGCTAAGAAACGATACACCAACAACCCACATGGAGAGAAAGTGTGTGTCTGGTAAGAGAACCAATGCAAAAATATGCATGATAAGGAGAGGAAACCTCATGATGGTAATGTCAAAATCAAACAAATAACACAATCTGAAAAGGTTGAAAGAAAGAAAGAAAGAAAAAGGAAGAGAGTGAAATAGAGGCTGCAACAGGCAGCTGCGGCAGCAGTCAGAATTGTAGAAAAAGGAGAATAAGACTGCTACAGGTTGAATTCAAGGAGATTAAATATTTCCCACACTAAGCAAATCTTTGGAAAAAGATTATATTTCTCCCCACCTATAAAAAAGTTAAAAGAGGATCAAGTTTTTCTTTTAGGCTATAATTATCAGACTTTGCATCAAATGTTCCATTGTAAGGAACAAGAAACACTAATTCCAACAACATCTCGTTGGTGCCTTTTCAGGCTTCTACCACGCACACACGAGACAGCAAGAAATTCAGTACATGGCTGGAAAGGAACAAGAATGATTAGAGGATATCTGTTTGCAGTTGGATCTTGAAAGTGATGAAAAGAGAAAACATGGGCCTGATCAAGAACTAAACATGAAGATTACTGTTCCTTGATTTATCTTCCAAATTAAAATATTACACCATTTCTTGAATAGATTCCTTAACCTTATTGTAAAATTGTTAGGTATACTGCTACTAGTACTTTCATGTACCAACCATTCATCACGTGAATGTCATATTACAAATGATATAGACATAATAAGAATATGCTCGAAAAGAAATGGAGAACTGAAGTACCTGTACCATCAGCCAATGCTCCAAAATCTCAAGAAACTGTTTTCTACAATCCCATTCTTTAATGCCATTAATGCATTGTGGCGCATGCCTCCTATAGCATATAGGATTCTAACTAGCTAGCTATGTCGACAGCAAGTTATTTTTCATTTCTTTTTCTCTCCTGTTAAGTTTTCATGGTAGTTTTCAACTTCAGGCCCCCTTGCAATAGTAACAAGTGAATTCTAGTGTGATTTTTCTACTGCAGAAATGATTTGTTTCTTGCAATGTTCTAATCATGCATGTATTGCATCGACCACAAAATAATGCAGAAACTGGAAGGATGAACAGGTTAAGTTCGGTTTAGAAACTACTCATTCAGGATTGAGAAACAACTCGTTTAAAAAAGCTGATTCTTACTGCACATGGAAGCTAGTCATATGATGAATTCAATTTCCAAGACTGTACTAGCTAGACCTAGGTATCCTCTTAACAGCATATTCATATAGAAACTTAGCGGTCCCCCAATTTCCTGAGCTCCAATCCAAGTACAACATTGAGAAGCAAAATCCCTGAAATTCTTAAAAGGCATATCAACTGGAGGATAGGGTAATCAAGGCACTATAAGGAATACAGAAACACTAATGGAAGATTGCGACATCAGTAAAGAATAAAGATTGCCTCTGAACAGGAAAAAAAAAATACTAGTACCTAGTTTAATGTGTAATTCTCTTCTGAGTTCTGATGAATGAACCCTAGAGAGAGCTAGCATTGTTTCTTGGAATTCATTGACAGTTTTGCATAGGAAGTAGAAGTAGTACAAGAATATCTTGTAGTCTGGTTTCTGGGCCTGGTTAAAAGAGGACCATATCTCCATTAAAAGAACCCCCATGAACAAGCACACAGAACACAAATGCTATGGCATTCATTCATTCATTCAGAAGCCTCCCTCTTTTTTTTTTTTGGCACAGAGAAGCCTCCCTCTTCATTCTTTCTTTCTTTTTCCATCCAATATATCTTTTCACGCCTCATATATTTTCTCCATCTCTCTTTTCTGTCTCTTTGTCATCAAGGCTGCTTAGCCATCATACCTCGTCATGCCTTTTCATCCAAGTAATTCCACTGATATCCTCACTTTCTATGCCTCTTTTGTCCCTGCCCTTTTTATGAACATCTATCTGTCAACTTCAGTCCTTCTCTCTCAGATATTTCTCTGATATCCTCTCTTCATCCTCCATGTGCCTGTCCGCCACCCTCTCTCCTTATATATCGCATCGCTTACTCTCTCTATTTCATGCATTTCACCTACAATCAACTCTCTATCTTTCTCTATCTAACTTGGTAGCTTTGTTCGCCTCTTTGTTTTCTTTTTTTTTTTGGTTACAGCTTCTCTTTGTTTTCTTCTTGTTTTCAGTCCAGCATGGAAGCCCAACAACAGCAAAGCCAACAACATCCAAACGAAGATAGTAGCGGCAGTGGCAAAGGAAGCTTTCTTTGCAGGCAAAGTAGTACACGGTGGACTCCCACCACTGACCAGATTAGAATATTGAAGGACCTTTACTACAACAATGGAGTTAGGTCCCCAAGTGCTGATCAGATTCAGAGGATCTCTGCTAGGCTTAGACAGTACGGAAAAATTGAAGGCAAGAATGTCTTTTATTGGTTTCAGAACCATAAGGCTCGTGAGAGGCAGAAGAAAAGGTTCATTACAACCGATGTCCCCATGCAAAGACCTATCATCGCAACTGGTGGTTGGAAAGCTGATGATTCCTTCCATAATAACAAGTATCCCAACATAAGTCCCGGTTGGTTTCTGACATTTTCTTTTTCTAAAACTTTTACTCGTATCATCACTTCATTTCTTTTTTTTGTAGGAGTCTGTTAGTTTTGTTAGATATGGAGTTTTTAACTCTTTATTTTCAATGGTTTTTTGTGATTTTTTTTTTGCAGGTTATGCTCCTTCATCTCCTTCTTCAACTGGTGTGCTTACTGTTGGGCAGATAGGAAACCCTGGCTATGGGTCTATGACCATGGAGAAGAGCTTTAGGGTAGGTGATGATAAAACCATTGGAAAGACCGAAACTTTGTACTTTGAAAGAGCTAACCTGAAGCTTTTCTTTTCCACAGAGTTAATTTCTAATGCTGACAAGTCTTAAAATACTGTTAAAACAGTAAGAAAAAATAAACAACTTTGCATAGGAATTTAACGCTTGTTGCAATATATCTGGTGTAAAATGGGAAAACGAGAGACATATTACTAAATAATGTTATTCCATGATCAGAAAGAAGGCCTGGTTTTTTCCTTCTAAAAAAGCCAATCAAATGGAAAGTTTTCCTTGAAGTAAAACCATTTTCCCTGTCATCCATGCATGCACAACACAGTTCTCTTTGAATACTTCTCTTTCTGACACTCGACTAATCTATTTTTCAAAACCAGGATTGCTCAATATCAGCATGTGGTAGCAGCACTGGTGCAAGCGAATCCTTCAGCCACAATTTCGGGTGGGTTGGCATCGAACCTGCATATTCTTCATCTTACGGTTTCTTTGACAAGAAAAAATTCTTTGATGGAATCCTTGAAGATGACCAAGAAGATGATGAGGAAGAAGCTGCTGTTGCTCCACATATTGAAACGCTCCCTCTCTTCCCCATGCACGGTGAAGACATTAATAATGCCTTCTGCAGCAATATGAAGCCCGAACCAGACAGCTGCTACTCCGGCTGGTACAGGTCTGACGATGGCTACGCTGGTTCTCGCGCTTCTCTTGAGCTCAGCCTCAACTCCTATGGCAGATTCCAGGATTCTATCTGATGATGAATATTCCCCCTTGTATGTTTCATCGTAGACCCAGTATTAATCATGTTACTATGATGTCTACTAATTTCTTCTCAATTAGCTAGTAATTATGGCTTGAAAATGGTGTAAACAACGAGTTTGTCACTTGTTTTTATGTGCAAAGTTGTACTGAACTTGACAAGTGTCATGCAAAGAACTTAATTACCAGGTGAACATCTTATTTTTCGATGATAATGATAAACTAATGTAGATGGATTATGGTGCTTGGTTTAGGAAATTTACTGATCCTGTTAAAGCTTTGGAAAACATTGGTTTTATCAACAGTGAAAAATCACCTACCTATGCAAATTGTAAGGAGATGGTTTTCTGTCACCTTTGCTGACCTGATGACAGTATTAATGATCTAGCCATTTTCAAGCAGAAATGACAGCGGAACTGAAGATGTTTGAACAATCAATTCCAAATTAAAAAAAAAAAAAAGAAACTTGAACACAGCTCCCAGAGGCATAAATAGCCTGTGGGCAAGGGGTTTTCACAACAGAGGTTTCGGATGGGACCCCTAAGAGGTGATAAGATTGCCTAAGGAGCTTGAGTTATATATAGCTAGGGTTTGTTTTTCTTTCATCTTTTTAACAGAAATGGCTGATGGTTCTGTCAAGTTTATATGAAGAAAACTGGAAAAAGTTTGCCAATGGCAATATAAGATACCAAGAAATGCGAGAAGGAAAAGGCATCATCAAAAGGTTATGAAAAGTGAGAACAAGTTGTGGTATGTTCCAGCCGTTATGATGAAATAAGGGTATATATCTTGAAGTTTGAACCAACATCGAAAACACCATGAATTATTTTATTGTTCATGTAATTACCGTTAAAAAATGACATTCAACGCAAGACTTGTAATATTTTTTTTCATCCCACATTACAATTTCCCTTTTAAAAGAGCAAATTTTCGAATTGAATTTTTGTATATTAAAAGTCACGAATTTAAATAAAAACAAACTTTTAAGTTAATATAAAAAAAAATACATATATATATAATCTATTTCAAATCTTACAATAAAAAAATTTTAAGCATTGAATTAGCTTTTATTTCATCCTCCAAACCACCCACCATTCAAGCGGCCCAGTTCTCGTTTACCGACACCCAACTCCGTTATTACCTTACCCGAAATATAAATGGGCTAAATGTGATGACAGGCAAATCTTTCAATTTCTTACTGTTTACTTTTTCCTGAGTCTGTCTGAAGGCTGAAGCCCATTGTGAACAGAAACAGCTTGCTTATAATTTGATGAAGAAGGGTCTCCATCAGCAAGATTTGGGGTGGATGCATTCCCTTTATTTGGTTTGACGTATTCTCACACTTTATGGCAAGAGAGATGAAGACAGAGAGAACAGACTGAAGATGAGGAAACTATAGACTATGCTTCTGATTCTGGTTGATAGATATTTAGAGATTTAGTTGTAGATCCAAGACGATCTTTAAAGCTTTTTGAGGCTCCCAGGACGTAATGTCCCTAAGCAGTAAAACTGAGTCTTGACTAGCACGCGTTCAGCCCCTTTTTGTAATAGTGTTCCAAAGGGCTCCATTCCTGGTTTGTTTTCTTACCATTTTGGTAGAAAATGCTGTGTCTTAAGTTTTCCAAAGGGTGCCATGTCTGTGTAGATGCATTTCTCTGTCTATTCCATCATGCATTATTTGGGTTTGAAATGGTAAAGGTTTGTGATTATTTGGTTTTATGTTAAAAAAACTTGACAAAGGTTGTGTGGACCAGGAGACTTGTGTATGCTCTTGTGTACCAAAAAAACTCAAAAAAAAAAAAAAGCTATGTAGCAAACCTACCGGTAAACTTCAAGGATTAATACGCAGGCTGATCAACAAGAAGATCATTACCGTCGACTAGCTACCTAGCAATAATACTTGTATGTCTTTTCCTTTTTTTATGAAAACAGTAACCTACTAGCTGACAATATAAACTGAAATAATGCAAATCACATACAAAAAATACACCCAACTGCTCTACCTGGTTTTAATCTATTGCACAATTCATATTAGAGCTCACAACTGTACAATCGGAAGACTGTAAATAAGGAGCATAGAAAGGTTATAATTGATACCTAAATTACAAGCTACTCTCATTCTTATATTTTTTTTCCAAATTCCAATGCAGAAAGAGAGTGCAGGATTGTTAGCATAGGAGCATCCTGCATCTACAACCTACCTCTCAACTAATAGTTACATGGACCGGTAAGACTAATTTGTATAAACAGAGCCCAGTTACCTTGTTAGTGCATCAGCTAAAAAATGTCCCGTCCCATTCATTGTTTTAACAGATGTATGAGACAAAAGCAACAGAGATGGGAACATTTGCACCAAATCATCTATCAGTAAAAGTGATGAACTTTAGAAATACAGCTTCAAATTACAGGCGTGGAGCAACTGAAGCCTACTTCCTTCCAACATGTGCTGCCAATTTAGACAGATCTGGAATCCAAAATGACAGCTAAGTAGACCCAGTTACAAACATAAGACTCCCAGGAGCCCACTTAATGCCAGGAGGCTCAGTATCAGCGCTTATCCAATTCTATTCATCATCCAAGTTGCAACCTGGAGAGACCAAAGAAGAACTATTTGTATATAACAATATGACCATGTAAAAAAGTTAAATTTTGAAGGGAGGAAATAATTAAAGGGGATGAGGTATGTACTAAAAGATAAAAGAAAATAAAATATGAAATTACAACTATGATCGAGCAGCTATTTTACGGTATGTTATGTGGATTCCTTTAGTATTCTTAGCAGCCAAATCATATGAGGCAAGGTGTAGGTGAAGGATAGACCTGGCAGCACCACGTTGTGTATGTGGTTAACAACAAATAAAAATAACAATAACAGAAAACATATGTCAACACGTGTATATGGACCACTTAGTATCATCTTGATTAATTAATTGAAAATTTCGCATGAAAGATGTTAAGTGTTGGATTCACTCACAAGCGTGCCCTGAAATGAATCTAGCACACGAATCTGTCCATCCGTGGTTGTCAAAAGCATTAGTTGTCCATCGTTGCTGAACTCTACAACATTAGCATTGGAAGCATCTTCCCCAACAGAAAAGATTTCAAAAGGGCCCTAAATAGATTCAAAGTTCCAAATTCATTGCCTGCCTTTTCTTCCGAAAAGAAACGAAGAGATGGTCAATAAAACAGATAAACCCCTAAGGTTATCTTATATGAATTGTGAGCCTTCTTCATACTTGTGAGTATCAAACATTCTGATATATCCTCCAAAGGCAACAGCAAAGATGCTATGTGTCACGTGGTCATTACCTTCTCACCACAAAACCGATTTATTGGAGGTGTGTAACTCCAACATTTATATGCCCAGCAACCAGCCCTTTCCTATTCGATGTAGGATTGAAGCATTCTGCTTATTCCTTTCTTGAAAGATTTAACATGACATTCTCTCCTATCCAGTCTTGTGATGCCCTTGTCACGACATATCCCACTTAGGGTGCACCTTGCCTAGGGTTGTAAAACGGGCGGGCCGCACGGATACGGGCCTAAATGGGCCAAGCTCGTAAAAACGGGCCAAATTGTATATGCCCGGTTCATTTTTAATGCGAATCGGGTTAGCCCGCGGGCTAAGTATTTTTAAATAAAAATAATAAAAATAAATTTTAAAAAATCATTAAAATTCATATATAAATACAATCTAAATACAATTACAATTCACTTACAATATTTTAAAATAAATAATTACAATCTTGAAAAAACATAAATTTCTATTAAACATTAAACTCTTCCAACTTGTTTTTTCACTATCATACATATAATGTCATGGTTTGAAATCAAAATAAAATTACATGAATTCATTTTTTTGCTAGAATACAATAAAATCATGTCATGTATTATTTTGTAAGAAATAAAAATATATTAATAATATAATTAAAAAACAAATTATATAAAAAAATTAAAAAAAAAGCCTAAATGGGGCCGGCCCGCGGGTTTGTGAATCGGCCTGGGCGGATTGTCGACCCGCATGGGTCAACCAGTAAAAATGGACCTTAAAAAACAACACTGGCCCTTAAAAAGCCCACGGGTTTAACAGGTTAACCCGCGGGCTTAGGCTCGTTTTACACCCCTAACCTTGCCTACACTTGCTGAGGCGCTTGGCATGCAGCTGGCAGCCCTGCCCACCCCTCTAAGGCGCTCTGCCCACTCCTCTGGGACACTTGGTGTGAGTAGAAAAAACAAGGATCGACTCTGATACCACTTGTCATGTGATTATTATCTTTTTTTCATAAAATCGGTTTATTAGGATGTGCAGCGTCAACACTTATATGTCCAGCGATCAACCCTTTCCTATCCAATGTGAGATTGAAGCATCTTACCTACTCCTTTTTTGAAGTGTTTGGTGTGACATATGACAAGCCTGCCTTGCACGTGTAAAAGATCCTAGAATACAAACAATAAATAGAAAATTCAGAGGAAAGAAAAACAAATCTAAACATGCTACTCGCCTGACATTTCTCTGCATGTTGATCCCAAAGTAGAACAGTTTGCCACTGCGCGTGAGCATAGGCTAAGTGAAGCAACTCTAAAAAGAATACAAACAATGACAGATATCATTAAATCAAATCCGAATTCCACATACATTTTGGTGTGCAAGCACTTTATTGGTACCAGAAATCAAACCTGTCATGGTGACCTTTAAAATAGCGCAAGTATTTGTTATCGTGCAACGACAGAAGTCACAACGACTCTAAAAAAATGAAACTCTACCCATCAAAAAAAAAATCTAAAATAACACCAACAAAACACACATACAGATAGTTGCGGTGATAACAGACCATCCCAACCATTCTTTGAAGAGTAAATAACTGTAGTTGGATGCGAAGTAAAGCAAACTAGATCGACGTTCCCCATACTTTTTGCTATTAATTGTTTTCAAACATCTGAAAAAATCAGTTGAAGTAAAATTAACTGAGGTTTAGGGTTTAAGGACTAGGATATGATAAATTAAGCAAAGAACATCCATTTTCAAATTAATCAAGTAAGAAAAACCATCAACCCTGGAAACATCATAAAGGCAGATGATTCATCTTCATCACTAAATAATTCGATGTTCTGTGAAAATCCACTGAAGTGATTCTACTGCTCTGTGAACAATAGTTGAAGAGAAAAAAATCATTTTTATAACTAACAGTTGTAATTTAGGACATAATTGGAATAAATTTACTCGATCATTCAACGTCATCAACCGCCAAGTGGAAGAGCGGGAAGCTTTTCCGCGGGTTGGGCTTTTTGTTGGACTGTCCTGGACTCCTAGGACATTATTGACTTTAGAAAATCTAGTACTTGTATTAATTTAGCCATGTTATTCCTGTAAAGGTTAAGCTGATTCTTTCATGGCATTCTTGGTTAATGTTTATAAAGCTAATTTTCCCGGAATTTGTAGGTTTTGTACACAACCAACTGAATCTTTGTGTTTGTAGTGCAGTGCAGATGCTGGATTTATGCCTGTGAAATTAGAAGTATGAACCTGACAGAAAAGAATCGAAGAAAAGAGAATCCAACATCTGAGAGCATTCTCTGGGACTTGGTGTTGGATAGCTTGTAATAAATACAAGGGAACAAGTTCCCACATTGCTTGTAAAAGTGTAAAGTGATTTATTTATAAAGGGAAATCAACTCTTAAGAGTAATTTGGAGTCAAAGAGGAAATGGGCTTTGACCATTTGGCTTGGGCTTGAGCTTGCTTGGCTTGGGCTTGGGCTTGGTCTTGCTTGGCTTGGGCTTTGACTAGAGCTTGGCCTATTTTAAAAGTCAAAGATGGGCACTTGGGCTCTTGGCTCTTTGATTTAATCCGAATTTTTTATTTTTTACAGAAATATTTTAAATTCTTTTTGAATTTAAAATTGTTTTAAACTGTTCCAACAGACATATTTTCAGTTATATGTCTGGAACAGTTATGTCTGAAAAAATGAATGGTTGTTGTTTAACAGACAATCACAACCATTCATTTATGCCTCTTCAATATCTATTTAAGTGTTGATTTCCAGAAAAAATACTTACTTTACATTTTCTGACTTTTCACAATTTTCTGAAGGCTTTGTTGTATCCTGGGGTAACTTGCTTCTGTGTGAGGCAATATTACACTCAAGAAAGTGTAATTCTACACGCCTCAAAGCCATATACTCTGTTTATTTTCTAACAATTTGAGTGTAATATTGTTTTTTGATATGGCAATGGTTACCAATCCTGTGTTTATCAATCAACAAGATCCTGTCAAGTTGAACCAGTTTGATGGGACAAACTTCACCAGATGGAAGGACAAGATGAAGTTTCTGTTGACAACTTTGAAGGTGTCCTATGTTCTGGATCCAAATCTGCAGCCACTGGCAGACCCTACACCAGATGACACAGATACAGTGAAGGAAGAAAGAAAGAAACGTGCAGAAGATGAACTGGTGTGTCGTGGTCACATCCTCAACTCTCTTACAGACAGACTTTATGATTTATACTCCAATTATACATCACCAAGAGAGATCTGGACTGCCTTGGAAACAAAATACCAGAACGAGAAAAAAGGTACAGATAAATTCCTGGCATTAAATTATTTTGATTTCAAGATGACTGATAACATGCCAGTCATGGATCAAGTCCATGAACTACAAATACTGGTTTCCAGACTTAGAGATTTGGAAGTGATCATTCCTGACACTTTACAAATCGGAGCAATTCTGTCCAAGTTGCCTCCGTCATGGAACAATTACAGAAAAAAGGTTCTGCAGACACCAGAAAGTTTCACACTGGAAAAATTCCAGACTCATCTGCAAATTGAGTGTGAAACTCGACTCAGAGATGAAAAACTCCAGAAAGAGAAGGCTGTGAATTCAAATGGGAATTCACAAGTAAATGCCATAGGGAGCAATTCTGGAAAGTCTGCAAACAAGTCTGGAACGAATCAGAACAAATTCAAAGTCCAGAAAACTGGTGGATTTAAGAAGTTTAACAACAACAAGAAGAACAAGGCCTGCTTTCATTGTGGAAAGAAGGGACACTACATTAAAGAATGTAGAGTCAAAATTGCAGAAGACAAGAAGAATAAAGACAATGGTTCTAAACAATCTGCTCAAGCCAATATGGTTGTTGAAGATGACATGAACTTTGTTGCCATGGTTACTGAATTGAACATGGCAACAAGTGAAGGAACCATGGAGTGGTTTCTTGATTCTGGAGCCACAATTCATGTCTGCAACAACAAGGAATTCTTCAGCACTTACACTGAAGAAAACAGTGAAGTTTTTATGGGAAACCATGCTCCTGTCAAAGTGCTGGGAAAAGGGAGTGTGATGCTTAACTTCACTTCTGGACAGAAACTAACTCTTCTCAATGTGCACCATGTTCCTGATGTCAAGAGGAACTTAGTTTCTGCAAATCTGTTGTGCAAGAGAGGCTTTAAGATTGTTTTAGAATCTGATAAGTTTGTAATATCTAAGAATGGTGTGTTTGTAGGAAAGGGATATTCCCTTGATGGCATGTTCAAACTCAGTATTAATAAAATAAATATTGCTTCTGCTTATATCGTTGAATCTTCTATTCTGTGGCATGCTAGATTAGGACATTTAAATTATGCTATGATTAAATACATGACAAACCATGATTATATTTCTTGTAAGCATGATCACCATGATAAGTGTCAAATCTGTGTAGAAGCTAAGATTACAAGAAAGCCTTTTCCTAAAGTAGAACATGAAACAAAATTGTTGGAACTAATTCATTCGGATATTTGTGAATTAAATGGAAAATTGACTAGAGGAGGAAATAGATATTTTATAACTTTTATAGATAATTGTTCACGTTTTACTAGTATTTATTTACTAAGAAACAAGGATGAAGCTTTTGATAAATTTAAGGAATTTAAATCTAAAGTAGAGAATCAAAAGGAAAGAAAAATTAAAATTATAAGGAGTGATAGAGGTGGTGAATATTTCTCAACTGATTTTGATAAATTCTGTGAAGATCATGGAATAATTCACCAAAGGTCAGCTCCATTTACACCCCAACATAATGGTTTGGCAGAAAGGAAAAACAGGACCCTAGTTGATATGGTTAATGCAATGATTTTAAATGCTGGATTACCTTTCAACTTGTGGGGTGAAGCTTTACTTACTGCCTGTTACATACATAATAGGGTTCCTTCAAAGAAGACACATATCTCACCATATGAAGTCTGGAATGGAAGGAAACCAAATTTAAGTTATTTTAAAGTGTGGGGGTGTATTGCTTATTATAGACTTCCTGATTCTCAAAGGACTAAATTAGGTTCAAGAGGAATTAAGTCTGTTTTTGTAGGTTATGCACAAAATTCAAAAGCATATAGATTACTAGATATAGAATCTAATGTTATTGTAGAGTCTATACATGTTGAATTTTTTGAAAATAGTTTTGTGAAAAATCAAATTAGGCATGAACCAGAAAATGATCAAAATACGTCTACTGCCTATGATTCCTTAGTCAAACGTAAGGAAATAAGTGAACCATCTGAACCAAGAAGAAGTCAGAGGCCAAGAAAAGAAAAACATCTTGATTCTGATTTTATTTCTCCTGATCATATTACCTTTCTAGTTGAAGGTAGTAGAGATAGAATTATGAGAAAAGTGAAGATATTATTAAACATTGAAGATGAGCCCAAAACTTTGAGTGAAGCTTTGACTTCAAGAGATTCAGCTTTCTGGCAAGAAGCTGTAAATGATGAAATGGACTCTATCATGTCTAATAATACTTGGATCTTGGTAGATTTACCTCCAGGATCAAAGCCTATTAAAAACAAGTGGGTTTTTAGGAGAAAGTACAATTCAGATGGTACTATACAAACTTTTAAAGCAAGATTAGTTGCTAAAGGGTTTACTCAAAAGAAAGGCTTAGATTATTTTGATACTTATGCTCCAGTAGCTAGAATAACGTCTATTAGAATTCTTTTTGCTCTAGCTTCTATATATAAGTTGCATATTCACCAAATGGATGTTAAAACTGCATTTTTAAATGGTGATTTAAAAGAAGAAGTTTATATGGAACAACCCGAAGGGTTTGTTTTACCTGGAAATGAACATAAAGTTTGCAAGCTTATTAAATCTTTATATGGTCTTAAACAAGCTCCTAAACAATGGCATGAGAAATTTGATTCTGCTATTTTATCCTTTGGTTTTTGCATAATTCTGCTGATAAATGTATTTATTCTAAATTTACTAGTGATTATGGAGTGATTGTTTGTTTATATGTGGATGATATGCTTATATTTGGTACTAACATGTTTGGTATAAATGAGACTAAGAATTTTCTTACCTCTAAATTTAAGATGAAAGATCTTAATGAAGTAGATACAATTTTAGGAATTAAAATTACAAAGAATGATAATGGATTTTCATTAAATCAAACTCATTACATAGAAAAGCTATTAGATAAGTATCAATATCTTAAAATAAAAGAATATAGTACTCCATATGATTCAAGTGTGAAACTTGTGAAGAATGATGCTAGACCAATAGAACAATTAAAGTATGCTAGTGTTATAGGAAGCTTGATGTATGCTATGCATTGTACTAGACCTGATATTGCTTACACGGTATGTAAGTTGTCAAGATTTACAAGTAATCCTAGTATAGCTCATTGGAGGGCAGTTGAAAGGGTACTTGGTTACCTTAAAAGAACTGCCAAATTAAGGTTGTGCTATACAGGATTTCCTGCTGTTTTAGAGGGTTATTCAGATGCAAGCTGGATAACAAAAGCTGGTGATAATATATCAACTACAGGTTGGATATTTACACTAGCTGGTGGTGCTGTAAGTTGGGCATCTAAGAAACAAACATGTCATGCACACTCAACTATGGAAGCTGAGTTTATAGCTTTAGCAGCTGCTGGTAAGGAAGCTGAGTGGCTAAGAAATATGTTGTTTGAAATTGAGTTGTGGCCACAACCAATGCCACCTCTTTCCTTACATTGTGATAGTGAGGCTACTATGTCTAGTGCTTTTAATAACATTTATAATGGTAAGTCTAGACATATAAGCCTAAGGCATGACTATGTTAGAGAGTTAATCTCAAATGGTACCATTACGATAATATATGTAAAGTCTGCAGAAAATTTGGCAGATCCTCTTACTAAAGCTTTGCCAAGGGATAAAGTGTGGAGGACTGCATGTAGTATGGGACTAATACATAACCCTTGAGACACCAATAATGGTAACCCAACTTTGAATTACCAAATCGGTAATTACTAAAGTTTAATGGGTAATAACAAGTTATTGATCAGTGTCTGTTGTGGCACTTATAAGAGGAGTCTCATACTTGAATTTCAAAAGAATGCCACTATTACATTGAGAGGTTGAGTTTAAGCTCTTAATGGAGATCATTCTGAAAATTGTCCAAAGTAATAGGGACAATAAAAGGATCTCCACCTATGTGAATATGAAGTGGTGCCGCTTCAACAAGAGTTTAAGGGGTTTTACTCTTGAAATATTCACAGAAATTGGATTGCTAGCACATGGCCATTGAAATTGTGCTAGGAGCAAGTAAGAGTTTTGTGAAAAGTGACAGATTGATGTGTGTCGTACTTTCGATCCTAATAGTAAGAAGTCATGGTTTAATCTTAGGACACTATGTACTTTTATTAGCATCCTAAAGTACTTACACTAATTGAAGGTTTAAATCAATAAGATACCTTCTTGTATGCATCATATTTGTTGTATTACAAGCTAGTGGGGGATTGTTGGATAGCTTGTAATAAATACAAGGGAACAAGTTCCCACATTGCTTGTAAAAGTGTAAAGTGATTTATTTATAAAGGGAAATCAACTCTTAAGAGTAATTTGGAGTCAAAGAGGAAATGGGCTTTGACCATTTGGCTTGGGCTTGAGCTTGCTTGGCTTGGGCTTGGGCTTGGTCTTGCTTGGCTTGGGCTTTGACTAGAGCTTGGCCTATTTTAAAAGTCAAAGATGGGCACTTGGGCTCTTGGCTCTTTGATTTAATCCGAATTTTTTATTTTTTACAGAAATATTTTAAATTTTTTTTGAATTTAAAATTGTTTTAAACTGTTCCAACAGACATATTTTCAGTTATATGTCTGGAACAGTTATGTCTGAAAAAATGAATGGTTGTTGTTTAACAGACAATCACAACCATTCATTTATGCCTCTTCAATATCTATTTAAGTGTTGATTTCCAGAAAAAATACTTACTTTACATTTTCTGACTTTTCACAATTTTCTGAAGGCTTTGTTGTATCATGGGGTAACTTGCTTCTGTGTGAGGCAATATTACACTCAAGAAAGTGTAATTCTACACGCCTCAAAGCCATATACTCTGTTTATTTTCTAACACTTGGATCTGACAAATCTAATGATTTCTGGATTTCATAATCAATAACTTCAAACCATCAATGGAAAAACAGAGATGGGAATTTAAGAGCAGAACCAAGTTTGGAGCTCTGCATCTGAATACAGACTGAAAAAAGAAAGGCCAAAAGCATGTTTCTACAAGTACAACTAACAACTCCCTGTAAATTTCATACACAATTTACAAATCAAACTACCAAAAGTTTAATACAGATGAAACTCATATTTAAATCATGAAAATGTTTATGTCACATAACCGGAACCGGCATGACCACTTCCCTAGTATCATCCATATTTGAACCGCTAGCGCTGGTATCCTGGTTCTCCACCCTGGACGCCTTTGTCTTGATGAATTCTATGCAATGAGCCACAGCTTCGCTATGGTGAGAGTCAGCAGGGCGGCAATATTTTCGCGGGATGGTGGCGGATGAGCTTGTGTGCCGAGGCGAGGCGGCCTTGGTGAGAGCTGATAGCATTATCAGGCGCAAAACTGCCTCTCGGAAGCGTTCCAGCAGGGTGATTGGTGAAAAACGTTTGTTTTTGGTGTTTCCTTTCAACCTTGGCATGCATAGAGCACTGCTCTTCATCTTCTTCGGGCTGCCTCTGGTTTTCTTCTCCATATTGTTGATCGTTGCCTTTGATAATAGAGGGCCTGGCCTAAATTGGAAAATATAATGCACCAGACAATTTTATATGCCTGTTTTTTGTTGTGTAGCTTTAGCTTACGAAAGTAAACAAATATACACGTATGGTAGTGGTTAATTCCTCCATAAACTAAATTCAACGGGTATATAATGGCTGAAAAGGCAAGCATCATCGAGTTTTTCTTGTGGGACCCGGAAACCTTAATCCTTAATCATCGACTGTCAGAAATTTTGCTGGATAATGCTGGAAATCAGTTGGTTAAGTCAATGCTAAAGCAGGTTTCAGAGTAGTATTTTGTCTTCTAATGTCTCATGACAACTCAACCTTGTTTAGTTTTTTTGGGTACAAGTACAGTATCCTCAACCTTGTTTAGTTAAACACACCATCCCAAGTCCCTACTTGTCTTAATTGTCTTGTTTCATAGTCAAGTAATCAAGTTCATGCAGTTCAGGGTAGAAAACTAGGAATTCTATTTGGTTAATCTTACTTTCTTTTAACAATCACAATGACTTCATTATGTGCATCCATGGTAATCCGGAAAACAGGGTAAGGAAAATCATTTTCTTTTGAAAAGTTGCTTCAGTATAATTAGAAACATGGCCTAGAGTTTCGGGTTCTGCTTTAATTAATGTGTTAAAAGAGATTAGCAAAGCATGTTAGCAAGCTTCTTTTGTCTTGACTGGCACTCTGATAAGGCTCACATGGCCACATGTGCATTGGCTACATATTTTTAATGCAAAGGTTTATGACTCATCACAACTATATTGTATTCAATTCAGCCGACTTACCGACCATCGAGAATCCTTTGTTTTCAGCCTATTTGGATAAGACATGACAATTCTCTGTTTCATATCAATACAAACAGATACTGAAATAAAGGGTGTGTTGAAATATATTCGGAGTTTGTTAGCTATGGTTCATGGGGGAATGATGTTGGGCGTTATCGGGTTTTGGGAGCATTTTTCTTCTCGGAACACAGATAATGTTGGCAATCTAGTGCTATTAAACTTTCAGAACCTGAAAAACTAGTTCAAAGAACGAAATTTACACTTATAAACACACACTAAATTCGTTTCACGACGACTTAAACCCAACAAGTGAATCCTTCTCCACCATGCTTTGAATTGGATTTGCTGTCCCCTGTCTGTCTGTCTGTTATTGTTTGCAAGATTTGTAACCATTGAGGGGACTTGTTGGATTGACTTTGTCTGCTAATATTAATGCATCGTCATTTCTGATATCATGAACAAGAATCGCAGTTGAAATTTATGCAATACTAATCTAATTTATTTCATATTCTGAACAGCTCTTGAACAATTTACATCTTCGAATTCTAGGCCCGAGGCCCATCTCGCAGCTTTTCTTTTCAAACGAATAAGGCTAGAAAACCAAAATTTAGGACAATTATTTTATTTGAAATAAAGAGAATCCGAAACTTGCTCTTGAACTGTAGAATCATGCACCAAAACCAAATGCTTCCGTGCATGACCAAAGATTATAAACCATGACAAAGAAAACTATTGCATGCTCAACTAGTAATGCTTCTGGAACTGTTCATTTGCTCTGAGGGAGTACTATCATCTTCTAGACTTCCCTTCTTCTTGGAAAACAGCCATCCGATTATGGGGATTAATGATTTCCCTCTGACTTTCTTACCCGAGGCTGGTCTTCCCAGCACATCTTCTTTGTCGACGATAACTTTAGTTAACGCGGGAGGGCTAGCAAATTTCACATATCTCTTCTTTTGGAACTCCTCCGGCTCCTCATCTCCCGTCATGAAACCTACTTTGGTTGCGTTTTCGATGAACTTGAAGTCTTCTATGTCGGGATCAGACCGCTGCTTCTGGAACTCTCTTGCCTTGAGCTGCTGCAGCTCCTTTTTGGTCTGTTCAAGCTCTTCCTTCAGTGTTTTCATGCGACTTGACAGCAAGTTAGCCTCTTCTTTGGCCTTTTGCAGGCTTTGCTTTGTTTCTTCCAGCTCTGCTGTTAGGGCTCCAATCTTTGATTGACTCTGTCCACTTTCTCCGCCTTGAGCTTTCATCTAACACAGAAAATTAACATTTGACGTGTCAATACGAGAATATTTATATAATAATTTTCATGTTTCACATTAAACGAATACAAAATATTTATGCAGGTTTAGTATATATGATAATCATTTTATTTTATACGACATAAACGTAGGAGACGAACCTCATTGAGCTTGTTCCTGTAGATTTCTCCAACCAGGACTTTTTCTCCGAATAACATGACAGCCTCCTTGACAGACCGAAAGGGTGATCGGGTATCAATCTCCGTCCGTCCAATGACAATGACGCCACCTTCCTCCCTCTCCATGGCTCGCACTTCGGAAAGCTGTGTCAAGCACTCCAGCGAACCAGAGATCAACAGGGAGGTGGGAGCTGAATGAATGAACGCTCAGGTGGTGACAAAGATCTCCTTTTTAAAACCAAGTTATCACAACAAGAGAGAGATAAGATGAAAGGGAAAGATAAAGAAAGGTCGTTAGTAATGGAGTTTGATGCAATTAGCTTAGCTTAGAGGATGCTAAAAGAAATTATTGTTATTGGGTTTAGTTTCTTCGCGTCCACTTCACTGGAATTTTGTTAATTGAAGTTGACAAGGGGTGGTTGGATCCTCCATTGTCCATTCATGTTTTTCTTTTGTTTCGTTAGCTCTAACGCGTGGAACTGAAAGCGCTGCCGCAAGCCTTGATTAGGACTTGGCTCCTTCTTGGTGGAGCCACCCCTCTAACGGGGCTCCTTTTGCCATTAGTTGACAATAATATTCGTTGCAAATTGTGAAAATTCCTTCTCAACTTCTCCCTCGCATACAAACAACATTGTAAACACGAATTCAAGTCTTTACCTTACACATATCCATTACGGAATTCTCATGATTTCTCGATACGAGATATGTGCATTATTATTATTTTTTAAAAAAACTTCATACTATTTTCCGTAAAGTTTCAATATAGAATGGGGATAATGAAATTTTAAAACTTAAATCCAACATTTTTAGCCGGTAATTAATTGATATTAATTACTTATGAGTTGTGGCTCAGTTGGTAATATAAGCTGAGTTTGTGAGAAGAACTTTTGGGTTTGACTCTCACTTAACATACCTTTGGGAGGAGTGAGGAGTCTTAACTGTGATAAAATCCGAGCAAGATTAGTCTCAAATTGTTAAAACAGAAAAAATACCTGTGGTTTAAAGATATTGATTTTAGAGACTAGCACTTAACATGCAAAGTATTATTTGCTTTGATAAGAAAGTTTTACAATTTTCTCCTACAAAAAATGTCTCTCAAGTACAAATTTAAAATGCTATTATATATAATAACATATTCTCATAAAATATGAAATTGATTAGGCCGTTATATGAATGTAACACAATCTAAATTTAGTAAAAAAAAAATATGAATATAACAAAAATTAAAAAATATGTTGTGTTTAGCATGTTGACATTACTTTTAACACGATTTTTTTTTTATATTAAGAACATAAAATATATACGTGAATTGCAACGTTATATTGTGTTGCGTAGAACATGAAAAACTGATTGAACCAAAGAAGTATGAATAGGGGTTTGGGTCACAACTGTAGTAGCCTAAAACAAGTGGGTCGTAGATTTGACCAATAGTGACACTAAGTTTGGGCCAAATTTTCAAATATTGAAGCCCAGTAAGCTACGTTCGGGCTAAAGAAAATGGACCGGCGGCGTTGGTAAAAAAAGTCTACAAATCCCCCAATTTACAATCCATGAGCTCAGTCAGTCTTCCGCCGAGTCCAAGAAAAAAAAAAAAAAGAGAAAGAAAGAAAGACGGAGAGGGAACTTAGTAGTTACCCGGTAAAATTAAGAACTGCGATCTTTCTTCTATTCTGGTAATGAAATCAATTTCAATTTCAATTCCAAAACCCTAATTTCGATTTCCTTTAGTTTTAAGAGTGTGCTGTGATACAATTCAGTCTTAACCGAGAACTTTTCGTTTTTCAATTGTGAAGAAAAAAGAAGAGGAGCACGAAAGCAGAGAAGAAGAGTGACAGTTGTGTGGAAAAACCCTAGAAAGCCAAGACTCGAAAAGGCTAGGGTTTTTTCCTTCAACCATGAGTCCTATTCAGAATTTCGAGCAACACTCTCGGCGTCTTATCGAACCTGACCTCCGTACTCCCTTTCTCTTATTGTTTTTCATTTTCTTGCTCCGTTTGTTTCCCCAGAAAGTAATGAAATGTTGAGAAGATTGTATATTTCTTGTAATTTTGTTTTCTGTTTGGAAACAGCAATTCAGACGAGGTTACAAATGGCAATGGAGGTTAGAGACAGTCTCGAGATAGCTCACACTGCTGAGTACTTAAATTTCCTTAAATGCTACTTCCGAGCCTTCTCGGTCGTCCTGTTACAGATTACAAAGCCCCAGTTCACTGACAATTCTGAGCACAAACTGAGAAACATTGTGGTGGAAATTCTCAATAGACTTCCTCATAGTGAAGTGCTTCGACCTTTTGTTCAAGACCTCTTAAAAGTAGCTATGCAAGTGCTAACCACTGATAATGAAGAGAATGGCTTAATTTGTATTCGAATCATCTTCGATCTTCTTAGGAATTTTAGACCAACATTAGAAAATGAGGTTCAACCGTTTTTAGATTTTGTTTGCAAGATTTATCAGAATTTTAGGTTGACAGTTAGCCATTTCTTTGATAATGCTGCGGTGGGAATGGAAGTAGATGTGAAGCCTATGGATACTTCTTCGGATCAAGGGATTACTTCGAGTGGATATGTTGGGAATGGGCAGTTGAATCCAAGTACACGGTCATTCAAGATAGTTACAGAGAGTCCACTTGTAGTTATGTTTCTGTTTCAATTGTATAGTCGTCTTGTACAAACTAATATTCCTCATTTGTTACCTTTGATGGTTGCTGCAATTTCTGTTCCGGGACCTGAAAAGGTTCCTCCCCATTTGAAGACTCAATTCATTGAGTTAAAAGGTGCACAGGTTAAGGTATGTGATTATCTATTTCATCCTCGATTCTTTGGATTGTTGTTTCCTACATGGTAAAGTGGTTTGGATAGTAAAATGGTTTGGATTATAAAACTAGTACATGCGATGCTCTAATAGATAGAGAAGAGTATCATTGGGTTGTTTGAGTGTTGCGTGTCTACGAGTGTGCATGATCTGTTTTTGGAAGTATTGGTGAAAATCTTAGTTTCATTTTGCTGTCTAGAGAAGTGCTCTTGTTTGAAATTGTCAATGGACTGATCCTTGGAACTCTCTGTGCTAAAGGCCAAGAAGTATTAGTTCTAATAAAAGAAATGAATCCAGAAACATGTTTGAACACTTTGCTTGTGCACATCCTCCCAAATATATCATGTTTGCCTTTATATTTAAATCCTTTCTTTTGAGATAAAATTGAGTCGTGTAATTTTAGTTATGTTAAGCCTTTTCTTTTCTTTTTGAATGCGCTTTTTTTGTTTCCTGATTTTTTTTTCACCTGTATTGCAGACAGTTTCCTTTTTAACATACCTCTTGAAGAGCTTTGCTGATTATATCAGGCCACATGAAGACAGCATATGTAAAAGCATTGTGAATTTACTTGTTACATGTTCTGACTCTGTATCCATTAGAAAGGCGAGTTGTATCTTAATTTTTGTTCTCTTTTTTGGATTTTAGTTCTTCTGGTTTTAAATTTTGTTGCATGATTATGTTGAATGCAGGAGTTGTTGGTAGCCTTAAAACATGTTTTAGGCACAGATTTCAAGAGGGGTTTGTTTCCTTTAATTGATACACTATTGGAAGAGAGGTAAAGGTTCTGTTTCCCCTTTATCTATGTTGTTACATCAAGATTAATCGTCAAGCCATGATAAAGATCTTGTATTTTCAAACTCATTGTGGTTAACTCATTTCTCCATGTTTTCGGCACTATGTTATAATGATAAGCAATTAAGATTCCTAGAGGAAAAGAAAAAAAACTTAAGCAGATCAACCATGATATCATTTTTGCAGTCGATGGAAGTTCAAGCATGTCTTAAGCAACTCATAATATATCAGTGGCAAAAAAAATTGTTTTAATTTCAAAGAGCTGTCTAGTGCTGTGTCAGTTCCAGAAACCCTTGGATGTTGATAATGTTGTACTAGCATGATACAATTTCCAGTAGTTGTCAACTATCATTTGTAGCAAAGGTTAAAGACTAAAAGAAGGATCATTCTCAGAGCTCTAGTGTACATGAAGGATAAACTCATTGCAGTAGCAAATTTAGTTTGTTAATCCAAAAATCTGAGAGAACTCTTTACCTTATTCTCTTTTGTGTCATTATTTTGAACCCTAAGTTTTAGTTGACAGTATGACTGGTTGGTCCATTTAATAACTTAAAGCTGTGATTTTTCTGTTTATACAATTTATAATACATACTCTGTGCAGGCATGATGATGACTTTCACCCCTTAATATTTCCAAAGGTTTATGGATAACTCTTCTGTCTACTAGGATGCTTTGGCTAGAAATACCAGTTGCTAGAATTTATCTTATTTTATTTAGTATTTCTTTTACCTTGAAGAATGCGTGCTGTACCAACTAGGCTGGTGGGTTTGTTTGTTTCACTTTAGCATTGATTATAAATTTATAAATTTTAGCACAACAATTGCATAGCTAAAACTTTTATATGCTTTATGTGTCTGCTTTCTTCCAATGAATCCGATTCAAATGTTGAAGAAACTCATTACTGATCTTTGCTTTCATTTTGTCCGTGAATCTAATATTCAAATGTAATAGAGAAAATTATTGCCGATCCTTGCATTTGATTTATTTTATTTCCTTCTTTTTTCTTTAGGGTTCTAGTTGGAACTGGACGTGCTTGCTTTGAGACTTTGAGGCCATTGGCATATAGTCTGCTGGCAGAGATAGTTCATCATGTCAGGGGAGACCTTTCCCTGTTGCAGGTGTGGTTCTCAGATTAGGGTTTTATCTGACTTCTTCTGATGTAGGACAGATCTGAGTTAGGTTTGAATTAGGGTTTAGGGTGTGATTTGGGGCTAATTATGCTGCTAAAACAGTAAAGAATAAAAGCCTAGGAGTCTCACCTAGGGTTTCTTAGGAGTCTCACCTAGGGTTTCTTAGGAGTCACACCTAAGAATGGTTGAGTCACACAACCAAAGAGCAAAAACTTTGCTGAAAATTCTGAAATTATTATTCTCTATCTTTTAAAGAGAGTACAAAGCCTATTTATAGGCAAGCAAGCAAGCCTAATCCTAATAGGATACAAACTCTCTATTAAAATTCTAATACCCTAAAATAAAACAATAAAAGACTAAAATAAAATCTGAAATCCTATTAATAAAATTAAACACATTATTTTCCAGCCTAAAACTCTAAAACAATTAAAAGACTAAAACTAAAATATTTTATTGCTCCCATTCTCCATCATTCTCCCCCGCTAGGAAAAACTCGACTCCGGCGAGTTTAAAGCATGATAATGTGGATGAAGCTTCTTGTGAACTCCTCTTGGATACCTTTTGGATTTATTCCGGTTCATACCCATGTTACCTTCATTGAAATCAGTAGGCCTCCTTCTCGAATTAGCATGTATTGGGTAATTTTTGTTGCTCTTAACTTCAAACTGCCTTTTAGTCAAAATATAGAGATGTTTCTTCTCACCCTCCACAACTTTACTTGACCTTGGAGTCCTTTTCTTCTCATACTTCTTGAAATCCTCTGAACTCATTGGCTTTAAAACAATATTCTTGTTTCAGTGACAGAAACTATAGGTTTTTGCCTTGCCCACGTGACTCACATCTCGGTCATATTGCCAAGGACGACCAAGAAGGATGTGGGCAACTTGCATAGGGATAACATCACAAAGTATAGAATCAACATAATCACCACAACTAAAAGATACAAGACATTGTTGTGTTACCGGAATTGTGGTTTTGTCAATCCAGCCCACTTTATAGGGGTGAGGGTGTGGTGTAGTTTTTAGTTTGAGACGCTCAACAGTGGAGGTAGAAACTACATTCATGGAACTCCTACCATCAATGACAAGTTTTTTGGCTTGGCCACCACAACGAACAAGTGTTTGGAATATTGAAGTGCGTCGCCAATCCTCCTTTTCCATTTTAGGGGCTGCCAAGATATGTCGAACCAAGAGAGATGTATCTACACCATCAGAGTCAAGATCATCAACCTCATATGTGCCATAATCAATAGAATTATCATCATCTTTTTGAATTTCTTCATCCTCTTTTTCCACTCCCATAAACATATTTTTTTTTGTTGGACAATCGCGCCCAAAGTGTCCAGCCTCCCCACACTTGAAACAAACATACTCTATTTTAGGATTGTTGACATTAGTAGAGGGTCTTGTTCCATCAGGATGAGTTGTCGCTTTCTCTAGATTTGCACCAAAGTTCCTCTTAGCTTCTGTTTCCCCAATTTGAAAACCCATTCTCTTGCTGGTAGAATAGCTCAAATATTGTTCTGCATCAAGGGCTGCCTGGAAGGCCTGTTCTACTGAGCTAATAGGCTGCCTAAGCATCTCCCTTTTGATGTCAATCCTCAACCCAGCCTGAAATCGTGATGCTGGTTGTGTAGCATCTTCCACAACTTGACTCCTTATCTTGTATTCATCAAATTTATTCATGTATTCAGTAATAGACATGCTGCCTTGCCGTAAACTATAGGCTTGTTGGCGCATCTTCTCAAGATAATTAAGCGGCAAGTACTTTTCTTTGAGCTTGGCTTTCATCTCTTCCCAAGTTTGAATTTGGGGCTGTCCTAATCTTGTTATTTCACTCTCCACACCATACCACCAGATTTTTGCCAACCCAATTAGCTTCATCTTGGCAAATCGAACCCTTCTTTCATCTGACATATCATACCAATTGAAATAATCTTCAAGAGAGTTAAGCCAATCAAGAAACAAAGTTGGATCCACTTTGCCTTCAAAATCTGCCACTCCTACTTTCACCTTCTTAGTGATATCTCCAGCATGATCACGTGGCTCGGCACGCTCTCCTACAACTGCAGGTAGTTGAGCAATAGGTTGGACAGGAGCACCTTGTGGGGCTTGAGTTAGACATGCTTCCATTCGTGCCATAGAAGCTGCTAGTGTTTCAACAGTACGTGCTAGTGTTTCAACAGTCTGTTGTAAACCATTAAGGCGTTCATTCATGTTCTCCACAATACTCTTGGTATGCTCATGGTCTTGTTGGAGTTCCACCGTAGCCTTACTTAATTCAGCGTTAGTCACCATCATGGACGCAAAACTGAGTAAACTAATTGCAAACTTAAATCTGTCCAGAACCCCCTTTTTTTTTTTTTTCTTTTTCGTTTCCCGCGGACGGCGCCAATTGATGTAGGACAGATCTGAGTTAGGTTTGAATTAGGGTTTAGGGTGTGATTTGGGGCTAATTATGCTGCTAAAACAGTAAAGAATAAAAGCCTAGGAGTCTCACCTAGGGTTTCTTAGGAGTCACACCTAAGAATGGTTGAGTCACACAACCAAAGAGCAAAAACTTTGCTGAAAATTCTGAAATTATTATTCTCTATCTTTTAAAGAGAGTACAAAGCCTATTTATAGGCAAGCAAGCAAGCCTAATCCTAATAGGATACAAACTCTCTATTAAAATTCTAATACCCTAAAATAAAACAATAAAAGACTAAAATAAAATCTGAAATCCTATTAATAAAATTAAACACATTATTTTCCAGCCTAAAACTCTAAAACAATTAAAAGACTAAAACTAAAATATTTTATTGCTCCCATTCTCCATCATCTTCTCTCTGCCATTTCTCTTGTTATAGGTTTAAAGATTGTGATCAGTGAAGTGGGATTTCGTTTTGATGCTGATGAACTTCATTTTCTTGCTGCAGTTGTCACGGATTATTTACTTGTTCTCAAGTAATATGCATGATGCTTCATTGTCATTAGGCATTCATACGACTTGTGCTCGGCTGATGTTAAATCTGGTGCCTTTCTATTACTTCTATGTTTTCTTTGCATCTTATATGTATGTTGATGGATTCATTTCATGTTTTGCTGTTGACTCTATGCCATGAATATCCCTTTTGAAATTCAGGTGGAACCAATTTTTGAGAAAGGGGTCGACCAATCATCAATGGATGAAGCACGGATTCTATTGGTATGAGGTTTGATGTAACTTTTCTGTTAGCTAGCTTGAATTGACTCATTTGATGGAATTTTCTCTTTCATCTTCACTTCTCTTTAGGGGCGTATTTTGGATGCTTTTGTTGGAAAATTTAGTACTTTCAAGCGTACCATTCCCCAGGTAACTATGATTGCCGGATTTTTAATATAGGACTTAGCTTTAATATGGGAAATTGGTCTTCTGCAACTAACCGCTTTTATTTTAGTAGCTTTGCTATGATGTCCAAGGAATTGAGTTTCTTATGTTTTTGGTTTGATTGTTGACTGGCCGGTAGTATCAGCCAGTAAAATGTTGCTTGCTCATGGTTTTAACTGTGGGACATTTTCTCTTGGTTCTGATGTTATCATCTGGGTTTTATAAGTGTGGCATGTTATGTGCTTAGTGGCAGCCAGATCTTTCCTCCAAAGAGGAGGTTCGTAATTGGAATCTTCTATGCCCTAGACCATCCAAAAAGAATAGTGTGCTTGACTTAGTGTTGTGACTTGTGCCCTTTTTTCTTTCTTGTGCCCCAGGAAGCTTTGGGAAGTTGGCAAAAGAACTTGGTTTTAGTTGATAGACTATGACATTTTTGAGAGCCATTAACTTATTTTTCTTTATGGTTTTAACCTTTACTTTCTAGCCTTATTTGGTCTAATGAATTCTCATTGTAATCCTTTTGTATAAGAATAGTTCAAGGGTATAGGATGATATTCTAGTTTTCAGACTTCATGAAAGTAAAATCAATACTTACATTTTTGTTTATTCATTTGGATAATTGCCTCTATGTATCTATCTTGCATTTTACTATTGTAAATATTATTTCTTTGTTTGACTTGCATTTCTGAATTCTGATTGATTGACTCTATTTGGCTTTGTCTGAATTTCTATTTTTTTCCTTAAAAAGACTGTTTCTGATTACTTCATGGGATCAGCTTCGTTTTGGCTTTTCATCTGATTTTTTTCTTCTCATTATTTTTTGCTATCTTAATGCATTTCATTTTATTGATAGTTGTTGGAAGAGGGCGAAGAGGGAAAAGATCCCCTACATTGAGGTCAAAGCTTGAGCTTCCTGTGCAGGTTTTTTTTCCAATTCTTCTTAATGTATTTAAGATTTTTATTTGCAATAGCCTACTATTCAAATGCTGACACTCTACTTGAGCTCCCATGTATACCTTGTTTTGTTAATAATCAAGTATATGTCTTGTTATGAATGTATTTATTTCACTCGCTGTGAGCTGTATAGGCTGTTGCTATCGTCCTTCATATGATAAGAATGTTAGACTTTTATTATGAAATTATAAATTTAAGTTTGCGTTACTATTTGTTTATTTATTTCTCGCTGATTTTTGTTTAGATGTTTGCCTCTGGACTGCTGTTTGAATTGAATATGTTATGCTTTAGTTAAGGAATTCAGGCTAGAAAATTTGTTGTCATTTTTCATATGAAAGTCATAAGTTGAAGGTTAGGCCCAATATATCAAAAAGAGTTGTAATTTTTCATTTAAATAATGTTGTCAAATTTTAAGCGACAAAAATGCATAAGAGAATTGGAAACTAGATTCATGTTCCAAACATGTATTATGGCCAACAAATCAATTTCATAAATTAAAACTGGTTCAATATTGAAAGGAATGCTTTGGTCAAGGGTCTAGCTTGAACGTCCACTTTGTGAGAATTTCTCCAATTTTCCATGATTTCTTCGGTCTGAGTAGTTTTTCTTGAAATTATTTAGAAATTGAAATCTTATTGCACCCTTTTAGTGCCAGTGCTGACAAGCTATTATTAAGTAAGAAAGAATGAAAGCTTGTTGAAAATTCAAGTTTAAGCTTTTGGATTTTTTAACCCATGATCTTTTAGTCTTTACCGTACTATGCTCCTTGTCATTTCTCTTTGATTCTTTTGATGTATTTGGTACTTGCAGGCAGTTCTGAATTTGCAGGTACCTGTGGAGCATTCTAAGGAAGTCAGTGACTGTAAGAATCTAATTAAGACCTTGGTTGTGGGTAGGTTATCTCCTTTAGTTTTCTTGCAGTGTAAGATAGTTATTTTGCTAAAGTTTCTAGTGGCTTTGATGCTACTCTGCTAGTATTTATTTTCTCTCAAGTTTGTTGTTAATAACACCTCCTTCCCAACAACCCCGCGCCCCCACCCCCAACCCCCCCCCCCCCCCCCCCCCCCCCCCCCCCAAAAAAAAAAAAAGGATGATGAAGAAGAAAAATCATCTAATTCTTGGCTGGATTCATTCACAGGAATGAAGACCATCATATGGAGTATAACTCACGCTCATTTGCCCCGATCACAGGTTCATTTTTTTCTATTTCTTATTTTCCTGAAATGTTTATTGGCCAATATTTTCCTAAAAAGTTGAATTATATGATCTTATGTCATACTTTAAACTTTTTAGGTTTCATCATCTACTCATGGAACACACCCACAAGTTCTTGTCTCACCAACTTCTAACTTGCCAGCTCCTCAAGCATTCAAAGGACTAAGAGAAGATGAGGTATTATATTAGGAGGATTAGATCTAATGCAGGTGTCTAGGCATGATTGACATCTTTTTACTCTGATTTTATCAGGTGTGGAAAGCCTCTGGTGTTTTAAAAAGTGGTGTACATTGCTTAGCTCTCTTCAAGGAGAAAGATGAGGAGAGGGAAATGCTTCAGCTATTTTCTCAGATTTTGGCCATTATGGAACCTCGAGATCTCATGGATATGTTCTCGTTGTGTATGCCAGAGCTTTTTGAATGCATGATTTCCAACAATCAACTGGTTCATATATTTTCTTCTCTTTTGCAAACTCCCAAAGTTTACCGGCCTTTCGCTGATGTTTTGGTTAATTTTCTAGTAAGCAGCAAACTTGATGCTTTGAAGCATCCTGATACGCCTGCAGCCAAACTGGTTTTGCATCTCTTTAGGTTTATATTTGGTGCTGTTGCAAAAGCACCTACAGATTTTGAACGGATTTTGCAGCCTCATGTGCCTGTAATCATGGAAGTCTGCATGAAAAATACTACTGAAGTTGAGAAGCCTCTAGGCTATCTGCAACTTCTTCGTACAATGTTCAGAGCACTTGCAGGATGTAAATTTGAGCTCCTGTTACGAGACTTAATTCCTACGTTGCAACCTTGCCTAAATATGCTATTGACAATGCTTGAAGGTCCAACGGCTGAAGACATGAGGGACCTTTTGTTGGAGCTTTGCTTAACATTGCCTGCACGCTTAAGCTCCTTGTTACCTTTCCTTACCCGGCTAATGAAGCCTCTTGTATTGTGTCTCAAAGGAAGTGATGACCTTGTAAGCTTAGGTTTAAGAACACTTGAGTTTTGGGTGGATAGTTTAAATCCTGATTTCCTGGAACCTAGTATGGCTAATGTAATGTCAGAGGTGATTTTAGCTTTGTGGTCTCATTTGAGGCCTGCACCTTATCCTTGGGGTGGGAAAGCATTGCAACTCCTTGGCAAATTAGGTGGTCGTAATAGACGTTTCCTCAAAGAGCCTCTAGCACTCGAGTGCAAGGAGAACCCAGAGCATGGGCTTCGCTTGATTCTTACATTTGAGCCCTCAACTCCGTTTTTAGTTCCATTGGACCGATGCATAAATCTTGCTGTAATAGCCGTTATGCACAAAGATGCTGGCATGGATTCTTTTTACAGAAAGCAGGCTTTGAAATTTCTTCGTGTTTGCTTATCATCTCAGCTTAACCTGCCAGACAATGTTTCAGAAGAAGTGTATACATCAAAGCACTTGTTAACTTCTTTGGTTTCTAGTGCTGATTTGTCTTGGCGCAGGTCTGAGACGACAGATGCAAAGGTTAGACTTGAGACATTCTGCCATTCTATTTTATATTAATGAAAGCTGTATACAACCACTACTACCGCTAGTTGTATCTCTTGCATTCTTGTGTCTATGCTCTTTCTCTAAGAATTTCTTGAGAGTTATGAGGAGATGCTATCATTATGTTATTGATTAAGTTCTTATTGATATCATTTTGCAGAGTGACTTGGGTGTAAAGACAAAGACCCAACTTTTGGCTGAGAAGTCAGTTTTCAAGACTCTGTTAATGACCATTATTGCCTCCAGTGCGGAAGCTGATCTGTGTGATCCCAAGGATGATTTTGTTCTCAACATTTGCCGTCATTTTGCAATGACATATCATATTGATCAGTCATCAATGAATGCTTCAACTGCGTCTTCCTCTCTAGGTGGTCCAATGCTTTCCTCAAATGTAAATAGTAGTTCCAGGTCAAAAAGTAGCAGTTCTTCTAACCTGAAAGAGCTGGACCCCTTAATCTTTTTGGATGCTTTAGTTGATGTGCTGGCAGATGAAAACAGGCTCCATGCAAAAGCTGCTCTTAGTGCTCTAAATGTGTTTGCTGAAACACTCCTTTTCCTTGCTCGTTCAAAACATGCTGACATGATGATGTCAAGAGGAGGCCCAGGTACTCCAATGATTGTTTCTAGTCCATCAATGAATCCTGTATACTCTCCACCTCCAAGTGTTCACATCCCAGTTTTTGAGCAACTTTTGCCTCGGCTTCTACATTGTTGCTATGGAAGTACATGGCAAGCACAAATGGGAGGTGTTATGGGTCTTGGTGCTTTAGTTGGAAAGGTCACTGTTGAGACTCTGTGTGTTTTCCAGGTTAGAATTGTTCGGGGTCTGGTATATGTTCTTAAAAGATTGCCAATTTATGCTAACAAAGAGCAGGAAGAGACAAGTCAGGTTCTTACACAGGTTCTTCGGGTGGTCAATAATGTTGATGAGGCAAACAATGAACCACGGAAAAAAAGTTTTCAAGGAGTGGTTGAATTTCTTGCTTCAGAATTGTTCAATCCAAATGCGTCTGTTATCGTTAGAAAGAATGTGCAGTCTTGTTTGGCGCTTTTAGCTAGTAGGACTGGCAGTGAGGTTTCTGAGCTTCTTGAGCCTTTGCATCAACAGTTGCTTCAGCCTCTTATAATGCGACCACTTCGAGCTAAGACTGTTGATCAGCAGGTAATCATGTTGTATTATTGTATGATCTATCTTGTTTCAGCATTTCCCCTTTCTAACTGTTATAAATGGCTTATAGGTTGGAACAGTTACAGCTTTGAATTTCTGCTTGGCCTTAAGGCCCCCTCTTCTCAAGTTGACACCAGAGTTGGTTAATTTTCTTCAAGAGGCACTGCAAATTGCTGAGGCTGATGAAACTGTCTGGGTGGTGAAGTTCATGAACCCCAAAGTAGCCACATCACTAAATAAGCTTCGAACAGCTTGCATTGAACTACTATGTACCACAATGGCATGGGCAGATTTCAAAACTCCAAATCATTCTGAATTACGCTCTAAGATCATTACCATGTTTTTCAAGTCTTTGACCTGTAGAACACCGGAAATTGTTGCTGTTGCTAAGGAGGGTTTGCGACAGGTATTTTGAACTTCTATATATAGGTCTCAATTTTGATGCTTTATTGGACTTGTAAGGTTTAAGTTACTCCTGACCTGATGCATTAACAATCTGATCAAGTCATACTAGCTGTTTAAGAAGTGTAGTGGATGTTTTAAGATATTTTTCTTTTCATAACTTAGTTTGCTATTTTATTTTTTTTGGGGGAAGTGGAATTGGATAGCAGCACTTTGAGCAGATATAGATGCCGCTACAATTTAGCCAAATGTTCAAGTGCTGGGTTGTAACTTTAATCAGGAACTAATACACTTCATCTTTATTTAGGTTATCAACCAACAGAGGATGCCTAAAGAGCTTCTACAGAGCAGCCTCAGGCCTATCCTTGTTAATTTGGCACACACCAAGAATCTCAGCATGCCTCTTCTGCAAGGTCTGGCACGCCTGCTTGAACTTTTATCCAATTGGTTTAACGTCACTTTAGGTGGCAAGTTGTTGGAGCACCTTAAGAAATGGTTGGAGCCAGAGAAACTTGCTCAGACTCAGAAGTCATGGAAGGCTGGTGAAGAGCCAAAAATTGCTGCAGGTAATTCATTTTAAAATTTCTCTACTAGTATGCTAAACTTGTATTTGTGTATATAATTATGCATGTATTGAAAATTATTTTCCTTGTTTATGCAGCTATCATTGAGCTTTTTCATTTGCTTCCTCATGCTGCATCAAAGTTTCTTGATGAACTTGTGACATTGACAATTGAATTGGAGGGTGCCCTTTCCCCTGGCCAAGTATATAGTGAGATCAACAGTCCATACCAACTTCCACTTACCAAATTCTTAAATAGATATGCGGCACTTGCTGTTGATTACTTCCTTGCTCGATTAAGTGAGCCAAAATACTTCAGAAGGTGAGGTTATGATTCTGCGTTATGCTGTTAATTTCTATCCACTCATAAATAAGTTCAGTAATTTTTTTTCTTGCTTCACTTTATGTTGTCCATTCCAGGTTTATGTACATAATACGATCAGATGCTGGTCAACCTTTGAGAGATGAGCTTGCAAAGTCACCACAGAAGATTCTTGCTAGTGCATTTCCTGAATTTGTGCCCAAATCTGAAACAGCAATGACTCCTGGATCTTCAACTCCTGCTGCTGCTTTAATGGGCGATGAAGGGCTTGTTACTTCTCAAGCTGATGGCTCTAATTTACCACCTGTAACCTCTGGTGCAACTTCAGATGCGTATTTTCAGGGGCTTGCACTTATTAAAACATTGGTAAAGTTGATACCTGGCTGGCTACAAAGTAATCGCCTTGTTTTTAATACTTTAGTACTTGTTTGGAAGTCGTCTGCGAGAATATCTCGTCTACAAAATGAACAGGAGCTGAACCTTGTGCAAGTAAGTTCAATTTTACTTTTGCCACAAGTAAATCAATTCTATGCGTAAATCAATTCTTTTTTTAAATTATTTTTCTAATCTTTTTAAGGACACAGATACTTTGATTACATTTGTAAGTCCATCTGTCTTTGCCTGGATTTCTATGTCTGTGTTATACCATGTAGCAGGCTCAAGGATTAGATGCGTGCTTCTATTTATGCTTTATGGATGTTAAGTTGCAAGTTCTAAGTATTTCATTTTAACCCCTAAAATTTTTCCAGAAAACGTTCTTTTTCACTTATTTTATTGAAGAAGTTAGTTGCATCTTTGTGCCACACTGTTGCCTTCAGTTTGTTGCAATTCCATTTCATATTTGCTGTTACATCTTACTTCCATAGGTATTCACGTATACAATTGTAGACTATCTTTGTCTATCTCTACTTTTCAACCCTTGAAGAAGGAAACTGCCAGGTGATATTTGCATGGGATACGGTAGTTTTTTTTGGTTGAAAGTTATTGCCGTGCAAGGTGTACAATTTTTGTAATTTCTTTTGGAAAGATCTCTGCATTTGCTGTGGGTGTCAAACTGTCAATTTATATATGGCCCTCAATCTATATTTGATGATAATGATTTCTTAAATGCAGGTGAAAGAAAGCAAATGGCTTGTCAAGTGCTTCTTAAATTATTTACGACATGACAAAAATGAAGTTAATGTTCTCTTTGATATCCTTTCAATCTTCTTGTTTCATAGTCGGATCGATTATACTTTCTTGAAGGAGTTCTATATTATTGAGGTACCTGATTATTTTTTATAATATTCTTTTATTGTTGAGCACCATCTTGTGGTTTTTAGTTTTGCTGTTTATGTGATTGATGGTGTAACAAGTTGCTTTCCTCAATTTCAGGTTGCTGAAGGTTATCCACCCAACATGAAGAGAGCACTTCTATTGCACTTTTTAAACCTTTTTCAATCAAAACAACTCGGTCATGACATTTGGTGGTTGTGATGCAAATGCTCATTCTTCCAATGCTTGCTCATGCCTTCCAGAATGGCCAAAGCTGGGATGTTGTTGATCCTACTATTATTAAAACAATTGTTGACAAGCTTCTGGATCCTCCAGAAGAGGTGATCTTTCGAATCTATGTACCTAATTTGATTAATAGCGTCTGCTTAGCACTTTCCTTTTTCATTATTAATATGATTATTGCAATTTGTACGTTAATTAATGCACATGCTACTTCTCTATTCTAGGTTTCTGCTGAATATGATGAGCCTTTGAGGATAGAACTTCTGCAGCTTGCCACTTTGCTTCTTAAATATCTCCAAAGTGACCTTGTTCATCACAGAAAAGAACTAATAAAATTTGGCTGGAATCATCTTAAACGTGAAGATAGTGCCAGTAAGCAATGGGCGTTTGTGAATGTCTGTCACTTCTTGGAGGCCTATCAGGCCCCAGAAAAAATAATTCTTCAGGTACCTGCAAGATTAATGATGCAAAAGAGCAGCATGATTGTATACTTGTTTTTCTTGGTGTTAGTTTTTGATATCTCATGGTGGACCGATTAGATCATAGATCGTATGGATAATTATTCTTATTTAAGTTGGCTGTTGATTCTGTCTATAATGAATTTTACCGGATCAGAATATAAGGTACTAAGCTTACTACTTTTGGTGAAGTCCTGGCTCTTGCTTTTTACAACATAACTCAACTGACAGTGCTGTCAAATAAATTGTAGGATATAGTTATTTTACCTACATCCACTGAACATTTGCGAATGTGAGCACATAACAAACTTGCTAATGTTTGTTCTGGATATTTTTATCTTCATTAAATTTTTAGTTATGAGAATATTCTAATGTGGCCTTAAAATATAGGTTTTTGTTGCACTCCTTAGAACTTGCCAGCCGGAGAATAAAATGTTGGTCAAGCAGGCCCTTGATATTCTAATGCCTGCTCTACCAAGAAGGTTACCTCTTGGGGATTCTCGCATGCCAATCTGGATCAGATACACCAAGAAGATCTTGGTTGAGGAAGGTCATTCGATCCCTAATTTGATTCACATTTTCCAGCTCATTGTCCGCCATTCAGATCTATTCTATAGTTGCAGAGCACAATTTGTGCCACAGATGGTGAATTCTCTCAGTCGACTTGGGTTGCCATATAACACTACAGCCGAAAACAGGCGTCTTGCTATTGAACTTGCTGGATTGGTGGTTGGTTGGGAAAGACAGCGGCAAAATGAAATGAAAGTTGTGAGTGAAGGTGATGTCCCCAGTCAGATTGGTGATGGGTTTAACTCTGCTTCTAGTAGTGCTGATCCTAAGCGTCCGGTTGACAGTTCTGCATTTCCTGAAGATCCAAGTAAGAGGGTAAAAGTTGAACCTGGTCTTCAATCCCTCTGTGTCATGTCACCTGGTGCTGCTTCTTCAATTCCCAACATAGAAACCCCAGGATCTGCTGGCCAACCTGATGAAGAATTTAAGCCAAATGCTGCCATGGAAGAGATGATTATCAATTTTCTTATACGCGTGAGGCTCTCTTTTGACTTTTGCTTTGATATTCAGCTTATTTTCTCTATGAAATCTTCCTTGGAAGTTGAATTTCTAAGATTCTTGAAAGGCCTTTAAAACTCATATGGCTGTCTACCGTATGAGGTTCTGCTGTCTGCTTCTTGAAATTATAAATATCGATGATGATTCATCAAATTGTTTCACCCAATAAGAACCTTTCATTGATTTCTCTTATGTGTGGATTATCAGCTTCACTGCACATGCAACTCTAACCTGATTATATTAACTTCCATCAATTGTTGAGGTTTGAATCAATCTCCTTCTAATTGCAAATTTGTTCACAAATGTTCTTCAAGAATATTTAGCCACGACATAAATTATTAAATCTGCCAGGGATGTGGAAAGAAGAATTCCACATTTATGAACATTTGGTGATTTGTAACAATTTGCTTGGCATGAGTGCCAACAGGGTGCTTGTCCAAGATGAATCGTAGAAAATTAACGCAAATTTGCTTAGCATCATTTTGGTTTTGTTCCCAAGACCATCATTCATCTTGGCCATCTTTTTTGCTTAATATTGTTTTGCAACATATCTTGTATCGATCTGAATGTTATGATTTTCTTAGTTCATTCCACGTGATTTCACTTAACATTATCTTTAATAAGCTTCTAAATCTGCTCTGGAAATAGGTTGCTCTAGTAATTGAGCCCAAGGATAAAGAAGCAAGTACTATGTATAAACAAGCTTTGGAGTTACTTTCACAAGCTTTGGAGGTGTGGCCAACTGCCAATGTAAAGTTCAATTATTTAGAAAAGCTACTGAGCAGTGTTCAGCCATCTCAGTCGAAGGACCCTTCCACAGCTCTTGCACAAGGCTTGGATGTCATGAACAAAGTTTTAGAGAAACAGCCACATTTGTTCATTAGAAATAACATCAATCAGATTTCCCAGGTATATTCCTTCTCAATATGCTTATTCCTTTATAGTTCAGGCCTTTACGTAAATATCATTTTTGCTGTGACTTTTTCAGATTCTTGAGCCTTGTTTCAAGTATAAAATGTTAGATGCTGGAAAGTCATTGTGTTCCTTGCTGAAAATGGTCTTTGTTGCTTTTCCTCTGGATGCGGGTACCACACCACCGGATGTAAAGCTTTTGTATCAGAAGGTTGATGAGCTGATTCAAAAGCACATCACTACTGTTACGGCTCCTCAGACATCTGGTGAAGATAACTCTGCTAATTCAATTAGCTTTGTGCTCCTTGTCATTAAGACATTGACAGAGGTGCAAAAGAGCTTCATTGATCCAGTCGTCTTAGTCCGCATCCTTCAACGCCTTGCACGAGATATGGGATCATCAGCTGGCTCTCACGTGAGACAAGTATGCCATTGCCTGGTTTCTTTCAAGTTTTCTCTAGTTAGATATAGACACACATACATGCATAGGTCTAGAAATACACAATGTCTGCTCGTGTAGTTTTACAGTTTGGTTTCCTTTGGTTTCAAATTTCTTGGTGTTATGTGCATTTTCCTTCATGTTCTGCTGTTAATAATTGATAAACTTTTGATGAAACTTGCTACTTGGGCATGAATGATGTTAATGATGTTGAAGGAAATGACTATTGCTTGGTGATATCCTTGAATAGTTGTATAATGTATGTCTTTCTTCCATAGATTCTATATTGATTTTCATGTACCAGCAGTATTTTGCATATATTGCTTTTGGTATTATGGCAATTTTAGAAATATTTTATCCCCTTTTTGTGATTTGCATGATTACCATTCTCTACATTTTAATTGTATATTTTCTTTGGACATTTGATTTGCATGAAAGTCAACAAATTATACCCTTAAAACCAATTGTGCATGATTACATTGATGGAGATATCTTTTATATTTAGGGTCAGCGGACAGATCCTGATTCTTCCGTCACTTCATCTCGTCAAGGTGCTGATGTCGGAGCAGTCATCTCCAACCTAAAGTCTGTCCTGAAACTTATTAGTGAAAGGGTCATGCTTGTGCCGGAATGCAAGAGATCTGTAACTCAAATTTTGAATGCTTTGCTTTCAGAGAAAGGAACTGATGCTAGTGTGCTTCTTTGTATACTTGATGTGATAACAAGTTGGATTGCAGATGACTTTAGCAAGCCAGGCACATCAGTCACCTCTAATGCCTTTCTCACTCCCAAGGAAATCGTTTCTTTCCTCCAGAAGCTTTCGCAGGTTGATAAGCAAAATTTCCAGCCCAGTGCCTTGGAAGAGTGGGACAGAAAATATCTTCAGCTTCTTTATGGCATTTGTGCTGATTCCAACAAGTAACTAACTTTTATATTCTTAAGTTAAATACTGGAGTTATGTTTTGCCTGGAATTGTAATAGTATGATTTAATTCAATGTCAGATATCCACTGACTCTACGGCAAGAGGTATTTCAGAAGGTGGAAAGGCAGTTCATGCTTGGTCTCCGGGCAAAAGATCCTGAAATTCGAATGAAATTCTTCTCCCTTTATCATGAGTCGCTTGGCAAGACACTGTTCACTAGATTGCAGTTCATCATCCAAATACAGGACTGGGAAGCTTTAAGCGATGTCTTCTGGCTCAAGCAGGGTCTTGATCTCCTTTTAGCAATCTTAGTGGAGGATAAACCTATTACGCTTGCTCCTAACTCTGCAAGGGTTCTACCACTTGTTGCTCCTGGTTCTATTCCAGATAGTTCTGCAATGCAGCATCAGGTTACTGAAGTTCCAGAGGGTTCTGAGGATGCTCCTTTGACACTTGATAGCCTTGTTCTTAAACATGCACAATTTCTGAATGAAATGAGCAAGCTTCAGGTTCTTTCATGTTTTTTCTTTTTTTTCATTTTCTTTATGTTTTTGGTTCCTTGAGTTAATAACAGGCATACACTACTTCGGCCATTTGCAGTGTTTTCTTTCTAGTCTTGGTCTTTTCCTTCTAGCCAAATCCAGTTGCAAGACTGTTCAAAATGAATCTGTCAATTAATAAATGTCATTTCTCTGTTAATTATTTGTATCCTTTAGTTGGTGTTAAAACCGATCTCACATTCCCATGGCATTGGTAAAAACATTGCAGTTGATTAATGCTAAAACATGTCTGCACTGTCTCTGGATATATAAATTATCCCATATAAAGTTTGATGGCTTTCCTCTCTTCCAGGTTGCTGATCTTGTTATTCCCTTGAGGGAGCTTGCTCACACAGATGCAAATGTTGCATACCATTTGTGGGTGTTGGTTTTTCCTATTGTCTGGGTTACCTTACACAAAGAAGAACAGGTTGCCCTAGCTAAACCAATGATAACTCTCCTATCAAAAGATTATCATAAGAAACAGCAAGCCAGCAGACCAAATGTTGTACAAGCACTATTGGAAGGGCTTCAATTGAGCCACCCTCAGCCTAGAATGCCTAGTGAACTCATTAAATATATAGGAAAAACTTATAATGCATGGCATATTGCATTGGCTCTGCTGGAAAGTCATGTCATGTTATTCATGAATGATACAAAGTGTTCTGAGTCTCTGGCAGAACTTTATCGTTTGCTCAATGAAGAAGACATGAGATGTGGATTATGGAAGAAAAGGTCAGTCACTGCCGAAACTAAAGCTGGGCTGTCACTGGTTCAGCATGGTTATTGGCAGCATGCTCAAAGCCTCTTTTGCCAAGCTATGGTTAAGGCAACTCAAGGCACATATAACAACACTGTACCTAAAGCTGAAATGTGTCTTTGGGAAGAGCAATGGATTTTCTGTGCTGTTCAACTTAGCCAGTGGGACGCATTGGTAGACTTTGGAAAGAGTATTGGGAATTATGAAATTCTACTTGATAGCCTTTGGAAGTTACCTGATTGGCCATACATGAAGGATCATGTAATCCCTAAAGCTCAAGTAGAAGAAACACCAAAACTCCGTCTTATTCAAGCCTTTTTTGCCCTCCATGATAGAAATACAAATGGGGTGGGGGATGCGGAAAACATAGTTGGAAAAGGTGTTGATCTTGCTTTAGAGCATTGGTGGCAATTGCCTGAAATGTCAGTGCATGCCAGGGTTCCGCTTCTACAACAGTTTCAGCAATTGGTTGAAGTTCAAGAATCTGCCAGAATTCTTGTGGACATTGCCAATGGGAACAAAGTTTCTAGCAATCCTGTGGTTGGTGTGCCTGGTAATCTTTATGCTGATCTCAAGGACATTCTTGAGACTTGGAGACTGAGAACTCCTAATGAGTGGGATAATATGTCTGTCTGGTGTGATTTGCTCCAATGGAGGAATGAAATGTATAATGCTGTTATAGAAGCGTTCAAAGAGTTAAGTACCGCAAACTCACCACTTCATCATCTTGGTTATCGTGATAAGGCATGGAATGTTAATAAGCTTGCTCATATTGCTCGTAAGCAAGGCCTTTACGATGTATGTGTGAAGATACTCGAAAAGATGTATGGACATTCAACCATGGAAGTGCAGGTACTTAATATCAACTTATTTATATGCTTTCATCTCAATTGAGTTGAAATACAACTTTTCTTGGTCTTATTTGGGTGCTAAATTTCTTAAAAATTTGTCGTCTTTGTTTTAGCCACATATATATTAAAAGCTCTCTTACCTTTTTCAAAGCCTCCTATTCTTGATCCTATTTTTATTATTTTGATTAGTATCCTGAATGATTATGAAGTATACAGTACTTGCTTGATATTGTGCCAAATGCAGTGCGCTGCTTTTTTAAATTGTTTGGGTTTCTTTAACCTAATTGATATTTTCCTTATGAGAAAGATGAAGGAGATGGGTGGTAGCTAAAATTTTTTATTTTCTCTTTTAAATATGTGCAGGAGGCCTTTGTTAAAATTCGAGAACAGGCAAAGGCATATCTTGATATGAAGGGAGAACTTACGAGTGGGCTTAATTTGATCAACAGCACTAATCTGGAATACTTTCCTGTGAAGCACAAGGCAGAAATTTGTCGCATGAAGGGGGACTTCCTATTAAAGTTAAATGATTCTGAAGGGGCTAATCATGCATACTCCAATGCTATATCCCTTTTCAAAAATTTGCCTAAAGGGTGGATAAGCTGGGGAAATTATTGTGACATGGTATCATTTATCTGCTTTTTCATGCTATAGATATCAATGTTTAATTGGAGGTAGCACTGATCTTTTGTTTCACATTACAGGCTTATAAAGATAGTCGTGATGAGATTTGGTTAGAATATGCTGTTTGCTGCTTTCTTCAAGGCATTAAATTTGGTGTTTCTAATTCGAGAAGCCATCTAGCTCGTGTATTGTATCTTCTCAGCTTTGATACTCCCAGTGAACCTGTGGGGAGGTCATTTGATAAGTATTTGGACCAAATTCCCCACTGGGTCTGGCTTTCTTGGATTCCACAGTTATTACTTTCCTTGCAAAGGACAGAAGAACCTCATTGCAAACTTGTGCTTCTTAAAATTGCTACCGTCTATCCTCAGGTAAATGTTTATTCTTCTCACCCACATAATCAACATGTCATTATTGAAATTTTCTTGATTTCTTTCCATTTAAAAATTTCAGGCACTCTATTACTGGCTCCGAACATATTTGCTTGAACGTCGTGATGTTGCAAATAAATCAGAACTTGGCAGAATGGTGGCTCAGCAAAGAATGCAACAGAATATCTCTAGTACCAATTCTGGTTCTCTTGTCTTGCCTGATGGAAGTGCTAGAGTACAGAGTCATACTGGAGGCAATTTAGCACCAGACAATCAAGTTCAAGGAACTCAATCTGGTACTGGGATTATATCTCATGATGGGGGGAACTCTCATGGGCAAGAACCTGAGCGATCCACTGTAACAGAGAGCAGTGTGCACTCAGGAAATGACCAGCCTCTGCAACAAAGTTCTTCAAGCATCAGTGATGGCGGGCAGGGCGCAATGAGGCGTAATGGTACTTTAGGTTTGGTTGCTTCTGCTGCTGGTGCTTTTGAGGCTGCTAAGGATATAATGGAGGCGCTAAGAAGCAAGCATGCTAATTTAGCTGGTGAACTGGAGGTGAGAATTGATTAAAGGGAAGGAACATTTTGTTTCATGACTATTCTATGTGCAATTTTTTAAATGATTGTCCATTAATGTTATATAGGTAAACCATGAGATAATAACTGGGATGTTTGATCTATTTCTTGCACCATTCACTGTTAGTTGAATGTTATAAATTAAAGGTTTACTTTTTTGCAGGTTCTCTTAACAGAAATTGGTTCAAGATTTGTTACTCTGCCTGAGGAGAGACTTCTGGCTGTGGTTAATGCATTGCTGCACCGCTGTTACAAGTACCCAACTGCTACTACAGCAGAAGTTCCCCAATCTCTCAAGAAGGAGCTCTCTGGTGTTTGCAGGGCTTGCTTCTCTGCAGATGCTGTTAACAAGCATTTAGATTTTGTTAGGGAGTACAAGCAGGAGTTTGAGCGGGATCTAGATCCAGAAAGTACAGCTACTTTCCCTTCCACACTTTCTGAACTGACTGAACGACTAAAACACTGGAAAAATATACTCCAGAGCAATGTTGAGGACAGGTTTCCAGCTGTTCTGAAGCTGGAGGAAGAAAGCAGGGTGTTACGTGACTTCCATGTGGTTGATGTAGAGATTCCAGGACAGTATTTTGGTGATCAGGTAAATAAAAGCAGTACTTTCATATTAGTTACTGTCCTCTTTTTGTTGTATAACACATCAAATCCACTGGAGATTGCCATCCTAGTCTTCCAGACTTCTGAATTCCATCATATTATCAAACTTTCTGAATTTTTCAAAGGAATGCACCAAAGTTCTAAATTTCAATCAGATTGTCCTTGCTCTGATTATTTATCCACTGGACCTCCAGGAAATTGCACCTGACCACACAGTGAAGTTAGATCGGGTTGGAGCTGATATACCTATTGTCCGAAGGCATGGAAGCAGTTTTCGCCGTTTGACTCTGATTGGCTCTGATGGTTCTCAACGACATTTTATTGTCCAAACATCTTTGACTCCTAATGCTAGAAGTGATGAACGGATATTACAGCTCTTCCGTGTAATGAACCAAATGTTTGACAAACACAAGGAATCCAGGCGTCGTCACATATGCATTCAAACACCCATTATAATTCCCGTTTGGTCACAGGTGATTAGTCTTGCCTGATAAAAGCTCTGTTTTTTATTTTTTATAGTTCCGTTGCAGGCATGAAAAGCTTTCTGTAGATATCATGCAAGAAATGTTATGTAGTTTAGTATACATGCAGACTCGACCTGCTTAGCAGTTGGTCCAATCCTGCTATTCCTTTTTATTCCCACCAAGATATAAGAATAATTGTCTTTGTTTTACAGGTGCGCATGGTTGAAGATGATCTAATGTACAGTACATTTCTTGAGGTGTATGAAAACCACTGTGCAAGGAATGACCGAGAGGCAGATCTTCCCATTACCTTTTTCAAGGAGCAATTAAACCAAGCCATATCAGGACAAATTTTACCTGATGCTGTTGTAGATCTCCGCCTACAAGCATATAATGAGATAACAAAAAATCTGGTAACAGATGGTATCTTTTCCCAGTACATGTACAAGACCCTGCCGAGCGGCAATCACATGTGGGCTTTCAAAAAGCAATTTGCAATCCAGTTAGCTCTGTCGAGCTTCATGTCGTTCATGCTACAAATTGGTGGAAGGTCTCCAAATAAGATTTTGTTTGCGAAAAACACTGGGAAAATATTCCAGACAGATTTTCATCCTGCATACGATGCGAATGGAATGATTGAATTCAATGAACCAGTGCCATTCCGTCTGACAAGGAACATGCAATCATTCTTCTCTCATTTTGGTGTGGAAGGCCTTATTGTATCTGCAATGTGTGCTGCAGCACAGGCTGTAGTATCGCCCAAAGTAAGTTTTCTGAGCATTCATGTCAATACTAACCAACAAATCACCATAACGACAACAATGTTGATTGACCTTTTCTCCACTTCCATGCATTGCAGCAAACTCAGCATCTGTGGTATCAGCTGGCCATGTTTTTCCGCGATGAGCTGCTATCATGGTCTTGGAGAAGACCACTTGGGATGCCTGTTGCCCCTGCTGCTGGAGGGGGTAGTGTGAACCCTGTTGACTTCCAACGTAAGGTTACTACCAACGTGGAGAATGTTATTGGCCGGATCAGCGGAATAGCTCCACAGTGTTACTCTGAAGAGGTAAAAGTTCTACCTATTCTGCATGGTATAGTTTCTGTTTTGGGTTTATTGCTCGTCCAACCAACTTAAATCACCCATTGTTTGTGGTATAGGAGGAGAATGTAATGGACCCCCCGCAATCAGTACAGAGGGGTGTTACTGAGTTAGTTGATGCTGCCTTGCTACCCAGGAATTTGTGCATGATGGATCCAACATGGCATCCATGGTTTTGATGAGTTTGGACTGCTGTAAATGTTGTTTTAGAAATCTAGAAACACAAATCCCTACATGATCTGGAAACAGTTTATCATCATGATATAAATTTTCTTGCCGCTCATTGGCAGAAAATTAACTTCTTTTTTTGCATTTAGGAATTTTTTTATTATTTTTATTATTATTATTATACAAATCGCATCATTTTGATCAGTAATTTGTTGAGCCGGTCTACAAATCATAATTTTCATATAGAAGAATAAACAATTTATTCAATCACTTAATTCGTGATGCACGCCTGCCTTTGTTCCAGTGAAATTATAACCCAGGAACAACCCAGGCCTTTTTCCCCCATTATCATGATCACATTTCACCAGCAGAAATGAAAAAAAGAAACCCAGAGATGAATGTCAAGAAAAACAACGGAATGGCATCCACCATAAAATCCCCAGGAGGTCAGTTCTCCGGAGGAAAGCGTAGGTGTTTCCCTTTCGGTGTTGGCAAGCCCTTCAAGCGTATGATATCACCTGAATCCTCACTATCGTCACACTCTTCTTCCCCTTCGATCTCATCATCACTGTTGTATACAAATCTTGTGTGCTTTCCTGTGAATATCTCTTCCATGCTTATCTTGCTCAGTCCTTTACAAAGCTCATCAACCAATCCTCCATCACCCTCTTCTTCATAGTAGTCATCTTCCATTTCTTCAATTCTTTCCTCATCTTCATCACGGGTGCTTGCATTAACCTGGATTGACCAAGCAGAGGCGTTGTCATCATCAGGGCACGGCTTCTCTTTGTTTGCACTACTTTCTTCTGTTATCACTCCTTGATCAGTCACCACCGAGTAGCATTCTGATGAATCTGCGGACTCTGATCTCTCAGAGAAATCCAGCAGCAAAGACCTAGTAATCAGACTTTTCTGGGATTCCAGACTCCCTTCTTGCTTCTTTCCATCGAAGATGCCGCTCACCACCTGCCATATTCAGCATAAGTAACAACAATTGATTCAGCATTTCCATCTTTAAACATCATGCAATGGAGAATAGAAGGCTTAAAAACTAACCTCAGAAATCCTCAAGTGTTCTTCAACAACAGGAAGAGCCACCACTATTGAACCCAATCCGCTGTTGCTAACACCTCCATCATCCTCGGCAAGATCTGAGACCTGCGGTGTATTTGCTGGAGTAGGGGCCACGAGTCTCATTGGGGAATTCACACAGCCTTGGAGATGAAGCAAAGGACGGTTCTCCAGTGAAACTTTTGAAAGCTCGGCTTCTTCTTCAACCTTCTGCAAGAGAGCCTTGACTTGGCCTCTTAGCAAAGCCTCACCGGAACCAGGTGTAATCATCATGTTCTTCACTCTACTACTCCTCTGCTTACCTATAGCAGACGATGGCGTCTCCATTGCAAGCCCAACAATCGGTGAATCGTTTGTTATATCAATGAGAGCAGAACTTTCTTGTTGCTGTTTTCCATTTCTGTGTCTTGTTTTGGACACGCTCTTCTCAGACTCTTCATTCTTTCCTCCTACAAGAAGTCGTCAAGAAACCAGATTGCTAAGAAGAGTTATAATAATTGAAGCAAAAGACAAAAAAGAAAGTTAAACTAACTCACTGGAAACTGGGATACTGTTGTTCAAAGTAGGCAAAGTCTGTGACCTGGTGACTCTTCTTGTCGATGAAGGGGTCTCCATTGAAAAATAACCCGGTTAATGAAGACGTCACAGGAAAAAAAGATATGGGTAGCCGGAGAGTAAACTTTTTCTGAAGCACGATGAAGAGAAAGCAAAACAGAATGTAATAAAGGGTAAAGCTGAGAGGGGTTTATATGAATATCAAGATAGAATTCGACCGTTAGAGCGCATGGTGGTCAGCTGGTGCATCGATTGCTAAAATGGAAACTAGCCGTTGGACGGTTTCTTTATCTGATTACCTTGCCCAGGGTTCCAACAATTCGGTTCGTTTTATTTGATTATGGGTTGCGCCGTTTTTCACTTTAGAATTGAGCTGGTCTTGTGTCCCACTATATTTGATGAGCCCATTTTCTCTTCTGAAGATTGGGCTGTTCTTGCCCTTTAATGGGTTATGAGTATATCTTCAGACATTGGGGAAAGTTTCCTCTTTGAGGTTTGAGCCCATTTTTCATGAGAACTCATTTACATGCCCACTTCAGCGTAAACTTCACCATTAATGCGTAAACTTGAAGATTCATGCATATGATTCGTGTTTCGTGTCAATTGCTCTATATAATAAGCTACATATAACAGTATTCAGTGAAGCAAAAAGTTAGGTACAAGCAAGGCTAGATGAAAATGAGTTAGGTGAAGTCATGTGAGATGGAACCAGAACACTTTCTAATTAAGTAATTATAGTATACCCCTCTCTTTCTCTCTCTTTCGAAGTCAATTTTTCAAGGAATGGTTTCCACTTCCCACCATAACAAGAAACAATTTTTCCTACCTTTGTACCTTTACCAATATAGTTTGAAATCCTTTCGTGAACTCTAAAATGCGCAACGATTTAAACGCTAGCTTCAGTGACTGAAACTTTGGTTAGAAACCCATAATTTTGAGCTTTTGATCCGATCATACTTCATTCTTCTTTAGTTTCAAAGTAAAAAAAAAAAAAGTATAAAATAAAAAGAAATCTTGTCTAAAGAAGAGAGTTTTTATAGCAGACCTAACTAATATTCAAATAGGTTTCTACCAGCTTCAATGCCTCGTTAATAGGCTGATTGAATTTTTTCAAAAATATAACTACATTATATAATTTGAATGAAAGAAATATATATTGTCGTGAAATAAACATTTCACGATATATTTATGATAAATTAACCTTTATTTCTTTGTTGGTTTGCTTAGAGGTGTAAACGAGTTAAACTACTCATGAGTTATTCGAGCTTGATTTGATGATTATTTTAGTTTGATACGTTTTTTCAAGTCAAAGTTGAGTTACTTGAATAACGAGTTAAACCAATTTCGAGCATCTTGATACTTGGCTTGAGCAACGCATGAGATTAACCGAACTTTTTTAATATGTTTTTAATATTAATTATTAATTTATCATTTTATTCGTATAATATATTGAGTTCGAACGATTTAAGTATTTTGTCAACTTGAGTTCGAATTTTAAAAATCAAACTCGATTCAAGTTTTGAGTCTCGAATTTTCAAGTCGTATTGAAATTTATTATTGAATCATCTTGACTTGACTGACTGGACGCGGTTAGATTCTTAGGCTTGCTTACTTCTCTATTTCTTTTGTTTGATTAGTTAACATTTAAGATCAGACATGCATGTGGCAGACAGATGCACCATACATTCTACCATTCATGACTTGACAGAACTAATTTACATTGCAATATAGTTTACTAATTTTGTTTGATTTCTTAATCTATTGCCTTATTTACGCTAAACGAATATAAAATGTGACAAGACTCTTAAATCTAATAAGTAAATCCCAAACTTTAAATACTGATTCGAATTGTCATATTTTTTATTTTAAAATATAAAAACTCTGCAAATTTAATATTTCTCTTTTCACAAGCCAAAGATTTACATTGTACCGAATCCTACATTTGGTTCAATAATTAATATACTATCTGATTTTTTTAAAAAAATATATGGATTTATATATGATTTACTGACAGTGTATAGTTTCTATACACTGTCAATGCACTAAAGGTTGACACCTCATCAATAGACCCTTATATGCAAATATAAATAAATTTTTTAAATTTGTCCATAAGGACTTATTTATGAGGTGTCAACTTTAATGCATTGACAGTGTATAAAAATTATACACTATCAGTGCATCATATATAAATTCAAAATATATACCATATCAATTTATCTGCTAAATAGTAATGAGGTCAAATGAAAATGAAATCTACAATATCCCTCAATTCTAGAAGCCATATATACAAAAAGAAGAAAGGTTGGTAGCTGCTGGCTGTGCGGTCATTCACGAGCCATGGGGTTAGTTAGAGCTGCCCACGCGGCCACAAATCCCGGCTTTTTTCACCTTGCCAAACCCTCCTTATATTTATATAAACCTCCCTTTCTTTATCAGAAAACACTCAGTTTACGCATAGCTCATTAAGCCAGGGAAACGTTTCAGGTTGAGCATTAATGGCTCCTTCAACTCTCACAGCTCTTGCAGAAGAGAAGACCTTGCAGGCTAGCTTTGTTCGCGACGAAGATGAGCGTCCCAAGGTTGCTTACAACCAGTTCAGCAACGAAATCCCCGTGATCTCTCTTGCTGGCCTCGATGATGTCGATGGCAAGAGGGCTGAGATATGCAAGAAAATCGTTGACGCTTGTGAAGATTGGGGTGTCTTCCAGGTTGTTGATCATGGCGTTGATACTCAACTCATTTCCGAGATGACCCGTCTCGCCAGAGAGTTTTTCGCTTTGCCTGCAGAAGACAAGCTTCGCTTTGACATGTCCGGCGGCAAGAAGGGCGGTTTCATCGTCTCCAGCCACCTTCAGGTATTGTGTTGACATATCTGGTCTTCCCAGTCAGAATGAAACTAGAAAATTCATGTGAAGATTCACGTGGTTGACTAAAATAAGGATAAATCGTAAATCTTGTGAAGACTAGAGAATGAAGCGTTGAAAAACTGATAATAGAGACAAAATGAACTGTTTACTTTCGGAGAAAATATCTGAAAGATTGTTCTTTTCATTACAGGGAGAAGCAGTGCAAGACTGGCGTGAGATTGTGACATACTTCTCATACCCAGTTAAGAATCGGGATTTTTCAAGATGGCCCGACAAGCCAGAAGGCTGGACTGAAGTGACAAAGGAGTACAGTGAGAAGCTGATGGGGCTAGCCTGCAAGCTTCTTGAAGTCTTGTCAGAGGCCATGGGCTTGGAAAAGGAAGCTTTGACTAAGGCTTGTGTGGATATGGATCAGAAAGTTGTGGTTAATTTCTATCCGAAATGTCCACAGCCAGACTTGACTCTCGGACTCAAGCGCCACACGGACCCTGGGACTATTACTCTGTTGCTTCAGGACCAAGTTGGTGGGCTTCAGGCCACCAGAGACAATGGCAAGAATTGGATCACTGTACAGCCTGTTGAAGGGGCCTTTGTGGTCAACCTTGGAGATCATGCCCATGTAAGTGACAGGGAATCAATGAAACTGCCCGATTAGTAGATTGAATTTAATAGTTTTTTGGTACGAAACGATCTCTAGTAAAAAGGGATTTTTATGTAAGAATAAATTATCAGAAGGTGACTGAATTTGCTTGTGTTGAGCAGTATCTGTGCAATGGGAGGTTCAAGAACGCTGATCACCAAGCTGTGGTGAACTCAGACTGCAGCAGATTGTCAATAGCCACATTCCAAAACCCAGCGCTCGATGCAACAGTGTATCCACTCAAGATCAGAGAAGGAGAGAAACCAATTCTTGAGGAGCCCATCACATTTGCTGAGATGTACAGGAGGAAGATGAGCAAGGATCTTGAGCTTGCCAGGCTAAAGAAGCTGGCCAAGGAGCAGCAACAGTTGCAGGAGATGGAGAAATCCAAACTAGAAAGCAAGCCTATTGAGCAAATCCTTGCATAAACTTTAGTACTTCACTTGTTGTGTTTCCAGTGTTTTGTTTTCCATTGCTGCCCTTTAATTTGTTTTAGCAATGTGTTGGGCGAGCCATGTGCCCATACCTGAAGCTTGTCATATCCATAGATGAAAAATAAAGTGTCACTGCCTAGCTTCTTACTAGCCTCTAGTTTTTGTTTAAGTTAGAATGTTTGAGGTAAACTATTACCAGAAACATCATGCCAGCTGCCTGAATCATTTTCTTGGTACAGCAGCCTGAATCAATTGCGTGAACTTGTTTGAAGAGAAAGAAAGTGTTGGAACTATAATTTTAATAGTTAAACATATAAAACGTTTTAACAATTATTAGAATGATAATAATAAAGACAATAACAAATGCTTTCTTATTAGTAGCTGTTTATATTTCTTCCATGCACATGAGAAACGTTTGAAATACATGAATGTTAGGAGTTATTTTGTGTATTAAACGGAGGAAGCTTGTAAATATTATAATTAATATTTGATTTAAGTCACAAATGTGAGAAGCCTATTAATAGAGGTACTAAATCTCATATATGAAATGATAACACTAATTCACTTATAATATTCTTGGACAAGAAAAAAGTGTTTGATATTAGAGCTCGTTACTCCACATATTAGTGCAAAATTATAGTGTACAACTAAGATATGTTGGGCTATTGTATCCTGGAAGCGACATACTTTGAGTTCTTACTGCATCGATGATATAATTCCCACAGAGGCGTTAATTGTCTTTAAGAGAACGAGATATTTGTACGTCCAACTCTTCGTAATCAATAAAATAATTCTAATTTATACTTTCTTATATTATTTTTGTTACTAATATTTTCTTTTGTCTCAGGTTCTAGCACCTACAATCTTGAGATGAACTCCAACAATTTTAAGACGATTCATAAATTTTTGAAAATGTTTTCATCTCAAGAAAATAAGAAATAAGGTTGTATAGGCTTTATGACCACAGAAGGAAGCATGGCTCTGTTCTCATCTATGGGAGCATTACTTCCTATACAACTGACAAAGTAAGATCCTATATTTTTAATTATCTTGGCTTCTAACTATTTATTTTACACTGCGAGTTAGTTTTTTGTTATCAATTACATAGTCTACATTGCTGACTCTTCCTTTGAAATGTCGTAAAAAACGGTTCATGGGAGTTATGCTAATAATAAATAGATGAAAATCCTAGATATTATATTACTAATGATTTGTGACTACATTTTGATAACCATAAGGTTTAACCATGGTAGCTAGCCACTATTTGAAAGAAAGTATTAAAACACTTGCATCTGGTTAGCAAAGCAAATAAATAAATTTGAAAGAACAAACTTTCTATAGCATTATTATAACATTATAAAGTTATTAAAAGCTTTAGATGCTTGAAATGTTTAACATTTATTTAGAGGCTGTACCGATTTGTAACTCATTGTAAATATTTGTTGACACCTAATTTTGTCCCATTTTCTTTGTTATTATTATTACATATATATGTATTTATTTTTATTTTTCTTATTTATATTATTTTTATTATTATCTGTTATTATTATTATATTATTATTACTATTATTATTATTATTTTTATTCTTATTTTTATGTTTTTATTTTATGTTTTTATTTATTTATTTATTTATTTTGTTATTTTATTTTTGTCCAATCTGTCACCTCTCCCCTGCCACCCATCTCTATCACCCGTCCATCAACCACTCACCATCTCCACCAGCCCCCAGGCAAACCAACAACCCAAAAACCCCAACATCACCGAGACACCAAACCCTCACCATCATTGAACCTGAACCGCAACATTTAACCAAAAAAAAACCAAAAACCGAGACCCCTTGCCATTGCCCCTGTTTTCACCACTCCACCAAACACTAGTCTACCCGAAACCCCTGTCAACCACCATCAACAGCCAACGTACCCAAGGCAACCAGAATCAAACACATCAAAGCAAACAAAAAACCACAAGATCAGAAAACCCAAAAAAGCAAAAACAAAAAAAAAACAAAAAAAATAAAAAAGGATCTAACGGGAGTAGTGGCGATTTCGGGTTCGAGGTGTTGGGGAAGTTATTTTGCAAATCCCAACGGTGGGAACCTAGAGGAGGGTGAGGAAAAGGCTCGGTGAGGATTTGGGTGGTCATCCGACGGCTGACGGAGGCAGATCTGGGCTCGAAGGCCGCGGCTTTAGGCGTAGATTTAAGTGTTTTGGGGGCATTTTTTGAGAAATCTAAGCCGAGGGATTGACAGAGGGGGTGAAGAGCTTCCGGAAAGTGGCTTCCTTTTCGTGATCCGGCCACCGGAGCACGGCGGCCGGCGGCGGAGGACGGCGGTCCGGCGGCGGCCGGGAATCGCCCCGGCGGAGAGCTCAAGAGCTCTGAATTTTTTGTTGAAGAAGAAGGAAAAATGAGAGAATAAAAAAAAAACAAGGCTTTTATAGCCTAAAAAAAAAAAAGAAACTGAGGATCCGCGCGTGACCCGGGATCCGACCCGGGTCCGCGCGCCCGCCCGGCCAGCTGAGAGGGAAGATCCGCGCTGTCGCTCCATCGCCCGACCCGGATCCGCACATCCGACCCGACTCCAGCTCCCTTCGCGACCCGCGTCCCCAGCGAGGATCCGGCCCGTCCGTGACCCGCTCGGCCCAGCAGAATCCAGCCCACTTCAACTCCTTTTGGGCCTCCTTGCTATTGGGTTTAAACCCAATTAATTTGGGTATTTTTTTTAGCCTTTTGTTTTATTATTATTATTATTATTATTATTATTATTATTATTATTATTATTATTATTATTATTATTATTATTATTATTATTGTTATTATTGTTTTCAATATTATTATTATTATTATATTATTATTATTATTATTACTATTATTATTATTATTATTATTATTATTATTATTGTTTTCATTATTATTATTATTATTATATTATTATTATTATTACTATTATTATTATTATTTTTAGTGCATGTTTTAAAATAAAAGTTTTTGAAAAATTTTCATTTATTTGCATTTTCATTAATTGCTATCATTGATTAGGAAACACATTTAAAAATAATGAAATTTAAATTTGAATTTGAGTAAATGAAATTTTAAATTTAATGAAATAAACGCCCGATGATGGGATGCTACGGAAGTCACAAGTAGTGATTCCTAGCTGATCCCTAGGTGAGAAGAGTCATACTAATTGTTGCCAAAAGTATTGGAATATTTAGTATGATTTTTCAATAATTTATTTGTTTAATTAAAAATAAAAATAAATAATTTTTTTAAAAGAAATAGGAAAAGGAAACTAATAATAAGATTAAATTTTAATTGAATAATTTTCCGATGATGGGATGTTATGGAAGTCACAAGTAGTGATTCCTTAACTGATCTCTAGGTGAGAGAAATCCTACTAAATGTTGCCAAAAGTATTGGAATATTTAGTACGGTTTTTCGATAATTTAAATTTTTACTAAAAATGAAAATGAATAAGTTTTGTTAAAAATAAAGAAATATAAATAAATCAACAAATAAATAAGGAAATTTGAAATTAAAAATTCATTTGCATCATATATTATTTGTTTGCATCATATGCATCCATTTAATTTCGAAGCAAGTGTGAATTTTCCGAGGATGAGATTCTGTAGAAGTCACAAGTAGTGATTCTTAAGAAATCTCTAGGTGAGGAAAATTATTTCAAATGCTGCCAAAAGTATTGGAGTATTTGATTTAATTATTCAATACAAAAAAGTTCACATTTACTTTCGAAAAATAAAGTAAAACAAAATAAATTTGCAAATAAAAAATGATTTTGAATAAAAAGGTTGGAATAAAAAAGGAATAAATTTTAAATATTAAATTAAGAACATTTCATTAAAACAAAAAGGATAACACATGATTATTATGGTACCGTTTTTTAACGGGCGTCGTGGGGGTGCTAATCCTTCCCCACGCGTAACCGTACCCCCGAACCCAATTTTTGTTCGCAGACCAAAAGATTATCTTTTTAATAAAACTTAATTAATTTTGAGATTTTGTTGAAAAGATAAACGCTTTCAGGTGGCCAATCACACCTAATAAAAAAGATTGGTGGCGACTCCCATTTTTGTTTTTAAACGCTTTTCCGAAAATCGTCGAGCGCGAAGCCGTTACGACAGCTTGGCGACTCCACTGGGGACGCTTTTTGAGGGTCAAGCCATTCACTAATCATGTGTTATCCAAAGTTTTAATTTAATAGTCTTGATTGATATTTAAACTTAATTCACTTGGATTTTGAAAATAATTTTGTTTGCATTTGCATTCTATGTTATTTATTTTATGTTTTATATTTGTATATACTTGTTGTTAATAAATTGTTGAGACATTTAGGATAGAGATAATAATTTAATTTGAGTTTGATGTGTTCCCTCATGCACACACTTGCACTTGCATTTGCATCACATGAGCTCTATACCCGGGTTCAGTCCTTATTAGGAGGGAGTAGAGTACCTTTGCTCTCGTGAGGTAATCACCTCCGCAATGGCAAGCGAAATACTCCCACTCAAATTAAATCTTACTAGTCCAGTGTGGATGACAGTGAGGTATAGTTTGAGAACCTTTAGATATTCATCTCCCAACCCAGCATGTAAAAGGCCTTAAGAAGCCGATCCTAGCTAGAGCCATGCCCGATTTTTGTAAAAATTATCCTGAAATTAAGACACATGAGGGAACATTTTACTACTTTTTTATATCATAACTCTATTGATTTCTCAAATTCATGCTCTCATAAAATCAAAAGATATTGGTTTTCAAATAAAATTTCACATTTTTACAATTTTATAGAATAAAACAAAGACTCATTCGGTTTCTATCTTTTGTCAAAAATAACATGAAAACATCCATTCATTCTTTAATAATATTTGAAAAATAACAATAATGTTTTTTATTTCTTTTAAACTAATGCATAGACATTAAAAAGAAAGGAATTTTGATGAGAAAATAAAAGGTAAGTGCATTGTCACATTCTTTTAAAAATAGATTAAATAAAAAAAAGGAAATTAAGGAAAATAAATTGTGGTGTGAAAATAATATTTTAAAAAAAAAAGAGAAAAAGAGAAAAAAAGAAAATGGGAGGAGAAATAATCAAATTCTAAAATGAAAAAAGAAAGAAAGAAAGAATTCATTAAATTTAAATGAGAAAAATTTTTGATTCTTTTATTCTTAAAGTTTTGGCATAACATATCTCATTACATTAATACATTTACATAACATAATAAGGAGAGTATTTGTCCTTTTGGATTAAAGGAAGTCAAAGACGTGGGAGATCAATTAGAAAGCTAGACTATTTTGGAGAATAATCGAGAGGAGTTAGGACGTGATATACGAGAGATGAAGGGAAAGCTAGTTAGGATAATGCAGATGCTTGAAAGTTTTAGAAAGGCTAAATTGGTTCATTCTTAAGGATAGTTGTTGTTTCCAGAACGACTACATGTTGAATCATTAGCAAATGGAGACCAATTGACTTGTCATATAAGGAGAAAGGACTGATTGATGCAAAGTCCTCGATATAAGGGAGGTGGCTACAAAACTTTTTATAGGTTTGCATTCACTTCATTCATATGTGCATAACATGATTTTGACAGAAAATAATAAGGCTAACAATAACTGTTTCCTTAAAGAAAAAAGAAAAAAATAAAAAAAAAAGGAGAGAGAAAGAAAAATAGTGGATCAAAACAAAGGAATGGACAAATGGCAATTTTCAGTTTATAATTTCCCTTTTTGCTTTTAGTATACAGCTTGTGATACTTTGAAATAACAACAAGGTTGAATTTTCTTTTTATTTCACAATTTCCATACAATAAAAGCATCATACTAGCATGGCAAGCATGACATCTAATTTTAGTTTGTGATAGATTTGGTGGAAAGATAGCTCGATCATTGGAAAACTTTGAAGATAGTTTTGGACCATGGAAGAGACAGAAATGAGTCGAATGGAAAGGATGGAAAAAGCTCAACAAGAGATGAGAGAGCAATTGTCACAGATGGCAGGTTTGTGGGAAAAGCTGAACAATGGAAAAATGGGAGAATTAGCTACTCAAGAGGGGCATCAGTTGCGAAATGCCGAGAATTCTTTTTGTCCAATTAACAACGGCTCACGAGAAACCCAATCATCTCAAGAGCCACAAGCAATGCCCACCGAGGGTTATGTGTGCCCTAATATGCCGTCTGCAGTCGACCCTAGTCAGTTTCAAGGGCACGCAACTCCCACCATGAACCCCCTCGAACCAGTTCATGTTGCTAATTTGGATAGTCATAAAGAGCAAGGGATGCTACAAGTGGAAAGAGGCTCAAATTCTCGACAAAAGATAGAGCTTATAGAAGAAAGACTTCGAATTGTTGAAAGAATGGATTTTCATGGATCTTTAGATGCTGCCGGATTATGCTTAGTGCCTGGTGTGGTCATTCCTTCAAAGTTTAAAACTCCAAAATTTGAGAAATATGATGGGACCACTTGTCCAAAGGCCCATATCACTATGTACTGTAGAAAGATGGCAGCGCATGTGCATGATGATAAGCTGTTGATCCATGTTTTCCAAGACAGCCTTAAAGGATCTGCTGCTAGGTGGTATACACAACTGGGCAGGGGCGATATTCACTCATGGGAAGATTTGGCAAGGGCATTTGTCACCCAATATAAACATATTGTGGATTCAGCCCCAGATCGTTTATCTTTACAAACTATGGAGAAGAAAGCTACTGAAGGCTTTAGGAATATGCCCAGAGATGGAAGAATGTTGCCACCCAGGTCCAGCCTCCCCTCACAGAAAAAGAGACTGCGACTATGTTTCTTAGTACACTCCAGGCACCATATTATGATAGAATGATTGGGAATGTTACTAAGAATTTTGCTGACATGGTGGCCTCCGGAGAGATGATTGAGAATGCAATCAAAAGGGGCAAGATCAAGATAGATGACATTGCTCATAACAAGTCAGAAAGAAGGGAAGAAGTACAAGTTGCAACATTTGAGGGGAAATTTCCCAAAAACACTGCTCCATCTCATCCCCGTTTACCTCACCCATCATACGGTCCAACCTTGAATAACGCCTCCTATGATTCTTATCCTTTTTCACCAGTCCCACAACCAGGATTTCCAACAAACTCTTGTCCTCCAACGATTTTTCATGCGCCTATCTTCATGCCTAGGCCAGTAGCTCAACCTCTTCAACAATCAACAAACAACAGAAAAAGATCGAGAAGCAACCAAGGAAAAATCCCAATTCCAATCTCCGATCTTTTGCCCTTTTTGATAAAAAACCAATATTTGGCCCCTATACCTTTGAGAATAGCACCAAACCCGCTGGCCAAGAGCTATGATCCGAACAGCAGATGTGACTATCACATGGGGGCAATTGGGCATGCAACAGAAAAATGCAGACAGTTGAAGGAAAGGGTTGAAGAGCTCATCAATGGTGGAATCTTGACTCAAGAACTCATGGAACGATGGAAGTCCACTTTGGTGTAAAATCGTGGCATTTTGGCAGATCAATCTGGAGGGGAAGGAAGAAAGAGATTGTGAGATTTTGAAGCCTGTATTTTGTTGAAAAATGCTTGTTATTTTCATTGGCATAGGTGATAATTGTATGAGCACAACTCTTTGCATAATTTATTTTCCAGTGGCATATGACAAGAATGTTTCTTTTCTTCACAATAATGATAAATGATTATAAGAAAATCGGTGATTACGGTTAAAGATGAACGTCTTAAATCATTTTTGGATCATGTCTCCATAAAATCTAAGTCAGTCGAGAGCTAAAAAGCTAAATTGGGGCATAAGATTTTGAAAGTTCTATTTTGTTTTCACTTTGATCATGACAGGGTTTCATTGTAAACAATTTTCAAAGAAATAATCGATTTGCAAAACTTTTTGAGAATTTTTTTGGAAATCAATGACAATCTCGAAGATTCTGGATAATGGCGGTCAAATATGTGGCAAGATCATTTTGAAATACCTTTCCACCTAAATTCTTGTACAAATCCCAGATTCTTCAATCTTGTACTCCCAAGATGCCTTTGCCCATGTTTCGAAAAAAAAAAAAAAAAAAAAACAGAACCAAAGTTGAAGATTTTCCACCGATGTCCATCTGCATAATACCTCGAGTTGCGCATCACTTTTTTTCCTTAAATGAATATGTGATGTGTGAGGTCAAGCTCTGTCGTACTAAAGGGATGCATTGCAAGAAAAGAAAAAAAAAGAAAAAAAGACATCGAAAAAAATGAAAATGGAATTGATTGTGACACCATGCAAACATGATATTCAGAGGATTTCAAATGCCAAAAGAAAAACTTGTCCTAAGAATTGCTTTTCAATATAAGCATCTTAATTTGAGATGATGAATGGCCGTCTTTCATATTCCATTCACAAATATAAACATTATCCTGTTGCTACCCCTTTTGAGCCTGATAATTTCTTTCATAATAAACCTCCTCCAAGGATCACCCTCCACACTGGGGGGCATGCGCAGAAAATATCTTTTCAAAGAAAATAAATGATTAAGCTTTTGTTTTCGATCAAATAAGATTTACTATGTTTTTGGAAATCTTGGATAGGAATCAATAAAAAAAGAAAAAAGAAAGAGAAAGGAGGAAGGATACATGTGAAAGTACATAAAGAAAGATGCTTCAAAGGATGAATATGATTTTGAAAAAAAAAATAAGAAGAAGAAAAAGAAAGAAAGAAAAAGGAAGAAGAAGATGGAGAAGAGATACATGGAAAATTGGAAAAAGAAAGGTGCTTCGGAGAGTGAAAATGATGGACAACCATAGGAGAAGAAATGATCCTTGGATTGATCACCTTCAAACACATTTTGGGCCTGTTTATCTATTCTTTCAAAATCCTGAACCATGGCCTACATTACGTACTTAAAAGTCCATTTTGATCAAGTAGGGATGCTTGTATCGAAGAGCTCTTCTTTGGAAGATTCTCACCTTTCTTTGGTTTGAATAAAATTTGAATTCTTGAATACATGGTGGAGCAATCAATCAAAAAAAAAAGAAAAAAAAGAAAAAAGAAAAGAAAACAAAAGAAAGAATTAGGCTCTAGGGTGAAAACCCGAAAAGGGCAGTCTAGAGCGAACAATGAACTTTTCATGCAACCAAGTCAAGCAGTGACATGAACTGAAAATGTGGAAAAAGAATTAACAAGCCTTGAGAGACCCTCCAAATATCCAAAGATTTTGATGTCATTTGATTGCTGACATTTTTTTTGAAAAAGTTTGAACCTTTCTTCTTGTAAATACTCTCCCCGAACAGGAAAGACCTCAGTCATTCGTATCGTATCTTGGCATTTGTGGAACGCCATTATTCGAGAATTTAAGAGATTGTCAAACCAAGTTGTAAATATTTTGTTTCTCTTCTCATTCAGAATTTTGTTTAAAACAAAAAAAAGATGGAGAAAAAGTGGTGGTATTTCGAGAAAGTTATTTTAAACTAAGTAAGGAATCATTGTTTTTTTGTATAAATGGCGAAGTATGCCCCAAACAAAGAGCATCATGGCCACCAAACTTTTAATTGTCTAGTTGAAAAGATCCGAACAAGATTTATGTCACTCATCTTGAAAAGTAGTCAGTAATTTTTCGAAAGGGTCAAATATCACTTGTGAAAATTAGATTCGTTTCCCCTGGAAAATAGTTATGAGAAAAATTTAGTGCTATTAGTCAAAAGGCTGTGATGAGAATGCAAGAACTCTGCAAAAATGGAAAATAGAAAGGAGCTTTCATGGTCATGTTGGGGGCAAAGAAGATAAAAAAATGCAAATGATGTACCTCTTTGGCAATATAGGAAAAAGATCTAAAGTTAGAGAACGTACATGATTGAGTGTCATGCATGCATGCATACATACACAATATCATACAGCATCAACATTGAAAGTTTTCGGGTAAAATTTTGAGATTAAAACATGTTTCCCAAGTTGAAAACTCAACACCACTCAATCAAGTTTTCAAAGGTTATGCAACCTTTTCCAAAAAAAAGGAGAAGAAAGAAGAGAGAAAGAAGAGAAAGAGACAGAGAAAAGAGAAGAAAGAAGAAAAGAAAAGAAGAAGAGAAAGAAAAAGAGGGGCAAGTTTGCTCATGATAAAGAAAATTTCAAATCCAGTTTTACCAGTGCCATGTTTAATCAAGATTAAAGATTGATTTCCAGAAAAAATTTCAAAGTTTCATCGCCTCTGCTGCAAGAGGAGCACTTTCCAGAAAAACCATTTAAGTCCTCCGGGCAAAATTTAAAGTTTCATCGCCTCTGCTACAAGAGGAGCACTTTTCAGAAAAGAAATTTAAGACCTCCGGGCACAAATCATAAGTCCTCCGGGCACCAAATCTCAAGTCCTCCGGGCACAAATATCAAGTCCTCCGGGCAAAATTTTAAAGTTTCATCGCCTCTGCTGCAAGAGGAGCGCTTTTCAGAAAAGGCATTTAAGTCCTCCGGGCACAAATCATAAGTCCTTCGGGCACAAATTCCAAGTCCTCCGGGCAAAATTTCAAAGTTTCATCGCCTCTGCTGCAAGAGGAGCACTTTCCAGAAAAAGCATTTAAGTCCTCCGGGCAAAATTTAAAGTTTCATCGCCTCTGCTGCAAGAGGAGCACTTTTCAGAAAAGAAATTTAAGTCCTCCGGGCACAAATCATAAGTCCTCCGGGCACCAAATCTCAAGTCCTCCGGGCAAAATTTTAAAGTTTCAATGCCTCTGCTGTAAGAGGAGCACTTTCCAGAAAGAGCATTTAAGTCCTCCGGGCATAATTTTAAGTCCTCCGGGCACAAATCTCAAGTCCTCCGGGCAAAATTTTAAAGTTTCAATGCCTCTGCTGTAAGAGGAGCACTTTCCAGAAAAAAAAAAATCATAAGTCCTCCGGGCACAAATCTTAAGTCCTCCGGGCACCAATTCTAAGACCTCCGGGCACAAATTCTAAGTCCTCCGGGCAAAATTTTAAAGTTTCATCGCCTCTGCTGCAAGAGGAGCACTTTTCAGAAAAAGCATTTAAGTCCTCCGGGCAACATTTTAAGTCCTCCGGGCACAAATTCTAAGTCCTTCGGGCAAAATATTTAAAGTTTCATCGCCTCTGCTGCAAGAGGAGCACTTTTCAGAAAAAGCATTTAAGTCCTCCGGGCACAAATCATAAGACCTCCGGGCACAAATTCTAAGTCCTCCGGGCAAAATTTTAAAGTTTCATCGCCTCTGCTGCAAGAGGAGCACTTTCCAGAAAAAGCATTTAAGTCCTCCGGGCACAAATCTCAAGTCCTCCGGGCAAAATTTTAAAGTTTCAATGCCTCTGCTGTAAGAGGAGCACTTTCCAGACAAATCATAAGACCTCCGGGCACAAATTCTAAGTCCTCCGGGCAAAATTTTAAAGTTTCATCGCCTCTGCTGCAAGAGGAGCACTTTCCAGAAAAAGCATTTAAGTCCTCCGGGCACAAATCTCAAGTCCTCCGGGCAAAATTTTAAAGTTTCAATGCCTCTGCTGTAAGAGGAGCACTTTCCAGACAAATCATAAGACCTCCGGGCACAAATTCTAAGTCCTCCGGGCAAAATTTTAAAGTTTCATCGCCTCTGCTGCAAGAGGAGCACATTAAAAAAAAAGAAGAAAAAGAAAAAAAAAAACAAAAACAAAAAAAATGGATGATTTAAATTTAAAGTTTCATCGCCTCTACTGCAAGAGGAGCACATTTCTAAGAAAAGAATTTAAAGTTTCATCACCTCTGCTGCAAGAGGAGCTTTATCGAAAAAAAAACAAATAAACAAAAACAAAACAAAAAGAAATTTAAAGTTTCATCGCCTCTGCTGCAAGAGGAGCACATTAAAAAAAAAAAAGAAGAAAAAGAAAAAAAATGGATGATTTAAATTTAAAGTTTCATCGCCTCTACTGCAAGAGGAGCACATTTCTAAGAAAAGAATTTAAAGTTTCATCACCTCTGCTGCAAGAGGAGCTTTATTGAAAAAAAAACAAATAAACAAAAACAAAACAAAAAGAAATTTAAAGTTTCATCGTCTCTGTTGCAAGAGGAGCGCATTTCAAAAAAAAAAGAAGAAGAAAGAGAGAAGAAGAGAAAAACTTTAAAGTTTCATTGCCTCTGCTGCAAGAGGAGTGCATACGAAAAAAAGAAAAGAAGGAAAAAAGAAAAAAGAAAAAAAGAAAAAAAGAAAAAAGAAAAAAAAGAGAGAAAGAAAAGAAAGGGAAGAAAAAGATTCATGAGCCGGACAAAATTACTGTCAATTGTCTTTGCTCTATTCCTGATACTCAGCAATGAGCAAAGAGGGGCAGCTGTTGACACCTAATTTTGTCCCATTTTCTTTGTTATTATTATTACATATATATGTATTTATTTTTATTTTTCTTATTTATATTATTTTTATTATTATCTGTTATTATTATTATATTATTATTACTATTATTATTATTATTTTTATTCTTATTTTTATGTTTTTATTTTATGTTTTTATTTATTTATTTATTTATTTTGTTATTTTATTTTTGTCCAATCTGTCACCTCTCCCCTGCCACCCATCTCTATCACCCGTCCATCAACCACTCACCATCTCCACCAGCCCCCAGGCAAACCAACAACCCAAAAACCCCAACATCACCGAGACACCAAACCCTCACCATCATTGAACCTGAACCGCAACATTTAACCAAAAAAAAAACCAAAAACCGAGACCCCTTGCCATTGCCCCTGTTTTCACCACTCCACCAAACACTAGTCTACCCGAAACCCCTGGCAACCACCATCAACAGCCAACGTACCCAAGGCAACCAGAATCAAACACATCAAAGCAAACAAAAAACCACAAGATCAGAAAACCCAAAAAAGCAAAAACAAAAAAAAAACAAAAAAAATAAAAAAGGATCTAACGGGAGTAGTGGCGATTTCGGGTTCGAGGTGTTGGGGAAGTTATTTTGCAAATCCCAACGGTGGGAACCTAGAGGAGGGTGAGGAAAAGGCTCGGTGAGGATTTGGGTGGTCATCCGACGGCTGACGGAGGCAAATCTGGGCTCGAAGGCCGCGGCTTTAGGCGTAGATTTAAGTGTTTTGGGGGCATTTTTTGAGAAATCTAAGCCGAGGGATTGACAGAGGGGGTGAAGAGCTTCCGGAAAGTGGCTTCCTTTTCGTGATCCGGCCACCGGAGCACGGCGGCCGGCGGCGGAGGACGGCGGTCCGGCGGCGGCCGGGAATCGCCCCGGCGGAGAGCTCAAGAGCTCTGAATTTTTTGTTGAAGAAGAAGGAAAAATGAGAGAATAAAAAAAAAACAAGGCTTTTATAGCCTAAAAAAAAAAAAAGAAACTGAGGATCTGCGCGTGACCCGGGATCCGACCCGGGTCCGCGCGCCCGCCCGGCCAGCTGAGAGGGAAGATCCGCGCTGTCGCTCCATCGCCCGACCCGGATCCGCACATCCGACCCGACTCCAGCTCCCTTCGCGACCCGCGTGCCCAGCGAGGATCCGGCCCGTCCGTGACCCGCTCGGCCCAGCAGAATCCAGCCCACTTCAACTCCTTTTGGGCCTCCTTGCTATTGGGTTTAAACCCAATTAATTTGGGTATTTTTTTTAGCCTTTTGTTTTTTTATTATTATTATTATTATTATTATTATTATTATTATTATTATTATTATTATTATTATTATTGTTATTATTGTTTTCATTATTATTATTATTATTATTATATTATTATTATTATTACTATTATTATTATTATTATTATTATTGTTTTCATTATTATTATTATTATTATATTATTATTATTATTACTATTATTATTATTATTTTTAGTGCATGTTTTAAAATAAAAGTTTTTGAAAAATTTTCATTTATTTGCATTTTCATTAATTGCTATCATTGATTAGGAAACACATTTAAAAATAATGAAATTTAAATTTGAATTTGAGTAAATGAAATTTTAAATTTAATGAAATAAACGCCCGATGATGGGATGCTACGGAAGTCACAAGTAGTGATTCCTAGCTGATCCCTAGGTGAGAAGAGTCATACTAATTGTTGCCAAAAGTATTGGAATATTTAGTATGATTTTTCAATAATTTATTTGTTTAATTAAAAATAAAAATAAATAATTTTTTTAAAAGAAATAGGAAAAGGAAACTAATAATAAGATTAAATTTTAATTGAATAATTTTCCGATGATGGGATGTTATGGAAGTCACAAGTAGTGATTCCTTAACTGATCCCTAGGTGAGAGAAATCCTACTAAATGTTGCCAAAAGTATTGGAATATTTAGTACGGTTTTTCGATAATTTAAATTTTTACTAAAAATGAAAATGAATAAGTTTTGTTAAAAATAAAGAAATATAAATAAATCAACAAATAAATAAGGAAATTTGAAATTAAAAATTCATTTGCATCATATATTATTTGTTTGCATCATATGCATCCATTTAATTTCGAAGCAAGTGTGAATTTTCCGAGGATGAGATTCTGTAGAAGTCACAAGTAGTGATTCTTAAGAAATCTCTAGGTGAGGAAAATTATTTCAAATGCTGCCAAAAGTATTGGAGTATTTGATTTAATTATTCAATACAAAAAAGTTCACATTTACTTTCGAAAAATAAAGTAAAACAAAATAAATTTGCAAATAAAAAATGATTTTGAATAAAAAGGTTGGAATAAAAAAGGAATAAATTTTAAATATTAAATTAAGAACATTTCATTAAAACAAAAAGGATAACACATGATTATTATGGTACCGTTTTTTAACGGGCGTCGTGGGGGTGCTAATCCTTCCCCACGCGTAACCGTACCCCCGAACCCAATTTTTGTTCGCAGACCAAAAGATTATCTTTTTAATAAAACTTAATTAATTTTGAGATTTTGTTGAAAAGATAAACGCTTTCAGGTGGCCAATCACACCTAATAAAAAAGATTGGTGGCGACTCCCATTTTTGTTTTTAAACGCTTTTCCGAAAATCGTCGAGCGCGAAGCCGTTACGACAATATTAATTATTAATTTTTATGAGCATTTCCGTTTAATGCTTAAAAACAAAATCTATTAGTGTATGATTTGTAATAAATCACGGGAAAAGATTGAAGTATTCACTAAACTTCTCCCTTCCTGCTTGTTTTCCTCTCATGTTGCAGTGTCAATGTTTATTTTTGCCAACAAAAATAATGATTGCTAGAAAAATCTTGGATTTTTATTTTTCTTACTATGTCATTCAAGCCTGTTGAAACCTTCTAAGCCTTACCCTCGATGATTTCATGTTTGGTGATCAATAATCCATGCCTGATTCATGTTGATTTGTGTACTAAACTTATATTGATGTAATAAGCAAATAAGTCTCTTTATTTATCTTTGATCAGTGAAGTCAATCATCTTAATCATGAATAAAACAAATTGTTCCACGTAGTCACCCCATTTGTTTTCCATTCAATGCCTTGAAAAGAGTTTTTTGATTGCTTTCTCGTTAACTTCTTCTAATTAATGGCTGATAAAATTTTGGCGAAAATCTTGAAGTTGGTATTTGCATATATTGTCTTGGTCGTAACATGAACTGTAGGAGGAAGAGAACTGTGTTGAATTATTATTGCAACAATTTATATATTGCTTATCTTCATAATGTTTTGTTGTGATATGGAAATGCATCAATTTCATTTATTTGGACAAAATGTTCATTTTGAAGACACTAGATTGTCTCTTTCTTTGATAAGCATTGATTTACTGTTGTTATCTAATTATTGAGTGAAGTAATTCATAGAAATCAAATTTGTAACATGTTCAACTATTATGTTATTCGAGTATTCCTGATAAAAGCATATTTGCATAACTCATTCTCTTTATTCATTGAGGGAAAGTTGAGATTTTTGTTGAGCATTTTTGGTACAAGAGTTGCGAATTTATTATAGTGTTCCTTGCTAAAAGTATGGGCTCTTGACTTTTGCATTCTAATGTGATGGTATTATATTGTGGGTTAGGACGCAAAAAATTATTATTCTTGAATGCTTTAATGGCACTGATTGGAATATAGTAATACATTTTAAGTTGTGTTTTACATTGAGGATTTTTTTGTAAAACAAGCAAATTGAGATGGAGAATTGATAAGAGAATTTACATGATGTTGATCTGTGACTGTATGAAATTAGGCTACTGGTTACAATATATTTGTGATTCCTAGTAGATAAAATTGATGTTAGATAAACTTAGGCTACTGATCATATAAAATATATGATTTCTAGTAGTGTCACTTTTGACATTGAATAAAATTAGATTACTGATCACAAAAATTTGTGATTCTTAGTAGTATGATATTTTCGTTATGAAGGAGCATGAAAATGCTATAAGCCCTACTATAAAAATAGAGTTGTAGCAAGAAAGTTGGATATATCTTTTGTGTGGCTGTTTGACAGTCTTAGATCAAAATCATGTGATAATATATATGTGATAGCACTATCACAAGTGGTAGAGTGCATAACCATTATTACAATGGTAAATCCAGATCAATTATGAGATCTCATTTGAGTGCGAAATCAAATAATAATTTCAGTGAATGTTTAAATCTCTTTCTAGAGAAAAGATCTAGACTACATCGAGGGGGATGGTACTTTTTTCCCAAATAATCTAGAATCTCCTATGAGGATACCCAACCTAATAATCAAAGATCTTGGGAGTTAGCTTCAATGAAAAAAATGAATCATAGAGGTCGCTAAAAGATACACACTAAGAAGCTTTAAAGCTCATTTATCCATCCCTTTGATGTAGTGTATTTATCTTGTAAGGTTAGAGGATTGATTTTTTAAGAATCTTAATGAAATCTATAGCTCATTATGAGTGGGGTGTATTTGTTGCAGAAACACTCTTGATAGATTTCACCTATATGAGTATTGGAGTAGGGTCACTCCTATGAAGCTTGGTTGGGCAAGTTTCTAGATTACTCACTAAGTTCGAGATCAAGCACAAAGCCGTAATGTACTAGTTTAAAAAGAAGCTCGTAAACACTTGAATTGTTATGTGTATACTACAAACTCTTGCCTCCCTTATTCAGTCAAAGTTCAATGCCTATGTTACACTATTGGCTTAGGATCAATATTTGCTATTACAGTAAGTAAAGGTTCAATGCGGTTGCACACCTTTATTATGCATAATAATTTATCTCTGTCTAAGTTAATAAAATGCTTAAAACTTTTAAAATATTATTTTATTATTAAAATCTAGAGGGAATTGCTGGAACTATAATTTTAATAATAAAACTTATAAAACGTTTTAACAATTATTAGAATGATAATAATAAAGATTTGTTTAAACGCTAGAATAATAGAGACAATAACCGATGCTTTCTTATTACTAGTTGTTTATATTTATTCCATGCACATGAGAAACGTTTGAAATACATGAGTGCTAGGAGTTACTTTGTGTATTAAACGGAAGAAGCTTGTAAATATTATAATTAATATTTGATTTAAGTCACAAATGTGAGAAGCCTATAAATAGAGGTACTAAACCTCACACATGAAATGACAACACCAATTCACTTATAATATTCTTGGACAAGAGAAAGGTGTTTGATTTTAAAGCTTTTTACTTTACACGTTAGTGTAGAACTGTAGAGTGTACAACAGAGATATGTTGGATTGTTGTATCTTGGAGATGACACACTTTGAGTTCCTACTGCACCGATGATATAATTTCCTCAGAGGCATGAATCGTCTTAAAGAAAGCGAGATATCTGCATCTCAGTCCAACTCTTTGTGATCAATAAAATAATTCTATTATACTTTCTTATATTATTTTTGTTACTAATATTTTCTTTTGTTTCAAGTTCTAGCACCAACAATCTTAAGATGAACTCCAACAATTTAAAGACGAGATCCAACATAAAGTAACTACAATGGATTTTTTTTGGAAACAAATCTTTGTAGAATTGAAAAGTTCATATAGCCACTAACATTGGAAGGAAGTAATTTGAAAATATATGGAAGAATTAGAATTGAATGAACACATTACTTTGGATAAGAATGTGTAGAGAAGGAAAATTTATATGGACAATCTAATATGAGTTTAGATATTAGTTCATATAACCTATCTTAATTTTTTGGGATAAAAGCTCTTATGATAATGATGATGATATAGCCACTAACATGAGTGAAGGAAATCAACAGAACAGCAATCTAATGATTGTAATCTGATCACACGAACATGGCCGGTTAGAAAGGTTAGTAGAAGTAATGACTATTAATAATCAACAAGATTCTCTAGGATCTTTTAGCACTGCTGTCAGACAGGATTAACATTTTTACTGGCGTTGGGTGTGCAAGCAAGGCCTTAAGGCATGCTTACGTGCTGCTTCTGGTCAAGGAATAATATGATCAATAGCGATCTGATCTCAACTTTTTGCCTGTTTTGTCGCCATGGACGACCAACCTCCAACTATGCCTGGTGGCTTTGTGCCATTTTGTTTATTGCTTTTTTATTTGGTTGAGTCTTGCGGAGTATGCAAGAAAAGGCACACATGGTTTCCAGCAATTCACCTTTAATTTCCTATAATTCCAGTACGGAAGCACTTTAACTTTAGACATGTGAGCCAAGTCAAGGCATAAAAACAAAGGTTGATATATCAAACATCAAACAGAGATAATCGCTTGTCTGAAAATTGATCTGACTATACTCGCGAAAAAAGAAAAGAAACGTAAAAATAACATTTCCATTCCCAGCGTTGAGCAGCATGTGATGCACATCAAAAGTTGAAAGGGTGATTTACACATACTTTTAATCAAGAAAGTAAAGTTCATGGCTACAAATTAATAAACCATTTGATTCATTGAATCACCTTACAATAATTCAATCATGAAACTTGTTTGTGATAAAATGAATGCTAAACGTGTGGTTTCTATATATATATATATATTGAAATGATTCATCAACTGAATATGAAACTTAGCATGAATGATTCACACATTCTTAAAAAGTGACATTTAACATATCAAAATTTCAAATCCTGACACTTGTAATTTTTTCTTTAACTCTATATTGCAATCTCTTCAATTTGTATGAAATCCTAACACCTGCAACCTTATTCTTTATGTTCAGACTATGATCTCGTTTGAAAAAAAAAGGTTAATGATGAATTGATCAAGGTAGGAGAGAATTGGTTTCCTCACATCCACACTGTGTCGTTTCTTTACTCTTTTAAGAACAGAAGTGATAAGATTTTGAGAAGTTTCAGTAATTCATCACTCAGTTTCTCTTTCAAGTGAGTGACAGAGAAGCTGTCTCTTTCTGGGCTTTCACCATGGCCACTAACCTTGTTGTATCATCAATCTTCATCAGTTATAATCGGTGGAGATTTCTATACACTCAAAACACCCGCTTCTGACCAAGTCTTTTACAAGGTCGGAGCAGAACTTTCAAAGTCCCCATAGCATCAATTATTGGATAACTTTTAAGAGAGAAAACGAGAAATTGAAATGACATATTCTTGTTGGATACTTGGCATCCGTTTTAACTTTTTTCATTGCATTAAAAATAATGTAAATACCAATAATCTTTTAATCGAATAATTAAATAAAGTTGTGATATATCGTAAAATTTGATAATTTTACATCAAAATATAAAAAAATATATGTATATTTATTATTTTCTCTATTAATATAAGCAAACTTTTTCTGTGATTGGATTAAAGTTTTTCATGAAAGTTGTTTAACAAGTAAACACCATCATTACAAACACCCATAGTTGTCTTTATCAGAAACAACGAAGAAAGAACTGAAACACAAGATTAAAATGGCCGCATTTGCTACAGAAAACAACCAAGTCACCGACCCATTTTCTAAGGTTTTCAGTTTTTGTCTTTTCTTCTTTTTGTCTTTTTTTCTACAAAAATAAGCTATGTTTTGGTCGGTTTGTAAATAGACCTGTTCATTGGATGGGCGGGCCGGGTTCAGGTCGGGCCGAAGGTTTATAATAACATATTTTAGTTATGTCTAAACTCGATCCGGTCCGTTAATTCGGACTTGGATTTTAGTCCAAGTCCGTTTTTAATTTTATTACATAAGCTCGAGGCCCGGCTCTATCCGCCCGTATTTTATTTTTTTATTTATTTTTGTATTTTATTTTTTATTTATTTGTTTTTTATTCTTTTATTCCCTTTAAAATTTAATTTGATTTGTCAAAATTTTCATGTTAATTTTCATATTAAATATATATAATCATGTTTATTAATCAATAATATTTTATATACATATAATTATATTATACTTAATAGATATATTTAAAAAAACTTAATTAATAATATGTTCGGGTCGGGCCGGGCCAAGCTTTAGACAGTCAAGCCCGGGACCTGGTCCATTTTTTATCGGGCCTAAAAATTTTGTCCAAACCCGATAAATACGTCTAATATTTTTGTCCAAATCCGACCAAATTTTGAACGGAACTTGGGCGGATAGCCCGACCCTTGAGCAGGTCTATTTGTAAAATCTAAAAATCTCTTACCGTTGAATAAAAAACTATAAATCTACTGGATTAATTATATAAAAATGAAAGTGGGAATCATAAATTATAAGGTAAAAATAAAAAGAGAGAAACGTGTTTACCATTAATACGTTTATGCAGTACGGTAACTTGTTTAATAAACTTATTCTGTGCCACCAGGTGATTACGTGTTCCCCACGAAGTTTCTCATCACCATCTCACATTTTCATTTACATATTCGATGATTATATTCACACTTTGGCAGTCATAACATTCTCCATATACAATTCTTCATCATCACGCTAAAACCCCATAAAAAATATATATATATAAAAAAGCAATGAAGACATGAAAAGCTTATATTGTTCATAGAAATGAAACCATGCGCTCTTCTATAAAAAAAAGAAAATCATGCGTTCGAATCTTTATTCTTAACAAAAAAAAAAGCAAGGGGTATAGTATGAGGATTAGATTGATAGAAAAAGATTTAAAAGATTGATTCAGTGATATAAAGTTTCCTTAAATATCAGATCAAATTTTTTTTAAATCAACATTGATACAAATAAAAAATAATTTCATATTCAATGTCACACGAGAGCAAATGAATGGTCCACTTTTCAAATTCAAATACAATGAAAAAAGAGAGTGGCGTGGCAGGGATTCTTTCATAATTTATATTACCGATATAAATTTACGTGTATAAATTTGATGACGATGAATCACAAATATTCAAGGTTTAGTTGCAGGAGTAGGTATGGAGGATAGGCGTGCAAGTGCATGCTCTGCTGTGCTATCCCAATAGATATAGAATATGTGGAAAATGGATTTCCATTCTTTGTTGTTTGTGCTCTTAGATACCCCATTAAATAATACAACAAAACAGGAATCAATGGCGCATTCCAATAATCAAAATTTAATCCAGTCAAGTCAAAGTCTTTTAGTTATATCTGCGTTAAATTAAATATCCAATCAACCAAGCTGAAGTAAAAAATCAAATACGAATAACACAAATTTTTCTGGTGAAAATTTTTCATAAACAATGACTGATTTTTTTCTCTTTGTATTTTCTTTTCATTTGATCCGTAATTTAGAGAAATATTATAAATATTTTTGGTACTCCTTTAATGAAGTTGTTTTTATAATTAGATATTTCGATTCCTACGAGATGACTTACAAAATTCATGTAAAATAATTTATTATAACTCCATCTCTCCCTCGGTTTATTTTATATTCAGATTGCCTTCTAGACTCTAGTCTCCCATATGGTAGGCAAAGACTAAAGCCTAGCCTTCGGATTTTATTTTTCAACACGATCAATAATCTTCTATCATGATCAGAGCCGTGTTGCATAAACGAAATTTTTTATTAAAATAAGCATTTTCGTGACGAAGAGGTTGATTAATGCTGAATTGGAGAATATAATTATGATCTAATTGGTATAATATTGCAAATTTCCATTGAAACCAATGTTTCAACAGCTGAGTTTTACTCACTCAAACCAAAATTTTTCTTGCCATATTTGACTTCTGTAACGCTTATATTTTCTTTCTGGTTGGTCCTATCAATGTCATTTTCCAGTTAATTTCTTACTATTCTAACATCACACAATGAGCTAGCTTATGTTAGACCACCACTGTGATTCTAATTTCCTCGAAGTATTATTAGCCAAAGACTAAGTCACCACTCGGACTTCTGAATTCCTGACACCACCCAACATGAAATTAGCTTGCTCTTTGCCTTGCAGACAATATAGAAACTAACCAATGGCTGATCTTCGAAATCTCATTCAAACTGCAAACTTTCGACTTTCACCGTGATGGCTTTTCATGCATTGTCATTCTTGCTGTCTCCGGACTTGAAAGATTCAGACTCGTTTTTTTTTTCTCTAAATCGATTAGTTTTTTTGAAACTAGAATCAAATAGTTTGTAACGTGAATTAATTATGCAAGTTCATGTTGGATTTATCTTATTTTATGGATTAACAAAGTCAATTTTGTTTCGGATTTAATTTCGATTAATGTCAAATTAATAAATATTTCAGTAATATTGATAATAATATACTTGAGTTAAGTAGTATGTTTATGGTTAAATTTAATATTATATTGTATATGTATATTATACATGTATTAAATGTATAATGAAATGTATTTATACATGATCACAGTACATAGAGGGAGGTCTTTACTATCAATCTATATATATCAAATTGATCCATTAAATTTCATAATTTTACAACTAGGAATATGAGAATAGAACTCATTTTTCTCTGGTTCTCCTTCTCTCCCTCTTGTTTTTCTCTTCGATATAGGTCCAAAATAATCAACGGAGACTATATATTCAGAGCGTGCTTCAACAATGTAATAATTTAATATAGCGAGGTTGAGTTTTCATTTGCATTCAAATCAATTATATTGCATTTTAAATTCGTATTAGTGACTTAGTGAAATTGCTGACTAGTTTCAACAGTTCACCGACGGTGTCACGATGCCATGGCTTACCCGTGTCATCTCGATCGATGCACGATAAGCTATCCCTGTAAAAGGGTTTGTTTTTTTTTTTGGAACTCAATCGATGGTTGTCGTGCGCAAAGATTTGTTTCACACTTGAGAAGTGATGTGATTGGCTTTGGTTGAAAAGTCAGAGAGATTTGTTTTCTTTTCACTGCTTTTGAAGGCGGAGAGTATGACTTGATGACGAACTAATGCATATTATTTCAACACGTCAAAAAACGATCTGGAAAAAAACCATGGCCAACTATACTGCTACTCCTGCTTTTTTAACTCTGCAAGCCATTGACAATTTAAGAAATGGGATGGAAAACCAATCCCTGGGAAACTTCGAATTCAAATCTCAGACAGGAATCCTCCCTGTTATGCATGCATGCATGCATGACTGTTGATTTTCTTATCATTTTCCAGGTAAATGAAAGTTCAGAAAATAGATAATATGAATATGAACAGATTATAATAATGCATGAAATTTGAAAGAGACAATGGCAGCTGCACACGCATTTCATATTTATAAATGATATATTTACATACAATGACATTGATGAATGATAGAATTAAACGTACGTGGAGAGTTTGACTACAAAATATTTTCACACACCGACAGCTTTCTAACATAGAAACGAGTTAGATATTTTTTTGTCTTCTTTTTGTTTTAAAATGAAAAACAAAAACTTCATCAAAATTGTCGAATTAGTACTGTTTTTAATTTGAGGGTCAATTTTAGTGTGATGATAAAAATTATTTTTTTTTGTGATTTAAAACTTACAAACTCTCTTTGTTTAGGTGTCACTAGCATTTATTATTTTCTTTTATCTTAAAACTTAAAAAATTATCAATAATATGTACCGAAGAAATTGCAATAATAATATAACTTGACGGTGGTAAAGGTAGAGTGATAAATTTTAATTTTATTGTTCAGAGTTTAATTTTGGGTAACTTCAAAAATAAAAAATCAAATCAAATTTTATGGTAAAAATACGTATAAATAAATCTCACAAATTTATTATATGATTCAAATGCAAAATTTTTATTCAATCCTAACTATCCTAGAATGAGAGCTAATCTCAAAAGACTTAAAAAGTCAATGTTTTGTCTTGGCCAAGAAGAGAAAGGTATTTATAAACACAACTCTCATCATATAAACTTGGATTTTTTTTTCCTCAAAAATTTTTCTTCCCTTAGAAATATATTATTCCCAATAGTTTTTATTTAAAAGAGATAGAAAAGAGAAGCAACTAAAGCCTAAAACCCCCAAATCTGAAATGTATTTCCATTTAGTAACTAGACATAAATAGAAGAGATATAAATAAAACAGTTAATTTAAATCAAATATTAATAAGGAGTCCTTTAACAAGTAGTTATGAGTACCAAATACCAATTAAGGTTAGTTTTTTTATTATTTTCATCCATTTTAACGGCATGAGATTAATCCTGTTCGGGATTTAGTCACAGTTAAGGCTCTTCACCCCTTCCCAAAGATGTGTTTAGAAGGAGTCGAACCTGAGAGCTCTTCCCACAAACTCAACCTGCGTTGCCAATTAAGCCACAACTCTTGGGTAATTAAAGTTAGTTATTACCAACAAGAAGTATAAGAAGTGGCAATGAATTTCTTTTTTAAGTATTTGGATATGATTCGAATTTTGAAAGTATCATTATTAATAGGTCTTTACTGTTTATCACTTCCGTTTCGAATAGACACAAAAAAACTTAAGGTTAGTTATTATTTTATGAAAATTTTTATACTTAATGGATTATTTTTAATATATTAATATTTTTATTTTTTTTGAAAGGATACATCTCATTCAAAATTACAATCATAATTCGATTTTATATTCGATGAATAGGTAACTTGATGAACTAGTAAATACAATAACAATATTTAACAAACTAAACAAATTTCACATTTAGTGAGATTCGTACATTTTAAAGTCTCATCCTTGCCATCAAGCCAAATAAGGGAAAAGGAATTATATTTTTAAAAACACTAAATACAAATTATATTTCCGATCAAAACAATTCTTTGGGGGGGGGGGGGGGGGGGGGGGGGGGGGGGGGGGGGGGGGGGGGGGGGGGGGGGGGGGGGGGGGGGGGGGGGGGGGTTTTGAAGGAATGAGAAAGTAAAATTTCAATTTTTTTTTGTTTTCTGGAGTTGAAAATAAAATCCCAGAAAACAAAAAAAATATCATTGATATTTTTATTTTGGTCATAAAATAAAATAAAAGTTTCTTTTGACCAACACAGCAGCACTACCATCTCCCCCACCCCAAGCCCTCTCCTTCTTCCCGTCTTCCTCAGTTGTTTCTCTTTCATTTCCTTTGTCTTTCTCTTTGGGGGCTTAATCATTTGCCTTGTTTTCCTATTTATTTCATTTCTCTTTTTTTTTTTCTATGTAATTCTATCTCTAAATATCAATCCTTTATACCTCTTCTTCTTCTTTGTTATCGTCATGGGAATCTGTCTCTCCACCACCAAAGTCAGTGGCTCCAGCAGCAACGCCGCCGCCCACCACCGCAAAGAACAACAATCCTCCGCCACAACAACAACGACCAATGCCAAGAAAGAGTCGAAAAAGCCACAGAATCAACAGGGTCAGCAGCAGCAGCAACAACAGGTGAGAAGTTCTCAGCCTCTGAAGATCAAAGGGAAACCGAGTACGAGGAAACAAAGTGGGATCATCCCCTGGGGTAAACGTACGGATTTTGGGTACGATAAGGATTTTGATAAGCGATACACAATTGGGAAATTGTTGGGACATGGACAATTTGGTTACACCTATGTTGCCACAGACAAGGCAAATGGGGATCGTGTTGCTGTGAAGAAAATTGACAAAAATAAGGTATTTTAATGTTTTTATAATACTTTGGTTGATTGTGCTTCTGAGTTTTTGGGATTATGTTGATAGTCATATTCAAGATTGGATTTTTTTTTTTGGAGCTAAAAAAGTGGAATCTTTTTGTCTGATAACTTAAAGGTGGGATTTTAGGGTTAACTTGGATTGGAATTTTTTTATGATGGTGGGTTGAGGGAATTTTGGCTTCTACTTTGGATTCATATCATTTTTTTTATATATTAATTTGCTTTGTCTTGAATATGAAGCATGGCAATGGGAACCTTTCTCTTCTCTGTTTTGTAATCTAATGTGGAGAATTCGTCTTTTACCCATCGGTTTGGTCTTAATTAGAAGCATCATTGCCTTAGGTATGGAAAAATTCGGTGGTGATCTGCTATAACCTAGTTGAGCTTTGAGGATTTTGCATCTATCCTTCTTCGGCTTGACAATCATATTACAGTTTTAAGATCTTGGTATGGAAAACTTGCGTGATAGCATTTTTGTGATTGCAAGTTTGCAGGAATTGAATTTGATTGTTGTCATAATTGAAGCATCATGTGAAGCTGTAACTTGTTATCTGCATTATTTTGTAGTTCGAGCAGACACTGAATTTGATTGAAGCATAGCAGGGGGATTGAATGGAAGATTTTTTTTTTAGTTTCACTAAGTTAAGATTGATATCATTTTTGCTTTGCTGCTTTCATGGTGGGGTGCAGTTTTGTTTTTTTTTTTTTTCAGCTCCAAATTCTACTAATTTTTATAACAAATGGTTTAGGGTTATGAGCAAGAAAAGTGTTCCACTGTTGGCAATTTTCATTCTTTTTTGCTTGATAAACATCCTAGCCTGATACCAAATAGCTTGATTTCCTGAACTTATTTTTCTATATGAGGTTAGGTGAACAAGAGACTTTTGCTTTCCTATCTTATTGTGCTATGTATATTTCTGCTATTACCACAGAAGCATCATGCATGAGATGCAAGTGTTTGGATGGTAAAATAATTTGGAATTGATGAAATTCTTTCCTTTTACATCTTGAAGTGGAACTTTTTTTTTTCTCTTTCTTATTTTAAATCCCCGGGTTTGGTGCAGATGGTTCTTCCAATTGCTGTTGAGGATGTCAAGCGAGAGGTCAAGATATTGGAAGCCCTGAAAGGCCATGAGAATGTGGTTCAGTTTTTTAATGCATTTGAGGATGATTCCTATGTATACATTGTTATGGAGTAAGTTTTATAAATTTTATCTTCGTTTCTGGTTGTTCATTCACTTCTGATTTTCTCTTAATCATGTCATTTCCTTTTTCTTTTCCACAATAGTTTTTTTTTTTTTCCATTCTGGCATATCTTTGGTCTTGGCCTGCACTTATATGCTTTCATATCAATTCATCTGTATCTTGACTATATAACCTGTTGGTTCCATCTAATGCTAGGTTATGTGAGGGTGGAGAATTGCTGGACCGGCTATTGGCCAAGTAAGGATGCGTGCTGAATTAATTTTAGGATGCTGTTACTGCTAAATAACATGTATTTATGGCCCAAATATGTAGTTACTGCTTTCTTTCTATCTATGTATTCAATAGTGTCAAGTAGTAATTTATGCCTGCCATCTTCTATCAGAAAGGACAGCCGCTACAGTGAAAAAGATGCAGCAATAGTTGTACGGCAGATGCTCAAAGTTGCTGCTGAGTGTCATTTGCATGGCTTGGTGCACCGTGACATGAAACCTGAGGTATGCCCAACTACGTTAACATGGCTTACTTGTAAAACTTCCTCTTTAGGAAGTCGTTCTGCTCCTACTTGTAAAACTTCCTCTTTAGGAAGTCATGCTGCTTACTTATGGTTTCATCATTGTTTCTTGCCTGTAGAATTTCCTATTTAAGTCAACCAGAGAGGACTCACCTCTGAAGGCTACAGACTTTGGTTTGTCAGACTTTATCAGACCTGGTGAGTGGATTTGCGTTATGTAGAGAACTTGTCATTGCTCGTGAAATAGACTATGTTTATCTTAGAATTACCAGGATCCATTAATCCATCTAGTGTGTATTTTGATTTTTCTAACTTTTGTAGATATACTTACTCTCATTTCAACTTGCTAGTTTTATAATCCTTATGCCACAAACATCCAAGCTATACATCCTAAACTATGACTAAATGCAGGGAAGAGGTTTCAAGATATTGTTGGCAGTGCCTACTATGTTGCTCCTGAAGTATTAAAAAGAAGGTCAGGGCCTGAATCAGATGTATGGAGTATCGGTGTAATTACCTACATTTTGCTCTGTGGGAAGCGACCCTTTTGGGATAAGACCGAGGATGGTATATTTAAGGAGGTGTAGTACATTTCCAAATCATGGATCTTCATATATTTTTTCCATTGCTTTAAATGTGTTTAGTCATTTTATTTTATTATTATCAGATATAGACAGAAAATTGCATTTGTTCTAAGCTTGTTTCTACACCATGCACATTTCACATGAACTAATGACCATACTCGTGGGTCCCGGTGCACTCTATTTAATCCTTTATGCTCAAGCTAAGTTTACGTCCATGATGAAAAATTGTGGAGATTTTCTTCACCTACCAAGTTACTTTATCTATCTTTTGTATCCCTGAATAATCATGCTTTTTCTTATGAAATTCACTTGACAATGTGCATCTAAGATGTGTTATCTTCTGATTTTATTTATTTATTTATATAATGCAATTATTTTCTAGAGAATTCATATGCAACTGTCTATAACTTTAGGTTTTGAAGAACAAGCCTGATTTTCGTCGTAAACCATGGCCAACAATTAGCAACAGTGCAAAAGACTTTGTGAAGAAGTTATTGGTGAAGGATCCTCACGCTAGACTGACAGCTGCTCAGGCCCTATGTATGTGTTTACATCATCTCTTAGTAAATTAGTGTTTCTTTCCTTTTCTCTTTCTAGCTCTAAGGAAATGGATATTATATGTCAAGTCTGCTATTAGCTACTAAAGTAAATTTCTAAAGTATCTGACTGGTTTCAACCTCTCCAGCACACCCATGGGTTAGAGAAGGGGGAAATGCATCTGAGATTCCTGTTGATATATCTGTTCTGAACAACCTGCGGCAATTTGTGAAGTATAGTCGATTGAAGCAGTTTGCTCTGAGGGTAACGTATTTTTCTTCCTCTTGAAACATTAGTGGATTATTTTATGGGCATTAGAAGCTACTATTCCCTCCTTCCATTGTTCGCCTCTTTATGTATAATTATTATTACCTTGTAGGCATTGGCTAGCACACTTAATGAAGAGGAGATATCTGATCTTCGGGATCAGTTTGACGCAATTGATGTGGATAAGAATGGTTCTATTAGTCTCGAAGAGATGAGACAGGTAGACCTTTCTATCAAACCTAACATCTATTAGGTTGCACAGAGCTTCTTTATTTTCGTCCTAATTAGGATGGTTTCAGTGCAGGCCCTTGCTAAAGATCTTCCTTGGAAGCTGAAGGATTCACGTGTCCTTGAGATTCTTCAAGCGGTAAGTATAGGTTTCGTTTTCTTCATTTGAAGGTCATTCTTATTTTTTCCCTCTTTCTCTCGTAAATAGTATTTCCTTTTAGTGGTTTTGATGTTGTGTTGTTGTTTATTTCCTTTGATCTCAGATTGATAGCAACACAGATGGACTTGTTGATTTCACTGAGTTTGTTGCGGCAGCTCTACATGTGAATCAAATGGAAGAACATGATTCTGATAAATGGCTTCTGCGGTCACTGGCTGCTTTTGAGAAATTTGATGTAGATAGAGACGGGTTTATAACTCCAGAGGAGCTTAGAATGGTAAGCATTGTTATTGGTGTTGAGCTTTTTTTCTTCCAAAAAGAAAAAAGGACAAAAGTAAAAATGATAATCCTACAGAGGTCATAAACCTCACCATACTGTAATTCAGCGTAGCCTGCAAGACTAGGTGAATGATAGGTTTGATATTATAGTATATACAAACTTGAATTCATGTGTTTTTCTATCTTAACTTCTTATGAAGCTTGCAATTGTTTTGCAGCACACGGGCTTAAGAGGTTCCATTGACCCTTTGCTTGAGGAGGCTGACATTGATAAAGATGGGAAAATAAGCCTTTCAGAATTTCGCCGACTTTTACGAACTGCAAGCTTGGGTTCACGGAATGTACCTAGTCCATCTGGTCAGCGGAATTCTCGGAAGTTATAGGTTAGAATTTAATTCTTGAGGGTTGATCGGAGGAGAGCAAAAAGAGAGCATGGAAATCGGAGCATTTTTCCCGATTTTGTGCTTGCTTGCATCTGTCCCAAGCATGCCGTCTACCTGTCTTCATCAGCATTCTAGGTACCCTTTTTGACTCGAGTTTGGTCGATGGCATCTGCTTTGGCGAATTCACTGATGAGAGGTCTTGGATATGGGAGTTGATGTTTGGCTCTGTAGTGAGATAAGCTCCACGTATATGGTCATTCTGTGTACTTCTCTTTGGTTGGGTGTTTCTTGTTTTACCCTCCAAATTTGTAATATGTGACTAAATAATGTATCAATGAAATATGGTGCATCCGAATTTATTCACATGTCGACTACCTGTTTTCGTCAATGACAAACTGCCATGGAATCTGGCCTTAAAGAATGTTGATCATCAGCGTTTGAGAATCTGAAGTCCCAACAGAAACGTTAGATCCATCTCTTTAATGTGGAATTGATGAAATAGTTTATCATCTACGGATCTAAAGTAGGTAGCTCAATTGTTTTTTTAAGACAGTGATCGTAGCTGGCAGGGTATTGTTAATACAGCAAAATAGAGCGCAACTGCAGCGGTTGGCAGACATCGTCTGTCCACAAAGAGCATCTTTCTCTTGTCAAATGGTATCAACTTTAAACTGTGACAGCTCCACTTCAGCTAACCAAATTTAAGGTCCCAACCAACTCGGGAATTCACGTGGGCAGAGTCTGACCACTTCAGCTAACCAAATTTAACGTTCCAACCAACTTGGGAATTCACGTGGGCAGAGTCTGACCAGCTTTCATAGGGGCCTGCCGGATTGGCTATCTCGGCTAAATGGTAGCTACACTTTCTTGCTGCTTACTTCAACTTGTTCTCATCCAATAAAAACAAAGCAAAGGAAAGATTGGTAAATTAGGACCGCTAACAGAGAAATCCAGTCAACTTTGTCCCCACGTCGGGGGACTTGGAGGTCGCTTGGCAGGTCATTTTACTGCAATAAAATGCGATGGGAAAAGTCCATCAGTGATTCAGTGGTAGGCAGAGATGGGTCATTCATCCACAGTAACAAGTGGGGCTTCCATTGTTAAATTCTTCCACAGTTTACTTTCTAAAGAAAACTTGGCTGAAGGTTCTTTTGTAACGTTAGAATTAAGAGGTATGTTGGGATTTCAATGGACTCTAATCTCGTCTGCTATGAAGTTAATCCACAGTCCTCACAGTCTCCTATGAATATTATATTGCAACCATTATATTAACTAAACGCAGATCTTGCAGCGAGTATAATCAGGTTTTCCCCATTGACAAATTCCTTCTGGATGACATTATGAAATATCCAGACCATTACAAGGACTTTAAATGAACATGACAAAGTGATTATGACTGTTAACTGGTATTAACAACGGAGAATTTACAATGCACATACACCTAGATGACGGAATCTTCCAGGACTGGCCAAGCACTACTGATGATTTAAGAGAAGTTTAAAGCATCTATAAAGTCAACCTAAGAGGAATAATTAGTGTTTCTGTTCTAAGGCATGTGGAAATGTGAAAGAGATGTGAATCTTCCAGGTCCTCCAAATGCCAAAAGAATCTAGCAGCTAGCAGAACAGACACCCTTGTTTCCATACTTCTTTTGGTACAACCCTTGCTTCCATATTGAAGATTAGTTTTTGGAACTTAACACATGTTTAAGTTGAAATCAAAGATGCCACCACTGGGTTGTCACAGTAAAAACACGTTAGCTGGAGATGCTCACACTCTAAATGGTACGAGGAATGACAAAAGGAAAAGTTGTTCACTTCTTGGACTTTGAAACATTGTCCACGCCATTATCGGCTTGAAGAGCTACCATTCACCATGCTTCTCTCCTTGGGTGTTTGCTTGCCTTTCTTTTCTCCAGCAGACAAATCCTGCATATGACATGCAGTTATATTCAGTTGTCAGCATCCAAAACATTATAACAAGGTTGTAGAATGATATAATTTACCTGGTTTGTTGATGACCCAGGCATCTTCAGTTCCAGTTCTGTCGCCACATCGTTGGAACCATCACATCTATCTCCATTACTTCCTCTTTGGTCATCCATTGATTTGCTTCTAGAATCCCTTTTGCTAGAAGTGTGGGAAGAGGATGCATGTTGAGATGATGGTTGTTCAATTGGAGGATTGGTGGTGGTTGAATATGGCATGAAGGTTGAGCAGGGATTAGCAATAGCACCCGTATTATGATTTCCGAAAAATGGATATGGTTGTAGTGAGGGATGCATTGCAATAGGGCCAGTAGCAACGGGCAGCGGAACTGGATATGAATAAGGTGGAGCCATGACAGCTGAAGGATCAATACCAGTCCACGGGAACATGACTCTAAGCCTTTGCTGATACTGAACATTTAGGTTTTCAATATCAGCTTTTAGAGATGCCTTTTCTTCTCTGAGCTCATTCTTCTCCTGAGTCAGCTGTTAGGAAAAAAAGTAACTGACAAAAGCAACTGTGGTGCCATAGACTCTAAGTGTCAATATTAAAAGAATGTCACCTCACACGATTCTTCAGTTAGTGATGAACACTCGGCCTTTAGCCTGTTGACTTCTGCAGTTAAATCCTTCAGCATTTGAATTGTGTCCAGGAGTATGGTAGCTTTATCATTCTTAGGCCTATCCGGGTCTGCATTTAAAACTGTGATTTTTCAGAAATCAAGCACTTAATGTTTAGCAAAATGTGCACCAGGGAAGAACGACAGGTAATCATGCCTAAGATAAGTGTTTGGGGCAACAGAGTCAGAAAGTTCAAGGTTCCTACTCAATCTAGTGGCAGAGATTCATGGAAGGCAAACATTAGTATATCTAAACAGCTATAATGAAACCAAAATTTTGAACCAAAGATGGGAGTAGACTTCAATCCAGAGCAGAGGAAAATGAATCAAAAGCTGCAATCAAGCTCCTAACTCAGTGTGAGAGATGTTTCCGGAAAGAGCCATCCTTAGACCACCAAGTATTATGCAGTTAAGGCAAAATGGGAAAAGTCTCAATTAGTATCAGAAAGAAATTGGAACATTCTATACTTCCTGAATTGATTTTGTTCACTGTTGCATGCAATATATTAATGTTTTGCTCCTCTGTGTGCATTTGCAGCTATGCACCCGAACATGAAACAAAAAACAAGACCTTTTATCAGCAGCTTTTAAGTAAGCCAGGTTATGTAAATATTCAGAACTCAACCATTATTCTTGTTAATAGTCGTTTAAACCGCTTGCTTCAATGCAATGGCAGCTTTCAAATGCATCAGACAATCATCAATAACAATTGAAACGGCATTGAACTTCAATTTGGTAGTTCAATTACGACTACTACAAACTCACTACAGAACCTATTAGCTACTCCAAAGGCTGAGTTTTTCTAGTAACATTTGCAAATCCAATGCCACCTGATCAAATATCAGCAATTAAGCAATTCATGAATCTACATAATTTACCAAGCGTGTTTCCTAACTCAAGAAACTGCTCATTCAGCCTGTCCCTCCTCAATTTTTCACGGTCCGCCTTCTGAACTTTCCTTGCAGCTATTGTATCCTTAGCTTCAATCTCCTGCCTTTGTCTGCCAAGCAAACAAAATATATAACCAATGAATAGCAATCAGAGTCAACAGATAACCCACAAATAAAATACTTCTAGTTACTTTCTGTTCCTTACAGATCAAAGATTAATCAGCACCAAACTACCAAAGTTATGAACAATACCAATAAACATGAAAACTAAACTGTCAAATATGAAAGAAGGGACACAAATTTAACAAAAAGGAAAACCTGGGTTCAGTGTTTGAAGGCCCCAAATCTGCCGCCAGAGCTTTAGAGAAATCGTTGGGCTTCCATTGATGATCCATTGCTGATTTTCGCGTTACTACTGCACTCACATTAAAAGCAATAAATCAAAGAGGGTTTAACACTGGGATTTTTTTTCGATCGAAGCGGGTGATCCTAAATTTACTAGTAATTTTTTCCTTTTTGGAGTGAATTCTGAGTTTCAAACCCAGAAAAAAGGAGGATTTTTTTTTTAAGTCGTAAATGGAGAACGAAGAGGACACCACGACAGCACTAACTTGTGTTGTCCACAAGCCACGACCACGTGCCTAACTTGTTCCGGGGCCAGTCGGAATATTAAATATACTAAAACGACTGAGATTTTCAGGTGCTTCATCGACCACCGTTATTTTAGTACGATCCGTTGACTTCAATTTAATTGGCTGTATCAAAGGGCCAAGAAACTCCCCCAAAACGACACCTGTTAGATTGCTCAATGGTTGTTCATCTTTGATCGTCTAATCGATCATTGTAGTGGTTTAACACTGAGTTGTTGTGGATGTCACTTGTCGGGCAGCAGCTCATCTTTGTAAGTTGAATGGTGTATTATGTAGATTTCTCGTAATACGATAGGATAAAATAAAATAAGGGAAGTAATATAAACTAACAAGTGATAAAAATTAAAGTAAATTTTATCCAACTCTTTATCATTTAATCGTAATTTAATTTTAATTTATTAATTTCAAAATTGAATTAAAATCAAGTGTCAGAGAATTAGATAGAATTTACTCTAAAAATTATGTATTAGTTTTGACATTAACCCTTATGCTTTATATGATATTATTACTGTTTGATATAACAAACACAAATTATATGCACCAATCAGAACGAAAAGAATAGTTTTTTATTTGTTTCAGCTTTTAGTTCAAACTTCAAAGTGTTTGATATACCTATAACCTAATTGAAAAGGCCTTATCGAGACATTAACAACTTGGCCCGATAACTCAAAATCTAGTTAAGCCGATCGTCAGCCCCAACCAAGTGAGACTTCTTCACTTGGAAAGCTGATATGAGTATCCAAGGCACAAACCAAATGAGCATGTTTTATGGAAATGAAAGATTAATTGATTTAAATGTAAAGTTTAACTCAAATGATTCATGTTACACGACGCGGCTAGTTTTCCATAAGAGATGGTTAATAAGCTGTGTCCAGGAAACAGCAATGGCCTAATCATTTAGCTCACAGGGAATAACAATTTCGGAACAAGATTGCTACGTTTCTTCCAACTCAGCAGCTGATCAAATGCTTATCACTTCTCCAACACAATAAAACTATTGGAGGCCAAGCAAATGTTCTACAATATAGATAACTAACTGGTAAAAGCAATTCAACTTTTGAATTGTCAAATTTTGAATTCTATTTGTTGACTAGATTTGCTTGAAATTAATGAAATCAAAGATGAATTTTTTGTTTTTGTTAATTCTAATCAAGACACAAACGACATAACTAGTGATGCATACAGCAAGTTCATCCATGGAAACAGAGGTGGAAATTTGTGTTTGTATAGTGTCAAATCGTGTTTGTATCATGTAAAATACAAAAATTTTGTATTAAAATTTGTGTCAGTATATTCAATACAAAACAGTTTTTAGTATATCTTATAGATCATGTTTGATGCATAGGATGAGGATGGGATAAAATTAAATTATATTATCTTATCTTATGTTTAGTGTATACAATGATTAAAAATAAGATAGGATGATTTTTTATGTCTTTCACAATATTTGCTATGTGTAAAATTAAAAATAGTATAAAATGATTTTTTAGTACTCTTTTTAAAAGAAACATAATTTAAATTTATAAATTTTTTGTTATAAATATAAATAAAAAATTAAAATTAAAATATTATTTATAATATTATAATTAATAGTCGAATTTATTAGATGATTTTTTAATAAAAAATTACTTTTTAAAAATTTATATTACTTTTTAAAAAAAATTATATTGTTAAAAAATGAATTTTCATAAAAAAAATTCTCTGTACCTTTTCACTTTTTTTCTTTACTTTCCTTCTTGTTTTTATTTCTTTTATAAGATTTAAATTTAAAATATTTTTTCTTGTAAATTAAATATATTTATCTTTAGAAAATTGAGTTTTTCTAGGAAATAAGTTTTTTAATTACATTTTTTTAATTACATTTATTTTTCCAAAAGAAAATTCTTAATTTTTTTTTATTTTTATGGTTTCTTTATCTTCTTTTTTTTTCTTAATTAGAAGGAAATATAGAAAACAAATGAAAAAGACAAAATACGAGTTAAATTTAATAATTTAAATTTTATAAAACAAAAAGTATATAATTTCCAATAATTTTACGATTAATAGTTATTTTTCTTTCTTTTTTTTTTTGACAGTAAAAAAGAAAAAAATTAAGAAAGAAAAAATAGAAATTTAAACGTAAGAAAAAACTAGTTAAAAAATATATTTTATAATAATTTTTATGTTTGAGAATTTATTTTCAAAAAAATGATTTAAAAATTTTAATTATTTCCAAAAAATAATTTTAAAAAAATTTGTTCAAGAAAATATTATTTTATCAAAATTATAATTTTTCTTGAATAAAAACAAGAAAAAAGAAAGAAAGAAAACGAAGTAAAAAATGCAAAGAAGGATAATTTTTAAATTAATTAATTAAATATTTTATTAAATGTTTAAGTTAATTTAAATACAAATTTTAATAATAAAATGAATAAAATATGAGCATTTTTTCTAATCCCATGTGATTAGAAAAAATCTTTATCTTTTGGAGAGGATTGGATCATCTTATACTAGGAGAATGACTAATCCTCCTTATAATCCAATCCTCTCCTTAATGTGTACATCAAACATAAGATAAGATGATTATCATCCTATCCTATCTATCATCCTATGTACCAAATATGATCATAGTGTTGGAACCAAATTATCCACCAAAGCCCATTAGCACAACAAATAGAGAGAAATCTAACCTTGGATGGGTTAAGACAAAACCCATCATTTCACGCCATTGCCGCCATTGTCAGTTGGAGATAAACACCGCCGGTGCTAGTGTGGTGCCATGGTGGTCTGTGGCCAAAGGAAAATGAAGATGATGGTGAGGGAAGATGGAAAACGAGAGAGCAAGGGGGAAAACTGCCTTTGTTCACCTCATCAAAATGCTACAATGATTAATGGGCCATCCTATAGCTTATATATATATGTGTGCCAAAGGCAGAGACCCCGTATATCATAAATCATGTATTATATCCGTCCCATTAAGGATAAATACATGTATAATATAAATATATTACGTGTATATTATGGTCACACTATACATCAAATATACTACCAATCAATTATATGATAACTAATTATACTTAATTAGTCCACATTAATGAGATAATTCAACACATAATGTTTAGGATTATCAGATCTTCATAGAAATCAAGAAAAAACATTTTGTAAGGTGCTTTTTGATGTTATGTGACTTTCACTTGTATGTTGAATTGTCGACTAATTAATTTCTCAGTTGTTTCTTATCTCTCATTTTCCAAAGTAACCTGGCATGGATATATACAAAGAAAAAGCTTCTAGGCTCTAGCAATTTCACGTTGAGACGCTGCCTGCCTTCATTATAAAAATCTTAAACCAGCATCATCTTGCTCTGATGATTATGTGATAAAATTAAAAACAAAACCCGTGTTGAAGAATTGAAAGGTGAATCATGGTCGACTACGTATATTATTTTTTAAAAGATTTTAAGATTTGATTATTCAAGTGGATCGCAGTTGACAGACATGAACGCAACTACTGATGTTGAAATCTTCCATGGAAAGATTACTTCTCCTCCAAGTTGTTAAGATTGATTTGATGTTGCATCAGGGGATCGAAAGTGGTCACTTTGATTTATTTTCCACGTAATTGGAGCTCCCACTAGAAACTAATGATGAACGTTAGACCTCGTTTCATGTCTCTGGAGATCAGCTACGTACAGACAGCCGGAAAGACATAATCAAACCACATATATTCATAATAGAAAGCTTTTCAAGTTGATGATGGTTTTGAATTAACGCATAATGTTAATTAAATCGTTTCTATTATTATCATATTTAGGTATGGCTCTAGTTTATACCATAAAATAATTAAAAAAATAATATTTTTAATTTAAATAATTCAAAATATCATATGATGACGATGACACATACAAAAATAAAATAAAAACTTGAAAAAAAAAATTGTATTTGATATATCGCAATAGAAACAAGAAATCGCATTGGAACGAATGAATTTGTTTTATTCTCTATATATATTACCATAACCTTTCTCGAAACAACGAAACTCCATAACTGAACCGTACCATGCTATCTTCTCTTCCTATTGCAGCCTCTTTTTCCGTGTTTCCTACATCTCTTCCTTCTCCTTCCCGTGCCAGATTCCGACCACCTCTTGCGGCCGCCTGCACCACAACCAGCACTTCGAAAAAAGAGAAAGGTTCGACGAGCGGGTATCTGAGCCGTCCGGGAATGGCAGCATGCACGTCGCTGTACGAGGTGCTGGGGATTTCCGTGGGTGCTTCGAACCAGGAAATCAAGGCGGCGTACCGTCGACTGGTAAGGGTTTGTCATCCGGACGTGGCAGCAATTGATCTGAAAAATTCATCGGCCGACGAGTTCATGAAGATCCACGCGGCCTACAGTACCTTATCGGACCCGGAGAAACGAGCCGTCTATGATAGTAAGCTTATCTGGAGACGCAAACGGCCGTTGACTTCGGCTTCTAGCCTTTCCGGTTATAGGGGGAGGAGTTGGGAGACCGATCAGTGCTGGTAAACGAGTTGACTCTCTCCAATCACGCCACCGAGTTGGAAGTTGAATTCATATGTACAGTACAGTAGTCAGTTTAGTATGTAGTATCTCAGAAAAAAAAAAAACTGATTAACCAACGAGAAAAAAGCGACCGGAGAGTTTAGCGGGAGAAATCAGAGCCGTCGATTGTGCCACGCAAGAGGTGTGCTCTTTTGTTCACCTTTGTGTTTGGCTTGGCTGATGCATAGAAGAAGACTCTCAGAAAATATGAATCTCTTTCCTTTGTACATTTACAGTTATTAAAATCATAAATACAAAAGAAAGCTTTGTTTGCTTAAATGCTTTTAGCTGTAAAATTGTGTGATGAAGAGAATTAAGAGCAAGGTTTCTCTTAATTATTGGATTAAAATTTGCAAATCACATATAGACTATCAGTGAAATTTGAAAAAAAAAAATTCAGAATTTCTAATAATCCCTTTTCTCAATCCAAATATAAAAAATATGTTTGATATTATTACTCTTTCTCAAGAATTATTGACAACATATTTTATTCATAAAAATCTAATTTCAATTGATGATTTCGACTTAATTAATCTGCATGTGTGGCTAGATGATTTTGTTTTTTAATATGTTTTAAAGTTAATAAAATTTATTTTCTTTTGCTCAGTCAAAAGGAAGTTTTATTGAATTATAGAGGGAGTTTCAAACAGCTCCTGCAACGGCTGGGACCGCAGCATCCAACAAACAAAAGCATTTCAAAAAAGGAGAGTGGAGAAAAGAGATCGCAATGGGAATAAAGGCTAAAAGCAGAGACATAAAAACCAGAAGAACACTTAGAAATCTGGACCACTTCGAAATCTTCATAGCAAGTAGCAAAACCAAAACACGATCGGCACTATGCTTAAACTCAGAAGATCACCACCATGCTTTGAGCCAGTCAATCCGATCCACACCAGCCTTGGCCAATGAATCTGCCAACCCGTTTGCTTCCCTAAAAATTTTCTGCCATTTAATGATATATTTATCCGAAAGATGATCAACCTCCATGAAGATGCTCCAAAGTTACCAGGGCCTGTTTTCCTTATTTCTACACCAAGCGAGAGCAACCAAAGAATTTGATTGTTTTATGTTTTATAAATGTTAAGATATAAAATGTAATACGAATTAAAATTTGATAAAAATTATATATAAATATAAATATTAAAAAAATTTTAAATTTACATAGATTTTAACATAAAATTTTATGTTTTTTATAATACTAACACATATCACATAGTACGAAGAGGAGACACAAACGGAGTAATATACCCCATAGAATGCATTATAAATTTCTATAGAGGACAATGATTGTTTGTTTTTTTTTTTATGCAAATAGGAACTTTCATAAATAGAAAACAAAACCGAATACAAATCAAAAAGTCTCCCCAAGAGGATCAGCCACCTCTTCAATGTGTGGGTTAACCAGTTGTGATTTATAACAACCAATCTTATCATACATTAACAGAAGATAAACCTCATTAGGAGGGGAATCGAAAAAAACAAAATTTCTGTTAAGAGATCCTCCCATCTTTGCAAGAGCATCAGCGCAGCTATTAGCTTCACAGAACATGTGTTGAATTCTGACTTCCTCCATTTGCTGCATCAGAAGTCTGCAATCCGAAATAATAGCAAAGTGAATATGTGAAGAAGGTATAAAACCAGTCACATACCTGATAATACATTGAGAGTCAACTTCAACAGTAAGTTTAGAGAAGCCTTTTTGCATTGCAAGTTGGAGTCCATCCCTTAGTCCCCAAAGTTCAGCTCCAACACTTGTGGAAATACCAATATTTCTAGAAAAGCCCCCGATCCACTCACCATTAGAATCTCTAAACAGACCCCCTGATCCAGCAATACCGGGTTCCCCAGTGAAGAACCGTCAGTGTTTAGTTTTATGAAACCTCTTGGTGGAGTGTTCCAACTAACTAACACTTCTTGTTTCTGGGAGATTCTTTTGGTAGGGCACATGACAGCCCAGTACTCCTTCACTTTGTTCCATAGATTATTTCGCCAAGCATGTGGAGGAATGGAGTAATTATCAAAAACGATTTTGTTTCTATTAGTCCAGATCATCCATAAAGCAAATGGGAACAGAATCTTCCAGGGAATATTATCAACCATGGATGGTTCATTGGAGGTGATGTTGGTATGGATCCAACATATGAAATTCATGGAAAACGAGAGAAGCATATTGTTAGGAATACCAAAGTTCTTTAATAGCATCACAATCTCTAAGACAATGTTCAATGGTTTCATCCTTCATACCACATCTGGGGCATTTCGGATTAACTTGCATGCCTCTGTTCACTAGTGTAACTTTTGTGGCAATTTTCTGGTGAATGCATTGCCAAAGAAAGCATTGGATTTTTAGAGAGTTGTGACTCTTCCATATGCTGGACCATTCAAAATCAAAAGTTAAGCCACCATTTTTGATCAAATTGTAGGCAGATGTCAGTGAGAAGGAACTATCTGGGGAGAATTTCCAAGCAATTGTATCATCTTTTGGATTCTCTAATTGCATTGGAATGGCTCTAATTGTTAATTGTATGTTGTCAGGAAGGGGAGTTTCCACATTAATGATGGACCATTTTCCTTGCATGACAACTGTGTCAATCACTCTTTTGTTTTCTTCATGTTGTGTCCACGGTCCATGAATGATGGTGTTAAGTGGACCAAGTCCCGTCCAATCATCATTCCAAAATAAGATTTGTCTTCTGGAATTTAAAATCCATCTAATACATTTTTCAAGAAAGGGAGAGCTTCTACGCATGGCGGCCCAGAGAGAGGAGCAAGCTTTGATTGTGAACTACCCATTTTTGAGATATTTAGCTTTAAGAACCTCTCGCCAAAGTCCTGTATTTTCAGTGATGAAACGCCAACCCAGTTTAACCATATTAGCCTCATTCAAGCAATTCATATCTTTGATGCCAAGTCCTCCTTTCTCTTTTGGCAAGGTTATCACCTCCCAATTGATCAAATGAATTTTTTTGTGGCTTTCTGAAGAACCCTACAAAAAGTTTCGAGTGATCCTATTAATTTCATTGCAAGTATTTTTTGGAAGGTGTGTGCCTTGCATGTAGTAAAGTGGAATTGAGTTAAGCACATACCTGACCATTGTAGTTCTTCCTGCAAAGGATAGAGTATTTGCTTTCCATCCTGAGAGCTTTCTTCTAACCTTATCCATAATGAATTTGAAATTTGAGACTCTTTTGTTTTTAGTTATGGGGAAGCCCAAGTAATTTCTAATGTCTTCAGTATGTCTAATACCAAGGATATTGCTGAGATGTTCTTTATCTTCATTCTTAGTATTACGGGAAAACTACATAGTGGACTTAGAGAAGTTGACTTTTTGTCCCGAAATGTTACAAATTCTTGCATGACCCTACAGACGGTTCTGCAAGTGGATTCAATAGCTTTTCCCATTAAGATTAAGTCATCCGCATAAAAGAGGTGTGAAAGTTTTGGTCCACCTCGTGAAAGCCGTACTTGTCCCCATTGTTTGTTCTCACATGCTTTAAGAATCTTCAAGGTAAGAAATTTAATGCAGAGAATAAATAAGTAAGGGGATAATGGGTCATCCTGGTGAATCCCTCTAGTGGGGTTGATCTTCGTACTTTGTTCTCCATTCACCAGAATTGTCATAGAAGAAGAAGAAACACAAGACATAATAATTTTTATCCATTTCTGTGGGAACTTGAAGAACTTAAGAACATCTCTAATGAAACTCCACTCAATTCTATCATAAGCTTTCTCAAGGTCAATTTTTGCTAAGAAGTAACCTCGTTTCCCTTTTTTCCTTTTAAAAGAGTGGAGAATTTCTTGAGCAATAATAACGTTGTCTTGTGGACGTCTTCCAGCAATGAAACTGGATTGAAGTGGATTAATAATTCTGGAAAGAATTGGTCTGAGCCGGTTGACTAGGACCTTAGATAGAATCTTATAAATTGTATTGCAGAGCCCAATCGGTTTGAACTGGCTGATAGTTTTCGGATTGGGGACTTTTGGTATAAGGCAAACCAAACAATCATTAATTGGGGAGGGGATTTGACCCGATGAAAAAATTTACCGAATACAATCACAAACTGATTGGCCCACGATTTCCCAACGTTTTTGGTAAAAGATGGGGTGAAGTCCATTCGGCCTTGGGGCTTTGTACGGTTTCATTTGTTTAATCGCTTTGTGAACTTCCTCATTTGAAATGGATTTGATCAACTTTTCCTTTTCAAGATCAGAAATGCTCACTCTGACATTATTGTTAAGGTCATTATTAAAATTACTCCTCTCCAAATTTGTTGTGAACTGATTAAGGAAGTAATCAGTAATATTACCTTGAATTTTCGAAACTTCACTAATCCAATTTCTCATAGAATCTTTGAGAGGGACAATCTTATTGTATCTCCTATGGTTGATCGTGCTGAGATGATAGAATTTTGTGTTTTTGTCTCCATCTGTTATCCACTCCACTCTTGATTTCAAAGCCCATAATTCTTCCTCAGGCTTAAGAGTGTTGGTAATCTTCTATAAGTTCTTCTTCAAGTTTAATAAGATTAGGGTTGAAAGAATAATCAAGAGATCTTTGTATGCCATCAATCCTAGCTCGAAGATTTTTCTTTTTATGAATAACATTTCCAAAAACATGTTTATTCCACCATTTGATATTTTCCTCGAACTGTGGGATGGCCATTAGAGGACAGTGATTGTTTCTAGAAGATAGAGTTGCATGCAAGAAGTCAGTGGTAGCTACAAAGAAAACATAAAATCTTTCTATTTATTTATTTGGAATGGAAAGGACAACAATTAGGGGACCGTCAGCTTTGGAAGCAACCGTCTCTGTTTCCTCACAAAGCATTGAATTTGCCTTGTCCACTTGCAAGAAAATCTTGCCATTCCACTTGCATGCTTTACTGTTCTACAACTTTTTTCATTCAATGTAATTGTAGCCACATAATTCTGACAAGGATTTGGAAAGTTTCGGCCTTCGTTCATTTATTACCAACTTATATCGATATGACCAGCCTTTGCTTCTTCTGTGGATTTCTTTAGTTTTGTGGGAAAGGAGGGATATCCGCAAATTTTTGAGGCCAGCAAATGTCAAGAAAACGTTACCCAACTTACTTTCCCTTCTGGCCAAAAAAAAAAAGCCTTACTTTCCCTGCTGCCAAACAGGCCCTGCTGAACCTTTTAGATGCTATAATATTGTATTATGTTGAGGGTTTCCTTTTAAGATTGATAACTTTTTCAAATGAAAATAATTTCTTAGTTAATGCAAAGAGAAGATGGTTTATAAATAACCTTCTTCAAATTTTATAATATAAAAACTTTGTGCACTAAGAATTTTTTTTATGATGAGGTGAAATTGATCTAGATTGTTAGTGTTTTTGTCAATTTTTTTACCAGCAAAGAAAATGATCAAATGATGTTAAAAATATTATATATTAACGTTTAAATCAAATTATAGAAAATAAAAAGATAAGATTAATTCGAGAGAAAATGTTGATTTTTTTGGGGAAAAAAAAGTTAAAAAAATAGTTTCTTGTCCTTCTTTCTTTGAGTTTTTTGTCTTTTATATTTTTTTAGGTTTAACATCCCTAATAAAAAGAGAAGAGTCCACAAATTAGTAATTTCTTTTTCCCAAATCAAATATTGCAAAAGGAAAGATCTTTTGATTTTTCACAATTATGATCTCTTCAAAAGGGTCATCCTTCAATGTCCTTCGATTCGATTCCATTGTTACTTAAGAAAATCCCAACAACAGCTCATTTGAGAATATCTAACGGGTGAAAAAAGCGACATCCTATGAAATTTAACTGTTAGATTAAGCATCATCGAAAAAAAACTCAATTATAAAAAAAATGTACTATTGAAAGACTGAAATCCTGAAATCTGCATATTCAAACTTCAAATTTCTTTTTTTTTTTTGGTGAAAAAACTTCAAATTTACCCAGTCAGAGTAATTGCCTTCTTGAACAAAGGTTGCTAAAGGTAACAAGATGACTTTCAATTCTAAGGGAGGACTGAAATCCATCCATACTGTCGCAAGTTAGTCTAGAAGTAGTCCCGATATTTTTCAATACAATACAATACAATACAATGATATGATATATAATTAAATGATATAAAAAAATACACAGATAATATAACTTAAAATTTAATAAAAATTCAAAGTTTAGAAAAATTGAACTCCATCATCCCCCAATCCTCTTCCCTTGATATCTTTATTGCTTGAGCTTAGTCAACAAAGCTTTATTAATGGAGTTTTGACAATCGAGGTGACAGACGCAAAAAAGCATACGAGTCAAATTGATCCCAATAAAAAAATGAGGAATCAAAATAATCCTTTTTTAATAATATAGGTAGAGACTAAATTGTTACGCCATTTGATTTTTCTAAGAAAATGAAACTAGCTAGATTGTACATTGAATTAATAAGCTGAATTTCTTCATCTTTTCATTTTCTGTTTTGAATTTGATTAATCTGTTTTTGCTTTTTTTTTTTGTACCTTACAATAATAAAACATAAAAAAATATGAGATTTGTCCCCAATACATTAAATAAAAAAATTATCAAACATTTGTCTTATATCTTATCCCTCATTTGATATAGATAGTAATATACTAAATATTAGTCGCTAATATATTCAATTTTAATTTCTTTTTTTTTGAAAAGTAAAATATTCAATTTTAATTTCTGCAAATGGAATATTAACAATGTCCATTTCATGGAAAATTAATAGGCTAATATATAAATGAAAAAGAGAGATAACATAAGGAAAGAGAGAGAAAATTAAAAAAGAGAAACCCCACCCCCCCCCAAAAAAAAAAAAGAAGGGTTGAGAAGGACGCATTAATGATCTTTTAGAGCTGTCGAAAAGCCAGAGTCATTTTCAACCAAAAAAAAAAAGAGAAGATCAAAAGCCAGGGTTATTGTTCAAGACCACGATGATCCGTACATGGAGAGATATATATCATATAAAATCGATCAAATAAAGAAGAAATTACGCAACATCGATTTGTCAATGTAAATTTGATTCTTCCATCTTCAGTAAAGAAAACAAAACCCACCTATCATCAAAATCCGTACTTCATTCTCCTTTACCCCAAGAATCATAATCCTGTGCATCACAAATCTTTCAGTGCTTCTTTGTCATGGAGTTCTTAAGTAAGTAGAGTATTTTGGTATTGGTGAGTTTTTTTTTTTTGGTTACAAATGAAAAGCATAAAACAACTAAATCAATCTAAACTTCCTAGAAAATAAACACCCATAGCGTCAGCCTGCAACATTCCAATTGCACTTTCGGGGGCTCTTGCAAAAACTCATAATCATCATCTAAAGAGCATGCTAATTTAGCCACGAGTCAGCCACGAAATTTTCTTCTCTAAGTGTATGTTGAAAATCACAAATCCAATCTCTATTTGCAATATCCCGTATATTGCTAATGAGGCTAGCAAGAGGATGCATCCTTATATTTGCTGACTTGATAAGATCAATGCTCACCTTGGAATCAACCTCACATATCAAAGATCTAAACCCCAATTGCCAGGCCAGTAACAGGCCAAGACGTATTGCCTGAAGTTCTGCAGATGTGACAGAGCAAACTCCAAGGTGGGCTCGAAACCCTCCAAGCCATGCGCCAGAGGATGAGCGTATCACTCCTCCAGCACCTGCCATTCCCGGGTTTCCTAACGAGGATCCATCCGTGTTTAACTTCACGAACTCCCCTGTTGGTGCAGACCATCTTACTTCAGTATCTGAGACAAAAGTTTTCTTTTGTTGCATGAACACCCTGCTTAATTCTAATGCACCATTTTTTATGTAAACAACTAGCTGGTCCAAACTCATGTCCTTGTAATCATCTCCTTTGACCTTTGAAAATAATATTTCTTTTGGTGAGTTTCATTTATGTTTTACAAAACTAATAAGTTTCCCGTTGTCTCTCAGTAAGGCTACCATGTTATTGATCTGTATACTTTTTTTGTCACAGTTTCGAAGGTTTATTTAGTGAGTAGTTATTGATTTTTTTTTTGTAATTTCATTTATTCTTTAAATGTAAGTTCAGGATGACTACGTTTTTATTGTTCTATGTATTTACCGAAGTATCTAATTGCTTTTTTTATTTTGTACTGAACTGTAGCTTCGTGTTTGTTTGATTAAACAAATTTGCATAGGAAAAAACACATCTTTCAGCCGGTGGCATGGGCTTAACCCTCATTTTACACATGCACAAGTATTATTCTAGTACCGGTTGCAGTATTTTTATTTTAATATTGTTTCATGTACTTTTTCTCTACAGATTCTAATCTTCCAAGCTGATCCGTTTGGGTCAGGAATCCAGTGCCTAAAGCAGTTCAGATTCGAAGTGGATGTCCCTGTCGTTTGTCACTGTCACGTCTATCAAAATATGGATTCCAGAGCTGCCAGGAAGGACATGCATTTATTACCCTTGGAAACTCCAAAAACGACTGAGGCCATGGGATTTGGCTGGCACCGGAAAAGCAAGATATCCCACCCATGAATATTCCATGCATGCAATTGCGTGTTGTGAAGCAGACAGCGAAAAAGTCGATGACAAAGGAAAAAAAAAAACCGAAAGTTTACTTATTTTGTTGCGATATCCTATTCATTCTTGTCCTTCAAGCTACGCTAGCTCCTTGGTTGTCCTCCCACGAGATTGATTTGGACAGCATTGCTAAAACGTGGATTCGGCAGTGCCACATGCAACGGGGGAAAACGTGAAAAGGAGAACTGGCACAGTGACATGTGAATAAAAGTTTGTCCCAAGTATGTGTTTCTATTAGCGAATTTAACATGGATGAAACCATTGGAAACATTGTTTGGGGAAAAATTACTCTTGGTATTTTCCTCTCTCTCTTTCCCTTAAATAATTATGGAGTCCACTAGACAATTTCTTTCACTTTAATTAAGTGAATGGATGGTACATATAGCTAATGTCAATTTCTCATGATCCATACATTTGCAATGTGGCATATTGCTAAAGCACAAATTCCTGGTGTGAACAAAGATAAGTACTATAAAGACTAAAGTTATAAGCAGTGTACACTTTGAAAGGACAAACTCTTTGATCTTAACATGCGTGAATAAATTGGACTCAATGTAAGAAACTTGGCCTACCTCGATTATAAGCGGCTTTTCTTCAATTTTCTGTTTTGTCTTAGTAATATATTGAGAACTTTATTCATCCAAATGTGGGGTTTGTAATTTTAATGGTTGGAATGGCAGATGGTTGGGCATTTCACTCACCCGACAGAGTTGCCAAAGCACAGTTTCGGACAAAACTAAGGCTTGGTTTGATTGTCTAGTGGTAACAGTGCGGTCGGTGAGAGAGCTAAAAGATAAAATAACAAGAGAATAAAATTGCCCTCCAACCCTTGCTTTATATTTTTTATTATTTTATTAAAAAAAATTTTGTAAGCGTTTTTCATCAATTTCAACCTTATTGTTCATCCAAACTAGCATTAAGAGAACTTCCAAACCTTTGACATATTGGTTTGTTTTAGAAGAGAACATATATAGAGGCTAATGTAGTACGTACCCTGGCCTTTTTTTGTGGTCGAACTGCAAAATGAAAGCTTGTTTGGTTGCTTTTTCATTAATGTTTAGGGTCTAGGATTAACACCGGTGGATTTCCATCCATGGACATGCAAGGGCAGCTTCACGGAACCATCTCGAGGTTGTGCGCGAGAAAAAGAGACAGCAAAAGTTGTCTAAACCCCCAGAGTTTCATGTATATAGGAATGCAGCAGCTGGCGCAAATTGTCTTGTTTATAAGTACACTCTTGAAATCTTCAATTAAAAAGTCATTTATCTCGATTAACACTGTTGTTTTGCTAATATAAGTCAAGGTTCCGATCTCTGCTCACAAGTCTGCATTCATCATTCATACTTGGGTTTGCAAAACAATCTTTGCAAGTTTCTTTTTGGAGTAATTATTTGGATTGTGAAGTTTCCAGCAAGTATTTGCATATTCCATATCTGCGGTTGCTTCCAGGAAAGTTATACGCTTAACAAGCAGCCAAAATACGTGCAACAAACTCAGGACTCGCAGCACTCACCTCCAGCAGTACTGCTGCTGCTTTATTGATTGGAGGAAACATCAAAAGTTAAAAAATATTTTGTATTTGGGACATTTACATGAATTTTAATACGAAACTTTCATATTTTACATAATACGAACATGAATTATACCACAAATTAACAGATCTACCAAAAAATCCATCAATGCAAGAAAAAGATGTCCATTCACATCGATCTGGCTATTCATTGATCCGATAATGTCTTTGAATAATTCATGTCAGTTTTTGAAACTGTCTAACAGTTGCAAAATGTTTCGAGTGACGTCTAATATCACTTTCACTAGCAATTGTCTTCGCTTTTTCTGCTTCCTCGTTGCTATCTTTTCTCAGTTAAAGCGATACCCTTTCATCCCGAGAGACTCTATCATTGGATTCAAAAGCCAGCATTTCCAAATCGATGAATTGGACTCGTGAAATCAGATGCTGAGGCTTGGATTGTAAGTATCATTAGATTCAAAAGCTACCACTACGTATACGAACCATCCTTGGTCGTTTGTACTCGGGATATAATTAAGCCCATTGTTTTTTTCTCGGGAAAACAAGCTGTTTCATTGATTAGGACAAAGGAATTGCATGTACGCATGGAATTTCTTCGTGTGTATCTCCAGCTTGATGTAAGAACCCTGATTTCTCAGTAATAATAGTATCTTGTAAGAAGAGGTTCGGCTGAAGTACATCAAACAAGCCTAACATGCTTCTACACAATATGAAACATGTTAAACAAATAAAAACGGAAGCGACAGGATCTAACATCCAGCCATTGTACTCTGTAACTCTGTTGTTGAAGCGATTTCCGAATCTGACAACCTACTCTGTGTCGATCACAGCCTTCCAAGTCTTCCAAGCACTCAAAACCTCACTAGATGGTGTTTTGTCTGAGATTAACGTACTTGGAGACCGGAAGGAGTCCTCTTTTATTACTAACAAGAGCATGCTAATTATGGTAATAAAATCACGTTTTAACCATCACAAAATCGTGTTTTAATAGACAAATATTGAGTTGAGATTCAGTGTGAAATTATGGACCATATCCGAAATTCGTCAACCCAATATTTATTTCCATAATAAGGAGATATACTAACATTCTCCCACTTGGTCCATATATTTCACTTATAGAAGAAACAAATCACATGAATCATGGCGACAGTTCCTCAAGTGGTGAGTATTATCTTCTATGTATTACTATGTAAAATGTTTCTAAGTCAACCTATTTTTACTTAATGAATAAACCTTATGTTTATTTTCGGTCCAAACAACAAGGATATTTCTCAAATAAAACTTTAGCGTATACAAATCAAATGAGAAACATCATAGTATTAATAAGAGTTTCAATTACAATCAAAATGTGGGACCAAGTCCCATTCTCTCTACATGATCCTTAAATTTAAACGGTGGCATGCCCTTAGTCAAAGGATCAGCTAACATCAATTTAGTGCTAACGTGTTCAATGACCACTTTTTTATCTCTAACACGTTCTCTAATGGCTAAGTACTTAATGTCGATATGCTTACTTCGACTTCCACTCTTATTGTTCTTAGCCATGAATACCGCAGCTGAATTGTCACAATATATCCTCAATGGCTTAGATATGGAGTCAACAACTCTAAGCCCACCAATGAAACTCTTAAGCCATACACCATGTGAGGTAGCCTCAAAACAGGAAACGAACTCGGCCTCCATAGTAAAAGTGGCAGTCAGTGTCTGCTTAGCACTCTTCCATGAAACAGCTCCACCGGCAAGCATGAAGATGTAACCGGATGTTGATTTTCGGGTATCAACACAGCCAGCAAAGTCTGAGTCTGAGTAGCCAATCACTTCCAACTCATCGGTCCGTCTATACATAAGCATGAAATCCTTAGTGCCTTGAAGATATCTAAGCACCTTCTTCGCAGCTCTCCAGTGGTCCATCCCCGGGTCACTTTGATATCTACCCAACATTCCCACAGCAAAAGCAATATCAGGCCTGGTACAGACCTGTGCATACATAATGCTTCCAACAGCTGAAGCATATGGAATGTTCTTCATCTGTTCCAGCTTAAGATCATTTTTCGGGCACTGGTTCAAATTGAACCTATCACCCTTCACAATGGGAGCTGGGCTTGGTGAATAATCTTTCATTCTGAATCTTTCCAAGACTTTATTAATATAGGCTTCTTGTGACAGACCTAATATACCTCTATATCTGTCTCTATGGATCTTAATGCTAATGACATAAGATGCATCACCCATATCCTTCATATCAAAGTTTTCAGAAAGAAATTGTTTCACCTCACGTAGCATCCCTTATCATTGGTTGCAAGCAGAATATCATCCACATATAGCACAAGGAAACAAATCTTGCTCCCACTGACCTTCTGGTATATACACTAATCCATGATGTTCTCAACGAAGCCAAATGATGAGATGACTTCATGGAATTTTAAATACCATTGGCGTGAAGCTTGTTTCAAACCATATATGGACTTCTTGAGCTTACAGACCAAATGCTCACCATTACTAGAGAAAAAACCTTCAGGTTGTTTCATGTAAACCTCTTCCTCTAGATCACCATTGAGAAATGCCGTTTTCACATTCATTTGTTGCAACTCTAAGTCAAAATGTGCAACAAGCGCCATTATGATGCAGAGAGAATCTTTCTTAGATACAGGAGAGAAGGTCTCCTTGTAATTGATTCCCTCCTTTTGAGTGAATCCTTTGGCTACGAGTCTTGCCTTATAACACTCAATGTTGCCTAATGAGTCAGTCTTGGTCTTAAAGACCCATTTACAGCCTATAGCCTTGGCCCTATTAGGCAACTCGATGAGATCCCATACTTTATTAGATGCCATTGAATCCATCTCATCCTTCATAGCATCGAACCAAAGTTTTGATTCTTTGCTATTCATGGCTTGTGAAAACGTCTATGGATCATTAACGGCCCCAATACTGAAATCATACTCTTGTAGATACACAATATAATCACTAGGAATAGCTGATTTCCTTTCCCTAGTAGACCTTCTTAATGTTGGTTCAACATTCTCCGAAGGATCATGTTGTTCAACTGGTTGCTTACTCAATTCTGGTGTATCCAGAGGAGCCTCATATACTGGTAAGTTATCAGCTACTTGTGGATCTTCAACGATTGATTGTTCAATGTCCAGTTGTACTGAAGGGACATTGTTCATGATAACCAATCCTTGACTTGAGATAGAGGGTTGATCTCTCACAGAAACTAGGTCTTGAGATTGATCGCTCCCACTAACTAAGTCATTTTCAAGAAACTTGGCGTTCCTTGATTCCACAAATCTAGTGCTATGAGATGGACAATAGAATCTGTAACCTTTGGACCGTTCGACATATCCGATGAAAGACCCACTTATGGTCCTAGGATCCAGTTTCTTTTCCTGTGGGTTGTAAACTCTTATCTCAGAAGGGCATCCCCAAACGCGCATATGACGCAAACTCGGTTTCCAACCTTTGAATAATTCAAAAGGCGTCTTTGGAACAGCCTTGGTTGGAACCCGGTTTAATATATACGCTGCCGTTTTAAGAGCTTCAATCCACAAAGACTTAGGCAACTTCGAGTTGCTAAGCATACTACGCACCATTTCCATCAAGGTTCGGTTCCTTCTTTCTGCAACACCATTCTGATCTGGTGAACCAGCATGGTATATTGGGCAACAATCCCATTTTCTTGAAGGAACTTCGCAAATGGTCCAGGTGCTTGTCCATGTTCAGTGTATCTACCGTAATATTCCCCACCTCTATCAGTTCTTACTATCTTTATGGGTTTTCCTCATTGTTTCTGTACTTCAGCCTTCAAGATTTTAAAGGCGTCTAATGCTTCATTCTTGTAATGAAGTATGTAGAGATACATAAACCTCGAGTAATCATCAATAAAGGTGATGAAGTATTTCTGACCATATGCATCAATGTCTGGACAACATATGTCAGAATGTATGATCTCTAATATGGTTGAACTCCTATTGCACCTTTCTTGGACTTGTTGGTTTGCTTACCCTTAATGCAATCCACACAAGTGTTGAAATCAGTAAAATCGAGAGTACTAAGTATTCCGTCATTTACCAATCTCTTAATTCTATTTATGGAGATGACCTAATCTCCGGTGCCATAACGTGGAGGAGTCCTCATTCATAACACATCTTTTAGTGCCAGTTTGAACATGCAAGGCGTTATGAGCAGTGTCATTTTGCAAATCAATAGAGAAAAAACCATCACATAAGGTACCATTCCCAACAATATCAGACTTAAAATATATCAATACTGATTTATTTGAAAATTAAAAGGAATATCCATAAGGTAGTAGCCTAGAAACAGAGATTAAATTTCTCGAGAAACTAGGAATATAAAAGGTCTTTTCCAATTGCAAAACAAAACCACTCCTAAGAACTAAAGTGCATGTTCCAACGCCTTCAACACGCGAGCTTATCTTGTTTCCTGAATAGATGCTGTCCTCATTTCCCACTGGCTTCCTTAGGTTGGTCATACCCTGTAAGGAAGTCGAAATGTGAATTGTAGATCCAGAATCAATCCACCATGTGTTATGATTAACCTCAACCATATTTGATTCAAAACAAACATATGAGAGTGGACTACCTTTTTAACGAGCCACTGCTGAAGCTTGGCACAGTCCTTCTTCATGTGTCCCTTCTTTTTACAGAAGAAACACTTGGACTCTTTCTTAATGTCAGCTTGGGCAAGAATTTTTTCTTTTTCCTTGTTCTTGGCTCGATCCTTGGTCTTTCCTTGGCTTGCAAAAAATGCACTTTCACCCGATTCCATAAGCAGCCTTCCCTCCTCTTGAACACACATGGTCATCAATTCATTGATGGTCCACTTATCCTTATGTGTGTTATAGGATATCTTGAATGGTCCGTATTGCTTTGGTAGAGTGTTCAATATGTAGTGCACAAGAAAAGACTCAGACATCTCCACCTCTAGCTTCTTGAGTTGGGCCGCTATATCTCTCATGGCCATTATGTGCTCGCGCACTTCTTTGACATTGGTAAGCCTCATCGATGAGAACTTCTTTATTAGGGTGCTGGCCAACGCTTTGTCTGAAGTGACAAACTGATCATCTATGGCCTTTAGTAAGGTCCTAACGTCGGTATGCTGTTCGACTGAACCACGTATTCCAGTAGATATCTTTGTCTTAATATACATGACACTAAGGCGATTGGATCGCTCCCAGCATTCATGTAAAGCTACTTGAGCAGGAGTGCTGGTCTCAGTCAATACGGGCTCGTCTTTCCTTATAGCATAGTCTATGTCCATGCACCCTAATTGGAGGAGAACTCTCTCCTTCCAAGCCTTGTAGTTCTCTCCATCCAGCTCATGAACTTCTAGGTTAATACTAGTATGAGGAAACACTGCATATAGAAAATAAACATGCTTATGTATCTAGAATTTTTGAGGCAAACTTAATTATGTCTACCAATGTAAACATATTTTATTAATGAATCTTAGACATAAAACTTACATGTGGGTTAAAGTTATAATTCTAATAGATTCATATCATAATGATAAAACTATCAAATTATATCATTTCCTAATTCCTGTGGGTAAATTAAGAAACTAATTTGATATTTTATCCTAATTAGTTATAAAATTATAAAAAAAATTCATGTGGGATAAAATTTATTATAACCTTTATAACTACTTACAATTTATGTCTAATACCATTATGTGATTTTTACAAATATAATTTTACTTAATTAAGGTTGCTGTGACTAAGCCCTAATTAAATAAATTATAAATCACTTAGACATATTGGCAAGATTCTAAGCTTATTCATATTTTAAAAATTGCAATTAACACAAGGCAATTTTAATTCCAAATAATATGAATAACTTAGCTACATGTGCTTCTAATATAAAAATAACAAAATTATACATATTCAAAAATGAGCACATATACACATTCAAATCAAAAATTCATAACTTAATCATAATTTTATGATAATTTTCACAAAATTATTCAATTTAAAATTACAGCATTTATAAAAATTTCAAATTCATGAAAAATCCTCATAAAATCCAAAATAATGAGAAGTTTTCATAATTATATTAATTTTGTGAAAATAATCCAATTATTCATAAAATTATGAAAATTACAGAACTAAAAATATGATATGAAACTATAAAAAAAAATTATTTGGCCTTAATTAATTTTAATTGTCTAAATTAAATAAATCTTTAAGGTCTAATAAATTAAAACCAATGGCCCTTTTATTCAAATATAAAAGCACAGCCCAAAACAGCCCAAGGTTGATTAAATAAAGCCCAACCGGTGGCCCAAACCGGATAGCCTAATAAGGATTAATTTCCATTTTTTTTTAATAGTGCACGTGCACTGTATATCAAGCCGGGCGCGTGAGATCCACGCGCCCGATTTCAACCCTCGAGCGCATGATAACCACGCACCCGCTTTCTACTACCGGGCGCGTGAGATTCACGCGCCCGTTTACACCATCTGGCGCGTGAGATAGCTTCTTCTTCGCCCGAACAGGCATTTTCCAGAATTTTTGAGTCTTTTCGACTCGAACCGGCACAAAACCCTTCAAACAGTCCCGTTTTTCATGTATTTTTCATCCTTAGAGTTCTCCAACAATAGATCTAAAATATTTGAGCCAAAATCACATGAAAACAGAATGGGTTTCAAGGAATCCAAGACTTAAAGTTTCAAAATATGGGTTTTTCATGCTTCTTTCTACAGATCTCCGACAAGGCAAGGTTATACTACGGCTCTGATGCCAAATGTAAGTACATCAAACAAGCCTAACATGCTTCTACACAATATGAAACATGTTGAACAAATAAAAGCGGAAGCGACAGGATCTAACCTCCAGCCATTGCACTCTGTAACTTTGTTGTTGAAGCGATTTCCGAATCTGACAACCTACTCTGTGTCGATCACAGCCTTCCAAGTCTTCCAAGCACTCAAAACCTCACTAGATGGTGTTTTGTCTAAGATTAACGTCCTTGGGGACCGGAAGGAGCCCTCTTTTATTACTAACAAGAGCATGCTAATTATGGCAATAAAATCACATTTTAACCATCACAAAATCGTGTTTTAATAGCCAAATATTGAGTTGAGATTCACTGTAAAATTATGGACCATATCCGAAATTGATCAACCAAATATTTATTTCCATAATAAGGAGATATACTAACATCGGCTTTACTGTACAATGATGTCGGGATTATGTGGGGAAAGACGAAACATGGCCTCTATGGGATTTAAGAAAGATAATGCGTACACAACTTTCTTTTTGCATTTCGGTTGAACACAGAATATTTAGATTACCAAAAAAATAACTTATAACATTACACCAAAATTTTCCTAAAAAAAAAAAGAGTCGTGAAAAACAAGGATGGATCAAAATCATTATAACCTTGGAGAAATATGGTATGTTAGTTCGAAGCTTTTAACGTGACTAAAATAGAAGAAAACAAAACAGAAGATCTTTCAGAATCCAGGGTGCTTTCAAACTTTCCTTTTCTTGTTCTCCTGCATGCTGTCAATATCAGTTGTGAAATGGAATTAACTCACTCTTCAACTTTCGCCCCATCAATCTTCAAATGCAAAAGCTTCAAAGTTTCCATAATACTTCACTTAACTGATGCATAGTTGAATACCCTTTTTCTCCAGCTTTTTTCTTCTTCAGGTATAAAGATTTTAATCTCTTTGCTAGCACCAATCGTTTCCTGTAGATAAGAACATGCGTGGGAGCTAGCTTGATCATGAAAATTTTGAAGCTTCAAGAAGTGTGAATTAAGCTAGCAAATTAGTATACGAAATCAAGCAGTTTCTTTAAGAAAACTCCTCCAGCAAGCGTGCATGCATGCATGCGAAAACTGAACCATCATTCTGTGACTTGGTTTCAGAAAGAAGCTGAATTACGTGCCAAGTTTCCACAACAGCGTGGATTAGATATCGAATCAAGAAGACTTTAGGTACTGTGTCTAGAGCTAGACTGAAAGATTGAAAGCTTCGGTCTGTCTATAAAAGGAAATGTTTGAAACGTTAGGAGAAATGGGAGATCCATCAAAAGCACAAAAACTTCCAAAAATGTAATTTATTGGCTGAAAACAAACCCATTTTAACCAGCCAACTCTTTTTCCTTTTTTTCTCTTAGATTTTGAGCTATCTTGGGGAGATGTTCTATCTAAGTGGCTAGTGATATGGCAACATGTGATTCGAGTATAGCAACAAATCAAAATGTACTTTAACTCAAAGCAAAATCGAGCTAGATTTCTTAGTTTGGCTCCCAAGTAATGGAGAAAAATTCTAACACCCAAGCATGACGCCATGTTTTAAGTTGGTCTTGTTTTTTTTCTTGTGCAAATACTAATTCATTAAAGTATTATTATCTTATTCATCATCGATAGAGTTTTTTAACTTTATAATTTGGTTAAGATGATAATAAATGTCATCATCCTAATCCCGCTTGTATAATTAAAAAAACATGTATTTTTTAATTTTTTAAAAGACATGTGTCTTTTAAAAATATTAAAAAAATAAAATAAAACAAAACACCTGTCATCATTTTAATTCCGTTTATGAAATTAAAAAACTAAATCAACAATAAATAAGATAATAATCTTTCATTAAAATATAAAAAAGGGGTGAAAGTGTTATTACTTCTTCTTTTTTTATCAGTGACAGGACTAGCCATTAACACCAAAATCGGTGTTTTGGGTTAAGGCCATGGTCCCATATAAACAATACTCATGCACACAAACTCTCTGATGTGGGAGCAAATCTGATTTTTTTATCAGTGATAGGATTAGCCATTAACACCAAAATCGATATTTTGAATTAAGATCATGGTCCCATATAAAGAATACTCACGCACACAAACTCCCTGTTGTGGGAGCAAAAGTGTTATCACTTCTAAAAACCTCTTTGGGATAGTCTTTCACAAAAAATTAAACTACTATTAAGGTAGATCAAACAAATACTAATTAAGGTTGTCAAAGTTTTTATTTTTATAAAAAAAAAATTCTTGTTAAAGTTCCTAGAAAGACTAGAGATTATAGTATTATATTAATCGTATCAATAAATAATAAAATAAAACGTTCGCTTAGATACATTCTTTTCTTTTTTTTTTTATTCTCATTTTTCGTTCTTCTCTTTTGTTTTCTTCATTTAAACTTATTCCGTTTCCTAGATATTTCTTGCATCCTTAACTAATTTAAGTGTTTGAATACGTCTCAAATTTCGAACATATCTTTTTTTTTTATTCTTGCAGAAAATACAACTAAGCACCTTGGCAACTTTAATTAATCAATCTGCACCTTATCATCTCTGAAAAAAAAAAAACCATTCTAAACAGTAAAATACTAAATCAAGTGATCAACAATTAAAAAAAATTGTTTTTAAACAGAGGCATAAAGGGTTCAATTTCAAAGATAGCTGGAAATTCAATTACCTTGTGTTTGCATTTTCATATTTTAGCTAGCAATTTAAAGATGGCCCCAGTTTCAAGTTTGTCTCTTTACATTTGGCATGTGAGTCGTATATTCCTGGTCCTTTAATCCTTGATAGTTTTAAATATAATGAAATGAGGTAGTACGAATAAAAAAAATAAAATAATATGGCTACATTTTGATATAAAATTTTTAAATTTTAATAAATTAAATATAATTTTACATTATATAAATACAAATATATATATATATATATATATATATATATATATATATGCAAATTACAAATTTGGCTTTCTTATGACGAGTGAAAAAGAATCTTTTACATAATGATGATGAAATTGTAATTTAATAAAATGAAAATAAAATTTCAGATAAAAAAAATGAAAATAAAATGACAGGTACACTTCTGAATTGTGATTCATATTTCTCCATTCCTTTTCCGTTAATGAACCACAACAGTCGCAAAGTAAACTCGTTTCCTTTCAGGAATGCTATAAAGAAGTGATGAAAACGCGTTTGACCATGTAAAACTCGTCCGCCATGAATGACCTTTTCTTACCTTCATCAATCTCCTTCACCTTTCCAACGCGTCTACGCTCTGAAACAAAGGCAACATAAGGAACACCCATAATTCTCGTAGCACCGAAAAACAGCAGCAATTAACTCCGCAAAACCCACCTTCAACTACCCCACTTCCTCCCTCAATTTCCGCCGCATATCAGGCCTTTTGCAAGAAACTCCCAAAGATCCAAACCCAACAAAGATCAACCTTTTTCCTCTTCAAGTTGATTTTATATAGTTTTTGATCTGATCTAGTTTACGCTTTTTGTTTTTGTTTGTGATGGCGGATATAGTGAAGCAAATCTTGGCGAAGCCGATTCAGTTAGCGGACCAAGTGACGAAAGCAGCGGATGAAGCAAGGCCGTTTAAGCAGGAGTGTGCAGAGCTTAAGTGCAAGACAGAGAAACTCGCTGGCTTGCTCCGACAAGCGGCGCGTGCAAGTTCCGACCTTTACGAGCGTCCTACAAGCCGCATAATCGAGGAGACCGAACAAGTCCTCGAAAAAGCTCTTTCTTTGGTCCTCAAATGCCGCGCTAACGGCCTTATGAAGCGCGTGTTCACAATCATCCCTGCTGCTGCGTTCCGTAAAATGTCTTCTCAGCTCGAGAACTCTATCGGCGATGTTTCCTGGCTTCTCCGCGTCTCAGCTTCCGCTGACGATCGCGATAATGAATACCTAGGCCTTCCTCCGATCGCTGCAAACGAGCCGATTTTGTGCCTGATCTGGGAACAAATCGCGATTCTTTACACCGGTTCACTAGACGACAGGGCCGACGCCGCTGCTTCGCTTGTTTCGCTGGCCAGAGACAACGACCGGTATGGGAAGCTGATTATAGAAGAAGGAGGGGTTGGACCGTTATTGAAATTAGTCAAAGAAGGGAAATTGGAAGGCCAAGAGAACGCCGCCAAAGCAATTGGGCTGCTGGGTCGGGACCCGGAAAGCGTCGAGCAGATGATCCACGCTGGCGTTTGCACGGTGTTTGCGAAAATTCTAAAAGAAGGTCCGATGAAAGTTCAAGCCGTGACGGCGTGGGCGGTGTCTGAACTGGCAGCTAATTATCCGACATGTCAAGATTTATTTGCTCAGCATAACATAATTCGATTACTTGTTGGCCATTTGGCGTTTGAAACGATTGAAGAACATAGCAAGTATGCAATTGCTAGTAACAAGGCGACGTCCATCCACGCGGTGGTTATGGCGAGTAGTAATAATTCGAATGTGAATAATGTGAAGAATTTTGTTGATGAAGATCATCAGAGTCAGATTCCGCATCCGACGGGGAACAAAACGCCGAGCCAGATGCATAATGTGGTTACCATGGCAATGAATGGAGGGGGAAATTTCCCACAAAAGCCGAGTAATAATCATGTTAGGAGTGACAGTCAGGGCAATGTCAAGCAATTTCATCAGGTTCATTATCAACATCAGCAGAATGGTTCGATTTCTGGGGTAAATATTAAAGGAAGGGATTTGGAAGATCCTGCTACCAAGGCTTATATGAAAGCAATGGCAGCTAGAGCTTTAAGGCATCTTGCTAAGGGGAACTTGCCTATTTGTCGGAATATTACTGAGTCTAGAGCGTTGCTGTGTTTCGCGGTTTTGTTAGAAAAAGGAACTGATGAGGTGCAGTTTAATTCAGCTATGGCATTGATGGAGATTACAGCTGTGGCAGAGCAGGATCCTGATTTGAGAAGGTCTGCATTTAAGCCGAATTCTCATGCTTGTAAGCTTGTTGTTGATCAGCTGTTGAAGATCATTGAGAAAGCTGATTCAGAACTGCTGATTCCTTGTATCAAGGCTATTGGTAATTTGGCAAGAACGTTTAGAGCAACGGAAACCAGGATGATTGCCCCCTTGGTTAAGCTTCTTGATGAGAGGGAAGCTGAAGTTTCGAAGGAGGCTGCAGTTGCACTTACCAAGTTTGCTTGCACAGAAAACTACCTGCACCTTGATCACTCCAAGGCAATCATTGATGCAGGAGGTGCAAGGCATTTGGTGCAGCTAGTGTATTTTGGGGAACAAATTGTTCAGCTCCAAGCATTATTTCTCCTATCCTGCATTGCCCTTCATGTACCGGATAGCGAAGAACTTGCCAAAGCTGAGGTGCTTTTAGTGCTTGACTGGGCATCCAAGCAATCCCACATGACCCAGGATGAAACAGTAGACAGACTTCTGCAAGACGCCAAAAGTAGAATGGAGCTGTATCAATCTAGAGGATCACGGGGATTTCATTGATTCAATCGCTCTTCCATCTAAATTTCCTGTTTAAAACATTATCCCTTCATTTTATTTCGAATTCATCATTCTAATGGAGTGTACATAAAGTTAGATGTCTTCCATAGTTCATCATGAGTATTTCCAGTCATTTGCAGAGTTGCTGCTTCTTTTCTGTATCCTCATCAATTGTCTTGGATTGCATGGTTGGCGTAAAAGGCCAGAAGGAATTTCTTCATACTGGGTCATATCCTGTATTCCCCTATTTTTTGTTCCTTTCAGAATTTCTTCCCCTTGGGAATCATAACTTTCTGTGGTTTATAAATTAAATTTATTTATATATTTAGAAAAGGATTCAGTTTGCATTATTAATACTTGATAGGTCTGTGGGTTGCGACATCTTGGTTGGAACAGCTGGAAATGAGCTAAGGTAGGGAAAAGTTATCTGAGAAGATTGCTTAATATCTGGAAAGAAAATTGGGGTTACTGATTTGAAGGTGAACTAATAATTGAGCAGTCTTCTCTAAATTCTATTGGCCTGAAATTGTTGTAGTGGCTTCTAACCACCATAAAAGAATCATTCAACCTCAGACCTCAGGGGCTTGGACTCTTTCAAACCAACTGCTCTTGTGTCATCTTGCTTGCCACCTGCTTCTGCTGTGTATTTTTCAAATCTCAACTGCATTTATACCTTTTTGCAAGTGGTTATGAGCTAATAAGGATTGGTAAAACGTGCTCACATGAGAAATGTCCTTTCTGTTCTTTCTCTACTATCCCTACTTTGTTATTCAAAATGCTTTTTCAAGCCAAATCCATGTATTAATCTAGTTATCAAAACTGCTTCACAACTTTTACACTGTACAGGGGAAAGGAGAAGGGAGATAAAAGAACAAGAAAGAAAGGGAAATAGTCTGCTTTGATCCTTTGATTGTTTGGTTAAACATAATGGAAGAGAGAATTAGAGGAAAATAGCTAGTTAAAGTGTTAAATCACTCATTAATAGGTTGAAAGCAGCCTAATGCTTTGGCAAAATTGCCATGTCCCAAAATACAACTAAAAATTCTCGTATGTTCGAACTAGACATGCTATCTTTCCTTGTTTAACAAAGACTTAGATCCAGTTCAATACCCTTATCTATTCTATGGAAAAAGATGACATTAGCCATGGTTTTAAGGTTTTAGGAAATGAAAAATGCTCCTGGAAAATTGAAAGAATCGCCTTCGAACCAACTAGGACGCTCCTTCTAAATATCATAAACTGTCATAAGACATCATCTATACGAATATTCTTACTCTGGCTTACCTAACAATCTCCGGAAAATTGCTACTACTATCATCTTACATTACATCATATGGAGCACTTTGATTTGGCAATACTCCATCTCTTTAGTGGTTGATTGTGTTGCAATTCTGAAGAATCAGATCCTAAGATCTGCAATCCTTCAACGTCAAGACAAAAAGTCCTGTAGTAAATCATGAGCAGATGTCAGAAGGAAAACACCTTCTAAACAGCAGGTGGTATACATATTTCAATCAGTCTTTTAGCCCCAAAACTTGGGTTTAGACCCCATTATTATTAGTAACTGCAGACTAGAAAAGTCTGCATTGCATTTACTAAGACATGATAGTAGCACTGCTGCACTGGTAAGACTAATCTAAAGGTTGCCTCCTAAAAACTGGTGATGAATTAATCCTTAGCTAATCAAGATAAGAAGAGAGAGACATCTTCCATTTCTACAGTTGAATGTAACATCTTCATAACTCTACTGAAAATGATAAATTGACTCTACTCCAATCAATCTATTAGTCAACTATAAATGATTCACGGCCCAACTTCCCTGTAAAACAGGTCGCTGGCACCTTTCCATCCACATGTATTACCTAACTTGCATTATTAACATAATTAATTCAGTATTCTGATAGAAGTTATCAATCTTACACGTAAAAGTACATGAAAAATAAAACTTAACAGAGGTCAAAACTCTGAACTTCTGCCACGTGAAATTTGAAAGGGATAGGCTGGCTAGAATTGGATGTGTAGTGAATCAAACTGACTGGACTTTCTGAAATGGTCTCGACCATTTTCGAATCATGGACTGAGTGGGCTAACGTATGTCATGGATTGGGTTTTGGCTATAACCTATCAAACCAACTAGTTGACTTCTCAAATGGCCTGACGACTGCCCATTTGATTGCCCTGGTTGGTGGACTAAGCAAAAATCTTATAATTACTTTAGTGAACCGTATATCCCAAACAAAATCTATAATTATTCGACTGATATGAGTTTTATTTGTAGTGAACCATATCTTAGATAGCAACTGAACAATGAACATTTGATAAGCGGTGAAAATGCATGGTTACAAAGTTTTGATGATCTTACTACAGTGAAATTTGGTTGCAAATTTTGACATTTCAATGTCAGATGACACATTTGATTCAGAAATCAACGAAGTTTAGTGGCTTGGAAAGGAATAGAGCAGAAGAAAGTCATTATGTATGGTGGTGTGAGAATCATACATTTACACATGGACTTATCCTCACTGAGGCCATTGTTTTGGCCTTCAAATCTCCTCCACCCAATTCATAATCCAAACCCACTCAAAAAGAGTAAAAAATCACATCCTTCTTGATTCCCACACCCCCCTTCTTCACAAACAACCCATCCAATAACATTTTTCTCCTCTCCTTTTTTCTTTCTTCATTGTCAACAAAAACATGGCTGCTGTAACTGCTGCAGTCTCTTTTCCTTCTACCAAGTCCACCTCTCTTCCTTCTAGAACCTCTCTTATGTCTCCAGAAAGAATCACCTTCAAGAAGGTAAACCTATCATATTTGTATACAGAATCTTTCTTTATCTTTTGGAAGTGCTATATATGTCGGAAGTTCATCAGCTGCTTTTGCTTTTCAGGTTCCTGTTTACTACAGAGATGTTTCGAGTGGGGGGAGAGTGGTTTCTGTCAGAGCCCAGGTTACAACTGAGGCTGAGGCTCCTGCTAAAGTTGTGAAGGAATCCAAGAAAAATGAGGAGGGTGTTGTCGTTAACAAGTTCAAGCCCAAGGACCCTTACATTGGCAGATGCCTTCTGAACACTAAGATCACCGGTGATGATGCTCCTGGAGAGACTTGGCACATGGTGTTCAGCACTGAGGGTATGCAAACTAGCTTTTAGAGATAGTTCTGCTAAATTAAAGCCTTAAGAGCCCATGGGTAAAGAATAAGAGAAAATATTGGATGATATTTTATTTCTTTTATTCATGTACATCAATGCGTATGAATATAATGGTATAAATACATTATTAAAATGTTCAATTTCAATTCAAGATCAAATAACCAGGCTAGAAATTGTAAAAAATTGGATGAGATTCCTGTTGTCTGCTGGTCGCCGCTCAAATGCTAATGGTGATTATTCCCTTTCCTAAACAGCTTCTTGCATTGTTATGATATTAATTGTTATCTACAACTCTAATATTAGGTGATCAAGTAATAAAAGTTTGCTATTCTTGAGATAATTAATTAGCTGAAGAAATACTCTTTCCTCTTAGCTGACTGGTTGGTTGGATTGGGTCAGGAAAGGTTCCCTACAGAGAAGGGCAATCCATTGGGGTGATTCCAGATGGCATTGACAAGAATGGGAAACCTCACAAGCTAAGATTATACTCTATTGCTAGCAGTGCTATTGGTGATTTTGGAGACTCCAAAACTGTGAGTTTATTAGATCGTGATTCATATTCAAGTTTTAATTTTCTTTCTGCAATATGATGCAAATCAAATGCTGGATGTCTAGAATAGGCTTTGAGCTACTGGCAGGTTTATAAGCCATCAGCATGTTGTGCAGGTTTTTGTTTGTTTTTTTCATTTTTGTTATGATCTTGTCGTATTTTGCAGGTATCCCTATGTGTGAAACGGTTGGTCTACACCAATGAGAATGGAGAACTTGTTAAAGGAGTCTGCTCAAATTTCTTGTGTAAGGAGAAATAGCTTTCTGGAGGATTCTTGAGTTAATTTACCCTTTTGATGCTAAATGTTGTAATCTTATCTTCAGGTGACTTGAAACCTGCGGCAGAAGTTAAAATCACAGGACCTGTTGGAAAGGAAATGCTTATGCCAAAAGATCCCAATGCCACAATCATCATGGTTTGTATATTACCAAGCTGTTAACATACTAAACTAAATTACCAGGCATTGATTGGAGATTCCATTTTATTCACTAAGTTTTGGTCCCAATCAAGATTTTCAAACTCATCTACTTCATTGCAGCTTGCTACTGGAACTGGAATTGCTCCCTTCCGATCATTTTTGTGGAAAATGCTCTTTGAGAAGCACGATGATTACAAGGTAGAATGAATGTTTGTGCAAATGAAGCCTGTTATAACCTGTTGCATTAACCCATCAAGGCTAATATTAAACATAAATAGCATCAATCTCCATGACCGCAAAACAAAACTAGAATGATTCCTGAACCAAGAAGATATGGTTATCGTACTGATAAGCGACTTCACTGCTGATATGCTTCTGTAGTTCAATGGTTTGGCATGGCTCTTCCTTGGTGTCCCCACAAGTAGCTCATTGTTGTACAAGGAGGTAAGCAAGCTAGAAAAGGATTCTTGCTGATCTGATTCTGGCAAATGCTGATTTTTTCTGTTGAGATTCTCACTGAAAACCAAACGTTTGCGTATGACAGGAATTCGAGAAGATGAAGGAGAAGTACCCTGACAAGTTCAGGCTGGACTTTGCAGTAAGCAGAGAGCAAACGAATGAGAAAGGAGAAAAGATGTACATTCAGACCCGAATGGCTCAATACGCAAAGGAGCTATGGGAGTTACTCAAGAAAGACAACACCTTCGTCTACATGTGTGGGTTGAAGGGAATGGAGAAGGGAATCGATGATATAATGGTGTCACTGGCTGCAGAAGATGGTAAAAGAAAAAGAAAAGAAACCCAAGTTTTCACAACAGCAGGTAAAGGATTTCCATGAATGATTCCTCTAACGCTGAATTTGCACAACTTTGCAGGTGTTGATTGGACTGAGTACAAAAGGCAGTTGAAGAAGCTGAGCAATGGAATGTTGAAGTCTACTAACTGTGGATTACTTGTACAAATCTCCCCTTCTCTTCCATTTTTCCTCTTCCTCATTCTCTGAGCAGCCATGGATATAGGGATTTTTTTTTTTTTGGGTATTTTTTGAGCTTATATTGATGAATGGAACGGTATAATACCTATTTAAATGGTTTACTATGAGAGTTGAACTTGTATTGAGATGTTGCTTCTTTGGCTTATGTAATATTTAGGTTAAAAATGTTTTAATCATGGAAGAAGTACAGATGATAATTGCAAATAAATGGGGTTCTTCTTTATAGTTGGGAAATGGTGCTTGCAAAGGCCTACTTCTCTATGCCTTCTAGTAGTTGTAATTAATAATCGATGATAACTCATTCAATGACAAATTAATGCATTATTATAAGCCTTTATTTGAGTTTTTATCATTGGTTGTTTTGACGTATAACATAATAATTTAATTATTATTGTTGATTCATTAAAATTAGATTTGGTAATTTTAAATATAATGCGATAATACGATAAGAAAATAACATTAAAAAATTTAAAAATGACATTAACCAAACAAAATTACAAAATTTGTTTTCTATTTGGCATGTCAATATAAATTATAACACAATAATTTGTATATTTTACATGTAATTGATATGAAATAAATATAATATAAATACATGAATTATCAAGTCTAATTAAAATAAATTGGTATTTAAATATGGGTTTGTATATGATGCACGATAGTGTATAGTTTTTATACAGTGTTAATGCATCAAAGGTTGACACATCATTAATTGGCTAATTAAAAAATATGCCAAGCATTTAAAGGTAAATGTAAATTAATTTTTTATTTGCTCATAAGGACCTATTGATGAGGTGTCAACTTCTTATGCATTAATAGTGTATAGAAACCATACACTGTCAGTGCATCATATATAAATCTTTTAAATATATAAAATTTACTTCGCAAATTGAAGTGGAGTCTTTTTGACTAAAGGGTCTAAAAAGTCTCGAATAATAAAATGGTCTGCAATTGAGCCCCTATATTTTTTTTTGTAATAAGTTGAGCCATTATATTTTCAATTTCATTTAATTGAACCCTTATTTGGAGGAAAATTGTTAAATCTTTTATTTTTTTGCCACATGTAGAGATAAATTTAATAGTTTTCGTACGAATTTAACAGTTTCTACCAACGAAAGAAAATTTGAAATGTAAATATTCAATTGATTGAAAAAAAATAAATTAAAAGCTCAATTATGAAAACCATTATTTTTGGAGGGACTTTTTGATGCTTTGGCCATTCTTTTTTTTATTCTTTCAAAAGATTCTAAATTATTTACTTATCATAAAAGGTTTTTTAAGAAAAAGAAAAAAAATCCTACGAACCTAATATAATACTTAAAAGTTAGACTTGATTTTTTAAATAAATAAATATCTCACCAAACAATTTTGATAACTTGTGTGTATAATTTTGTATTTATGTTACATTAAAACATATTCATATAGTGTAAAAACACAAAAATTATTCTGTCAAATTTATGTTGATACTTCAAATACAAAGTATTTATTATTTTTATTAAATTTATATATAAATTTTATTAAATTTTAATTCATATATACTTCATAATATTATCGTGTTAGAAATTATTAAATTTTCGCACAATTAACAACGTGAGAACAAAGGATTGCATCCTAGAGCCTTAAAACCTAAGTAGTTGAAGAATCAAAAAGTGGGAACATTGGGCTTGGCTTCGGCTTTGGTTTTGGCTTAGGGTTCTACTTCCTATTTACTCTCTGCCCTATAAATTCCCTCTTCCTCTACTCGCCATTAAAACCCTAAAAAAAAAAATTTTCAAGTCTCTTCCTTTAGTATCCGAAGTATCTCTCATTAGCACCAATGGCTGAGCAACAACAAGAACAACAGCAATCGAGATCCGCCGGCAAGGTCCTCTGGTTCAATGACCAAAAAGGCTTCGGCTTTATTCGACCCGATGATGGCGGCGAGGATCTCTTCGTCCATCAATCTTCGATCAAATCCGACGGCTTCCGTAGCCTCGCCGAGGGCGAATCCGTTGAGTTCACTGTCTCCCAAGGCAACGGCGGCAAGACTCAGGCTGTTGATGTCACCGCAATCGGAGGCTCTCCTATCAACAAGAAGGACCATCGCGGTGCTGGTGGTGGTTGGAGGGGAGGAAACGATCGGAGGAACGGCAGCGGTGGGTGTTATAACTGTGGGGATTTGAATCATCTGGCCAGGGATTGCAGTAACAACACTAGTAACTACAACAATAGCGATAATTACGATAATGCTCCTAACGGCAGTGGTGGGGGCAGTCATTGTTATAATTGCGGCGAGGCAGGGCATTTTGCGAGGGAGTGTAGGAGAGATAGCGGTGGCGCTGGTGGTGCTGGAGGTGGGAAGTGTTACAACTGTGGGAAATATGGGCACTTTGCCAGAGAGTGTAATAGAAACAGTGGAGGTGGAGGCGGAAGCGGTGGCTGTTTTGCGTGTGGAGGATTTGGGCATTTGGCGAGGGATTGTAACAGTAACAGGGGAACAGAATGTTTTAAATGCGGCGAGGCAGGGCATTTTGCGAGGGAGTGTCAGAACACGAAGGCTTCTGCTTAAGTGGGAATGTGGGGAAAAATAGTAATAGTATATATTTATCTTTTTCTATGGTTTGGGCTCTATGAGTTTCGGAGGTTATACATAACAGTGTTTGGGATTATCCATTTTTTTCTTTTTCGGAAGGGAATTATTCCAGTTTTGATACATAGATTAGCTGGTTCGGATAAGAATTTAGCTTTCTTTCTCTGTTGTTTGGTTATTTTTATTGTTTCAGTGACTTTGAGTTAACTCTTAGTTGAGCAGCTTCTATTTTCAAGTGTGAATTAGTTTTCTATATTCTCATGTGTGATGCGAATTTTCTTTTAAATCTTTATGATGCTTATTAATTATCTATGTTTTGGAGGAAGTTATAGTTTTATTTTATTTGTATTTTATGATTCTAATTCTACTATTTGGTTTAAAGTACTCGAGATTAGTGTTGTATAAGGGTAATTAATTGTTGTTAATCTCTTGGCTTTGCCTTTGATATTAAGCTCTCTTGACTGTATCATATCAAAAAGAAAGATGATTGGAAATCTAGTGCAGCCTTTCTTTAGGGTTTGGAGAGATATAGTCATGTTTTTTGTCAACTTGATTGAAGCTGGTTGGGATGTTAGTTTCATGAATTAAGGAATCATGTGCATTGTGCCGCTTGCTTGGTAATGACACTATTGATTGTGACATCGGTTCAGATTACTGATGAATAAGGATTGAATTGTTGGTGTCACTTTGTTCTAGCTTGTTGATGCAAGGGATCCATGTATGAGTGTAGTTTCACTTGGTTTTGTTGCGGTCATGATGTTTTTGCCCCGCCTCAGGTTTCATAGCTGCCTGTTTCTGTAGCACTTAATCTTAGGGATGCTACAATCAGATGCTACGAGTCAGAACTTACTAGAAAGTTACTAGATGGTGGAGTATATTATAATTGATGAGTTATTCGATAAGCTGTTTCCAAATTGCAAGTAATGTTCCTTCTACTTTCTTAGCTTGGATGTCTGAACAGAGTTGGTGTATATGTTACATGGATTAGTGGCGCATCTTCTTAAATTTCCTTTTGATGCACAGAGAGGGAGGCATGTATGATTAAGATGTTTGATATGGGTATATTCGGTAGTTGTTGGTCAGTTTGGTTTGGTATCATCTCAATACAGATGTTAAGGTCATCTATGAATGTTGTAACCAAAAAGAAAAAAGGTCATCTACGGATGTTACGACTATAACTAAAAGATTAATATGTGATGGCTTTCAAAAAATTAAGTTTATATCTGAGGCATTAGTAGCATTGCCAGTGATTAATCGCTTGTAAAACTTGTCCTGTTATAATCATTGTTGAAGATGTGTTAAGTCATTGGTCATAGATATTGCATCAAATATTAGTGTTTTACCATATTGTGTTCATCTTTCAAAGGAAGCATCTGCTTGTTTCATTCCATTAACTGCTATTCATGATATAAACACCTAATGAGCGCTCATCTGCAAGATTGGAGATGCTTCAGTTCGGACTAGGGTATCTGAGAACAGGTGAGGATTGCTAATATTTTATGTAAACATGCCAGGTAATAACATGGTTTCTTTTTACTACAAAGCTCTCAATTCTCATTATTTCCTCCCGAAACCAATGGTGGAATAAACTATCTGGATTGATAGCACAAAAATTGTTGACATTGACCTCTGTTGCCTTAGAAGTAGTCAGATGTTTGTATTCTATGATAATGAATGGACGAGAATGAACCTATATTTTGTGCCGTTAATCCCATTTGATCGCAGCTTATGTTTAAGACATAATTTCTATTGATGACGAATAAGATAATACTAATTGGTACATCTAGTTTACCAATGCCGTCAAGTTGTCAAGTTGCTTGCTTGTGTGTGTTAAAGTAAATGTTTTCAATTGATCGAAACCTTTCCACTCTTCCAAGGGCCGCGTTTCCTGATTCTCACTTTCTATAAATATTAATATCAATTACATTATTTTGTTCGAATAAACAAAATTGTGACATATTATAAAATTTAAAATTTTCATCCTCAGCCCCAATTATAAAAAAAAATCCCAGCTCATGGTCAAGTGAGCTGAACAAAGCTCACCACCTGCGCATTCTTTGTTCGTTTCCTTCTCCTTTTTGCTTTATTCCAGTGTTGACATAGAAAGCCCACACCTATTCGATCATATTATTGCCTGTTGGAGTTAGATTGGGGCGGACATTATACAGCTTCATCCAACTTGGATTCATGCCCAATATCCTCTAGTTTATCCAACAATTTTAAAATAGTAACCAGTTGCGCAAGTTTCATCTCCTGCCTACCTCCCTGGATAACTTCATTGGTCACTGCTTCTGCCAACTACGAACGTAATGAAACTGTTGACTGCATTGGCTAAAATGACGATACTCCTTTGATTCTTGTCTTCGATGTTTGATCTGTTCAAATAATTCGACAGTCTCAAATTGCAAGACTGATGGATCTTGACCTTTGTTGTTCTCAATCCAACTCTATACAAGTTTGGAGCCGTCCATTCTGCAACCTAAAAGGGGAAGAAATTCACCAGCAGGCTCAGAATCCCAATGCATCTCATAAATACTTCCCAAAAGCCTACTTAATAATTGATGTTTTTCATTATTGAAAAATTATATTCACACTCTTAAGAATTATTAGATAAACTTTATCTACTAAAAAACTTTAAATTTAAAAAAAAAAAACTCCTCACACTTTAAAAAATTTAATATTTTCTATTATTATCCTTATAGCAAACATTATACTTTTTTTTGAAATTTTTTTTTTCTGGTGAGCTGTAGCTCACCGGAGTTGCTGCCTGGCAGCACTTGAATGCTGCCAGGCAGCGAGCAAGTGCTGCATGCAAAGCCTTTCCTAAACCAGAGATTAGCACATACTAACCCGATCGAAGAGAAGGGAGGATCCTACTCTTAGACCGACTGCATCGATAACACTACATCTTATCTACTGAACTGAAGGCCCTTCCCACGATAGCATAGTAATGATTACTTTCCAATTGAAAAAGGAAGACCGCTCTTGCCACATGTTAGAGTATACCCTACAATAAATTGGATTTGGATTAAACAATTTTAAAAGGCCCAAAAGACCCAATTTAGTTGGACTAAGGCTAAGGCCTTTTTTAGGGTTTTGGTTAAAAGACACTATAAAAACAACATTAAGTCTAAAAGTTAGAATATGATGAGAATATATTTTATAGCCGTTCTGCCTCTTGGAGCTAGCACTCTCAGAAAACAATTCCCTTCCTCCTCCCTTTGCTCCTGATCACATCTTGTCTCAGGCAAAGGTCTTGTTTTGCGTCCTACTCGTGTGGATACCGTTAGAGGGCTTCTCTCAGCTAGGAGTCTTGAGTTAACAATAAATTGAGGGCTGTTCATGGGCTGTCATATTCAAAAGTCAAACATTCCTACACGAGTAGAACAAAAGGTTAGACTCTATCCCAAAATTAATCTTGTTGCATGATCTTGGTGATTTTGGTTTTGTTGATTTTAATCCGCTGCTTATTTTTGTGTATGACATGATAAACTGAGACAACGAAACCTTATAGTGGTATTCGAGCCAGTGTGCAAATGGCTTTCGAGATAGCGAATTCGATTCGTGGTGATGCTGTTTTATTGTAAGTTGTTACAGATTTGATTTTAATTTTCAAAATTCGTTTGGGCAACCTAAAATAATTGTAAGACAATTATATATTTAAAAAAAAAACCTTATAGGCAATCTTGTAGTTGCCACCCTTGCCAAAAAAAAAATTAATACTTGTTATTATTTTTTTAAAAATATATAAAATAAATTAGGATAAAAGTTATCCTGATAAGAGTTTCAAATTAAATATATTTTAAAGAAAGATATTTTTTAAAAATAAAATTGGATAAGAGTTATTCAGTGGTTTTTGAGGTTTCAATAAGATTAAAATTTCAAAAACATTATCTTCATAAAATTGTTTTAAAATAAAATATATCCTTTATTAAATTGGATAAGAGTTATCCAATAGTTTTGAGATTTTAATAAGATTAAAATTTCAAAAACATTATCTTGATAAAATTGTTTTAAATAAAATATATCTTGTATTAAATTGGATAAGAGTTATCCAATAGTTTTGAGATTTTAATAAGATTAAAATTTCAAAAACATTATCTTGATAATATTACTTTAAAATAAAATATATCTTGTATTAAATTGGATAAGAGTTATCCAATAATTTTGAGATTTTAATGAGATTAAAATTTCAAAAGGAATTATTTTGATAAAATTTTGTTTTAAATTAAATATTTTCTGTCTTAAATTGGATAAGAGTTATCCAATACTTTTGAGATTTTAATGAGATTAAAATTTCAAAAGGAGTTATCTTTATAAATTTTTGTTTTAAAATAAAATATTTAAAATGGATAAGAGTTATCCAATGGTTTTGAGATTTTAATAAGATTAAAATTTCAATTAAGCTCAAATTGAATTTTGAGAATTAAAATTAAATTAAAACAGCCCTTGATACCCATAATTAATTAAAATTTGGTTAATTAAAATTAGATTTTAATTAGGAAGCATGCAAATTAATATGTGATATTACTGTGTATGCTTGATGCTTAATTCTTATGTGATATGGATGATTGCATGGTGCATGGTTATGGGCCTAGGTTTACATGGGTTGTAATTTATTTAAATAAATTTAAATTGGGTCTGTGAGCCTTGCTTTATTTGTAATTTATTTATGTAACAGTTATATAGATAAATTAGGATTATCTTGTAAAATGTACAACATTTAGAGCCAAGATGATTCGGAGCCAAGGTGAATCGAGGTGACACTTGAAAGGAAATCGAGGAGAAGGCATTTAGAAAAATAATGTATCCGTAGGTTCTTTTATAATAAAAAGGCCATAACCATGTCACGTTTAATTTTAATCTTTTACTTATATATGTTGATATATATGTTAGAAAAGCATGCTAGGTAAGACAGTAAAATTAAAAATCCCTCAAAATAAATATTAAGTCAAAGATAACAAATAAAGATGCCTTCCAATACGATGCATGTGAAACAGACTTTGTTCGGTATTGTGCTACTTTGGCTCAGTCAACGCCATACCTACCTTAGGAATTCACATTGCATGAGATAATAGTTATCTCCAAGTGTATTGGGTCAGACTTAACTAAATCAAATTAGGGCATTGGCTCAGTCAAACCTAATAAGATTTAGAGGCATAAGTTGGGCTTTAACCCATATGATGAGTTAGAACAAGAGTTGTTCGCCCAACTATCTAGGAGTTGCATGAGATGCAATTGACAAGAGTTGTCTACCTAAATAATCTCATTGAACGCATTAGCTCAGCTAAAGTCATAATGGGACCAAATATGGATCCTGGCCCACTAGGAAGTCTAAGCGAAAAGGCTTCCCGAGTTGATAGTGAGGGCTATTAGCTTGAGGAAAATAGTGGGAGTAATTCATTTAATTAAAAGACCATAATGAATGATTGTAATCACAATGTTACTTAGTTGCATATTTGATGATTGTAGAATTATCATGGCAAACAACAATTTATTCCTTCGTTCTATCCTTGAGAAGGATAACAAGTTGGTTGGGCCAAACTTCTTAGACTGGTACAGAAATTTGAGGATAGTCATCACTCAAGAAAAGAAGTTATATGTTCTAGAGCATGCGATCCCTGCTCAACCCCGACAGAATGCTTCCACTACTGTTAAGTAAGCTTATCAAAAGCATTTGGATGATGCCATTGACGTACAATGCCAGATGTTAGCTTCCATGAGTTCTGAACTCCATAAGCAACATGAGAATATGAAACCGTTTGATATGATTGAACATCTCAAGGAAATGTTCCAAGAGCAAGCACGGCACGAACGTTATGAGGTGTCTAAGGCGCTCTTCTAGAGCAAGATGGCTAAGGGAGCTCCGGTGCACACTCATGTACTTAATATGATTAGGTACATTGAGAGGCTGGAAGCACTGGGCTTCACCATGCATAAAGAGTTGTCAGTTGATCTCATCCTCCAATCCTTATCAGATAGCTATAGTTTGTTTGTGTTGCACTACAACATGAACAGTATGGATAAGACACTGGCAGAATTGCTTAATATGTTGAGAACTGCTGAGCAGAACTTGAAGAAGTCAAGGCCTACTTCTGTTATGGTGATTGACAAGACCAAATCCAAAGGCAAAGGCAAGCTTAAGGGTAAGCCTAAGCCCAAGGGTAACAAGAAGGAAAAGGCCAAGAAACTCAAGCTATCCGGTGGAGTTGCTAAGACAGGAAAATGCTTCCATTGCAGTAAGACTGGTCATTGGAAGCGAAATTGCACTGTGTACCTTGAGGAGCTGAAGAAAAAAAAGGAAGTGAGACTTCCATCTCAGGTATATATGTGATTGAGATAAATTTGTCTACTTCTTCATCTTGGTATTAGATACTGGATGTGGTTCTCACATTTGCATGAATGTGCAGGGACTAACAAGGAGTAAAAAACTTGCCAAAGGCGAAGTGGTCCTACGAGATGGAGCAACGGTTGCTGCGTTAGCTGTAAGAACATTTAGTTTATTGTTGCCTTCGGGCCTAATTCTAGAACTTGATAATTGTTATTATGTTCTAGCAATTGCCAAGAACATTATTTCTGTTTCTTGTTTGGACAAGAAAAGTTTTTCTTTTAAAATAATGAACAATAGTTGTTCAATTTACTTTAATAACATTTTCTATGGCAATGCTTCCATTATGAATGGATTGTATGTTCTAGATTTAGATAATCACATATACAGTGTTGATTCTAAGAGGTCAAAGGGTAATGAGATTAACCCTACATTCCTCTGGCATTGTAGACTTGGTCACATAAACGAGAAACGCATATCTAGGCTCCACAAAGAGGGACACTTAGATTCATTTGATTTTGAATCATATGATGTATGCGAATCTTGTTTGCTTGGTAAAATGACCAAGGCCCCTTTTACAGGAACAAGTGAAAGGGCTAGTGGTTTATTAGAGCTCATACATACAGATGTATGTGGTCCATTAACCGCACAGGCTAGAGGAGGATTCCAATACTTCATCACATTTACTGATGACTACAGTAGATACGACTATGTTTATTTAATGAGACATAAGTCGGAATCCTTTGAAAAGTTTCAAAGAATTCAAGAATGAAGTACAAAACCAGCTAGGCAAGAATATCAAGACACTCCGATCAGATCACGGTGGAGAGTATTTGAGCCTAGAATTTATAGATCATCTAAAGGAGTGTGGAATAGTTCCACAACTCACTCCACCTGATATACCTGAATGGAACGGTGTATCTGAGAGGAGGAATCGAACCTTGTTAGATATGGTTCAATCTATGATGAGTCTATCTGACCTCCCTGTCTTCTTTTGGGGTTATGCTTTAGAGACAGCAGCATTCACACTAAATTGTGTTCCTACTAAAGCGGTTGAAAAGACACCACATGAGATGTGGACTAAAAAAAAAGCCTAATCTGTCTTTTCTAAAGATTTGGGGTTGTGAGGCTTATGTCAAAAGACAAGTCTCAGACAAATTAGGACCCAAATCTGATAAATGCATATTTGTGGGGTATCCTAAAGAGACAAAAGGATACTATTTCTATAATCCCACAGAGCACAAAGTGTTTTTGACTCAGTACAGTGTCTTTCTAGAAAAGGACTTCCTTTTAGAAGAACTAGTGGGAAGAAAATAGAGCTTGAAGAGGTTCAAGAACCACAAAATGTCACTGAACCTTTAGTGGATCAGGAGCAGCTCCAAAAACACAAGGCTCGCGTAGGTCTAATAGGATACGTCGAGAGCTTGAGAAGCAAGGTTCTTGGAGCTGGAACGTTCGTTTTGATGAAATAGTCAAAAAGTTTGGCTTCATCAAGAACGAAGATGAACCTTGTGTTTACAAAAGGGTCAGTAGGAGTGCTGTCATATTCCTAGTGTTATATGTGGATGACATACTATTCATAGGAAATGACATTCCTGCCCTACAATCTGTCAAAACTTGGCTAGGGAATTGCTTCTCCATGAAAGACTTAGGATAAGCAGCCTATATCCTTGGAATAAAGATCTATAGAGATAGATCACGTAGGCTGCTAGGTCTAAGTCAAAGTACATATATTGACAAAGTGTTGAAAAGGTTCAACATGGAAGAACCAAGAAAGAATTCTTATCTGTCTCATGGCATTTATCTCTCAAAGGACATGTGTCCTAAAACATAAGATGAGAGAGATAAAATGGCTAAGATTCCATATGCTTCAACTATTGGATCTATCATGTACGCCATGTTTTGTACAAGGCTTGATGTCTCCGATGCTTTGAGCCTGACGAGTAGGTATCAAGTTGACCCAGGTAAGCGTCACTGGATAGCAGTTAAGAACATCTTTAAGTACTTGAGAAGGACTAAGGATGCTTTCCTAGTCTATGGAGGAGAGAATGAGCTCATTATAAATGGTTACACTAATGCCAGTTTTTAGTCAGATAAAGATGACTTTAAGTCACAATCTAGCTATGTGTTTTGCCTAAATGATGGCACTATTAAGTTGAAAAGTTCTAAACAAGAGATAGTGGCCAATTCTACGATCGAGGCTGAGTATATAGCGGCTTCAGATGCATCTAAAGAAGCTGTTTGGATCAAAAAGTTCATCACAGAACTTGGAGTAGTCTTTAGCATTGCTAATCCAGTGACACTCTATTGTGACAACAATGGAGCCATTGCACAAGCTAAGAAATCTTGGTCTCACAAATGGTCCAAACAAATACTCAAGCCCTTCCATGATCGATTAGCTGTAGTGCAAGTAGGAGAATGTTAGTGTATACGCTATAAGCCAATCGGATTTGGACTTATGGTACACTTAAGACATTGTGATTATTTATGTTATTTAATAATACATGGCAGTTATTTATCATTATTGACTATATTTAATTTGGTCAAGTCATAATCAAATGATAAAGTCCCTAGAATAGTGGATTCGTATCAAAGGAATCAAAGTAGTGACTTTGATAATGAGATCCTTATGATACAAAGAATACTATTCTTAAATAACCTTAGTCATAGTATCACTGAGAAGGGACATCAGTGATACGGTAAGACTAACATGTGTTAGATTCCTTTGGGTGACTGATCTCATAAGTCATGGACATGGTGATATCCAGATCAACACATGGGTGATCATTGTGAATGAATACATTGGATTGACCTATCTTGAGAACTTTATATGGATTGTTACATTAAGTGTCATTAGATGTTCTCAAATGGCAATGGTATATGTGATCCTTAGACTTGAGATCACCATGGTATCCTATGTGTGAATTGGTGTACTTTGATGCTGGTAAACGTAGCTCAATAAGGGTTACAAGTAAGACAATAATTGGGTACATCATGAATCATATGAGGGTTGTGAGTGATCAAGATAGGATTTGTCCCTCTTGGTAACAAGAGTCTATATCTCAAGGACTTTCAATAGAGATTTATAATTGAAAATCTGTGGCCACAGTACAAATGAGATTTAAGATGAGATCTTGAATTCATTTGATTAAATCATTTATCTTAAGATTGAGAAACAATGGAGTTGAACTTTAATAGAGATGACACGTTCCATACTCTATGTTCAACTAAGATATTAGGTGACAAAAGGATCGAATTATACGGTAATTGCTCATTGAAAGGTTGTCGTCAACTCACTGACATTTTCATTACTTGGGTAGCCATGATGCATTGCTAGATGCCAATCTTGGCTTGTGATTTATGAATGAGATTTTGAATCACTACCAACGTAATGGAAACCTAAAGGGTCACACACAATAAGGGTATGACCAAGATAAGGTAATTGGAGTTGGATCCATGTGATGAATCCTAGTACAAGAAGGATTCCTAGTGAGACTAGAATCCTGTTCCAACTATAATTCGAGATTTAATTAATAGTAATTTTAGCCGAGATTACTAAAGGGTATTTTGGTCTTTTCAATTATAATGAGATTATAATTATGAATTATTAATATAATAATTCATGGGCAGACCAAATTATTAATCCAAATGCATAACCAATTGGTTGTAGTGTAAGTGGGCGATTGTTAGAGTATGCCCTACAATAAATTGAATTTGGATTAAATAATTTTAAAAGGCCTAAAAGACCCAATTGAGTTGGACTAAGGTCAAGGCCTTTTTTTAGGGTTTTAGTTAAGAGGCACTATAAAAACAACATTAAGTCTAAAATTAAATATATGATGAGAATATATTTTATAGCCGTTCTGCCTCTTGGAGCTAGCACTCTCAGAAAACAATTCTCTTCCTCCTCCCTTTGCTCCTGATCATATCTTGTCTCAAGCAAAGGTCTTGTTTTGCGTCCTACTCGTGTGGATACTGTTAGAGAGCTTCTCTCAGCTAGAAGTCTTGAGTTAACAATAAATCAAGGGCTGTTCATGGGCTGTCATATTCAAAAGTCGAACATTCCTACACTAGTACAACAAAAGGTTATAATCTATCCCGAAATTAATCTTGTTGCATGATCCTGGTAATTTTGGTTTTGTTGATTTTAATCCGCTGCTTATTTTCATGTATGACATGATAAACCGAGACAACGAAACCTTACACCGCATCCTAACGAAACAGTTGCTTGCATCTCCCATGTGCATAAAAGATGGGTTTTGAAAAGCACATCGGATCATCGATGAACGGCAGAACAAGAAAATAGTGGAAATCTCGAGAGTTTCAATCCCTTGACCCAGATCGATTACTTTTGTGGTGGCACAGCCTCGTAGGTGCGTGAGGGGAAGCAATATGCTGCTGCGGCAGCAAGCTGCCTAGGCAGCCAAAAAAAAAAAGCTCCCAAAAGTGGATTTTCAGAGCTTTATTAAGCTTCCACTTCCGAGAGCCTTATGATACTTTCGGAATTAAATTTTCCGGAGCTCTAATGTGCTCTTGAAAATTTATTTTCAGGTGCATCATTGTATACTTGGAAATCTATTTCCGGGAATAAAAAAATTTTAAAAATATATATATATTAAGATGAATATTTATGTAAATTTTTATAAAAATATTTTAATATTTAAAAAATAAATTTAAAATAAGATGTGTCAAGTAATTTTTTGGCTATGAATATAAGGTGTCTTCTTTATTTTTCTATTTTTAATGTCGGTTTACAGCGATAGTGTTTTTTTTTTCTTTTTTTTTTTCTCGACTACTAAATACATTGAACTATAATGGCCGACTTGCCTGTTTGCAGATTGAGCATGTGCTCAGCATACATGCAACTTGTCCTGTCCTGACAGCCCATACGTCTTGTAGAACGCATCACATGGCCCAGTCTATTCCTTCTATATATGAACACTTACTCTAAATCTTTTTTCCCACCAAGTGGTAGTAAATCTAGTTGTCCACAGTCTTCTTTTACTTGTTCTTCTTTCTTCTCCCCTTCTTATTCAATGGCTACTCTTAAGGTTTCCATTGTGTTGGTTATGTTCTTCCTTCAATTCTGCTTAGGTGATCAGAATTTTCGTACCAATTAATTTCTCAGTATTGTTCGTGTTTGTTTCTATTGTTGGTATTGGTTTAAATTCGTTTTCCTTTGTTATTTTACAGGTGCTCATTCATCGACGTTCACAATTGTAAACAAATGCAGATATACAGTTTGGCCTGGGGTGCTATCAGGTGCTGGAACACCGCCAATTTCACCCACAGGTTTCATTCTTCAACCAGGCGAATCAACATCCATCGATGTTCCAACGTCTTGGTCAGGTCGCTTATGGGGTCGAACTCTTTGCACGGAAGACTCTTCTGGCAAATTCTCTTGCCTCACAGGAGACTGCGGCTCATCTACACTGGATTGCTCCGGTGATGGTGCTATCCCTCCGGCCACCCTTGCGGAGTTTACACTAAATGGTGCCGGGGGATTGGATTTCTACGATGTTAGCCTTGTCGATGGATACAATCTACCGATGATGGTGTCCCCACATGGTGGAACTGGAGGTAACTGCAGCCATGCTGGTTGTGCTGCGGATTTGAACGGTGACTGTCCTCTGGAGCTTAAGGTTGTCGATGGGAGTGAAGGGGTGGCATGTAAGAGTGCATGCGATGCTTTTGGGGACCCCCAGTATTGCTGCAGTGGAGCTTATGCAACTCCAAATACCTGCAAGCCCAGTTCTTACTCAGAATTCTTCAAGACCGCGTGTCCTACAGCTTATAGCTACGCCTATGATGATGGCACCAGCACCTTCACTTGCGCTGGCGCTGATTATGTTATTACTTTCTGCCCTGCCCCTTCCACCAGGTAACAAATGCACAGCAAGCTTTTTTGGCTATATGATTAGTTGATTACAGTCATTTCATTGAGTTTGACGTTGTTTGAGACAGACTGCATTGTCGTATAACACGCAACTTATGGCGGAGTTAATTAGTTGATTACAGTCAATTTACCAATTTCGACTTGATCGATTTTTCCCCTTCACCATGTCATTGGAGTTCCTTGGAGCTACGTGGCATTAAAGATATCAGGGTCAACTCGAATCTTTTAGTTGAATTTTCTTTTTTTTTTTGGGTTCATTTTTAGTTGAAATTTCTTTATTCCTAAGGTTTGGGTTTCCAACAGAGTCGGTTGGGAGTCACATGGAGGACAACTGACTGCTCAATCAGAGATATGGCCTGCACGTTTATATGCTTGTAGTCTAAAATATCAGCACCGTCCCATGCGGCAACTGCAGTAACATTCACGCAATCATCATCAGATTGAACTTCTTTTAGATTTGTTGGTTGGCTGATGTTGGTTTGTATTGCAGTGTCAAGTCCTCGAACCCCATGGCGATTGACATCTCAGCCGGTTCCCGGCCCGCTTCATCAGCTCTCATTGGCGGTGCCATCACCACTTTGGCCGCAATATGGCAGCTTTGGCCCGTGGCATCTCTTTTGACAATGCCAAGCTGCTAACTACCAACATTAGGAGCCGTTTCCAAGTTTTCTCTGCAGCAACTTTGACCTCTGGAAGTTGGGTCCCAGGAAATTGCAACCTCGATGGAATTGAGTGAAGAGAGAGAAGAGTAAGAGTTGGCCAAAATCCAAACTCCAATGATATCAGATTATCACCATCATCGGCCTGCATTTTCCTTCTCTAAATTTTCCAGCTTGAAAGAACGAAAAACCCTGATTTCTGTATACATACAAAGAATAGAAACATATATCACACATCAGCAGCTGCTTTTTCCCACTGAATCTTGTAGGAAAGAGCATGAACAAGAGCTGGCAAGATGAAGGCCGGCTTATTCTTCTCCATTGATTAGACATAAATTGTAGGAAGCAGACAAGGGCTAGGTTTATTCTTTGCAACTGTCGCCTACTCGTGCCAACAGAGATGCGTTCACTCTCTCCATTTGTTTATACGAAGTGCATCTTCTTTTTCCCTTTATTCCTATTGCCGATGCCTGATGACAATTGACAATTATTTAGTGTTTTGTTTAGTTAGATATGGTGTGGGTTTGGCCGTCATAACTTAATTATTTAACAATGATAGACTACTAAAATAATGTTTGATTACATCTAATGTTTTAATACGCATAGTTTTCAATTTCTTATGGGGTTGTTCTGAGTACGTGTTTAATATATTTGCATGGTAAATTTAAATTTACATGTATGCGACTAACAAACTTGATCGGAAGGAAGATATAATGTGAAATTATGAGGGTTATTAAGAATAATCGCGCATGTCCCCTGAACATATGTTTAAATATGCGGAACACCAAGAATTCCTGAAGTTAATGGAAGCATGAGAAAAATGTTATTTGAATCATTTGATTTGTAGTGGAGAGTGTCATGGTTGATGGACCATCTTCGGTGGAGAAGTAGCAAAGATTACACTGCGCATAATGCTTTCTTTCCAATTCCAACAATTCTATCTAAGAGTTTGGCCTGCCTCAAGTTGTGCTAAGTGGAGCAAGTTGACATCAGGCTTGTGGACAAGCCTAGCTTGACGACCCAGAAGGAAACTCTGGCCATCCATAAAGTAGCTTAGGCCGGTTAGTTTCAGCAATATCACAGATTTCTGTGATATTTAACTTGTGAATATTTGTCTGCTAGGAAATATTCGATAAAACGTAAGAGTTTTGCAGATATGAAGTTTGAGTTTCGAAATCTTTCTTTTGACAGGGGAAGTTCATTATAAAAATGTATATATGAACAATTTTTTTGTATTATGTTTTTTAGATTTATAATCTGATTTCAAAGAAATATCTGGATTAAATTGAGTTAATATTGAATCTAACTAATAATTTAGAGTTTCTTCCATCGTTTAGGTGAGAAAAGAAAAAAGGGGATTGAAATGAAATTAAGCATCTTGTCATTCAAATGTGTCATTCCAATAATTTTTGGAATCATTAGGAAATATCAAAGAAGTAATCTCATGGCTTTTGAAATTATTAGAAAATATTAGTTCAATTATTTTCGGAATCTCTTAGAGTATCATGCAAGTAATCTGAAACTTTGGATAGTTTTGTTGCTCTAAAATGTTTGGGGTGATTGCTCAGTTAGCAATGCATGTTGAATTTATGGGAAGAGCTTTCGGATTCGATATTTACTAAACACACATTTGGGGAGGGGCAAGAAGCTTTAACTGTGATGAAGCTCCAAATAAGATTAGTCTCAGTCCATTAAAACAGATGATGATACATGTGGTTTACACAAAAAAAAATAGTATGAAAATTGACATCCATGACTCCTATGCTTCAAAGTCATGTATTTTCACATATTTTCCTTGAGAGCAGCCATAGTTAAGCAGCAACTATGGCTGCTTAACTATTCAATCTGTCACCTCATAAACACGTATTTATGAGCTGTATTTGTTGAACTCAAGGTGTAAAAAGCCATTCTTGCTTATCTTCTAAGTTGATAGCCCATTTGTCTAGCTTAGCTTCGTCAAAGATACAACTTTCTAGTCATTTAGCAAGAAAAGAGATTTGAAATACTGGCATAAATGGCTGTAGCCTGTCAATGGATGATGTCAGTTAAATCAAGTTTCACAAGCATTTGACTATGGATTGCGTATGTGGGCTTTTCAAGCTGATTTCCACCTCAGCTTTGATGTTTAACATTGATGGAAAAACCGATTTCGCTTGTTGATGTTTCAGGACAACGATTGCTATCTGCTGATCCTGACAGGTTCCAAGCCTAACTGTGTGACCAATCTGCCTTTTTGACTGTCAAGCTGTGAAATTGTTTGCTAGAATCTGTTATCTGTTACATTCTCAGGTAAGGTAATTTTCCTCAAGATGCGGTTGGCTATGAATTTTCCTGGAAAATGGAAAGAATGAAACTAATAATGAACACCCAATCAAACAATCCCGATGATGCAGGATTCTACCAATTCCAAACAAACCTGTCATCGGAATTGACGTTGCAAGGAGGCTTTGGCTACTTAAAACCATTTCTTTGACCCCTTTAGTAGGATTCTGGTGTTGCTTTGCCCATGTTAGCTCTCAGAAAGCTCGAACACAATAAACTTTATGAATCTGAATGCATTCATGTGAAGCAGACAACACTTTACAACAAAAACAAACCAAGCTATGTTAGAATAAGAATTTCTTAAAGAGGCTGAAGATAAAAAGCACTTTCAGGCTTCAGCCATCAGCCAAACCATATCTTGATAAGGCAAAACTAAAGGGAATATTACGTTACTTTTTCCATCTCCCATGTCCCTCCCTTTCTGCCCAAGTAGATGTTTCCTCGTTTGACCTTGCGATTGTTTTGGTAATCTGTTTTGTAATTAAGTTCATCATTTTCAGTTTTCTTAATAAATCTCAGTTTAATTACGCTAGCATCCGTGTGAAAACAACTTTTCTGCTTTTCATCATTACTCATATAATACTATCTTCTGCTATAGAGCAAAAGAAACAAGTAAATCAAGCAAAGATTCGACAGAAACTTTTCCAGAAAGAATGTTTTTTACTATCAAAATCACCATCATAGTGGAAAAAGCATGACACCAGAACTTCACATAGAGAAAAAAAAAGGTGCATGCCTACGAAAAAAGAGAAAAAAAAAGCTAAAAGATCTTATCTACACGGCATACCGCACATCCATGGAGGTCCCTCTAGATGTTGATGGAAGTAAGTAAAGTTGAATCCAAGTCTCCTTATATGTTTGATACGCGCTTGAAAATTTTTAATAATCTGATAAGTTTTCTCAGTTTATCATGATTCATTTCATCCTTTATTAATCTGCTGCAGAAAAGAATGTTTCACCGATGAACATTGTTTTTGAGAGAAACAATCTTCTTAATTTGATCAAAAAGCCATTTTCCAATGCATAAGTGGCGCAATGAAGCATAAAATACAGGTTTCAGAACGAATATGCAGGCCCATTCGCCATGATTACATCAGAAAGCTTGACAAGAAGAAAATAAATGAAATTGAACAGGGAGATTAATTGGATTATATAGATTAGATTAGACCTCCCACTTGATAAGTGCTTGGTTTTGATTGCTTGGCACATCAGCCACTTTCACTTGACCAGTTGGATGGATAAACTTTTAGAACAAGTTGTTAATGAGATTTCAGAGTGTGTTAAATTAGACAATCCGAGTTAAGGTTAATCCAAACAGGGTCCACTAGCTATGTAGAACAAAGAAAGTAAAGATTATGGAAAAAGGGTGTTTGGAATCGTCGATATCCACCGCACCATTCAAAGAATTCTGCACAATCAGAGACTATTTGGCTCGCATATTGACGAAGGGGCCCTTATCTGTAACAGTGGTTATGCTTATGCCACTAGAAAAGCTGGACAAAGCAACCCTGCTGAAAAGTAGTTGAGGATCCCATAAAAAGAAGTTAAATGAAACAACCAACGAACTTGGATGGAAGTTGCAGCAAGGAATGAAACCTCCATGTGCTTAAACACGACGATCTTGCAATAATCTTTGGACAGTTGTTGGTCGCTGTTGCCAGTCAGAGATTTGTCCATGTGGAATTGTTGGACCCTGACAACGCAACCAGACTTTTTCTTTGACAAATGTTTCAGTTTCATGCATCGGATCTTTGGGAGTTGGGACAAGTACATTTTAAGGATTTACAGACCAAAATCAAGCGAAGAGGACAGATTCGGGATGTGATAACTGATATGCTTAGGAAAGAAGTTATCCATGAAACCTGACAGAAATAAAAAGAATAAAAGAAATACATATTTTCTTGTGATCAGGTTTGTTAATCAAAGGGACCCATGGAAATTCAATGATGTAGCTAGAATCAACAACTTGTTTTAATGGCGGATCATGAGCGAGCCTGGTGCTTCAAATCCACTCAATTACCATGTGATTTGTCTCCTCTTTGGAACCCCTTTTCGCCAAACGGGGCTGGTTGTCCGAAGGCATAGCCTGGTTGGTCGAGGGTCGGGTTGCCTGATTGGAGAGGTTTCCAATAGTTTGGTGAGGATCATCAGATGATGACGATGAAAGAGGATAAGCTTCATGCTTCAAAGTGAGATAATGAGAGGTGAGAATCTGCTTTGACGCAAGGATACCCACTTTGCCATTAGTGGAAACGCAGAGCTGCGTGTGTGACACGTGGTCTTGCAACAAGCATATTTGCTCGTGGGTCCAACGTTGTATGTAGCCGAAGTTAAAAAAACAGTGACACTATTCCTCCATTAACGCAAACAAATCTGCTCAATTTCTGTTGAACCAGATCAAAATATGGTCATCTCATCAATGACCCTCATTGTTATTTTCATAGAAGTCGGCAAAATATAATCTGAAACGACCAGAAAATAACAGACCTGACGTGAAACATACCCTTCGATGGAAACAAGCTGATGTTCTCAGCACCGACAGTTCTCTGCAATTATCAAGTTTGTCCATTGGTGAGATGTTCTGTCGAAAATATGTTGATTGAAGTAAACTACCATAGCAAAGCCGTATAGTTTGCTGCCACAACACTGGGAAAAACAGGGTTTTAGCTATCATTGGATCAATCAATGAAACATTTTAAGAGAGTTGTTTTCACATTGAAAAATCTGCTTTTCCTTAATAAACTATAGTAGAATATATTCCTTTCTTTTTCTTTTCTTTTTCAAATTCTATGGCAAATCCATGGGATCATTTTCAACATGTTTTTGACATAGTAGCTTATGAGATTCTATGTAATGTCCTTCAATAATGTCATAAATAATTAGAACTTTGATTATGAATAATAGATGAGTGGTTGGTGACTGTAGAGGTTAAGCCTTTCAAAAGTGTGTCCAGAAAGTAGTAATTTTTTTCTAAATAAAAGAAGTAGTAGTATAACAACTGGAATTATACTCTCGTTATAATATTTTTAATTTAAAAAGTTAAAAGAAAAAAGAAATGAGAGCCTAAGTGGTTGGTAAGAGGGGCCAAAGAATCAAACAAGTAACAATGAGGTGGTCATTGAAGCATGTACACTACTGTATTGATAGTTTAGTGAAGGATGCTAGGCTTTGTCCACTGTGATTGGTACAAGTCATTAAGGTCCGAAGGTTGTGAGTAAAATATTTAAGTTCAAATTCTCACCATTTTTTGTTAATAAATGATTTATATATCCGAAAAATACGTAAATAAAAATCTAAGTGATCCATAAAATTCAATAATAACATAACCGACTTCCCTATCTTGTAGATAGAATAACTACTCTGCTCCAAAACTTTTATGAAAAAAAAGAGGAAGAGAGAGGATGTTTGGCTTTATAAATAGGGGATGAAGAGCAGACAATTAGATTCCCCCCCACCACCACTACTCAACTCGGCCTTCTTCCATCCACTCTTTTTGGCAAGAAGGAAAGGAGTTGAAGGCACAAGCAGAAAGAGAGAAAAGCTGTGGTGTTTTATGGATGGTATAGTCACAAGCATCTTGTTCATTCTTCTTCCATCTTTGCCATCTACTGTAGCAACAAGACTAGCCTTCGTAACTGTTCTGTTTTCTTCTACTTATTCCTTGAACACAGACAATTGCAGCGCCTTCGGCATTAGCTTTGCTTAATCTGAATTCCCTTTTGTTTTCAATCACAACATTCCTTTTTAAATACATAATTCAGGACAGAAACTTGAGAATTTGGAACATTCATATTTAACAGCAAAAGCATAGATACCTATTCTCCATGGCTCGGTTCTTCTGCTATCACCATTCTTTTATCACGTTCTTGAGCTTCATTATCGTCGTATGTCTTGAAGGTTATGAGAAAGAATGAATTTCAAGAAATGGGGTTGTTCACATTTCGTAATGTTCTGATCTTTTAGATAAGTAAAACAATTTGACCCTCTGTTTCTCTGTTTTCCTCTGTTTCTTCTTGCAGGTGTTATGGCCGCCACCTTCACATTCATCAACAAATGCGATCACACAGTATGGCCTGGAATTCTAGCCAATCCAGGAAATCCGAAACTAGAAAGTACAGGCTTTGAACTCAGAAAAGGAAGCTCTCGTTCTTTCCAAGCTCCTACTGGCTGGGCAGGTCGCTTCTGGGGCAGAACAGGCTGCAATTTCGATGACTCTGGCCACGGGTCATGCGCTACTGGTGACTGCGGCTCTGGCCAAGTTGAATGCAACGGAGCTGGTGCCATCCCGCCGGCCACCTTAGCCGAGTTCACACTTGGGTCAGGATCGCAGGACTTCTATGACGTGAGCCTGGTGGATGGTTATAATTTGCCCATGACTGTGGAAGGAAGTGGAGGCTCAGGAGACTGTGCCACTACCGGTTGCGTGAAGGATTTGAACAAAAAATGCCCCTCTGAACTGAGAATTGACGGCGGCGCCGCCTGCAAGAGTGCCTGCGACGCCTTCGGGAACCCGGAGTACTGTTGTAGCGGCGCCTACAACAGTGCGGCTGCTTGTAAACCATCCATATATTCAGAAGTGTTCAAGTCAGCCTGCCCCAAATCCTACAGCTATGCTTTTGACGATGCCACTAGCACTTTCACTTGCACTGGGGCTGATTATACCATCACTTTCTGTCCCAATATTCCAAGGTAAATTTGCAGCATACTTTCATTCTTTAGATCGTTGGTTCATTAAATTCTTGTCGAAAACAAGTTTTTCTGATCATGGTTTTATTATATTTACTGTGGCATTGATTCTGAAGCAGCTTGAAATCTTCGGAGGACCCTGCTCCAAAGACAACAGGAACAACTGGTGAATCAGGACCAGTTCCTGATCCGATGCAGGCGGCTGAACTGGCTAGTCAGTGGATAGCCAATTTGGCCACCGGTGACTCTACCAGAATCCGGCCATTTTTCCCTAGCCAGTTCAGATTTAGTGTGACTTTTCTTCTTGTCCTCTTGTAGCCATTCAATTTCCCTATCCAAGAGGGAAGTAGAACAAAATCCAGATTGTAAAGTTCGGACAACGCACTTTCAAATCATGCAATAGTTTAATGTTAAATACACGTATTGATATGTAAATCATTTTGTTTCGGAAATAGAATATGTATTTTTTCTTTTCAATTACTCCTTTTTTTCTTCTGCTTTTGGATTGAACATTCATGATTCACGGCTTGTGATGTAAAGTGAAAGATTCAAGAAAGCGCAAGGAAATAACTTTCCCAAATCGAGATTAAAAGTGTATGCGTTTAACGTGAAGGCCATTTCGAAGGAATTACCAAGCTTTGATTGTTACAGTCTGCCATGGTGAAATGAGATATCCATTTTCATTTTGCTTTTTGAGCCTTCTTACCTCCATGGAAGAAAGAAAAGAGAATGAAGCTGATGGTACAGTAGATTAATTACTAGACAAGTTTTTTATTTTTAGGAAGAGTAAAGTTCAATTTTGCTTCGATCAAATATTTCAATTATTGAATCAAATGATTATGAATATTTAATACAAAAAATTATAATGTGAATTAGAGACTTAATGCACAAAAACCAAATTAAGTCTGCAAATTTTGTAGATTTTATAATTTTTAATTTAATACAATGATACGATTTGAAAATCATAAGAAAAATATATAAGACTAGTACAGATCAAAATTTTTTAATGAAAACTATATATAAATTTGACAAAAACTAAAAAATCTATTTTATATTTGATATGTCGACATAAATTATAACACTATAATTTTTATATTTTGTATGGACAAAAAAACAAAATACGACACAAATACACATTATTTTCATGAAAATTTCAGACTTAGAATTGGGGCTTTGCTAGCTTTCCTTACAGCTTGGCAGAACCAAAAGGATTAACGACAGTTGGTGGCTATCCGTAAAGGCAGAAAAGAGATAGTTTTATGGCATTAAAGATATTTCATGATGATATAACTTAAGGTTCCACTCAAATCAAATTCTCAATCAATCATAGCCATGTTTAAAAAAAATTACCTGATCAGCAAGGGAAACAAACAATAAAAATTTGCCTAGTGACATCTCATCAAAGTCAAAAATAAGCCTAAGATATAATTAAAGTTCATTAGGTTTCTGATTAGAAAAATGATATCACAATTCCAACTATATATCAAGTCATATAATTCTCCTTTTTGTTTCATCCATCATTACATTCTAATAGTAATTTATAGGAATATATCAAAAATCAAAATCTCTTTTTTAATGATAAAAACAATCAAATACCAATGTTTACCACGCTTGCTAAATTACTTTAAATGATCAGATTATACCTTTAATTTTCATATTTAGTTTTTATGACTTTTTTTATACCATAAAACTCGAATGTTAAACTTGCAAAATTTGTACACATAAAATATGGGAACATAATTATTTGAATTAATACTCTAAATCAAATGGTTTTTTTTTTGTATAAAAAATATTTTTTGAGAAAAATAAAAATTTTAAAAATTTCATTTTACAAGACAAAAGAAAAAGAAAGAAAGTAAGAAGAAATATGTGGTGAAACGTCACCATAGCTTTGATTAGATAGGCAAAGTTGGAAGATATTGAGATTTTCTTGATATTGTATAGAAATAAGAAGGAAAATAAAGCTAAAGAAGCCAAACACAAATAACCATCCAAATTGCAGCCCAAAGGACTATCAGATTCCTGTGGGAAATGATGCTTCACCCAACTTGTTGTAGAAGTAACACCACCATCCATGCACAAACCATCACTAAGAAAGGAGACTAAGTCCATTTCCTCACAGTTGCTTTGTCTTTCGGCCTTTTCCCAAACATTGCCATGTATCTTTGAAAGCTTGGCATCGAAATTATTTGCAAGTAGAAAGGAAATGTGAATCAGGATCCACTGCCGGTTGTACTGTTGAAAGAAAGATTGAAAGAGGGCAACGACATGAAAGCAAAAATCTCCATGGAAGGTGGATTTGAAGGATGATTTATACAGCCTGATTGTTACTGAATCTTAGTCGTTTTCGGCCTTGGTATCTTTTGCTAAATCATCAGATTCGGCCATCACTTTTAGAACCTGTTTCAGACCTTTGAGAAAGTTTTCAAGTTTCCTTTGTTCTAGTAGGTATGAAGAAGCTAATCATCTAAACCGTTTTGCTGCTTGTCCACAGCTTTTTCACAGAGCTCTCTGACAGGATTTTGTGACGACTAAGGTTACAGTCAGATTGTTTTTTCATAGTATGAACAAGAGTGGGACATGAAAGTCAAAAGGTGCAAGAAAAATTTTCAATTCCTGGGAAGTCCATCACTGGAAAAGCGACTAGTTTAACTTATCTCCTAGGGAGGTTGAAGGGTCTTTTTTAAGTGTAAAGGGAGATAAGGAATATTCCATGGAAAGTTTCAGTGCACTCATCCATGCTACGTTAAAAAAAGAAGAAATGAATACGATTAATCAAAGACAATACATTTTCTGTTCCCAACAGAATAACTAGGCAAATAGCAATTGAATTTAGTTTGGCACGTGTATGTGTGTGAATCTTGGTGTCTTGAAAGATAAGGAGTACACTACTCATGCCTGCCCAAAACATGGGTCAACAAGCAACAAAAGTTTCCCAGCAACTGTGTGTCGATACCTGATGTGTGTGCAGATGATCGGATGAATACAAGTTCCAACAGTTTATCGGGTAATTCTAATTAGTAATGGGTAGCAATGATCTTTTTCATAACCAGGCCAGGAGTAATCACCATTCATGAACTGTTGATGACGCTTCCAGATTTCAGTGTCATAGCTCTCTGTTATGCTGAAAAGCAAGCCATTGTTTTCAATTTCCTTCAGAAACTTATCCAATGAGTTACCTCGTTTAGGACTGAAAAATATAGCTTCAGAGGGTCCCACATTTTTCAATAAGAGCTGAATTATTCGAGCAAGATCTTTGTGGAATTCCTTGAAAAAGGTGCTGTTGAAAATTGGATGTCAAGCTAAGTATAAGGAAGAAGATAAGCGCATCGTAAAGGTGAGAAAATATACGTTAGTATGTGCAAGGACGCATATATACAGGCACATTTTGTCGACTAGTGAAGAAAACTTAGACATGCAGACATCCCCAGGTCACCAAAGTGCAGCTAACAAATAAGTTTTTCTCCAATAGCCTCACTAGATCAATCATAAAATTCTTGACTAGGAAAGAAAAGTATGGATCATGCAAATCAATGGATGTGGATGTAAATGCAGAGATTGGCCTGACGGTGACCAGCACTCTGGTGCTATCCATTGTAAAAGAGAAGATATAATTTGCTAGTCACAAAGCACTTATAACACAGTCAATGGTAAAGCGTGTAGTCAATCCAAATTTGATGATTCTCTTTGCTTTCATGCATAATAAAAAGATTAGGCATGATGCATGCGCAATTGATAACACATGAGCAGATAATAGGAATTACCAATCACTTGCAACAATGACATCAAAAGTGTGAGACAGATTGGAAATATCTTCCTGATGCCAGTGCAATTTCATGGACTTCACTCTTGTTTCACCAAATGCCCCAGAGTTCGTGTTAATAGTTTGCTGAATATCTTCATGTTAAGGAATCTCAAAACATATATCTAAAGTGAATGAGAATGAAATAAAAGGAATGACAGGGAGAACTGTTTCCTCCACAAATAATATAACACAAAAGAACCTTGAATATCCTCTATATCCAAGAAAATTAATAAATTCATAATTATAAGAGGTTCAATGATTAAGTCAAGATCGATCAATCAGTGATGCTTCTATTAAAAAGATCAAACAACAACCATACTAACTGATTAAATGCTAATTGTTTGAGTAAAATAGAGAAAACAATAGTTATTGAAGGGTTAAGGGCCCAGATTTCAGATTCCAACAGGCTATCAGATTTCAGAGCCCAGGAATCAATCAGGGCTGTCGTTAAGTAGTTAGCTCATCAAGAAACGAAGCTGTTAAAAGTAAAGTTTTCCATCATTACCATTTTCATGCATGTCTTCAAATCCATTTCAGAACATGAAGGTTGAAACTAAGTGCAGTAGCAATTTCGTAAGCACAGTAAATGCAACAATCACGAATAGAATGTAAACTCTGGACTAACCCAAATTATCAGTCATGTATCAACATACCCTCAGGGGTTTGCTGCCAATAAAAGCTTGGATATTTATGTCAGATAAAAAGGTTGGTTTTACTTGATTATAGAGATTCTATGTCCAACTGTCTTAGGATGATGATCTATCTTAAACAGGAAGGTTTCAAACCCACATCGGACTAACAGATTTTTCCTTTCCAAAGAGATTAAAAGATGAATCTGCATGAAATTGCATGGAGCTAGAAACACTAATCATAAGTTACTAAGCACTCAATACCAGAAACATCTAGATTTCACACAAGTTCATTCAAAAATGGCTTGAAGCAAGACCGAAATCAAAACGACAGAATGGGTAAAATCATAACTTCCTTGTAAAAATCACTTCCTTTCACTTTGTATATTAAACTAAGATTATCATTGTTCCTCTTATAATAACAGTTTACATGATAAAGTCAAAAGGATACAATCAACCACTTGAGGATTTCCATCTGAAATCACAACTTCTAATGCATCTGTGGCTGCAGCAATGGCTAATCCAGCCAAGCCATAACCTGATCCAAGCTCAATAACTCTTTTAGACCTGGTATATTAGAAGAAGAACACAGAGACATCATGCAAGTGCAAAGGAATACAGAATGACTTGCAGAAAAACACAAGCAGCCAAATTGTGATACTACTCAGGCTCTCAAGCTTAAGCAATTTTATAAGAGCATAGAAACCCTACTTACAAACCTGAACATGTCTGCATGTGATAAGCAAAAATAGGCAAGGACCTCTTCAGATGGCCACTGGCCTGTATAAGAACATCTAAAATGAGACAAGAAACAAAATAAATAAGAAATACAACAACTGAACAGACACTTGAAAGTTCCACAGCAATCTTCAAGCTGATCTAATAAACAAGAACTCAGGTCTCAGAGGGAAAAAGGTGTCTCATTTCCATCCTACCATTTCATTTGTTTCTCAAAGAATTACAACTAACCAGACATATAATATACACTGAGAGTGACCACGAGCAATTAATTTATGGCAATAATGATAGACATATATAGAAATTTGTTATTTTTTTCCTCAAAACAAGTTTAACACCTTCAGTAGGGAGAAGAACTTTGATCTGATACAACATCGTATTTGCATCAGCACTTAAAAGGATTTAATGCTTTCAATAAGATAGCCCTGTCAAATCACCTTGCTATGAACCAGACACTAATCTTACTCAATAAAGATGGACCTTGACAACTAATGGAAGAGGGAACAAGTCTGAGATTCTAAACTACTAAAGATACACAATGATTGGAACAAACTAAAAAATATTGAAAAAAGGGGGAAAAAACTTACACACAAGCCCGGTATTGTCAATGTTGAATCTGTTACACGTCTCGAAATCACTGAGGTTGGCATTATTATCCACTCTCTGGCTGTATAACATTTCAAAGATAACAAACATGTTCGTGTGAGCACACTTCCCTTGAACCTTGAGCTTTAGTATGCTAAGCAAATTAGAAAGCAAAATGCACCACTTTTTAACATAAAAAGGATTGGTTTTTGAGGTACGAAAATCATTCCAAAAAACAGCAATTCGTTCAATTTTTTTGCCATTCAGTGTCAGCAATGATAATTCACTAACAAAATGGGAATAAGAAATGAAAAACCCATAAACACAGACGAGAAAGGAAAAGTACTAGGACCCATGAAAGCTCACGTTAAAACAAGCTTGGGAGAACCCCGAATTGGCAAGGTGTAGCAGAGTTGGGCATCTCTAGACTCGTGATCATGGTGGAGCAGCTGACACGGTATCAAGTTGAATCCTTTTGCTGCTTTTCTGGAAATGAGCTTCTCTTCCAATCGAGACTCATCTTCTACGAGATGATTAAGATCAACAAATCAACAATAAACACTGTCACTATAAACAAACAGAAACCAATGGATCAAAAGGGTACCAAGATCATTGGCGCGATGCAGAACAGCTCGGCGAAGGATTCCCCACCTCAGCGAAGAAGCTGAAGGCTTCAAATTTGAACTGTTATCGTTAATTTCCATTAAAGTTCCTTCCTTTTCTTCAGTTCAGTATGCTTCGAATTTGTCCGAGTGACAGCCTGTCGCTTTAAGAAGAAAGCAGATTAAATTTTGAGATTTCTCAAGATATAATCCTAATTTTATTGTAACCAAAAAAAATCCTAGTTTTATTATATTAAAGAATGATTAATATGTCCCAATAAAAAATATATTAGGTGAAATTTAAATAAGGAAAATTATCCTATACATTGTCAGTGAAATTTTTTAACTCCACAAGCGGGGTTAAGATGATGACATGTGTCTCATTTTATTTATTTTTTATTTTTTTAATATTTTTAAAAGACACATGTCATTATCCTAATTTCGCTTGTGGAATTAAAAAATTCCATTGACAGTAGAGTAAATAATTCAATAAAAAAATTACGTTAGACAAAGTACCTAAATTATTGTGTCAAGAATTGTCTTGACATGATAAATACAGAATTTTTTTTTTTCAGTTTTTGCAAAACTAGTATTAAATTTTTATCAAATTTTGAGGTATACATTTTGTTTTCCGTATAATGTTTTTGTTTTATATCTAAAATTTTCTAATTAAAGTGGCCAAGCTGGAAAGGAATTGAGTCAAGCAAACTACATTTGAAGTATGAAAATCACCCAAGAACATACTTGCTTAGCTCTTAAAAGGAATGAGCAGAAAATTATATTCAAATGAAAATGTTTATAATACCATTTCAAGCTCATTTGCAAATTTGCAATGGACAAAGAATGATACAAATGATACAATTTAACCCGAAGAGCTTAACCTAACACGCACTTGTAAATGAATGGAGTCTCCAAAAAAAAGCAAGTGATTGAAATGCCGAGCAACGCCATGAACACAGAACTCCCTCTTCAGCAGTTATGATACAAATCAATCCGTCTTGTGTGACGGGTTCGGTGCCAACGGCAGCGAAAAAGGCGGCGTCTGAGATCCAAGAGGGTGAAATGCAGATCCAAAGAGACAGGCAATTCTCTGCATTCAACAATGGATTCGGTTCTGAGAGAGAAGGGAGGAGTGGAAGCAATAAAGATCATCTCACACACGAGCAAAGACATCATTCCCGAATCTGACTAATTCAGTAATACTGCAGCAAATTCATCTTCTAGACTAGAGTACCAAGAAGAACCAAACCTTAATTAAGTGGCCAGTTTGGTGAATTTAGCTATGAATAGTCCACTGGTTTGTGATGTTAAGGGATCAAAGCGTAAGGTCATTGGTATCCTCCCACTCTTACAAGGCCACCCTTTGGCTTCATCGATTTCCAGCAGTTCTGCACGATCCAAAGGCAATATCTCTCATCCCATAGATTGAAAGAAAAAGATGACAACACTGTGTTAGAACATCGATAACGAAATTCCAAGGAACCTTTTTCTTATAGGAGAAGTTTAAGTATCAGTGGTACTACCTGCAGAAGCATTTCCCTTCAGGAATTGATCTACTATGTCTTCATTCTGAGCAACTGTCAAACTAATTGATGGAAAAGGTAAACGAGGCAGTCAAAACATCATTGTGGTTATTTTATGTGAGTGTGTGCTATATGTTTACAAGCCAAAAGAACTGCCAATGAAATACCACCTGCAAGTGCTGTAAACAAGCAACCCCCCGACTTTAAGCAATCTAAAACCATTCCTTAGAAGTTTTAACTGCACCAACACAAATATATCTGATGTAAGAAGAATAGAAGTGAGAATGTTTAACAGCCTCAGAATCGTAAAAAGCTAGAGTAATAAACAGGATGCAACAGACAATGGGGAAGAAGGGCATGAGCAGTTCTATCAATAAAATACAAATTCGGAAGCCTAAATTAAAAAGATATAACATTATATTGTATCATGACAGAAAAAAGACACTGCCTGAAGTACAGTTAAGCTATCTGTTCTCTCTGCATCTAATACACGATGCTGAATTGTTTCCCATCCCCAATGTTCAAACTTTTGGACGTGTCTAACTGATCCATCGTGAGTGCACTCTGCATCCACAAGCACCTGAATTAAGTTGCAAGCAGTTATTAGATTGCATTAACAGAAAAAGGGAACAAAAATACATTTCAATTGCCAGCTGATTTAATACAAAATGCAATGTTACCTTGTCATAACCATAGCTTGAAACTTCAAGATCAGACATGGTCTTATAAAGTTCATTTTTACTGAGCCCAACTACTCCAGAATGCCGTCCATAAAAGATAAGTTCAGGATTTTCACTCATTGCAACCAATTGTGAAGACTTGGCTTCCCTTGCTTTTGCTGCTCTTTTCCTTTCTTTCCATGGTCTCCTGGAAGTCCACTCCTTAAACTTGTCATCCTTTTCCTCAAATGCAGATTCACCTGTTTAATACAAGACAGAGGAACACGTCAAAGCAGATAGACATGTATGTAAAAAGTTCCTGAAAATATAAGAAAAATAACTTTAAAACTTCAGGTAAATATTTACATGTATAAAGATTTATTACATGATTTAGATATGGCATCAACCCTCAGAGGAGCAAGACAAAATGCTGTTCCATCAGCAACAAATAACCGACACCGATCACCCAAAGAATATTTCTGCAACATTGTTCTACAGGCTGCTAATCGATGTCTTGCAATGTCAACACCAGTTACAGAACCCGAATCACCAAGAAGATCCAGCATTATACAAAGTTTAGCACCTGAAGGAAATATGTGGTAAATAAATTAGGCAAAACATCCTATTGAATACAACATCCTAGGCCAAACTGAATCCACAAATTACATGAGAACTTGATCCCAGAAATTATTAAACCAAATCTATTCTGAAATAAACTATCCAGGTTCTTAATATTTGTTAGTCCTAAGATCAGGAAGAATACATGCATAGAGTTTTCAGTAATGTTCAAACCAACAAACCAAGTGTTCTAAACAGAACCACGGATATAGAATCCATCAAATACTTTGCGTAAGAGTTGATATTAGAATGAGCCCTTCAAGATGGAAAACATGCATTGCATTCTACATTTGATTGGGACTTTATCAAGTCTCCCACACTATTTTTACACTGACCAGGATATTTGAGCGATATGCCAGACCCATTGAGTATAAATGATCACGGAAGAAAAAGATCAATTACCAGGAGCAGCGCATAGATCAAGAACATGATTCCCCGGGGAGATTTTCAAAACTAAGACAGCAGCTCCAGAAGCAGCATCAATTCCATAAATCTGAAAGACCAATAAAAATTCTGAAACCATTAAGAATATTGAAAGATATGAAATAGTAAATGCTTGACAATCCACAAAATGCCTAAAAAGACACAAACAAACATTAAAGAATGAAACTTCAAATTATAAGCTGCAACCATCTTTGACAACAGTTGCATAGGATAAGGTGGTAATAAAGTTATCAGAATCACTATATATGTATTACAAGTTTCGGACAAACTTCTAGACCTTATCAACATTGTCTGAATTAATGCATAAAATTTGGCCAAAAATAAAAGTACAAATATCAAGGTTTTATAAATCAAGGTAAGTAAGCTAAAATATAACCACCAGTATTGATATAATTCCTATATCCCTCACCTTTCCATCCTGGTATGGCTTTGAATTAGCAATCTGACTATCGGGTGGAAGAGAGTAAAAACCAGGTAACCAATGCACTTTAACAAGCTTACACTTCATCTCAGCTTCAATTTCTTCGAGTTCAGCTTCACTTCCAGGTTTCAACCTTTCCCAAATAAATTATATATATAAAAAAGACATGAGCAAACAAAGCAACAAGACAGTAAACTAAAACCAGAATTAAACGAGATAAAACAAAGGTTTGAGCTTCAGCTTTCTGATAAAATAAACTTCCAAGTTACCTTAGGTAACGAGGGACTGAATCAGAGGCCGTATAGATTGAAGGGTCGATCCCATTTGCTTCAAGAAAGTTAAGGAAAGCTTCTGGCAATGGCAATTTCGAAGTTTCCTCCATCATCACCAACAGCTGCAGAGTTCGCGAACTCCTAGCAAACCGTAAATATAAACCCTTTCACAACCAACCTACCAAAACGCACCGTTTTATCGATACGAAAGACAACAACGTTCGTTCACAGTAGACCCGCTCAAAAGTCGAGCCATTCGCTCAAGTTCGAAGATCCGTATGATATATGATTGAGTTTAGACAAAAATATTTAATCTAATAACGGAGTTTGGATAAAATTTTTAAACCTATTTAAAAATCAAATCGGGCCTTCAGCTTGACTTTTCAAAGCTCAGGCTTTGCCCGAATTTATATTTTTTATCTTTTTATATTTTTTAATATTAATTAAACTTTTTTATATATTTATTAAGTATAATATAATTATATGTATATAAAACATTATTGATTAATAAACATGAGTATAAATATTTAATATGAAAATTGATATACAAATTTTAACAAATTAAATTTTAAATGGTATAAAATAATAAATAAATAATTAATTAATTAAAATATAAAAAATTATTTTCTAGCTTGATCGAATCGGACTAGAGCTTTTTAGTACAAAAATGAAAACGAATTTGGACAAAAATCAAACCAAAATTTCAGATTGGACAGGACTTGAGCACACAGATTTCATACTAATATTGTCATGGGCCCGGTCCGAGCCCGACCCGGCCCATGACCAGGTCTAGTTTATAGCTAGTGTCTCAATATGTTTTTTTTGTGAAACATTCATTTTGATTTTTTTTTGGTAAAACATTCATTTTGATTTGAGTTCTTATTTCCTTGCTCCAGCGTTATTGTGTTAATCAACATGAAAGTTGCCTGCAGATTTTCATTCAGGCTGTGTAGAGTCATGGCTGAGTAAGGGGAGAACATTCGGCCATGTATGCAAACTCCATATGACAACTAAAATTCCATGTTCTGAGGTCAGTGAGCAAAGACTTTAGTTGAATATCTGTGTTCAGCTCATTGAATATTCACATTGAGAGCTACATACACTGCAACAGGCGTGCTTCTATTTTTTACGCTAAATCGCTTGTAAAGTGTTTAAATTAACGACATTTATCTAATATATAAAAGTTGTAGAAAATATTGAAAGCTCATGCAGCCACGTCGCTTATATGCTTTTTTACATCTTTTGCCCTTCTCTCCTTTGTATCCTTCCCATTTTTGCTTCTCATTTTTGCTGCTTGATTTTGTAAATTCATTCTTTTCATTTTTTTTCTTCATCCGTCACTTCAGTCACTCCTTTGACCTCTTTCTTTATTTTAACTCAACCTAATTCATCTATTCACGTCTTTTTCTCCTTTAACTTTTCCACTTTGACCCATATTTCTTGCTCCTCCTGCTGACATTTTCTCTAGGTTTCGCCATTGCAACTTCCCTTGTAAGCTTGAATCGGATTGTATTCTCTCACCATTTTAGTCTATAAGGTGCAAATAGATTCAAGATAAGTACATGCTTGAATAGGTCAAATAATGATTGCAACGAACTTTTTTCATATAATGATGACACCAGAGAATAGAACAAAAAATATGTAGATTTTGCTCTGTCCTTTCTAATATAGCACTGAATTAGAGACTTACGAGGACTAGACTGTTCACGAACATAAGCAAAAGGTATAAACAAACTTTTAAGTGGATGAATAAGAAAATAACCAGTCCCATTGCATGTCAAAACAGTTTATCAAAATCTGTCATAGTTATCTAGATTGAGAATCTACCGAAAGTAATATGTTGCCATATTGAAATCGATATATTTGTAGAATTAGCATATTGATTGGCTTCTTTTTCTTATAATTTAGAGATGTTGTAGCCTTTCTTTTTGTTGATTGTATGTGTGAAGTTTGTGTTGTTAAATAATAGGAGCATATTAATATCTCAACTTATTATTGTAGAACAAGTCCTGCGAATAAGGTCAATCGATCTTTTATTATATCTATGAAAATTTAACATGATATTTTTGCTATTCTTTGGACGCTGCTCATCTCATGTTTTTGGACCCCCTCCCCCCTTTTTTTTTGTTATTTAATGATTCTTATTAGAGAAAAATATACCATGCTGCCTAATAAATTATATTTTGAGAGTGTCAATGTTCAAATTTATAAACAATTCATTGCTTTGTAAATGTTTGATTTCATCATAATCATGTTCATTGCATTCTATATGTTTGATATCAAGAATATTCATTGCATTTGTAAATGTTTGATAATCTATCATAATCATTTTTTTCATTTTGAAAATATTTAATACCAAAATAGGCTGATGTCTTTTTGTAAACAATTCCTATAAAATTATAAACTACATTAATAATTAATCTAGGTCAAGACTAACAATTTTAATGGCAGCAATGTGCGGGCATCAATCTAGTTTTTTATAAAAAATTCAGTCGGACCAAACAGACTGCCCATGTTAACATTCGAATCAAAATATAACAATCCTTGTAGTCAGTATGAAACATGGACTGCCCATGTTAACGTAAGCACTGTTTTCACAAAAGAATATTCCCTGTAATGTTTCTTTTTTTGTCCGATTTCCTGTAATGTTTTTAGTTATATTGATAACATAAAACTAGTATGGAAATCATGATGCTTTTCTATCTTAAAGAATTTTGAATCTCGTCTTTCTCTTTTACCCAATAGAATTAGAACGTGCAATGTATACAGAGTGAATATTCTGCTGAATCAGTCATAAAAGGCGGTCCAATCCAAATCACGATTTCCAATTCTTTATGATATTTGGAATGTTTATGCAGTGGTTGTAAGTTGTAACATCTACAACCTCCCTTAGAAAATGCTATAAGCGAAAAGACAAAGTCACGTTGCTTTTTCCATATGCGCAAATCTCAAGTAGTGAAGATCTCGGTTGTTGGGTCCCAAGCAGTTGAACAGGCTTGTCAACAAGTTCAACGACCCATGCATGTGTCCTTAAATTCGCTTCAGCTGGAATGGTCTCAATTATATGGCACAAACAAAACCCTACCATTAGATCTCTGCTATTAATTGAAAAGGCGATTCGAGGCTTTATTTTTTCCATGTCTGTTTCATGTCTGTTGGTCAAAATATTTAATGCCCTGAAAGCAGAATTGGCTTAGTGTTTAGCGTTTGAGGATAGCAATGGAGAAAGGAGAGTTAAGAGAAGGGAAATCATTGAAAGAAACCCCATCTTGGGCTGTTGCTACTGTGATCATTTTTATGGTTTCTCTTGGATTCCTGGTTCATCGCTCTTTGAAAAGGTTTGGTGAGGTAAAAGCAATGAAGCCTGTTTTTCATGCTCTGGTCTCTCTTGAATCTGGAACCCTCCAGCTCCAAGTTTGATTGTTTCTAATACATTGCATCTCCATCTTTTTTCCAATTTATAGTGGCTTAACAAGACTAAGCGCAAATCTCTGCTAGCAGCCTTGGAGAAGATTAAAGATGGTAAAATTGTTTTGAGATTGATTTTGTTGAATGTCTTTGTTGTGTTGTGGCAAGCAGAGTGGCTTTGGTTTTCATTATATCAATCTTATCTGTGAACAGAATTGATGCTTTTCGGGGTTCTCTCGTTATTGATGGGTCACTGGATTGCATTTTTTGCTAAAATTTGTGTCAAATCATCAATCTTGAATCACCGATTCAGTCCTTGCGTAAAGGTTGATGATCGATTAATGTTAGAACACATGATTGTTTCAAGTTCAAAATACTTGAACAACACGGTTTCCGGAGTGCAAGAGATTCCCAGTAGGAATGCCTATTGTCCTGAGGTACCCTCAGTTCCTGCCATTTGCTTTGTAGAGACGGTTGGACACTTTGATGCTTTGTCTGCTAAGTAATAAGTTTTATCATTCTGTTTTCATACCCAGTTATATCTTTTTAGTCCATGGAATCTCACTTTACATTTGCAGTTGCATGGAATTCTTCACAATTTGTAATTTTCTTTCCAGGGTAAGGATTCTTTTGCTTCATATGAAAGCCTTGAGCAGCTTCACCATTTTATATTTGTGCTTGGCGTCACCCATGTTTCTTACAGCTTTATTGCCATCGCATTGGCGATGATTAAGGTTGATGCATCTCCTTAATGATATAAATCCCAATTGCACCTTAATTTGGGTCTTAATATTTACCAAGAAAGCACTATGTTTACAGTCTAGTTTTTGCAGATTTATGGCTGGAGGACATGGGAGAATCAAGCCAAGACCATGGCTATTCAACATTTACGAGGTGCAAATGTTTCTAGCTGATGCTAGACTTTAATTCCGTTTCATTCTTTGCTACGTGTTAATTCTTATAGAGTATCAATCTCATCCATTCTTCATTGACCTTTTAAACCTAGACTCCTCACAAGCTGGACCAGTTGGTTTGAAAATGAGGCGGCTGTCTACTTTCATTTTTCACCATGTCTCCCATCCATGGAGCCAACACAGAGTTCTTGTTTGGCTGGTATCCCTTCTTGAGATCTTGCATCTTTTGCCTGGTACATTTGCTATAGATTTTCATCATCATATACAAAAGGCACCTAATTTCCTTCAGTTTTATGGATAGTAGAGGTTTCCAGATAGAGAAATATCAGAATTGCCTAGCATTGTTCTGATATTTCTCTGTTAGATGAATAAAGCAATTGAAAATTTGGACTTCTTGTTGTCAATATAATGAACTCTTTTGATAGTTCTTGACATTGTCGGCTGTATGCCACACCTACCTTCTAACTAGATGTAGCTTCAAAGAAAGTTCTTTTTCTCTGTTTTATTTCTTGTGATTCCTGCACTCTTTTGTACCATTTACTTTGAAGTGATTTTGAACTTAAAATATATATTATCATGCAGCTTTGCTTCAGCCGCCAGTTCTGGAGTTCTATAAACCGAGCTGACTATATGGCTTTGCGCTTGGGCTTCATTACTGTATGTCCATTATGTTCAACTGGAGGTTTAGTTTCTTAGATATCTTGGTGTGTGAGCATATATTACTTTGCCAATTGAGTGTGAAGAGATTAGCACACGATTAGATTTGGGTAGTTAAATACTAATTCCATTTTATTTTTATTCTTCTTAGACTCATCAACTTCCTTTGACATATGATTTCCACAATTATATGGTTCGAAGCATGGAAGAAGAATTTCGTGATATTGTTGGCATTAGGTACTATATCTACTGTGCCATGCACATTGGTAACTATTTTGATATTATGGAATAAACCTTAGGTCAAGAAATTAAAATAGGGTCTCTATGACTGCTATAGTAAAAGTTCTAAATAAAATAGAAGCATGAATTATATTAGTTTTTCTCCTTCTATTGCAGCAGATTGATTTGGTTATGTTTGGATTTCTTTTGCAGTGTGCCCTTCTGGATTTATTGCATACTATGCATCTTTCTTGATTTCCATGGTAATTTTCCTTGTGTTCGGAGAAACTAATACATACACAAGTTAGATAGACTTTGAAGCTTCCACATCAAATACCCACCCAATATATTAACACTGCCTACGCTGTTTCGGTGTTTGCTTTCTGCTGATGCATGTAGGCTAAGACACCATTTTAGCTGTGTACTGTTATGTTTTTAAGATTCTCAGACTTTTTGAAGCTAAAACCAGTTCAATGAAACTGTCATTATGATCATTTTCCTGCCAGTGAGGTATTTTGGATATCCATGCAAATTGAATGGCTCCTTGAGACGTCGACTGACGTTGAATTAGACCTCAACTCAATTTGCATATCCATCCATATTGAATGACTTCAGAAACATTGCAGTTCTTTTCATGCATCAGTGCATCCCTTTTGCATTAATCATTATAAATATTTCTTTGCTTGTCATTGTCCTGAATTCAACTTCTAAAGGATTGATTTTCTTTCTTCAGGAACCAATATTTACTTTTGGCTTTCATTCCTTCCAGCCATTGTACGTCTCCATCGTTGAATTGGGCTTCTAAATGTTGTAGAGACTAACAAGTCACCACTTAAAAGTTTCCTGATTTTTTTCCCTTTTTCTTCTTCTTTCTCCATATTGTTGATACACATAAAAGCTGATACTGGTAATCGGTACAAAACTGCGCCGTGTGGTGGTCAAATTGGCTGTTGAAATCATGGAGCACGGACAGCACAGTCCATTGGAGGGTTTTCATCAGTTTAACCTAAGGGATGAACTCTTTTGGTTTGGAAGACCAAGGCTTCTTTTATTGTTGATACAACTTATTTCCTTTCAAGTAAGTGAAGTGGTAAAAACGTTTCATGTGGCTTTCAATTGCATTCCTTGATTGAGTTTTATCGATTATTATACATTTCGCTTGCAGAATGCTCTTGAGATGGCTACATTCCTTTGGTCACTGGTAAGATTTCGACATAGAGAGCATATCTTTAGATGTAATTCATAAATATTCTGGGAAAGTGAATCTGTAATATTGAATATCAGGCTGCAGAGTAGCATTTCGAATATCCTAGTTTTGTGTTCCGGACTTTATCCAGTTACGTACAGATAAGCTATGGAAATTCATGATTGAATTATGTCTCCAATGTTATCAGTCACAAGAGAGCACTTTCTTAATGTTGAACTTAAAAACACTCTGAAATTCTGATGAAACACTATCTTCCGCTCTATTCTGTTCAGTTACAGAAAATTATAGGCAGAAAAAGACAGGTTTCTCTGGTTTTGTGTCTTATGATGGTAATAATTTATACTAGCCATTCATGATGCTGATTCTGAGTTCTGCTTTCAGTGGGAAATCAGGGATCCTTCTTGCTTCATGGAGAACAAAGGCTTCCTTGTGACTCGTTTGGCATTTGGGTATGATCACAATATCATTGTGACATTATAACACTTGTATCGATTTTGATCTAAAACTTTTTACAGTGCTCATTCTCTGCTTTTCCATCAACAATTTCCTTGACTTCGACTACTAGAATCTCATACTGTATTGCTGGCTGGTTTATGTAGTATCATCTCCCAGTGCTGGTGTAGCTTTATCACATTCCCGCTCTATGTTATAGTTACACAGGTTAGATCATCGACGTAGAAGTTTTCTACTTCTTCATCGCTCTCCCTCACTCCCTAAAACATTGGTCTCCATGGCTGCAGATGGGCTCAAGGTTCAAAAGGGCTGTAGTTTCTGAGCATGTGAGGGAATCGCTATCCAAATGGAAAAGAAGAGTGAAGGAAAAGCCAGGCTCCTCAGTTGCACTACTCAGGGAATCCCGCTCAACCTCATCGTTGGACTCCATGGGAGCTGACATAAACAAAGCCTGCAGCCATGCCCCGAGCAGCACAGGCCATGGGACCACAACAGACAGTAGCTCAATGCACGAATCTTCATCACCTAGAGGCAAGAAGAAGTTGAAGGCTCCAGTTAGCTTTTACCTTGAGGATTGCAGCTCTAACTATATGATATGAATGCCCATGATAATGATGACAAATCTGATGATGAAGATGAAATACATCCCATTGAACCCTAACGTTGTTTCATTTCTTCTTGTTAAAGAAAACAAAAAAAAAAAATCAAACTGCAGTATCTTGTAATTCAAATTATATCTAATGGTTCTCAATTTACGAAGTATCATCCGTTTTAATACTTCTCACGATTTTGTTCTAAAAAATATCTTATTACTGATTCTCATAATGTATTATAATATAGTTAAGATAGCAAAGTTCTACTCCTTACGCAATGTTCTAATTGATTGGAGATAAACGACGTCGTTGTAGTTCTACTCGTGACTCGTGGCAATGTTTAATAGCGAACTTTACAAACGCAACTGTTGTTCAAATCAAAACTCCGTCGTTTTATAAAACAGCAATCAATCGCCTTCGAGTTCAAGTAAAGTCCATTGAGCTTAAGCCCCATATAATCTTCTCTTTCTGACGATCCTTCCTTTGTTCGTTTCGTGTCTCGTTGCCAGCGTTTAACCATGGTGCTCGAGGTAAAGCAAAATCTCGATCCCCTTTTCTTCCGTTAATTCTAGGGTTTTCAGTTTCCTCTTAATTCTTTTTTTTTGATCCTGATTTTTATACCCTCAACAGGCAACAATAATCTGTATTGATAATTCGGAGTGGATGCGAAACGGTGATTACTCTCCCTCTAGATTTCAAGCTCAATCCGATGCTGTTAATCTCATTTGCGGAGCTAAAACTCAGGTAAACTGGATAAAAAAAGCTTTTATATTTCTTTAGTTGAAAATAAAAGAAAAAGAACTTGAATTTCTGAAAAATGTTAGGTGTTTTTTCATTGCATGTTCATTTTAGGGTTTACTTGATTGTGGGTAAAAGTTAAAGCTTTTATTGAATTGAGGTTTTGGTTTTACAGTCCAATCCGGAGAATACCGTGGGAGTTTTAACAATGGCGGGAAAAGGAGTTCGTGTTTTGGTCACCCCTACCAGTGATCTTGGCAAAATCTTGGCTTGCATGCACGGTTCGTTTCTTGACTTGTTTTAGGCTTATATTCTAGTTCTCTTAACATTGTATCATATTAAAAGATTCTGAATTGGAACTTTTGCTTATCCAAATTTAGGCTTAGAAATATGTGGTGAAATGAACTTGGCAGCTGGGATTCAAGTGGCTCAGTTAGCGCTTAAACATCGCCAAAATAAAAAGCAGCAGCAAAGGATTATTGTCTTTGCTGGAAGGTGTGTTTTTGTTATTGCTTTTGTCTGTTAACCGGGAAATGCTTCATTTCTATGTTTTTGGTTCTGATGTGCCATGATGCTTGCAGTCCTATCAAACATGACAAGAAGTCATTGGAGATGATTGGAAGGAAGTTGAAAAAGAATAATGTAGCACTTGATATTATAAATTTTGGTGAAGATGATGAAGGGAAAACAGAGAAGCTAGAAGCGCTTCTTTCTTCTGTTAACAATAATGATACCAGTCACCTTGTTCATGTTCCTGCTGGTCCTAACGCACTCTCTGATGTACTTATAAGGTTAGTAGTTTGGGCTTTTTCTTTTTCCTGCAAGTTAATATCTTCATAATTGTGATTTTATTGCTGAAGGTGGATATTTCTTGTATTCATGACAGCACCCCCATCTTCACTGGGGATGGGGAAGGTGGAAGTGGTTTTGCAGCTGCGGCAGCAGCAGCTGCAGCTGGTGGCGTCTCTGGATTTGAGTTTGGTGTGGATCCCAACCTTGATCCTGAATTGGCCCTTGCTCTTAGAGTTTCAATGGAAGAAGAGAGAGCCAGGCAAGAAGCGGCTGCTAAAAAGGCAGCAGAGGAGGCATCTAAACAAGAGAAGGGTGGAGAAGAACAATCTAGCTCACAGGATGCAGTAATGACTGAACATGCCAGCGGGGGAACTTCAGAAGCTGAAAATAAGAGAAATGATTTATCAGTTAGTATAATTAGCTTCCTATTTGATTTTGCTTTTCTTTTTGTGTGCATATGGTCCAATGTTAAGTATTTAGTGATCCTTTATCTGATATTTGGAAAAGGCTAGGATCACTTTTGTGTCTCATTATTACTTAGTGTGATAGGATAGCTGCTTCAAGCAGGACAATTGTTTCATAAAAAACATGGTTGGCCCTTACATATTCTTTTGTGTTGAGACTCAGCTGACCTTGAGTTTGTTGCAGGATGATGACAATGCTTTACTACAGCAAGCACTTGCAATGTCTATGGATGAACCTGCCTCTAGCCAAGATTTACAGGATACGGATATGTCAGATGCAGCTGCTGATGATCCAGAGCTGGCATTAGGTAAGTATGGCTGAATGATGACGAAAGATTGTCCTTGGGTCACAAACTTTGAATGATTCCTCCTAGTGTAAAGTTCATACTATTTTGTTGCTTGCTATGCAATTTAAATCATCCATAAAATTAGTTTTTATTTGTCTCACAAACTTGTTGATGTAAGTATAGACCCTGGATATTTCCAGATTATTTTTCTTTCTGCATATATACTGATTTAATTTCCTATATTTCCAATTCTTGCAGCTTTTCAATTATCTGTGCAAGACAGTACAAAAGATTCATCTAGTCAGGCAGATATGAGTAAGTTGTTGGCAGACCAGTCGTTTGTATCCTCCATCCTTGCATCGGTATGTCTGCTGCAGTTTCTCTTTATCTTTTCCTCCTTACACTCGAGGTCTGAGTGGAGAAAGATCATTTAATGTTAAACAATTGCTTCTGCAGCTTCCTGGGGTAGATCCAAATGATCCTTCAGTTAAGGAGGTGCTTGCTTCCATGCAAAGCCAGTCTGAGGTGAGCTCATCGAACTTAGTGGTAGGATATTATAGTGGGGATTGGAATAAGGCTTGCAGTTTTTGATGGTTCATAGTTGCATTAAAGGCTTGTTAATTAATCTTGTTTGAACTGGGATTGGAGTTTTGGGTGGTAGGGCTACCTCAATTGTTTAGCCTTACCACTGGATATAAATCTAGGGTTTTCAATATAATTTTCCGATCAAATGAGATTTCTAACATAAACTTGGGTCTGATATCTAATTATAATATGTGCTTTCTATAACCAAATTTGTTTTCAATGATTTTTTATGATATTTTGCTGCACTTTTAGTCCCAGGAGAAGCAGGATGAGGAGAAGGCACCAAAGGAGGAAGAGAAGTGATATCTGTTTGGATTTCTTTTTCTTTGAGGTTGTACTGTCTGATTTCGCCTAGTGCATGATACACTGATTGTCAATATATGCTAGATTCTTCTAATTTTACAGTAATCTTACTAACTTCTTGGGCTGTTCTAGTGATTGGTATGACTGATATATATATTTTTTATTAGATTTCTTGTGCAGATTTAGACGCTATTCATTGTGGCCACCAATGTGCATGTTGATGGGTTATCATTTGTTCTAAGGGCCTTGGAACAGCTTCTGTTATTTTCATGTCAAAATTAGTAACATTGAAATGAATCTCATTGATGTTTCCAGTAGTAATATGTTACATATATTGTTCAAGTACAGATTGGGTATATTTTCAGTTATGCAAACTTATTTGCAGTGATATAAATCCCTTCTCTTCCATTCCTTTTGAATGATTCACCAATGAAGATGGCCCGTCTCTAAAACACTGTAAAAATGTCTAGTGAATGTGAAGCAAAACTTACCAAGATCAGGTCAAAGTTTGAAGTCTACTGCAAGAAGTAAGATAAACCCAAGCTATATTAGGCATTCCATGATTTCTACTCTAGTTATAGTACCTGCTTACCATCCTTAGCTAGAACTAGACTTCCAAGTTGGTACTTTGAATATCCAGAACCCTATCGAGGATCAGTCATTGTAAGTTACAATTTGTAACTCCGGAGTCTTGAGCAATACCATACGGAGAGTCCTTGTTTTCCTCTTTTACACAACACATTGAAAGAATTTGAGACAATCTATTTGTTTGCACTCACTGAAAAAACTTACTTTGAGCCTAGGCCGGCCGCAAGCTTTATCTCTAGGGCCGAAACCTAGAATTTTGTTGTTTTGTTTCTGTTTTTATTCTAAATAATCCTTGGTTTTGACTTTGCTTACGTCTATTCTTTTTTTTTTTTTCTTGTTCAAGCTGTAAAGTTGATGGCGGCTACGTGAAATACAGCTAGACAATGGGACATTTTGCACGCAAATTGAATGTTTATAGTTTGGGTCCTTTTAGCTGAAATGCTGGTACTCTTATTTTCAGTGGTTTCCTTATACTATACTTCAATAATCTATTAGTTTAGTTTAAAAATCCTTATCAGATGCAAATAATCTAAACATTACAAGCCAGTCGGCAATGGGTAATATGGAACATAAATCAAAACACAGTTTTTTTTTTTTTTGAAGAGATTGCAGAAGGCCTCGTGAGGATCCTGTCTTGCTAAAATTCCATGATAGGCCTCTTCTGTCAAATTGGTGATGTACACGGAGTCAAGCAACCGTAAATTTGTGTTGGTAGTTCAAAATCATATATAAATATAATAAAATAAATAAACTTAGCCTATTAATTCGACTTTTGAAATAAAATTTTCCCAACACAAACACCACCTTACGTTACACACAATGACAAGCAGCAGGGAAATCCACTTTAACTTCACTTGTCTACCAGCGATGAGTGTCGCATTCGTAGTCTGATAAACCTCTTTAAGCAGCAAGGAAATTCAAAATGAAAAAAAGATAATTACTTTTTACTACGATCTATGGCAGCCCTCCAAACCAAACCATGAAAAAGCCAGGCTTAGGAGATTCATTTTCAACATTCCAGAAACACCATATACTTCCTCCGTCATCCGACAGAACACAAGTTCATTTATGTCCGACCCCTGATTCATTTGCTCACTCTTCTTAGTTCTGAGTTCTGGCCCACAGACTAGGGGCATTAACTTCACACTCCGCCACTCAAACTTCGCTTCTTTGTCACTTTCTATTCTATGGAATAGTCAACTCTTTGTAGACAAATCTATTTAATCCCCGGAAAAACACCACCAAGAACTAAGCTTTGGCCGGCCCCCCAGCCAGCAAATGCCAGAACAAGGATCGTTTGTCTTTTGTTATTGCCATTAATGATTCTTGGCATTGGCTACTTGGTGGTCTACAAATTGAACCATGACAGCAGTGCAAAAATCTGATTTATTGCTAGGTGAAAAGAAATTGAATATGAGAGCTTCCGGCTTTGTTATTCTTGCCGTTGTTTGCTGTTTGTTTCTGGAAACAGTTGAAGGAGTGTACGTGAAGTACAATACCGGAGCTGGGATTGTTCCCGGGAAACTGAACGTTCATTTGGTCCCTCATTCTCATGATGATGTTGGCTGGTTGAAGACTATTGATCAATACTATGTTGGAGCAAACAACAGCATTCAGGTTGATTCATATTTTGACTTTGACCTTGTTACTGTTATTGCTTAGTATTACTCAGTGATGTTTGAGGTTTTGAGTGAATACTTTGTGTCTGCAGGGTGCTTGTGTTCAGAATGTGCTGGACTCGGTTGTTGAAGCATTGCTTCGCAATCCAAATAGGAAGTTTGTGTTTGCTGAAATGGTAAGTAAATCCATTTGATTACGGTTGGATTATATTTCATTTTTTTAGTGTTTTGACATCTGATAATCTGATTGTGTTTATGCACGGATATAATTTTAACCATTGATTTTGACCTTTGAAGTTATAGTGTGAGTATTCAGAACTGCCTCTTTCTTTGGATACCTGATATTGTCCTAATCAGAAATTTGATAGGGTTGGATTTCCTGTTAGAAGAATGATTATCATGGCAGAGTAATTTCAAAATTTTCTACTGATATGAATTGTAGGCTTTTTTTCAACGATGGTGGACAGAACAAAGTGTTGAAATACAAGAACAAGTGAAAAAACTTGCAGATGCTGGCCGATTTGAATTCATGTATGTTGATTTCCGAGCAACTTGAAAATTGAGATTTTGATTTTTTTGCATATGTATATAACTAGCCTTCTGGGATGTATCTGCAGTAATGGTGGGTGGTGTATGCATGATGAAGCCACAGCTCATTACATAGACATGATTGATCAAACAACTTTAGGTCATCGAGTGATAAAGAAGCAATTCAACAAGGTTCCTCGTGCAGGGTGGCAAATTGATCCTTTCGGTCATTCTGCGGTGCAAGGTTACCTACTTAGTGCTGAGGTGCAAAATTCAATCAAGTTGTAGATCAATCCATCCATTTTCAGGATAACTATTCTATTCACAAGCAAAGCTTAATCAACTCTTTCCAATTAACTAATTTGTTCATATTTTTCCCATTTAGTTTGTCAAAAATTAAGGTACTGCTTGTTTCTACTTATTTAATCTGAAGAAATGACACATTTTGGTTGGTTACATTGTTCCTGCAGCTTGGTTTTGATTCAGTGCATTTTGCAAGAATTGATTATCAGGATAGAGCACAACGGAAGAATGCCAAAACTCTGGAGGTTATATGGCGTGGATCCAAAACTTTTGGTTCTTCATCTCAGGTTTGGATTTAAAATCCTGCAACTTTTTCTTACTACCAAGAGTTTGGTTATATTACCTTCTTATTTCTTGTGCTCTCTGCAGATTTTTACCAATGCTTTTCCTGTTCATTATAGTCCTCCTAATGGTTTCCATTTTGAAGTGGATGATGACTCTGCACCTGTACAGGTTAATGTTTAACAAGAGTTATGTTATCTGCGTATCGGCTGTTGTTGAGATTAAGTGTTCCTCATGTATTGCTTTCTATGGCTGCAGGATAATCCTCTTCTATTTGATTACAATGTTGAAGAGCGGGTTAATGATTTTATTAACGCTGCAATGACCCAAGTAAACTGTTTTCACCTTTCTCTATTTTGTTGCTTCTGGAGTTGGGGGCTTAACTATTTGAATCATGTTGTCTTATGGCTTATAAAGTTGTACTTTTTAGCATTTCTGCAGCACAAGATGAACCAAAAGCATGCATATGACAGTTCATTTTCCCTTCATTCTGTCTAGGCAAATGTGACAAGAACAAACCATATTATGTGGACAATGGGAGATGATTTCAAGTACCAATATGCAGAATCTTGGTTCAGACAGATGGACAAATTAATTCACTATGTTAACAAGGTAGCTCAAATGACGAATGAATATAATCACTGAATGTTCAAAACTTCTGCTCTGAGCTTGACTTTACCCTTGATGAACAGTAGGTTGTTTCAAAGTGTTGTTTAGCGGAAATCTATTAATATTGTATCAAGTTGTATATCTTTTTTACTTTATGTTTATGATGCACTATAAGTCCTTGACTTTCGTGGTCATGTAATTAAGTTTAAATAGCTAAAGAAATCTGTGACTGCTGATACAAAATTGGTTTGATTTTCCACTGTCTTCCTTTTTCAAATTCACTATTATTTGTGCTTAATTTTCTCAGGATGGCCGAGTGAATGCCTTGTATTCTACACCATCCATCTATACTGATGCAAAAAATGATGCAAATGAATCATGGCCACTTAAATCTGATGACTATTTTCCGTAAGCACAACATGTTCTTGTCTGTCATTTTTCTCATCCTCCTTTGATTTACTACTTTTTCTTTTCAAGTTCTCTAACTTAGACTATGCTTTTTTGATGATTCTTGGCAGTTATGCAGACAGCCAAAATGCTTATTGGACTGGATATTTCACAAGCCGGCCAGCCTTGAAACGATTTGTTCGGATGCTTAGTGGATATTATTTGGTATGCCATCTAAATTGTTCCTATTTCTTGGGCAGAACTGTTGAATCAGAAAGAGAAGTCTTAATTTCCTCATCCTGTATAAATTACATGTGCTTGATGAAGCATTTGATGCCAACCGTGAACCTATCCCGAGACTCATCTAATCTGTCTGCCTTTTGTTCAAAACTTCCTTCTAGCTTTTGTTGTCACAAGTTTGCTGGAACAAGACCTCTGTATTTGAGATATCTAAACTGATTTGTCATGTCGATAAATTATAAAAAGAGCACTGCTCAATGGAGCCTCTTTGTGTATGTTGTTAATGGAAAATTTGAGCTGTTTTCTCCTATGATTGGAATAGGCAGCAAGACAACTTGAATTCTTGGTGGGATATACACCCAATGGCCCCAATACTTTTAGTTTGGGAGATGCTCTAGGTATTGCACAGCACCATGATGCTATAACTGGTACTGCCAAACAGCACACAACAAATGACTACTCAAAACGCCTTGCAATAGGAGTCACCGAGGTTGGCAACTAACTTCTCCCTTAATTTGACCATCTTACGTTCTTTTCATAACTTACAATGTTATTGTTCATGTATGCTGGATTTCTAATTTTATTCTTTAAAATCGAACAACTTCTTATGTCACAGGCTGAAGCTGTTGTATCTTCTGCTCTCTCATGCCTAACTAAGAAAAACTCAGGCGATAAATGTGAAGTATCTGCATTGACATTTAGCCAGGTAAGGCACTCAGAGGTGTTAAGGTTTCCATAATTTCTGAACCATTTTACTTCAAAAATTAGTTTCCTCTCTTTGCATGACCCTGGGACATTCCACCATTTCTAACAGTGCCAATTAGTCAACATCAGTTACTGTCCACCAACAGAGAAAGATATTCCAGAAGGGAAGAGTTTGGTAATTTCTGTGCATTTTTCCAGTTTTGTTTTCAATACTGCATTGTTGACACCCAAAAAAAAAAATAAATAAATAAAGGAAATTTCATTAGCCTTTCTAAATGGTCAACTTTCAGGTGGTGGTGGCATATAATCCTCTTGCATGGGATCGTACTGATATTGTTAGAATACCAGTGAGTACATTTTGATGTCTCTTTGTGCAAGTATAGATCAAATAGTTTAATGTCTCCATAGCACAATGTTCTGCAATGATCATGAGCTTAGTCTTTCTTTATTGCACATAAATTTCAATGAAAGCTTTAAGTAGGATCTGTTAACATTTGATAGTCAAACTAGCGTCGCAGTTCAGTAAGGCTAGAGTAATGTTCTGGTTTCTGTTAATTTAGTATAGTGTTGTAACGTTTGTATCCTATCTAGAATCCAGAGGGATATCATAACCAAGAATTCCTGCCTTTTTACTCTAATTTGGAAGTGCTACTATTTAACAGGTTAACAATGCCAATCTGGTTGTCCAAGATTCCTCTGGCAATAACATTGACACACAGTATTTAGCTTTGGATAGTGTTACAAGAAATGTGAGGGACTTCTATACAAAGGCTTACTTGGGACTGTCATTGGATAAAGCTCCGAAGTACTGGCTAGTTTTTCAAGTTTCTGTACCACCACTAGGTTGGAATACTTACTTCATTTCCCAAGGACCTGGAAAAGGTATATATTTCATTTCTTTCACTTCCAGTACTTGATTGTTGGTGAAGTTTAATTAAGTGAAAACAATTTTAAACTCTTGAAGCCATACAGAAAGGAAAATTCAGATTATGGGAAGTCCACATTTTCTTACTCGATATGTATCTTTTATATTCCAATGGTGTAGGACAAAGCAGAGCCGGAATTATCTCAGCAGCAAACACTCCGCAAAATGAGACAATTGAAATTGGAAATGGAAATCTGAAGATGTCTTTTTCTACAAGTTCTGGCCAACTCGAACGGATGTATAATTCTAGAACAGGAGTAAGTTGCTTCCAATTTCCACACACTGGTCATGAGATATAAACATATTCATTTCGTGGTTATACATCATCTGCAGTGGACTAAGCCACAATGGTAATTATAGAGGAATAATTGATAAAGTTGAGATCTAGTAAGATCAATGTAACTTTGTCTACGCAACTTTTCTTTTTTCTCAAAATCACTAGCAGAAATTACAGTTCTCAAAATAGGGTTCCTATCATTAAACATTCATGGATTTTAAAGAAGCTTAATACCGCTTAAGCATGGGCATAGTTTGTGGTTTTGTTATTTTCACATAGGAATGTTCTGAATGCCAGTTCAGTTGCTTTTTGGTAACCGTCTTTAATTTCTCATTTTACCAGGTTGATGTACCACTGCAGCAGAGCTACCTCTGGTATGGTTCAAGCACTGGTGATGCTGATCGACAGGTAAGCAATCACAGCACTTGGATTTCTAATACAAGAGTTTGAGTTAAGGTGATGAAAGCCTGCTGAAATGCCAGTTTTATAATGATAATCATTCTTTCAGGCCTCTGGTGCATATATATTCCGGCCTAACGGGGCACCACCAAATGTTGTTTCACGATCGGTGAGCCTCTGTTGTATATTGTCATCTCCTCGACATACCACAAGTCTTAGACATTGTACTTGACTACTTGTCACTTGCAAAACAGCCTCTTCACATGTTTATCTCTTGTGCGTCGCCTGCATCAGCCTGTTACTAATGGGGCTTAGTAAAATTTTCAAATTTATAAAGTCCGATCAGTTATCTATTATTATCCGTTTTGTTTCCTCAAAGATTTTTTTTTGTTTGATCTGCAGGTGCCCTTGAAGGTTACTCGTGGAAATCTAGTTGATGAGGTTCACCAACAGTTCAATGAATGGATCTACCAGGTCATCATTTTTCTATGAGTTAACAAGTGAAAGAACATAAACTTTGAGTTGTAACAGATTTATCTATTTCTGTTATACACTGACTTGTACAGTTGCAAACAAATTTTGAGTTTGAGTATGGGTTGTGAAAGACAAAAACATGACAAACTAAGATCCTTGCAACAAAAGTTTTACCCTGCAGAAACTTGATGACATGATTCTTATTTGTTTACAGTAATTTCTCAACGAACTAGTCATTTATGACATGCAATTAGCCCTACTATGAAATATTCTTTTCAAGGTCATTCCTCTCTCTTCCCAGAAAATTCTTAATTGCTAATTTTTCTATTTATGTCCATTCATTAGGTCACAAGAATTTACAAAGACAAAGAGCACGCTGAAATCGAATTCACTGTAAGGCACATCGCCCTGATTAAACCTTATTTGTCTTTTCTTTTTCCCTGGCACTCTAAAATGAATTTGGACTCTGTCTATTATTGAAAACAATGTCTCAGTTGAATGTTATCTACTGTATACAAAGTAGAATGGTGTCATCTCTCTTGATTGTTTCCACGTATTTCTGAAAATTTTCTACTTTGAAGGTTGGTCCAATTCCCTTGGATGATGGTGTTGGAAAAGAGGTCATTACTCGCATGACAGCAAATATGGTCACAGACAAGGTGTTTTACACTGATTCTAATGGGAGAGACTTTCTAAAACGGGTAACTTCTGAAACATTCTTCTCTTTGAGTATCTGATAGTCTTTATGAAAGAACATGAAGTTGTATTAGTTTCAATTACAAGCTAGTATAGCATAGGCAACATGTGTTTCTCAACTCATCATAATGTTTCTTGATGCTGTCTGGTTTCGATCTTGGATACCTTGTGCTTTTCCATTTTCCCATTAGATTTTATCCAACAGGATGTATGACAGACTATGCAATAGTGGGTGTTATCACATTAACTTCTTATTTTTAAAAGTCTATATACATAATACAATATGTTCTCTTTTTAAATATCACTAAAAATTCCTTTTCTTACATAGGTTTCTAAAGGCTATAAACCTATTCTGATTCACATGCTAAAATTTGCTATCCTAGATTATGAGTTTTCTATCTGCATTATGGCTATTATAGTGCCAACCTGAAATGCACGATCATGGTTCTTTTTCAGATTCGAGACTTCAGAGAAGATTGGAACCTTACAGTTACTCAACCCGTAGCAGGAAATTATTATCCGGTAAATTTCTCAATTCTAGTTTAGCTGACACAAATACAGGCTTGAGTTAAAACTCAAGATCATTACTTCGCTGAGGCTCAGCCAGATGACCAAATCTATGCAAAATGTTCCTTGCTATTATGCTGTGAGTGTTAGTTAAAAGTCTGGCTGCTTGACGTTACTTTAGATCCTCAGTGATTTGTGGTTGCATAAAAACGATAGAGTCCGAAGCCTCAGTGGTTGTTCCTTTGGTTCTTTATGGTTTGACACATCATGTTAACAACAGTTCTATTTCTTCACTTCTTAGAGAAGTTCAAGAACTTGTTTTGCTGAGAGTAAACGGAATGTACAGATGGTTTTGGCGGCGTTTCATTTTCATTGTAAAATTTTGATGCCTTGAAACAACACTTCTAAATCTAATTTCTCAAAACAATGTTTTTCTGACTTTTCCAGATTAACCTTGGTATTTATACTATGGATGCGAAATCTGAGTTGTCTGTCTTGGTTGATCGCGCCACTGGAGGATCAAGTATTGAAGATGGAGAATTAGAATTAATGCTTCACAGGTTTTCTCTAAATTCTGCTTTTAAACATTCACACACCTAATATATGCCTTTTAACATGGATAACGACCTGCTAAACTCTCTTTTCTAATGCATCAGGCGTATGCTTAAAGATGATTCCAGAGGAGTAGGCGAAGCCCTTGATGAAAGTGTGTGTGTAGGAAGCAAATGCAAAGGACTGACGGTATACTCTTTCATTGCAACGGCATTTTACTCAATATTCACGCAAATCATCTAATGAAATTGTGCCTGTTTTGTCCATCTTGATCGATAGTCAACCAACATTCTGATTGAAATGTTGCAGAATTATCATAGAACTTCTGAAGCTGGTAGCCAAATAAAATACGCAAAACTCAAAATGCTTGACATGAATATTCTGCATGTTGTCCGTTCATGATGCATCAAGTAATTCTCCAAGCTTCAACCTGATATTTCTTTTGATGGTTTTGGCTCAGATTCGTGGGAATTACTATATTAGCATAAACCAGATAGGGGAGGGTGCACGTTGGCGTCGAACAACTGGTCAAGAGGTTTACTCACCTCTTCTTCTAGCTTTCACACAAGAGGTATATGTAACTTGATTGATCCATGAATATGTCACGACAGTCATAGATCATAACCGTATAAAATGGTTGATCATTCAGAAAATGGAGACCTGGACGGCTTCTCATTTGACAAAAGCATCCACCATGGATCCGGGCTACAGCTTGCCGCTGAATGTTGCTTTAATTACTCTTCAGGTGACAGTTTTAACCTATTTCTTAACATGGTTTCTACTTAACATAGCTCTCTTTCCTCTAAACTAGTAGTTTTGCAGGAATTGGATGATGGAAGTGTTCTCCTCCGATTAGCTCATCTGTATGAAGTAAGTGACTCTTATCTCCTAAGCTGCACTTCCAGTTTCCATCGAACCAGAAAAGGCTTTGCTAAGATCAACAACTTAAGCTCAGTGGTGCATTTTTCAATCACTGCCTCCTTATGCTAGCCAAGTTCCCAAAGCATTCATTTTTTTTTTTTGATAATTCGGAGTAAACAACATGCCACAACTCTTCCTTAGCCACTCAGGGAAGAGATTGTTAGCCCAAAGCATCCATTTCGAAATTGCTAGAAATACACTGAAACATGATTATTTCTTGGATTATTATAAACAAGAATTGGTTTGTGATTCTTTGCGAACGTCTTTGTTAGGAGGGTGAAGATACTACATATTCAACTCTAGCTAAAGTTGAACTAAAGAAGATGTTCAATGGAAAAATGGTAAGTGAAGCTTCTTCTAATTCATCTGTTTCAATCAAAAACTAGCCATTTGTAAGCTTCCTGTGTTGATTGGTGTTGCGTTTTCAGATAAAGGAAGTGAAAGAAATGAGCTTAACAACAAACCAAGTGAAGTCAGAGATGAAGAAGCTGTCATGGAAAATAGAAGGTGACAATGGAAATGAACCCTCCCCCATTAGAGGAGGCCCTGTGGATAACTCAACTCTTGTCGTCGAGCTTGGTCCAATGGAGATCCGCACTTTCCTGTTGAAATTTCAATAAGCCTGCGCTCGTCTATTTCAATGGAGACTTTCCTGTTGAAAAGTCTGAGTAAAATAAAGCAATAATCCATTTTCTCTACATAAAAAAAAAATATCCTAATAAATGTTTCCTTAAACATTTTTTAATAACATGCGTTTCTGATCGTATGTTTAAAATTTTATTTTTAAATACATTTTAAAAATCGATCGATAAACTAATGAATATTTTTATTAACTAGATTTTTTTTCTGGTAATAATCCAAGAAATCTTATTATATAGATTAACAGCTTAAAAACAGACAAAGAAACTCATGAACCAATGAAAGACGTCTTGGTAATCATCATCCTTCTAGCCATTTGGACTGTTTCCTTCGCAAGGGAACGGTGGTCCTTAAAGAAGTGAAAGATTATACCCATATTGGTCAGCCGACGAATGTCTTCAATTGCGGGTTTGATTTTCCAGTTAATCGATGTTGAGCCTAGCAGGAATTTTCTTCAGCCAATTTTATCCTCCTTGCATAAGACCATTTTTGCCTTCTGGTCATGAAGTTTAAGAATCACAATTCTAGCCAGCAGGACTCTAGCTAAATCAATTGATTGCCCTTTAATCCTTTTGCAAATTGCAATTGCCCCCTCCTGTGAATTCCTCAGTAGCACCCCCATTCCAGTGCAGTTCTAGACTTGTGTATCCCCATAAAAATCATCCAATGGTGAACTCTAGTTTCTACTTTAGAAGTGATATCAGATATCAATTGTATATGTGGAACCAGATCCCTGTTTCGTAATCCGAGCCTTCTTTTCCCATGTTCATCAAAAGCTCTAGTAAGTGAGGTCTTAAACCTCCTATGGTGCCCAATTACTTTGAGGGGGTTCGGTTCCATCCCTTGAATGTGCCTTCGTTTCTATGAATCCAAAAGGCCCACATAATGCTGAAGAAATGCACGCACACCTCTTCTTTAAATTCCAGATGGTTTTTTTTTTTAATCTGAACAAGTTGCTTGATTTAATCCTTGATCTTTTGTGGTCTAACCTGGCCCACCAGGATCGTTAGGTCAGAAGCAAACTAGACCACCCTAGCCAATTGGCATTTTAGTGAAAGGTGATCAATAGTCTCCTCCTTCATTTCGCAGATTGGACATAGTGTTGTATTGCCAATGCCTCTTCTTCTGAGCTCTATTCGAATAGGAAGACAATCATTATAGATTTTCCAGATAAAAATAACGATCTTGAAGGGAAGCTTCATGGCCCACATATGTTTCCAAAATGTTCCATTGAATTCTATCGTTGTGCTTTGATTTCTGTTTTCCTCATTAAGAAGCCAATATATAGAACTTACGGAATAGTTTCCTTTGAAAGTAAATTTCCAAACGAGTTTGTCTTCACCACCCACTGGAGAGAACGTTCTATTATGTAACTCCTCTGCTAATTCCCGATTGACATTACAACTCTCTTCAATATTCTTCCAATGACCTATCAACTTGTCCATGAAGACCCATATTGGTTGTTGCACCTGGTTTGTTTGTGCTCCTTGGTTTCCAACACTCAATTCCCTTCCATAATGAGAGTTTGGTTACCTTCTCCCATTTGAACATCAAGTCCTCTTATGCAAACATCTCTACCTGCCATGATACTCTTCCACATCCATGAGCTTCCAGTGCTAGCTTTAACCTCTGCAAAACCTTGTCAGTTACAATACTTTTTGGTAAGGATTTGGCTTACTGTGGACTAGGGTTGAGATAAACTTTTCCACGCTTGTTTACCGAGCAAGGCCTTATTCATGATTTCCATCTTCCTTATTCCAAGTCCTCCTTCACTTTTATGTCGACAAAGAGGTCCCAATTTGTCATACGAAGCTTCCTTTCATTGTTGTCGTGTCCCCACAAAAAATTCCTAACTATTTGATCAATCTTCTGGCAAATATACCTTGGAGTTTGAAGCAAGCCATGGTGTATATGGGTCTGGCACTGAGTGTAGATTTAATCTGGGTCAAATGACCTCCTTGTCCCAAACATCTGGCCTTCCACCTGGCTAGCCTGTCCTGGATCTTATCCATAATTGGTTGGAAGAAAATTCTCTTGGTATCCATTTTGTTGAAGTTAATTCCTAAGTACTTACCTGATTTATCAGTGATATTAACCCCGAGGATCCCCTTGCAACTAAGACTAACATAGAGTTTCGATTTATCTTGGTTTATCATTTGACCCGAGAGGAAGCAATATTTCTTGAGAATTCCTTTGATGTTTCGAGCTGATTTTGCTGTGGCATTGAAAAAGAGGTAACTATCATCAGCAAATATGTGACTAATCGTTTTTTCTCCTCCATCAATACTTATCTCCTGAATATTTCCTTTTGCTTCTGCTTTTAAAAAAGCTCAAAAAAAAAACATTTTGACAAATGATAAAGAGATACGGAGACAATGAATCATTATTAACTAGATTAATCCATGTGAGTATATTTTTATAAAATTCATAATTGATGGAGAATGCATTAATAAGTTGATCGGTGCGGCTCTTGGATCCAATAAAAAGTCCAACAACGTGAACCGGGCCATATTAAATTGACTGGTAAAATAAAATTAAAAATAAAAATATAAAATCAGATGCGGACGTGTACTCGAGCGGGAATCTTCCGAGACAGTTTAACTGTTTCAAAAAACACCAATCAGAGACCGCCACTCGTCCTTTTGTCCGACAACTGTCTCCGAGACGGTTTAACTGTTAAAATATAGAAATTTTTTTCCCTACAACTTGAAAATCCCTCTCATTTTCCTTCTTCCCAAACAGAAGAAAAATGGCTTCTCAAAGCGCTAATCAGAAAAGCTCCCTTTACCCCGAGGTGATCCAATTAAACCCCGATATCCCTTAATACTCTTCTTCCAACAAACGTTACCCTTCCCTCGACATGCGCGATCTCGTTGAGAATCTTTTCCCGGACTCTCCCACCTATTCCGTTCACCGCCATGACGATCACTCGGATTATCCTCACGAGCCAACAGCCCTTCCGGAAGCCGTCGAGGAAGTTTTAATCCAGATCCCTGGCGCCATTCTTAACTTGATCGATAAATCTTATAGCGTCGAGGCGATTTCACCGTGATTCGTCTCTGGCAGGGCCAAAACATTGTCGCTGTACTCGGGCGCGTCGCTGATGAAATCCAATTGTAACAACCGAGCCCAATGGACAATAGCCCAAAAACCAAGTAAGTGGGACTCGGCTTTAAGCTGTAGGTTAAATATATATACAAAAGAAAGAAAGCCCTAAATATGAAAGTAGTCTCTGTAACGCCGAAAAGAAGAGGAAAATAGGAAATTGTAGTGGCTGTGCAATAGAGAGGCAGTGAGGCGGCGTCAAATAGAAAGAAAGAAAAGAGTAAAGCTTGGCTACTGTGTTCCAAGTCGAAGGAGAAAAAAAAAAAGAAATTTCAAAGCTGGCGTGAAAAGTTTCCTGTAGCAGCCAAACTAAAACCATAAAATTTTAGATAGAAGGAGTAGATAAACAGAGAAAGAAAGAGATGGGAGAAATATAAAGTGAAGTAATGTGGTGGACGACGACAATGATTATGGCGACAAGAGATGATGATGGTAAATGCCACTTCTCTATTCAATAAACTTCCATCATTCGTGTTAATAGGAAAATAGAAGCTGTTGGAAAAAAAAAATATTAGAAAGGGAGATTTGGAGTTTGCTGTTAGTGTTATGTAAGAAGACCAAGGTGAGTAAGGATTTCTCCTTGATTTTTTTATGGTTACATTGTGTAGTTAGGCATTGACTTTTGAAAAAAAAAAATTTTAAGGCATCGAATATTTGGAGAAAATCTGTATTTTAAAGAAAATACAAATATTTTTAGCTTTCGTCAAATAACGTAACTTACACCAAGTTCATAGTGTATCGAGTTACAGTCATTTAGTGATTACAGCATAATTTTTAGCTTTTGTCAGATGGCATATTTTCTTATATTAAATTTTTTTGAATAATAGGCTCCGAGCGATCTTAAGGCTTTGTTTTGGTTTCAATCTAGCGAGTTCAGGTAAGTGACTTGATATCCCTTCGTGTTTTGACACCCTTAAAATTAACCTTAATATGAGATATGTTTCGTATGTTATGTACAAATATAGTTTTGTCCTATGATTTTTAAAAATGGGTTAAGCATGCAAACGTATGTATATGTGATTTCTTTATTATGAATTGTGAAAGTAGTTCTGTATTGACTTTTCGGATATGATTTTATTCAAGTATATGTATATAATTATCTTTGAGAATATAATTGTTCATACAAGATATTTTGAGAAGAAATGCGAAATATGCTTTGCATAAGATATGTTTGGATGATACATGATTTAGTCGCTTTGATCTTTGAAGTTCGTTATAATGTATTTACATATATTTTATTTTGGAAATACGAAATCTGCTTTGGAATGATGGACGAAATTTGCTTTGTATGAAATATGTTACAAGAAATAATAGTATTGTTCTGTATATTTGGGATAATCTGAAAATGTTTTGTTTTGTCTCCTAGTATGGCTGTGCTCTGACCCTGCCAATGGGGGTTAAATGTTGGCCTTGTCGACATGTATTCTGTTAAATGAAACTAGTTTCTAACCGAACCACCGGTTGAGAATAGTGGCCCTCTGTTCTGTTTCTGTGCAACTATTAGTTGCTTTTGATATCTCTGACCCGAGCCACCGGGGTTAATTGTGGTTTTTGTTCTGATTCTGACCTGTGCCACAAGGGTTAAGCGTGGCCATGGCATGTTACAGGAGACTTGAAACTTTTTATCTGTGAAGCTTTTGCTCAGTTTTGGAATCTGTGAAACTCTGTTTAGTTCTAAAATCTGAATATATGAATTTGAATAAATTATGTGATTAAATATAAGATTACCCAATCTTAATTTTGAACCTTTACATTGATATTTTGGCCTAGTGTTTTTATGGCATGCTTAATCCAACTGTTGGGATATCGGTTGCCTACTGAGTGGTTGTACTCACCCCCCTTTTCTTAACATCTTACAGGTTTTGATGTTGATAATGTCTACGGGAATGTTGGGGAGTGACGCTTTGGAGCTTAGGATATGTTTCAAAACTTTTAAGCTTATGATCAAATTGAGACTTAAGAATCTTTTAAATTTCTTTGTTGACTTTAAGCAATAGGTTGAAGTTTTGTAAAACTTCTTTTGATCATTTGCGGTATATTTCAATTTAGATATTTGAAAGGATTAAATTTTAGTATGATAAATGCCTTGCATATTTGTGAGATTATTTCTTACAGGTGTGCGGCGTCTGTTATGTCCCGGGTTCGGGGCGTGACAGATTAAGTGGTATCAGAGCTTAGGTTTATTGTATTAAATTCGTATAACCGAGCATTTTTAAGTAGTTAGAGGTGTTATAAGATTGAGAGTGGGGTAGACACTTAAGGTTTGGGACGCTATTCTATCTTATTTCTTTTGATAAAATTATTTGATTAGACTTGAAAGAATTTTCTAATACTGTATTGTATTTGATTAAATCAGTATGCCTCCTCGTCGTAATCCAGAGCTTAGTTTAGCTGAGATGGCGGCCAATCTTAGGAGAAATGGTCCTAGAAAACCCCAGCGACAAAGTCCTGAAAATCAAGACCAAGATGAGAATGTTTCTGTTGCACCAAATACTCAAGGAAGAGCTGGGATTAACCAGCCTCATGTGGATGAGACTGTGGGCACTCAAGGTGCTGAGGTTGGGACTACTGATAGGGTAATGGAGCTGATTAGTGAGGTGGTGAGTTTGGTTAGGCACCAACGGCAACAACAGCCCCCAGTGCAACAGGCTAATAATTTTGTGGATTGGAAAGCACTGGGTGAGTTTAAGAAGATAGCACCACCTGCTTTCAAGGGCTCTACAAACCCTGATGATGCTGAGTTATGGATTGAGGAGATGGAGAAGGCTTTTGATGCTATGCGTTCCCCTGAGCAAGACAAGATTAGATTTGCTGCTTATTTACTACAAGGAAGTGCTCATAACTGGTGGAAAGGAGTAGCACGAACTCATGAGAATGATCTTGAATTTTTCACCTGGAGTAACTTTCGTACTGCTTTCTACGCCAAGTATTTTCCTCGGAGCAAGTTGTTACAGTTGGAGAGAGAGTTCCTTAACTTGGTTCAAGGCAGAATGACTGTGGATGAATATGAGGCTGAGTTTGATCGTTTATCGAAGTTTGCCTCTTCTCTTGTTTCTGATGATGAGAGCAGAGCTAGGAGGTTCGAGAATGGCTTGAATGCTCACATACGTAGAGGACTTGCCCCACTACATTTGACCAGCTATGCGGAAGTAGTTGGTAGGGCAAAGTCCCTTGATTCTGTTTGGAGAGAGACTCAAGAGGCAAGGAAGGACCTTTCGAAGAAGAGGAGTAGGGACTCAGAATTTCGAGGTAAGAAGACTTTTAGTGGTCCATCTAAGTTTCAAGCCATTGAAGGGCCTCAAGCTTCTTTTACCCCCAGAGGTAAGTTCCTTCCACGGGGAACTCAGTCATATCAGGGCAACACATTTCAACGTGGGCCTAAATGTTCAGTTTGTGGGGGAAAACATCCAGTTGCTGAATGTAGACATGTTACCGGTGCTTGCTTTAGATGTGGAAAGCAGGGACATAGAATTGTTGAGTGCCCTATGAACTTTCAAGTATCTGAATCAGTGCAGAGGCCTCAGAACTTTCGAACAGTTGAACCTTCTATAGTTCAAAGGACACAACCCAGTCAGCCTCTTCAGATTACACCGACACCTTTTGCTGGATCGCAAAAAGGGAAGAAACCTCAGACTCAAGGTCGTGTATATGCTTTAACTCAACAGGATGCAGAAGCATCAAACACTGTGGTTGCAGGTATTTTGCCAGTTGCCTCTATTTATGCTCATGTCTTATTTCATACCGGTGCTTCTCATTCTTTTGTTTCATCTGCTTTTGTGCGAAAGTCTGGTTTGTCTAGTATGCCTCTGGAATATGATTTATGTGTAGACACTCCTATTAGAGGTCAACTTGTGTCTGATCGTATTTGCAAAATGTGTGTATTAAGAATTGAGGATAGAGACTTGTTTGCCAATCTACATGTTTTGGACATGCATGATTTTGATGTGATTTTAGGAATGGATTGGTTGTCTTCTCATTATGCTAAAGTTGATTGTCGGGACAAAAGGGTGGATTTTGAAATTCCTAGGGAACCACTCTTTAGTTTTCATGGTAGCGGTGCTTATGCTCCTTTACAAGTTATTTCCGCCTTGCAAGCTAAGCGGTTGATTAGAAGTGGTTGTAAAGGGTACTTAGCAGTTGTAACTGATACTGGAGCTAAGGAGTTAGTGTTAGAGGATATCTCTGTTGTGAATGAATTTCCTGATGTCTTTCCTGATGATCTTCCTGGATTGCCTGCTGATCGAGAAAGTGACTTCTCTATTGACCTGATTCCGGGTACTAATCCTATCTCTAAGGCTCCTTATAGAATGGCTCCTGCAGAATTGAAAGAATTGAAGGAGCAGTTACAAGAACTTCTAGACAAGGGATTCATTAGACCTAGTGTATCCCCGTGGGGAGCTCCAGTACTGTTTGTGAAGAAGAAGGATGGTAGTATGAGGTTGTGCATTGACTATCGTGAATTGAAAAAGGTGACTGTGAAGAATAAGTATCCATTACCCAGAATTGATGACCTATTCGATCAGTTAAATGGTGCTCAGGTATTTCCAAAATAGACCTTCGATCTGGGTATCACCAACTAAAGATTAGAACTGAGGATGTGCCCAAAACTGCTTTTCGAACCCGATATGGGCATTATGAGTTTCTTGTGATGTCGTTTGGGTTGACAAATGCTCCAGCTGCTTTTATGGATCTAATGAATAGGGTTTTTAGACCTTATTTGGATAAATTTGTGGTCGTTTTCATAGATGATATATTAATATACTCTGCTAGTGTAAAAGAACATGAAGAACATTTGAGAATTGTTTTAGAGACTTTGAGGCAAAAACGCTTGTTTGCCAAACTAAGCAAGTGTGAATTTTGGCTCACTAGTGTGGCATTTCTTGGGCATGTTGTATCTAAGGATGGGATTTCCGTTGATCCTAAGAAAGTTGAAGCGGTAGTGGAATGGAAGAGGCCGAATAATGTGTCTGAGATTCGAAGTTTTCTAGGTCTAGCTGGATACTATAGGCGTTTTGTAGAGGACTTTTCTCGTATAGCTATGCCTTTGACCCGGTTGGTCCGGAAAGGAGTTCGATTTGAGTGGTCAGATGATTGTGAGAAAAGTTTCGAAGAATTAAAGAGAAGATTGGTATCTGCCCCAATCCTTACCTTACCTGTTACTGGTAAAGGGTTTATTATTTATAGTGATGCTTCAAAGAAAGGGTTAGGTTGTGTTCTTATGCAGAATGACAAGGTGATTGCCTATGCTTCTAGACAGTTGAAACCTTATGAGGAAAATTACCCTACTCATGATTTGGAGTTGGCTGCAGTAGTCTTTGCATTGAAAATTTGGAGACACTATTTGTATGGTGAGTCTTGTGAGATTTTTACTGACCACAAGAGTTTAAAATATCTTTTCACACAAAAGGAGTTGAATATGAGGCAGAGGAGATGGTTAGAATTATTGAAGGACTATGACTTGACCATTAGTTACCATCCGGGAAAAGCGAATAAGGTAGCTGATGCTTTAAGTAGAAAATCTGTAGGAAATTTGGCTTCAATAATTACTTCTCAGAGAGAGATTTTTGAGGACCTTCGAAAAATGGATATTAATGTGCAGGTACGAGGTTCAGGAGCTTATTTGGCCAACTTGAAGGTGCGGCCTACCCTGGTGCAAAGGATTAAAGATGCTCAAGTTAATGATCCTCAACTCCAAACCATTAGACTTGAGGTGGATTGTGGTTTAAAACCGAATTTTAGGATTCATGAAGATGGCTCCTTGAGGTTTGGTGACAGAGTTTGTGTTCCGGATGACTCAGAATTGAGAAGAGAGATTATGGAAGAAGCTCATTTCAGTAACTACACGATCCATCCTGGCAGCACAAAGATGTATAGAGATTTAAAGGATACTTTCTGGTAGAGTAATATGAAGAGAGAGATTGCACAATTTGTGGCTAAGTGTTTGACATGTCAGCAAGTTAAGGCTGAACATCAGAGGCCAGCAGGATTGTTGAAACCTCTTCCTATTCCAGAATGGAAGTGGGAGCACATCACTATGGACTTTGTATCTGGTTTACCTAAAACCCAAAAGGGTAATGATGGCATTTGGGTGATTGTTGATAGGTTGACAAAGTCTGCTCACTTTTTGGCTATTCGTGCGGGAATGTCCCTAGAAAAGCTAGCAGAGTTGTATGTTGAGCAAATTGTGAGGCTTCACGGTGTTCCAGTGTCCATAGTATCTGATAGAGATTCTCGATTTGTAGCGAAATTTTGGAAGAGCTTGCATAAAGCTATGGGCACCCAACTTAGTTTTAGTACTGCTTTTCACCCCCAAACAGATGGTCAGTCAGAGAGGACTAATCAGATCTTGGAAGATATGTTGAGGGCTTGTGTTATGGATTTTGGAGGTTCGTGGGATCATCATTTACCATTGGCGGAGTTTGCTTATAACAATAGTTACCAGGCTAGCATCCAGATGGCTCCATTTGAAGCTTTATATGGCAGAAAATGTAGGTCTCCTCTTTATTGGGATGATGTTGGTGAAAGGAAATTATTGGGTCCAGATCTAATTCAACAAACAGTTGAGAAAATTCAGTTAATTAGAGAACGTCTTCGTGTGGCTCAAAGCAGACAGAAAAGTTATGCAGATAATAGAAGACGTGAGTTGGAGTTTGAGGTTGGAGATCATGTATTTTTACGAGTTTCTCCAACTAGAGGAGTCATGAGATTTGGAATTTGAGGGAAACTTAGTCCTTGCTATATAGGTCCTTTTGAAATTCTAGAAAGGATAGGAGATGTGGCTTATAGATTAGCACTTCCACCTGCATTGTCTGGAGTGCATAACGTATTCTATGTCTCAATGTTGCGGAAGTATGTGGCAGATTCGAATCATGTGGTGGAGTTAGCTCCTTTGAGACTTAAAGAAGATTTGTCTTACGAAGAACATCCTATACGTATTGTGGATAGGAAGGAGCAAGTGCTTAGAAGGCGTACCATTTCGTATGTTAAGGTTCAATAGAGTAATCACAATGAACGAGAAGCTACTTGGGAACTAGAGGAAAGCATGAAAGAGCAATATCCTCATCTTTTTGAAAATCGAGGTAAGAATTTAGTTGACTAAACTCTTTTAAGGTGGGGAGGATGTATACCTCTCTCAAAATGTTGTGATTCTTATATTTTGAAAACAAAGTATGTTAATTCCTTTTAGGTTTTAAATTCTTATTTATCTTAGGATGAATTTATACAATGGTTAAACTGCAAGTGATGAATATTTTGGTGTGAGCTTTGATATGTTGGTGACTTTAAGCACATGTGATTATAGAAAATTGATCCTAATCTTGGAGAATTTATATAATTGTGGTTTGATATTCTATTCTTAAGGGTTTTGTTCTAAGTTTTGAGAACGGATCTTAATAAAAATTTTGTTACGATCTTTATTATACTTATTAGAGTCAAAGTATGAACTATCGGAGTTGTCATGAGATGGTATGTTTAGGAATAAAGTGCATTGGGTGTGATTTTGATGAGTAAGAAATTTTAGGGAACTTTCGAAGTTTTGAATCTATGGATATTTGAATTTGGGGACCAAATTCTTTTAAGGTGGGGAGAATGTAACAACCGAGCCCAATGGACAATAGCCCAAAAACCAAGTAAGTGGGACTCGGCTTTAAGCTGTAGGTTAAATATATATACAAAAGAAAGAAAGCCCTAAATATGAAAGTAGTCTCTGTAACGCCGAAAAGAAGAGGAAAATAGGAAATTGTAGTGGCTGTGCAATAGAGAGGCAGTGAGGCGGCGTCAAATAGAAAGAAAGAAAAGAGTAAAGCTTGGCTACTGTGTTCCAAGTCGAAGGAGAAAAAAAAAAAAGAAATTTCAAAGCTGGCGTGAAAAGTTTCCTGTAGCAGCCAAACTAAAACCATAAAATTTTAGATAGAAGGAGTAGATAAACAGAGAAAGAAAGAGGTGGGAGAAATATAAAGTGAAGTAATGTGGTGGACGACGACAATGATTATGGCGACAAGAGATGATGATGGTAAATGCCACTTCTCTATTCAATAAACTTCCATCATTCGTGTTAATAGGAAAATAGAAGCTGTTGGAAAAAAAAAATATTAGAAAGGGAGATTTGGAGTTTGCTGTTAGTGTTATGTAAGAAGACCAAGGTGAGTAAGGATTTCTCCTTGATTTTTTTATGGTTACATTGTGTAGTTAGGCATTGACTTTTGAAAAAAAAAAATTTTTAAGGCATCGAATATTTGGAGAAAATCTGTATTTTAAAGAAAATACAAATATTTTTAGCTTTCGTCAAATAACGTAACTTACACCAAGTTCATAGTGTATCGAGTTACAGTCATTTAGTGATTACAGCATAATTTTTAGCTTTTGTCAGATGGCATATTTTCTTATATTAAATTTTTTTGAATAATAGGCTCCGAGCGATCTTAAGGCTTTGTTTTGGTTTCAATCTAGCGAGTTCAGGTAAGTGACTTGATATCCCTTCGTTGTTTTGACACCCTTAAAATTAACCTTAATATGAGATATGTTTCGTATGTTATGTACAAATATAGTTTTGTCCTATGATTTTTAAAAATGGGTTAAGCATGCAAACGTATGTATATGTGATTTCTTTATTATGAATTGTGAAAGTAGTTCTGTATTGACTTTTCGGATATGATTTTATTCAAGTATATGTATATAATTATCTTTGAGAATATAATTGTTCATACAAGATATTTTGAGAAGAAATGCGAAATATGCTTTGCATAAGATATGTTTGGATGATACATGATTTAGTCGCTTTGATCTTTGAAGTTCGTTATAATGTATTTACATATATTTTATTTTGGAAATACGAAATCTGCTTTGGAATGATGGACGAAATTTGCTTTGTATGAAATATGTTACAAGAAATAATAGTATTGTTCTGTATATTTGGGATAATCTGAAAATGTTTTGTTTTGTCTCCTAGTATGGCTGTGCTCTGACCCTGCCAATGGGGGTTAAATGTTGGCCATGTCGACATGTATTCTGTTAAATGAAACTAGTTTCTAACCGAACCACCGGTTGAGAATAGTGGCCCTCTGTTCTGTTTCTGTGCAACTATTAGTTGCTTTTGATATCTCTGACCCGAGCCACCGGGGTTAATTGTGGTTTTTGTTCTGATTCTGACCTGTGCCACAAGGGTTAAGCGTGGCCATGGCATGTTACAGGAGACTTGAAACTTTTTATCTGTGAAGCTTTTGCTCAGTTTTGGAATCTGTGAAACTCTGTTTAGTTCTAAAATCTGAATATATGAATTTGAATAAATTATGTGATTAAATATAAGATTACCCAATCTTAATTTTGAACCTTTACATTGATATTTTGGCCTAGTGTTTTTATGGCATGCTTAATCCAACTGTTGGGATATCGGTTGCTTACTGAGTGGTTGTACTCACCCCCATTTTCTTAACATCTTACAGGTTTTGATGTTGATAATGTCTACGGGAATGTTGGGGAGTGACGCTTTGGAGCTTAGGATATGTTTCAAAACTTTTAAGCTTATGATCAAATTGAGACTTAAGAATCTTTTAAATTTCTTTGTTGACTTTAAGCAATAGGTTGAAGTTTTGTAAAACTTCTTTTGATCATTTGCGGTATATTTCAATTTAGATATTTGAAAGGATTAAATTTTAGTATGATAAATGCCTTGCATATTTGTGAGATTATTTTTTACAGGTGTGCGGCGTCTGTTATGTCCCGGGTTCGGGGCGTGACACCAATGGCCCTTAACGAAAGATCAAACGTTGTTAAACTTGACGATTCTCATTATTTCTTCTCTCTTCAGTTACCTAAGGAGGCCGATTAGAGTGACAGCGACGATGATCATAAAAGGAGAAAGAATAATACCTCCGTTGACGGCTCTGATTTGCTAAGTTACGGTTTGACATTTGCATCCCTGGATGGATTTAGTATGTCATTCATCTGTTGCCACTTTGTTTTTTATGCTTATAAGCATCAATATAGAAAGTCATTCATCCTTACTCAATTTACAAGAGAAAAAAGAATACTTGATTCGTCTGCTTATGTAAGGATATTAATCAATAAAGATGGCGATTGCATTTCATCGTAGATTTTTGTAGGCTTGTGCTTCATTTAATACGACCCAAAAGGATTATTGCTCTTTTCTAGTATCTGGATATCAGTAGAAAAGTATGGAAAGTACACTGCCTAGGTGGGTCTTGCCAGGTTCTTGGTGGTTTGATAAAAACTGAAGGCTATTTGCATCCTGAAATTATGATTTCTTCCCGCCCGGTGTAACTGAAAGCACCAGACAGTACAGACTCATTGGGTCTTGGTGCTCCATAGACTATGGCTTATAGGTGTAGACTCCATTTAGGCTCTTAATTATACCACTTAAGTTTGAGATATTCAAATGCCATGGGATTCTTATCCCATTACACCCAATTTTTGCTTGTATTACCATTCATGAATTTTTTATGTCATTAATCTCAGTCATCAAATCAGCTTATTAGCTAACATCTTAGCCATTTGTTCTTCTGAGAGTCTATCTCTGTCCTGTTTACAGCGATTTCAATTGGACCATACCCTGCTTCCGATTGGTGTCTGGACTATAGGTTTTAAGTTAAGGTAGAGGAGGGTGAAACTTGTATGTTATATAGGTGATTAAGCTTCTTGATGTGCTGATCAATAAGTCCTGTTGGCTTTTAGTGATGGAATTTATTTGAGTTTCCTTGTTGGCGAGTACTTTATGACACTGTTATCCCTCCACAGTCAACAAATGGTTGCCATTTTGCTCCATTCTAGTCCGGGTTTGGTTTTGTTGATTATCTTATTAAGCTAGCAACTTTGTGGCATCGAATGTTTTGAGGACCAGATGCAATGCTTCTGGTTGTTAGATATAAACTACTATTTGGTCATTTAAAGCAGCATTCACCCGTCTCCTTTTAATCTAACTGTATTTTTTGATTTCATCTTACCTTAATTTGTTGTACTATTGCCTTGTGAGTAGATAGAATTTGTGATGCCGTTGAAGTGGCTGGGAAAAACGACATGTCAACGTCATCCACAGTGACAACTGAACTTGTCAACCAGAGGTAAGTTCATAATATGTTAGGGGACAAGCAACTTGGCATCCATCAGACTCTGAGATTGTACCTGATGTTTTCTTTGCATTAACAATAGGGATTCTATATTCTACTCGTTGTGATCAAAGGCACAGGCCCAGGCGCTCAACACTCGCTCACACACACAGAATACTATGCCCTCGCTTTAAGGACAACTTCATTTGAATCCTCTCCTAGTACTCTGAATCATCTTCCTAATTAAGAAAGAGATATGGATTTAGAGTATATTCTTTCTGCAGGTATGGAGAAAAAGCAGCTGAGGCCACAAACAAAGGGCTTGGTGCTGCAGGGCATGCTGTGCGAACAGCATGGGCTGCATTTAAAATCCGACAGGCACTAAATCCCAAAAGTGTTTTAAAACCCAGCAAGCTAGCCAAGGCTGCAGCTGCAGAGGCAAAACGAAAGAGCTGCATGTGATTGCTTTCATATATATATTTTTTGATTAGATTCCTTGTGCAGATTTAGAAGCTACTCATTGTGGCCACCAATGTGCATGTTGATGGTTATCATTTGTTCTAAGGGCCTTGGAAGAGCTTCTGTTTTTTTCATGTCAATATTAGTAACATTGAAATGTATCTCATTGATGTTTCCACTAGTAATATGTTACATATAATGTTCAAGTACAGATTGAGTATATTTTCATTTATGCAAACTTATTTGCAGTGATATAAATCCTTTCTCTTCCATTCCTTTTGAATGATTCACCAATGAAGATGGCCCCTGTCTTTAAAATACTGTAAAAATGTCTAGTGAATGTGAAGAACATTTACCAAGATCAAATCAAGTTTGAAGTTTACTGCAAGAAGTAAGATAAACCCAAGCTATATTAGGCATTCCATGATTTCTACTCTAATTATAGTTCCTGCTTACCATCCTTAGCCAGAACTAGACTCCAAGTTGGTTCTTTGAATATCGAGGATCAGTCATTGCAAGTTACAATTTGTAACTCCGGAGTCTTGAGCAATAGTATACGGATGTTTTCCTCTTTTACACAACAAATTGGAAGAATTTGAGACAATCTATTTGTTTGTACTCACTGAAAAAGCTTACTCTGAGCCTGGGCCGGCCACAAATTCTAATTCGAGGGCCGAAACCTAGAATTTTGTTGTTTTGTTTCTGCTTTTTATTCTAAACTTATCCTTGGTTTTGACTTTGCTTGCGTCTAATCATTTTTGTTTCTTGTTCAAGCTGTAAAGTTGATGGCGGCTACGTGAAATACAGCTAGACAATGCGACATTTTGCACGCAAATTGAATGTTTATAGTTGGCTCCTTTTAGCTGAAATGCTGGTACACTTATTTTCCATGGTTTCCTTATCCTATACTACAGTAATCCTTACCATATGCAAATAATTTAAACATTACAAGCCAATCGACCATTGGTAGTATGGAACATAAATCAAAACAGAGTTTCTTTTATTTGCGGTCAATAAAAGGGTTTGCAGAGGCCTTACTAGAATCCTGTCTTGCTAAAATTCCACGATCGGCCTGTTCTATCAAATTGCTGATGTACAAGGAATCAAGCAATGGTAAATTTGTGTTGGTAATTCAATTTTACATAGATTTCATAATTTTAGACATAACATGAGCATATGATTCGAAAATAACTTGAATAAAATATATGAAAATAATATGAATTAAAAATTGATAAAAATTACGAATGAATATGATAAAAATAATAAAAATATAATTTAATTTAACGGATTAATAAAAAACTTGTATTTTATCCTGCGCATACACCATTTTGCGCAACCAACGGTAACAAGCAGCGAACTAGTGTCTGCTAGCCTTGAATATCCCATCTGTAGTGTCTGATAAACCTCTTCGAGCGGCAAGGAAATCCAAAAGAAAAACAGATAATTACTTATTACTATAATCTATAGCTGCCCTCCAAACCCAATCATGAAAAGTCGGGCTTAGGAGATTCACGTTCAACATTCCAGAAACACCATATACTTCCTCAGTCATCCGACAGAACACAAGTTCATATGTGTCGGACTCACTGATTCATTTGCTTACTCTTCTTAGTTCTGAGCTCTGTGACCCACTGACCTGGGGCATTAACCTCAGACTCCGCTTCTCGAACTTTGCTTCTTTGTCACTTAGTATTCTATGGAATAGTCAACTCTTCGTAGACAAATCTATTTAATCCCCGCAAAAACTCCACCAAGTACTAAGCTTTGGCCGGCCCCCCAGCCTGCCATTAATGATTCTTGGCATTGGCTACTTGGTGGTCTACAAATTGAACCATGACAGCAGTGCAAAAAGCTGATTTATTGCTAGGTGAAAAGAAATTGATTATGAGAGCTTCCGCCTTTGTTTTTCTTGTTGGTGTTTGCTGCTTGTTTCTGACAACAGTTGAAGGAGTGTACGTGAAGTACAATACCGGAGCTGGGATTGTTCCCGGGAAACTTAACGTTCATTCGGTCCCTCATTCTCATGATGATGTTGGCTGGTTGAAGACTATTGATCAATACTATGTTGGAGCAAACAACAGCATTCAGGTTGATTCATATTTTGACTTTGACCTTGTTACTGTTATTACTTATTATTACTCGGTGATGTTTAAGGTTTTGAGTGAATACTTTGTGTCTGCAGGGTGCTTGTGTTCGGAATGTGCTGGACTCGTTTGTTGAATCATTGCTTCGCGATCCAAATAGGAAGTTTGTGTTTGCTGAAATGGTAAGTAAATCCAGTTGATTACTGTTGGATTATATTTCATTTTTCTAGTGTTTTGACATCTGATAATCTGATTGTGTTTATGCACGGATATAATTTTAACCATTGATTTTGACCTTTGAAGTTATAGTCTGAGCATTCAGAACTGCCTCTTTCTTAGGATACCTGATATAGGCCTAATCAGAAATTTTATAGGGTTCGATTTCCTGTTAGAAGAATGATTATCATGGCAGAGTAATTTCAAAATTTTCTACTGATATGAATTGTAGGCTTTTTTTCAACGATGGTGGACAGAACAAAGTGTTGAAATACAAGAACAAGTTAAAAAACTTGCAGATGCTGGCCAATTTGAATTCATGTATGTTGATTTCCGAGTAACTTGAAAATTGAGATTTTGATTTTTTTTTTGCATATGTATATAACTAGCCTTTTGGGATGTATCTACAGCAATGGTGGTTGATGTATGCGATGAAGCCACAGTTCATTACATAGACATGATTGATCAAACGACTTTAGGTCATCGAGTGATAAAGAAGCAATTCAACAAGGTTCCTCGTGCAGGATGGCAAATTGATCCTTTTGGTCATTCTGCAGTGCAAGCTTACCTACTTAGCGCTGAGGTGCATAATTCAATCAAATTGTAGATCAATCCTTCCTTTTTCAGGATAACTATTCTGTTCACAAGCAAAGCTTAATCAACTCTTTCCAATTAACCAATTTGTTCATATTTTTTCCATTTAGTTTGTCAAAAACAAGGTACTTCTTGTTTCTACTTATTTAATCTGAAAAAATGACACATTTTGGTTGGTTACATTGTTCCTGCAGCTTGGTTTTGATTCAGTGCATTTTGCAAGAATTGATTATCAGGATAGAGCACAACGGAAGAATGACAAAACTTTGGAGGTTATATGGCGTGGATCCAAAACTTTTGGTTCTTCATCTCAGGTTTGGATTTAAAATCCTGCAACTTTTTCTTACTACAAAGAGTTTGGTTATATTAACTTCTTACTTCTTGTGCTCTCTGCAGATTTTTACCAATGCTTTTCCTGTTCATTATAGTCCTCCTAATGGTTTCCAATTTGAAGTGGATGATGACTCTGCACCTGTACAGGTTAATGTTTAACAAGAGTTATGTTATCTATGTATTGGCTGTTATTGAGATTAAGTGTTCCTCATGTATTGCTTTCTATGGCTGCAGGATAATCCTCTTCTATTTGATTATAATGTTGAAGAGCGGGTTAATGATTTTATTAACGCTGCAATGACCCAAGTAAACTGTTTTCTCCTTTCTCTATTTTGTTGCTGCTGGAGTTGGGGGCTTAACTATTTGAATAATGTTGTCTTATGGCCTCAAAAGTTGTACTTTTTAGCATTTTCTGCAGCACGAGATGAACCAGAAGCATGCATATGACAGTTCATTTTCCCTTCATTCTGCCTAGGCAAATTTGACGAGGACAAACCACATTATGTGGACAATGGGAGATGATTTCAAGTACCAATATGCAGAATCTTGGTTCAGAGAGATGGACAAATTAATTCACTATGTTAACAAGGTGGTTCAAATGACAAAATGAATACAATCACTGAATGTTCAAAATGTCAGCTCCGAGCATGAATTTTCGCTCAATGAACAATAGGTTGTTTCAAAGTGTTGTTTAGGGGAAATCTATTCATATTGTATTAAGTTGGATATCATTGTTTACTTTATGTTTATGATGCACTATATTTCCTTGACTTTTGTGGTCATGTAATTAAGCTTAAATAGCTAAAGAAATCTGTGACCGCTGATACAAAATTGGTTTGATTTTCCACTGTCTTCCTTTTCCAAATTCACTATTATTTGTGCTTCATTTTCTCAGGATGGCCGAGTGAATGCCTTGTATTCTACACCATCCATCTATACTGATGCAAAAAATGATGCAAAAGAATCATGGCCATTTAAATCTAATGACTATTTTCCGTAAGCATAACATGTTCTTGTCCTTGTCATTTTCCTCATCCTCCTTTGATTTACTCCTTGTTCTTTTTGATTTCTCTAACTTAGACTATGCTTGTTTATGATCTTGGCAGTTATGCAGACAGCCAAAATGCTTATTGGACTGGATATTTCACAAGCCGACCAGCCCTGAAACGATTTGTTTGGATGCTTAGTGGATATTATTTGGTATGACATCTAAATTACTTCTATTTCTTGGGCAGAAATGTTGAATCAGAAAGAGAAGATGAAGTCTTAATTTCCTCATCCTTTATAAATTACATCTGCTTGATGAAGCATTTGATGCCAACCCTGAACCTAACTCGAGACTCATCTAATCTGTCTGCTTTTTGTTCAAACTTCCTTCTAGTTATTGTTGTCACAAGTTTGCTGGAACAAGACCTCTGTATATGAGATGTCTAAACTGATTTTTCAGGTCAATAAATTATATAAAGAGCACTGCTCAATGGAGCCTCTTTGTGTATATTGTTAAAGGTAAATTTGAGCTGTTTTCTCCTATGATTGTAATAGGCAGCAAGACAACTAGAATTCTTGGTGGGATATAGACCCAATGGTCCCAATACTTTTAGTTTGGGAGATGCTCTAGGTATTGCACAGCACCATGATGCTGTAACAGGTACTGCTAAACAGCACACAACAAATGACTACTCAAAACGCCTTGCAATAGGAGTCACTGAGGTTGGCAGTTAACTTCTCCCTTAATTTGACCATCTTGCGTTGTTTTCATAGCTTGCAATGTTATTGTTCATGTATGTTGGATTTCTAATTTTATTCTTTAAAATAGAACAACTTCGTACATCACAGGCTGAAGCTGTTGTATCTTCTGCTCTCTCATGCCTAACTAAGAAAAACTCAGGAGATAAATGTGAAGAATCTGCATTGACATTTAGCCAGGTGAGGCAGTCAGAGGTGTTAATGTTTCCACAATTTCTGAACCATTTTACTTCAAAAATTACCCTGGGATTTTCCACCTTTTCTAACAGTGCCAATTAGTCAACATCAGTTACTGTCCACCAACAGAGAAAGATATTCCAGAAGGGAAGAGTTTGGTAATTTCTGTGCATTTTTCCAGTTTTGTTTTCAATAATGCATTGTTGACACCCAAAAAAATAAATAAATAAAGGAAATTTCATTAACCTTTCTAAATGGTCACTTTCAGGTGGTGGTGGCATATAATCCCCTTGCATGGGATCGTACTGATATTGTTAGAATACCAGTGAGTACATTTTGATGTTCTCTTTGTGCAAGTATAGATCAAATAGTTTAATGTCTCCATAGCACAATGTTCTGCAATGATCATGAGCTTAGTCTTTCTTTATTGCACATAAATTTCAGTGAAAGCTTTAAGTAGGAGCTGTTAACATTTGGTAGTCAAACTAGCGTTGCAGTTCAGTAAGGCTAGAGTAATGTTCTGGTTTCTGTTAATTTAGAATAATGTTGTAACGTTTGTATCATATCTAAAACCCGGAGGGATATCATAACCAAGAATTCCTGCCTTTTACTCTGATTTGGAAGTGCTACTATTTAACAGGTTAACAATGCCGATCTTGTTGTCCAAGATTCCTCTGGCAATAACATTGACACACAATATTTAGCTTTGGATAATGTTACAAGAAATGTGAGGGACTTCTATACAAAGGCTTACTTGGGACTGTCATTGGATAAAGCTCCGAAGTACTGGCTAGTTTTTCAAGTTTCTGTACCACCACTAGGTTGGACTACTTACTTCATTTCCCAAGGACCCGGAAAGGGTAGATATTTCATTTCTTTCACTTCCAGTACTTGATTGTTGGTGAAGTTTAATTAAGTGAAAACAATTTTAAACTCTTGAAGCCATGCAGAAAGGAAAATTCAAATTATAGGACGTCCACATTTTCTTACTCGATAAGTATCTTTTATATTCCAATGGTGTAGGACAACGCACAGCTGGAATTATCTCAGCAGCAAACACTTCACAAAATGAGACAATTGAAATTGGAAATGGAAATCTGAAGATGTCTTTTTCTACAAGTTCTGGCCAACTCGAACAGGTGTATAATTCTAGAACAGGAGTAAGTTGCTTCTGATTTCCATACACTGGTCATGAGATTTAAATATATTCATTTGGTGGTTATACATGATCTGCAGTGGACTAAGCCACAAAGGCAAGTATAGAGGAATAATTGATAAAGTTGAGATCGAGTAAGATCAATGTAACTTTGTCTATGCAACTTTTCTTATTTCTCAAAATCATTAGCAGAAATTACAGTTCTCAAAATAGGGTTCCTATCATTAAATATTAATAGATTTTAAAGAACATGGTTTTCCTCTTAAGCATGGGCATAGTTTGTGGTTTTGTTATTTTCACATAGAAATGTTCTGAATGCCAGTTCAGTTGCTCTTTGGTGACCGTCTTTAATTTCTCATTTTTCAGGATGATGTACCACTGCAGCAGAGCTACCTCTGGCATGGTTCAAGCGCTGGTGATGCTGATCCACGGGTAAGCAGTCACAGCACTTGGATTTCTAATACAAGAGTTTGAGGTGAGATGGTGAGAGCCTGCTGAAATGCCAGTTTTATAATGATAATCATTCTTTCAGGCCTCTGATGCATATAGATTCCGGCCTAACGGGGCACCTCCAAATGTTGTTTCACAATTGGTAAGCCTCTATTGTATATTGTCATCTCCTCGACATATCACAAGTCTTAGACATTGTACTTTACTACTTGTCACTTGCAAAACAGCCTCTTCACATGTTTATCTCTTGTGCATCGCCTGCATCTGCATGTTACTAACGGAGCCTAGTAAAATTTTCAAATTTATAACGTCTGATCAGTTATCTATTATTATCAGTTTTGTTTCCTCAAAGATTTTTTTTTTATTTGATCTGCAGGTGCCCTTGAAGGTTACTCGTGGACATCTAGTTGATGAGGTTCACCAACAGTTCAATGAATGGATCTACCAGGTCATCATTTTTCTACAAGTTAACAAGTGAAAGAACATAAACTTTGAGTTGTAACAGATTTATCTATATCTGTTTTACACTGACTCACACACTTGCAAACGGATTTTGAGTTTGAATATGGGTTGTGAAAGACATAAACATGACCAACTATGATCCTTGCAACAAAAAAGTTTTACCCTGCAGAAACTTGATGATGTGATTCTCATTTGTTTACAGTAATTTCTTAACGAACTAGTCATTTATGACATGCAATTAGCCCTACTATGAAATATTCTTTTCAAGGTCATTCCTCTCTCTTCCCAAAAAATTCTTAATTGCTAATTTTTCTATTTATGTCCATTCATTAGGTCACAAGAATTTACAAAGACAAAGAGCACGCTGAAATCGAATTCACTGTAAGGCACGTCGCCCAGATTAAACCTTGTTTGTCTTTTCTTTTTCCCTGGCACTCTAAAATGAATTTGGACTGTCTCTATTATTGAAAACAATGTCTCAGTTGAATGTTATCTACTGTATTCAAAGTAGAATGGTGTCATCTCTCTTGATTGTTTCACGTCTTTCTGAAAATTTTCTACTTTGAAGATTGGTCCAATTCCCTTGTGTAATACCCAAGCCCAAGCATAAGCCCACCTAGAAAAAAAAAAGATGGAAAGAAACCCAAAAAAAAAACTATAATGGGCATCGTGTTTCTAGGTTAGAATATAAGTAACAAAATGAAATAGAAAGACAAGAAACAAGGCGGCGTGAAGCTCCGGAACAAAAGCAATGATAAGCCAAAAAGAAAAGGAAAATAGACAGGAGTGTAGAGACGTTTGAGAGACTGAAAAAGAGTAGAAAGAAAAGAAATTTGGAAAGGTCAAGCCAACAAAATCGAGTAGCGTGAACAACATAGTGGCGTCGAAAAGAAAAGAAAGAAAAAGATTGAAGCTTGGCTGCCATAGGGCCAACCCGAACGAGAGAAGAGAAAAATATTAGAAGGGAACTAGTTGTTGTTATTGTTAGTGCAAGAAGACCAAGGTGAGTAAAGATACCCTTTAATTTTTATGGTTACATTGTGTAGTTAGGTATTGACTTTTGCAAAAAAAAAAAAAAGGCATAGTGTATATTTAGAGAAAATCTGTATTTTAAAGAAAATAAAAATATTATTAGCTTTCGTCAAATAACGTAACTTACGCCAAGTTCATAGTGTATCGAGTTACAGTCATTTAGTGATTACAGCATAATTTTTAGCTTCTGTCAGATAGCATATTTTCTTATATTAAATATTTTTGAATAATAGGCTTCGAGCGATCTTAAAGTTTTATTTTGGATTCAATTTAGCGAGTTCAGGTAAGTGACTTGATATCCCTTCGGTGTTTTGACACCCTTAAAATTAACCTTATGAGATATATTTCGTATGTTATGTACAAATATGGTTTTGTCCTATGATTTTTTTTTAAATGGGTTAAGCATGCAAATGTATGTATATGTGATTTTTTATTATGAATTGCGAAAGTAGTTCTGTATTGACTTTTCGGATATGATTTCATTCAAGTATATGTATATAATTATATTTGAGAATATAATTTTTCGTACAAGATATTTCGAGAAGACATGAAATATGCTTTGCATAAGATACGTTTTGGATAGTACATGATTTAGTTGCTTTGATCTTTGAAGTTCGTTATAATATACTTACATGTATTTTTATTTTGGAAATACGAAATCTGCTTTGGAATGATTGATGAAATTTGCTTTGTATGAAATATGTTATAAGGAATAATAGTATTGTTCTGTATATTTGGGATATTCTGAAAATGTTTTGTTTTGTCTCCTAGTATGGCTGTGCTCTGACCCTGCCAATGGGGGTTAAATGTTGGTCATGTCGACATGTATTCTGTTAAATGAAACTAGTTTCTAACCGAACCACCGGTTGAGAATAGTGGCCCTCTGTTCTGTTTCTGTGCAACTATTAGTTGCTTCTGATATCTCTGACCCGAGCCACCGGGGTTAATTGTGGTTTTGTTCTGATTCTGACCTGTGCCACAAGGGTTAAGCGTGGCCATGGCATGTTACAGGAGACTTGAAAATTTTGATTGTGAAGCTTTTGCTCAGTTTTGGCATCTGTGAAACTTTGTTTAGTTTTGAAATCTGAATATATGAATTTAAATAAATTATGTGATTAAATATAAGATTACCCAACCTTGATTTTGAGCCTTTACGTTGGTATTTTGGCCTAGTGTTTTTTTTTATGGCATGCTTAATCCAACTGTTGGGGTATCGGTTGCTTACTGAGTGGTTGTACTCACCCCCCTTTCTTAACATCTTACAGGTTTTGATGTTGATAATGTCTACGGGAATGTTGGGGAGTGACGCTTTGGAGCTTAGGATATGTTTCAAAACTCTTAAGCTTATGATCAAATTGAGACTTAAGAATCTTTTAAATTTCTTTGTTGACTTTAAGCAATAGGTTGAAGTTTTGTAAAACTTCTTTTGATTATTGGAGGTATATTTCAGTTTAGATATTTGAAAGGATTGAATTTTAGTATGATAAATGCCTTGCATGTTTGTGAGATTATTTCTTACAGGTGTGCGGCGTCTGTTATGTCCCGGGTTCGGGGCGTGACACCTTGGATGATGGTGTTGGGAAAGAGGTCATTACTCGCATGACAGCAAATATGGTCACAGACAAGGTGTTTTATACTGATTCTAACGGGAGAGACTTTCTAAAACGGGTAACTTCTGAAACATTCTTCTCTTGGAGTATCTGATAGTCTTTATGAAAGAACATGAAGTTGTATTAGTTTCAATTACAAGCTAGCATAGCATAGGCAACGTGTATTTCTCAACTCATCATAATGTTCCTTGATGCTGTCTGGTTTCGATCTTGGATGCCTTATGCTTTTCCATTTTCCCATTAGATTTTATCCAACAGTATGTATAACAGACTATGCAATGGTGGGTGTTATCACAATAACTTCTTGTTTTTAAAAGTCTATATACAATATGTTCTCTTTTTAAATATTGCTAAAAATTCCTTTTCTTACACAGGTTTCTAAAGGCTACAAACCTATTCTGATTCACATGCTAAAATTTGCTATCTTAGATTATGAGTTTTCTATCTGCATTATGGCTATTATAGTGCCAACCTGAAATGCATGATCGTGGTTCTTTTTCAGATCGAGACTCCAGAGAAGATTGGAACCTTACAGTTACTCAACCCGTAGCAGGAAATTATTATCTGGTAAATTTCTCAATTCTAGTTTAGCTGACACAAATACAGGCTTGAGTTAAAACTCAAGATGATTACTTAGCTTGAGGCCTGGCCAGATGACCAAATCTGTGTAAAATGTTCCTTGCTATCATGCTGTGAGTGTTAGTTAAAAGTCTGGCTGTTTGACGTTACTTTAGATCTTCACTGATTTGTGGTTGCTTAAAAACGATAGAGTCTGAAGCCTCAGTGGCGTTCCTTTGGTTCTTTATGTTAGATTTAATCATATACATAAACATACATTCAGGAACTCTAAAACTAGATATCTCATGCTTTACACGTAATGTAAAATCATTTACATACATCTGTCTGCTGTAAGCGTTAGTGAAGAATGTTAGCTTTAAATTGCCATACATATTTTGAAATGACAAAAACTTAAGTGAGCTTTAATGTTTTAATTCATATTGTAAATTTGCCTTATCACACATGATTTTCTCAATACATTTTAAGTGATCATACCCAAACATTAAGACCATGATTTAATGATACATCCTTATTGGTCTTAATTCTTTATAAATGTTTTGAATATTATAGAAAATCACTTAATGAATTTTTGGACAATGTTTTCATCAAAGAAAGTCATGAAAAACTCCCACAAAAGTGCCAATATGTTTTGGGTTGAATTAGGATCAAAGACCACATCATTTCTAACCCAAAAGTGCAGGAAAAACCCATTCTGGAAGAATGGGATCGATCCCCTAAGGAAAGGGATCGATCCCTTTTTGGCAGTGTGCCCCGGAAGGCCAAAATGAAGCATGGGATCGATCCCCTAAGGAAAGGGATCGATCCCTTTATGTCAGAAAGTCCCCAACGGCTATTTTCTGTGAGATACAACGGCTAGTTTCAGTTTTGGCTCCAACCAACGTCCACAAACCATCCAAGGGGCTATAAATAGATGCTTAGAAGCTAAAGGAAGGTAGAGGAACAAGCCAAGCAACATCTTTCATCATCTTATTCATCTTCCTCAAGCCTCAAACAACAATCAAGAGCTCCAAAGTCTACATCATCTATAATTCTCTTATTCCTTGTAGTGCTTAGCACAAAATCTTGTATAGGTTTTCATTGAGCTTAATTTCTGTAATCACTTGCCTACATAGAGGCCTTTCTTTGATTACACAATTGTAAACCCATCATTCCTTGTAAAGGGGAGGTTTCTCTTAAGCCTAGAAAAGAGGGAGGTTTCTCTTAAGCCTAGAAAAGAGGGAGGTTACTCTTTAGCCTAAGAAAAAGAGAGAGGTTTCTCTTGAGCCTAGAAAAAGAGGGAGGTTACTCTTGAGCCTTGAAAAGAGGGATTGTAATCACAAATTCAAGATAGTGGATTTGGAGAAAATCCTTGGGAGCGTCTCAAGGTAGAGGACGTAGGCAAGTAGCCGAACCTCTATAAATCGCTTGTGTAAATCTCTCTTTCCCTACTCTTTATTTACTTGCAATTATAGTGTGTTTATTGCATTGAACTTGGATTGCATGCTTGCCTAGCTTAGAGAACTTAGAAAATATTCAAATAGGCTAGAGAATTTAGAAAAACCAAAAAACGAGCTTAAGGGTAGTTAAAAACCGATTCACCCCCCCTCTCGGTATTGCCTATAAGAGCTAACAATTGGTATCAGAGCTTGGGCTCGAGATTGAATTAGACTAACCTCTATCGAGCAAAACGATCATAAATGGCTCACTTGAATGTAGGCACACCCCTAGGAGAAGAGGGACAATCATTAGTTAGACCTCCACTCTTTAATGGTGAAAATTATTCATATTGGAAAACTAGAATGATGCTATTTGTACAATCTAATGATTATGAGGTGTGGAGAATTATAGTGAATGGTCCTAGAATTCCTATGAAAAAGGTAGATGGAAAGGATGTCCCTAAGAGTGAGGATGAGTGGGACACAAATGACATGAGAGTGGCACAATTGAATGCCAAGGCCATGCACACTCTCTTTTGTGCATTAGGTCCCAATGAATATAATAGAGTGTCCCTATGTGAAAATGCTAAACAAATATGGGACAAATTGGCCATCACACATGAAGGGACAAATCAAGTTAGAGAGACCAAAGTAGGAATGCTCACACATGATTATGAGCTATTTAGGATGAAAGAAAATGAGTCCATTAGCGAAATGTTTACTAGGTTCAATGATATAATTAATGGACTTAAGGCACTAGGCAAGGCTTATTCCAATGTTGAAATGGTAAAGAAAATCTTGAATAGCTTGCCTAAGTCTTGGGAGGCAAAGGTAACCGCAATAGAAGAATCTAAGGATCCAAATACCTTGTCTCTAGATGAGCTTATGGGCTCCCTACTTACATATGAAATGAAAATGAAAAGAAATGAAGAGCCTTCAAAGAAAGTAGGAGTAGCACTTAAGTCTTCCACTTATGAGGATGATAGTGATGAGAGTGGAAATGAGGAAGAAAAGGAAATGGCAATGTTTGCCAAAAGATTCAATAGATTTATGAGAATGAAAGAGAGAGAGAGTAATAGGAGACATCAAAGGGGAGAGTCAAGTAGAAGAGAAAAGGACCCCTTAGTATGTTATGAGTGTAATGAACCGGGTCATACTAAGTTAGATTGCCCCTTACTTAGGAAGGAAAAGGATAGGAAACCTAGGAAGAAAGCATTTGTGGCTACATGGAGTGATAGTGATAGCTCCGATGAGGAAAACATAGATGATGAGGTAGCTTACTCATGCTTCATGGCCATTAGTGATGATGAAGGTAGTTGTAGTTCTAGTGAAGATAATGATTATACCTTTAGTGAACTACAAAATGCCTTTAATGATTTAGCAAATGAATTTCAATGCATGAACTCCAAATATAAGAAAATCATTGCTAAATTAAAAATAGAAAATGAAGCCTTGATAAATGCTAAGCTAGAATTTGAAAAGAAATTAGAAGAAGCTAACTTAGAAATGAATGAGTTGAATAAAAAGAACTTAAATTTGCATAACTCATTTTCTAGGTTTTATATGGGTCAACAAAAGCTAGATCACATGTTAGAAACCCAAAGAGCTTTCTTTGACAAAGATGGGTTAGGATATAATGCAATACAAAAAGAAACTCATCTTAAGAATTTCCTTGTGAGCAAAAATACTATGCATGATTTATCTCTTACATGCTCACTTTGCAATAGAATAGGACACTCTTCACAAGCATGCACTTATAGAAAAACTACATTTAGAGGAAGAGTAGTTAAGAAAATGTGGGTGCCAAAGCATGCAATAAATAATGATGATTTGAGCTTGAAATGGATCCCAAAAGGATCAAAAATTGTGAGCACTAACTCTCAAGGACCCAAGAAAATTTGGGTACCAAAGCATGCTTGAAAATGTGTTTGTTGTAGGAGTGTTAGAGCATGGAGATACAAGAAACAATGAAGTTTGAATGCTCTACACACTTCTATGGAGATTGCTTGTGCTAATGAGAAAAAGAAAGAGCTTGAGATATCCATCCTTGGCAAAGATCACAACAATTCTTCAAAGAAAGGCTCAAGGTGGACTCAACAATTCAAGGCAAAGCATACTCAAGCAAAGGAGTTTTGTAAGATTAATTCTTTACTCCTTAAAACTATTATTTGATTATTTGTGCCTTGATGAGAAAGTTGGTTGATGATTCTTGATGCATTGTGAGTTGAATGATTGAACAAAAAGGCATGACAATGATCTTTGAATGTTTGATGAATAGTAATTGATGCATTGAATGAAAAGCATGATTTATGATTTTGAAGTGATTATTGGATTTCTGCATTTTGAGCAAGTTTTCTATGTGTTGACAATGTATTTACTTGCCTCAAATGATCAAATATGTCATTTACACAAAATCTCATGTCATGAGCAAGAATGAAGAACTTGTATGTTGGAAATTATGGCATGTTGTTCACAAGATGTAAGCTTTAATGATATATGTGCTTAAAACCTATGTGAACAAGTTTGTTTTGACATATTTGTGGTATCCAATGCATTGGTTTGGCCAAAATATGCATAACTCTCAAAATGACCTCCTTTGAGGCCAAAAATGCTTTTATTGGTGAAAATCCTTCCAAAATTGCAAAATCTATTGTTAAATGGTTTTTCATTCATGATTTTCATTCATACAAGTCCAAAATCATGTTTTACAAATGTTTAAACCATTACTTGGACTTAAAATACTCAAAAACAAAGTTTTGGTACCTCAAAGGTTGGATTTTCTGTCAAAAATCTGCAGATACAGGATGAGGGATCGATCCCTCAACAAGCAGGATCGATCCCCTTGAGCAGAAAACAGAATTGGTGCATTCTGGACTTAAGGAATCGATCCCCCTCCAAAAGGGATCGATCCCCTCAGGCCAAAAAGGGCATTTCTGCACTTTTTCAACCGAATTTGAGAAGGATTTTTCACTTTCTTGATATCTTCCTTCTTCTCAACTTAAAATTCATTGTTTTAACTTCTTTTTGATGATCTTTAATATATGAAAAATCATTTTTCATTGATATCATGCCTTAACTTCATCAATTTGTATCATTTCCAACAAATGGTATCATTTTCAACAATCAATATCATTTTTCATTGAACTCATAAGTGCAAAATCATTTTCCTTGTTGAAAACATTCATGAATTGCATAAATCTTGAAATAATCTTGAAATATATTTTCAATGAATGCTTAAACATAATTTGAGATTTATTTCAATGATTTATGGATATTTTTGAGAATTTGATGAACTTGTGCATAATGAATATTCTTCATTCCTTTTTGTTCATCTTTGTCAAGCATGCTTATAGGATTATGTATCTTAGCTTGACTTATCAATTCCACACTAGGTTTCATGATAATTATACATCTAGTGGATTGATTTCAAATGTAAATTCAACAATTAATAATGGTCATTGGCCTATAATTTGTGATGGTAAATGGATCCTAAATGTTCAAATGAATGAAACTTTATCATCCTTGTACTTAAAGAACTAGGGTCTTAATGACAACACCAACATTCAAAGATAAATGCAAACTTGAACAAAACTTGATATCCATGCATTTATTATTTTAATCTTTCCTTGCTCATAATTGGTTATGGACTTGAATTGGAAAATGAGCATAGGATTTTTGTGCTTGAAAACATGGAAGAAAATGTGTTTGCTTGAATACTTTGATTTTATGAATCTTCCATATGGTATAACTTTGTGAATATGAATATGGATTAATACTTTATGATAGTATGCTTATGTTTAATTGATCCATATGCATATTTGATGATGTGTGATTGTGTTCTTGCATATTTGGAATGATTATTTTCTTGACATGAACACACTACACATAGATATTGGATTCATGCAAAATGACTAAGTCAACCATTAGTAACAATTGGTATTTAGATTGAAATAACAATTAGTATCATTGGGAACCATATTTTCGATAATTGGTAAGCCAAAACTAAATTGCCAATTGGTATGAGCTTTAAATTGACAATTCTTCTTGTGCTCTTTAGTTTGAAATGACAAATAGAGAAGAATTCACTTAGGATATTTTCGCATGAAACTCTTGTGTGCTAGAATTTGTAGTTAATTGCTATATATCTTGATTCTATGCACACTCTTGCTTGAACGTGATTTATGAGCTCATGCACATCATATGTCACCTAATGTTAGCTCATAATCATGATGTATTACCATGCACCTTAGTTGGACTTTAGAAAGAACAATTGATATACTTAGGTGCTTAATAAGATTGAGATGAGCAAGTCATAGACCTTAGTAGATATTTACATACAACTTGCTTAACTTCTTACCAATTGGAACCTTCTTGCAAAATTACTTGTCAACAATTGGTATCAAAATCTTTTATAAACAATTGGTATAGGATCATAAGTCATATTCCTTGCATAAATATTTCATACTCTTTGAGAATATTGACTTATTTATTTGTGCTATAAGTCCCATGTACTAATATGTTTCTTGTTGGATGGAGCACATTTTTTCTCTCACATAGCCATAATTTTTAGGGGAAGCATATTTTTCTTATTTTTCCTTCTTTTTGCTATGACAAAAAAGGGGAGAGATAATGAGGGAAAACTCATTTTCAAAACCCATGCTTATATTAAGGGGGAGCTTTATAAAGTCCTGCTTTATTCGATGGGGAGTATTTTATCAAAGAATTTTCAAAGCAAATTTACATTAAGTTTTGTCATATCAAAAAGGGGGAGATTGTTAGCTTTAAATTGCCATACATATTTTGAAATGACAAAAACTTAAGTGAGCTTTAATGTTTTAATTCATATTGTAAATTTGCCTTATCACACATGATTTTCTCAATACATTTTAAGTGATCATACCCAAACATTAAGACCATGATTTAATGATACATCCTTATTGGTCTTAATTCTTTATAAATGTTTTGAATATTATAGAAAATCACTTAATGAATTTTTGGACAATGTTTTCATCAAAGAAAGTCATGAAAAACTCCCACAAAAGTGCCAATATGTTTTGGGTTGAATTAGGATCAAAGACCACATCATTTCTAACCCAAAAGTGCAGGAAAAACCCATTCTGGAAGAATGGGATCGATCCCCTAAGGAAAGGGATCGATCCCTTTTTGGCAGTGTGCCCCGGAAGGCCAAAATGAAGCATGGGATCGATCCCCTAAGGAAAGGGATCGATCCCTTTATGTCAGAAAGTCCCCAACGACTATTTTCTGTGAGATACAACGGCTAGTTTCAGTTTTGGCTCCAACCAACGTCCACAAACCATCCAAGGGGCTATAAATAGAGGCTTAGAAGCTAAAGGAAGGTAGAGGAACAAGCCAAGCAACATCTTTCATCATCTTATTCATCTTCCTCAAGCCTCAAACAACAATCAAGAGCTCCAAAGTCTACATCATCTATAATTCTCTTATTCCTTGTAGTGCTTAGCACAAAATCTTGTATAGGTTTTCATTGAGCTTAATTTCTGTAATCACTTGCCTACATAGAGGCCTTTCTTTGATTACACAATTGTAAACCCATCATTCCTTGTAAAGGGGAGGTTTCTCTTAAGCCTAGAAAAGAGGGAGGTTTCTCTTAAGCCTAGAAAAGAGGGAGGTTACTCTTTAGCCTAAGAAAAAGAGAGAGGTTTCTCTTGAGCCTAGAAAAAGAGGGAAGTTACTCTTGAGCCTTGAAAAGAGGGATTGTAATCACAAATTCAAGATAGTGGATTTGGAGAAAATCCTTGGGAGCGTCTCAAGGTAGAGGACGTAGGCAAGTAGCCGAACCTCTATAAATCGCTTGTGTAAATCTCTCTTTCCCTACTCTTTATTTACTTGCAATTATAGTGTGTTTATTGCATTGAACTTGGATTGCATGCTTGCCTAGCTTAGAGAACTTAGAAAATATTCAAATAGGCTAGAGAATTTAGAAAAACCAAAAAAACGAGCTTAAGGGTAGTTAAAAACCGATTCACCCCCCCTCTCGGTATTGCCTATAAGAGCTAACAAAGAAGAAGAAGTCATTGTTGCAATCTCTATAGCAGTAAACAGAAGTAAACAGATTTCTCTCTCTTGCTCTGTTTTTCTTTCGTTTACAGTGTGGATGGAAAACACCGTACGTCTAAGAGAGAGAGAGGACCTGTTTTAATTTAATTAAAAAACTACCACACCCAATCATGTCCATTATGTGAGTGGATGTGGTTCCTAAAATTAAGGGATAGTGGCCCATTAAAAGTAACTTCCTTAGACTGTTAATTGAGCCACACAATGATAAACATGGGTTTATCTTACATTCTCCCACTTGGCTCGATTAAAATATTTATAATGGAAGTTACTTTATTATCTCCCATCATAATATCATAATATAAAAACTGTTCGGTATGAGTTATGGCGGTCATGTTCTAATTTGTAAAACACTCCCTTCCATATACTACAACACTTACAATTTATTATATTAGGTCCTTAGATTATCATTATACTATAATTTCATAATGGTCCACAATAATGACTTGTTAAGTCTTTCCTGTCAACATCAAACAATAATGTATACATAGCATCATAGAACAAGAAAACATAATAGTGTCAGAAACATATTAAGGAGCTCAAAGTGTCACTACAAAACATCACTACAATCAAGACCCATCCTAAGAACATGTTCCTTAAATAACTTGGGTTGTAAACCCTTCGTTAATGGGTCAGCAATCATGAGATCAGTACTAATATGCTGAATGGACACTGTTTGTTTCTGAACCTCCTCCTTAACGGCAAAATACTTCAATTCCATATGCTTGGCACCTCTAGAGTATTTGTCGTTCTTGGAGAAGAATACTGCTGCGGAGTTATCACAATAAATTTTCAGCGGCTTGGTAATGGTATCGACAACCCCAAGTCCTGAAATAAAGTTCCACATCTATAATGCATGAATTGTAGCTTCAAAGCAAGCCACAAATTCTGCTTCCATTGTGGATAAAGCAGTGACAGTCTGTTTTGCACTTTTCCATGAAACTGCTCCTTCAGCTAAAAGAAACAGATAACCAAAAGTGGACTTCCTGCTGTCAAGACATCCGGCAAAATCTGAATCCGTGTATCCGACTACCTCCAGTTGATCGGATCTCTTATATGTGAGCATGTAATTCTTTGTTCCTTGAAGGTACCTCTTTCTTTGCAGCCTTCCAATGATCAATTCTAGGATTACTTTGATACCTGCCTAACATTCCGACCGCAAAACTTATATCCGGTCTAGTATTGGTCTGCAAGTACATTAAGCTTCCAACAACAGAGGCATAAGGAATTGATTCCATTTCCTTTCGTTCCAATTCATTCTTTGGACACTGCATGAGACTAAATTTATCACCCTTCTGAATGGGAACAACCCCGGGTGAACATTTGCTCATATTAAACTTTTCGAGAATTTTGTTGATATATGCTTTCTGAGATAGGCCTAGTATTCCTTCTGATCTTTTTCGAAATATTTCTATTCCAATCACATAAGAAGCCTCTCCCATATCTTTCATTTCAAAATTCTCAAAGAGAAAGTCTTTAGTTTCACGCAGTATACTTAAATCATTTGCTGCAAGCAAAATATCATCAACATATAAGACTAAAAATATAAACTTACTCCCACTGATCTTTTGGTATATACAACGATCTACAATATTTTCCTTAAAACCAAAAGATGTAATAATGGTATTAAACTTAATATACCATTGTCTGGAAGCCTGTTTTAGTCCATATATTGACTTCTTAAGTTTACACACCATTTGACCTTTACTTCCTATTGAAAAACCTTCAGGTTGATCCATATAAACTTCCTCCTCTAAATCCCCATTCAGAAAGGCAATTTTCACATCCATTTGGTGTAACTCCAGATCATATTGAGCCACCATTGCCATAATTATTCTTAATGAATCTTTCTTAGATACAGGAGAGAATGTTTCTGTATAATCAATGCCATCTTTCTGAGTATAACCCTTCTGCAACAAGTCTGGCTTTATAACGTTCCACCTTGCCTTTTGAGTCGCGTTTGGTCTTGAAGACCCATTTACAATCAACTCTTTTACATCCTTCAGGCAATTGAACGAGATCCCAAACTTTATTTTGTTCCATGGATTTTAGCTCTTCCTTCATGGCATCAATCCATTTAGCAGATTCTGAACTTTCTATGGCTTGTGAAAAAGTCACTGGATCTTTATTAATGCCAAGATCAAAGTCTGATTCCTGTAAATAAATCACATAATCATCCGGAATAGCTGATCTCTTTTCCCTTTGAGATCTTCTTAATATTATTCCTTGTGATTCATTTGTATTCGATGTTCTTTCATTAGATCGAATATCAGATCCTTGATCATTATAGGATCCGACATCCGTTTGTGGAAGTGTTTCATCATCCAAATGTTGATCAACATTGTTGTCCCTTTCCATAAATGTTGGATCAACATTAATGTCAATTGTGGATTTTGGATCAATATTGGATAAAGGAACATTTATCCTTATCTCGTTTATTTCCACAATTTGACGTTCTATACTCCCACTGACTTCAGCATTCTCCAGGAATTTGACATTACCAGTTTCAATTATTCTTGGACTATGGGTTGGACAATAGAACACATATCCTTTGGATTTCTCAGGATAACCAATAAAGTATCCGCTTACAGTTCGAGAATCCAACTTTTTCTCTTGTGGATTATACACTCTTGCTTCCGCTGGGCAACCCCAAACATGTAGGTGCCTTAAACTTGGTTTCCTTCTCGTCCACAATTCAAAAGGTGTCTTTTGAACTGCTTTGGATGGAACTCTATTCAATAAATAAGCAGCGGTTTTTAGTGCATGCATCCACAAGGATTTAGGTAAGGAGGTATTACTCATCATACTCCTAACCATGTCCATTAAGATCCGATTTCACCTTTCTGCTACACCATTTTGTTCAGGTGCACCTGGCATAGTATACTGTGCACATATGCCATGTTTTTCGAGGATTTTAGCAAATGGACCAGGACATTGTCCCGATTCATCATATTTCCCATAGTATTCACCACCTCTATCAGATCTTATGGTTTTCACTTTTCTATCCAATTGTCTCTCAACCTCACTTAGAAAAATTTCCAGAACATCTACAGATTGAGATTTTTCCTTAAGTAGATAGATATATCCATAACGTGAATAATCATCAATGAAAGTGATGAAATACTTTTCTCCATCAAAGGATGGAACATCAAAAGGCCCACATATATCAGTGTGTATTATTTCAAGAAGCTGTGTGCTTCTTGTGGCTCCTTTCTTGGTATGTTTGGTTTGCTTTCCTTTTATGCAATCCAAACAAGTTCCAAGATCAGTAAAATCCAGATTTTGTAAAATCTCATTCTTTACCAATCTTTCTATCCTTTCTTTGGATATATGACCCAAACGTTTATGCCACAAATAAGCAGAATTTTCATTAAGCATGTTACGTTTTGAACCAACACTATTATGTGTGACATGCAAAGATTCAGCAAAAAACATTATCAAGTTTTATTCTATATAAACCATCAATAAGAAAACCTGATCCATAAAGAATAGAGTCTTTATATAGATTAAAACTTCCAGAAAAGAAATTAACATAAAAACCACAATTGTCCAATTTTCCTAAAGAAACAAAGTTTCTAGAAATTGAAGGTACATAGAGTGTATCATAAAGGTCCAACTGATATCCAGTGTCTAAGACCAATCTGTAAGTCCCTATGCCTTCAACAGGAGCCTTCATGCGGTTCCCCATAAACAGAAAATCATTTCTTGGATTTGTGGTTCGGATCGTAAGGAATCCCTGCATAGAATTGGTAACATGAGTTGTAGCACCAGAATCAAGTCACCAAGTATTGTTAGGAACTTCACTTAAATTTGATTCAAAACATACAAATGTATTAAAAATACCTTTCTTTTCGAACCAAGCTTTTCGTTTATGACAGTCTTTCTGATAGTGCCCAGCTTTCTTACAAAAGTGGCACTTTTCTGTCTTTTGTTCCTTCTTCTCAGTCTGAGAATCATTAGCAGACCATTTCTTCTTAAACTTTTTGGCTTTGAATCCTTTCACAGCTCCCTTTCCTACTAGGTTAGCATAGTGACTCTTTTGACTCTTGAGTCTTGCTTCCTCTTGTACAAGCCTACTGGCCAATTCATTAACATTCCACTTATCCTTTATAGTGTTGTAGTTAATTTGAAATGGCCCATATTCAGGAGGCAAGGAGTTCAGAATAAACTGAACTAAAAAGGAGTCCTCTACTGCCAAACCCAAAGTCTTAAGCCTTGCAGCAATGTTCGTCATCTCGATGATATGTTGTTGCATGCTTATCGACCCATTGAACTTCATGGTCATAAGCTCAGCCATTAAAGTACCAGCGAGTGACTTGTCCGCAGAACGGAATCTTTCTTCCACAAAACTTATATATTCCTTAGCACTCTCAGTTTGTGGAATCGTAGTCTTAACGTTGTTAGCAATTGTCATTCGCAGAAACTTTAAGCATAATCTGTTGCTTCTTTCCCATGCGGCATAATGTGACTTCTTTGCCTCAGTGCTTGTATCCTTAATAGCAGCAGGTTTTTCATGAATGAGAGCTAAGTCAAGATCCAAAACCCCCAAGTGGAAATCAACCTGCTCTCGCCATTCTGAGAAGTTCATGCCATTAAACACAACAACAGATGATGCATGCGAATTAATTGCGATAACTGCAAACATAACAAATAAAGCTCACATTTAATTATAATGAATTCAGTAAAATAAACAATAAGATATATAGTAGTTCTCCTTTGGGTAGATACTACAATACATATGCATTAAAAAACATAACATAAATATAAAGTAAAATACCTTTGGGTAAATTTTACAACATATTTTTCTTTAAATGAGTTAAATGTATACACTTTAATGGGTAAATAAATATTTAAAATTGAATATGTCTTTTATCTTTGGATAATTAACTTATTCAACCAAAATATTAATTTACCTCCCATAATATCATTAATTTACTGAATAATAATTTACCTTTGGGTAAATTTCTTAAGTTTTAGAAATTAATGAAAACTTTTTTTTTATTAACTCATTATTTTTAGATCAAAACTTTAGGATCTAATTGAATATATTTTTCGTATACATTAAACTTTAATTTTTCGGTAAACATTTAATATACAAAATTATATACGTTACCGAAAATTTAACATAGCAGCGGAAAATATGGATAATCATAAGATGTTTATTGACATTCATGTAATCACTCATAATAAATCATACAAAATGTAAGATTACGCAACAAAATTAATTTCCAAACAGAATTGTAAAATTAATCAAATATGATATCATCCTCATTAATCAACACTGTTATCATTAATTAACAGAATTGTTCCAACAAAACGTTTTTTACTTGCTCAAACAGAAATGGTTCCACAGCCTTCATACATACAAATTTACTGTTTGAACTATTAAAGCTATAAGTGTTGCTATTCTGTTTGAAACTATTACCTTTTTTTTTTATTTAACAATCACGTCATCATCAATAGCTCATCATCATAATGATAAAACCTTTCTGACGTTAAAACATATATGTAAAGCTTTTAGTTGTAACCATTATATTTTATATATATATATATATATATATATATATATATTTATAAGCCATGAGATCATTTTATTTGATGATAGGATAAAAGCATCAAGGAGATGAAGCTCCAGATGCAAAAGTACATCAACGATGAAAACCCAACAACATAAAAACACCACAATTAACATCCAAAGATGTAAACAAAGATAAAATGGCATACAGAAAATAAAATAGGAGAAAAACTCAATTACGATGACTTCCACGGGACAAGATAAAGCTTTCTCTAAACACCCCTCTTTTAGCAGGTACATCATATGTAATTAACCCACATAATTGTCTCTTTATCCAATAGGTAAACAAATAAAGAGTAATTTATGCCATCAAATTGTGTCTTTAAAATTGAACAAAAGTATACATACTCTTAAGATTTTTTTTTTAATTTCACATAAGTAAAAGATGACAGAAAACTTTCACAGAATATATCTAGTTTAGAATAACCAGGCTCGGATACCACATGTTAGATTTAATCATATACATAAACATACATTCAGGAACTCTAAAACTAGATATCTCATGCTTTACACGTAATGTAAATTCATTTACATACCTCTGTCCGCTGTAGGCGTTAGTGAAGAAGAAGAAGCCATTGTTGCAATCTCTATAGCAGTAAACAGAAGTAAACAGATTTCTCTCTCTTGCTCTGTTTTTCTTTCGTTTACAGTGTGGATGGAAAACACCGTACGTACTGAGAGAAAGAGAGGATCTGTTTTAATTTAATTAAAAAACTACCACACCCAATCATGTCCATCATGTGAGTGGATGTGGTTCCTAAAATTAAGGGATAGTGGCCCATTAAAAGTAACTTCTTTAGACTTTTAATTGAGCCACACAATGATAAACATGAGTTTATCTTACACTTTATGGTTTGACACATCATGTTAACAACAGTTCTATTTCTTCACTTCTTAGAGAAGTTCAAGAACTTGTTTTGCTGAGAGTAAATGGAATGTACAGATGGTTTTGGTGGCGTTTCATTTTCATTATAAAATTTTGATGCCTTGAAACAACGCTCCTAAATTGAATTTGTCAAAACAATGTTTTTCTGACTTTTCCAGATTAACCTTGGTATTTATACTATGGATACGAAATCTGAGTTGTCTGTCTTGGTTGATCGCGCCACTGGAGGATCAAGTATGGAAGATGGAGAAATAGAATTAATGCTTCACAGGTTTTCTCTACATTCTGCCTTTAAACATTCACACACCTAATATATGCCTTTTAACGTGGATAACGACTTGCTAAACTCTCTTTTCTAATGCATTAGGCGGATGCTCAAAGTGGATCCCGGAGTAGTTGGAGAAGCCCTTGATGAAAGTGTGTGTGTAGGAAGCAAATGGGAAGGACTGACGGTATACTCTTTCATTGCAACGGCATTTTACTCAATATTCACGCAAATCATCTAATGAAATTGTGCCTGTTTTGTCCATCTTGATCGATAATCAACCAACATTCTGATTGAAATGTTGCAGAATTATCATAGAACTTCTGAAGCTGGTAGCCAAATAAAATACGCAAAACTCAAAATGCTTGACATGAATATTCTGCATGTTGTCCATTCATGATGCATCAAGAAGTTCTCCATGCTTCAACCTGATATTTCTTTTGATGGTTTTGGCTCAGATTCGTGGGAATTACTATATTAGCATAAACCAGATGGGAGAGGGTGCACGTTGGCGTCAAACAACTGGTCAAGAGGTTTACTCACCTCTTCTTTTAGCTTTCACACGAGTTATATGTAACTTGATTGAGCCATGAATATGTCCAACAGTCGTAGATCATAACCGTTTAAAATGGTTGATCATTCAGAAAATGGAGACCTGGACAGCTTCTCATTTGACAAAAGCATCCACCATGGATCCAGGCTACAGCTTGCCGCTGAATGTTGCTTTAATTACTCTTCTGGTGACAGTTTTAACCCAATTCTTAACATGTTTTCTACTTAAGCTCTCTTTCCTCTAAACTAGTAGTTTTGCAGGAATTGGATGATGGAAGTGTTCTCCGATTAGCTCATCTGTATGAAGTAAGTGACTCTTATCTCCCTAGCTGCACTTCCAATTTTCATCGAACCAGAAAAGGCTTTGCCAAGATCAATAACTTAAGCTCAGTGGTGCATTTTTCAATCACTGCCTCCTTATGCTAGCCAGGTTCCCAAAGCATTCTTTTTTTTTTTGATAATTCGGAGTAAACAACATGCCACAACTCTTCCTTAGCCACTCGGGAAAGAGATTGTTAGCCCAATGCATCCATTTCGAAATTGCTAGAAATACACTGAAACATGATTATTTAGAAATTGGTTTGTGATTCTTTGTGAACGTCTTTGTTAGGAGGGTGAAGATACTACATATTCAACTCTAGCTAAAGTTGAACTAAAGAAGATGTTCAATGGAAAAATGGTAAGTGAAGCTTCTTCTAATTCATCTGTTTCAATCAAAAACTAGCCATTTGTAAGCTTCCTGTGTTGATTGGTGTTGGGTTTTCAGATAAAGGAAGTGAAAGAAATGAGCTTAATAACAAACCAAGTGAAGTCAGAGATGAAGAAGCTGTCATGGAAAATAGAAGGTGACAATGGAAAAGAACCCTCCCCCATTAGAGGAGGCCCTGTTGATAACTCAACTCTTGTCGTCTAGCTTGGTCCAATGGAGGTCCGCACTTTCCTGTTGAAATTTCAACAAGCCTGCGCTCGTCTATTTCAATGGAGACTTTCCTGTTGAAAAGTCTGAGTAAAATAAAGCAATAATCCATTTTCTCTACGTAAAAGAAAGGATAATTATTACATACACTGATAGTAAAATTTTTTTATTCCACAAGCAACGTTAAGATCGTGATACATATCTTATTTTATTTATTTTAATATTTTTATAAGATACATGTCATGATCTTAACGTTGCTTGTGGAATAAAAAAACTCAACTATCAATATATGTAATAATTATCCTAAAAAAAAATCCAAATAAGTGTTTTCTTAATTATTTTTTAATAACATGCGTTTTTTATATCGTGATCGTATTTTAAAATTTTATTTTTAAATACATTTTAAAAACCCGATCGATAAAGAAATGAATATTTGTATTAACTACATTAATCCATGTGAGTATATTTTTATAAAATTCATAATTGGTGGAGACTGCATTAATATGTGGATTGAGTGGTAAAATAAAAATAAAAAAAAAATCAGATACGGACGTATACTGGCGCGGGAATCTCTTGAGAGAGTTTAACTGTTAAAAAACACCAATCAGAGACCGCCACTCGTCCTTTTGTCTGACAACTGTCTCCGAGACAGTTCAACTTTCCAAACATTGGATTTTTTTTTTCTTACAACTTGAAAATCCCTCTCATTTTTCTTCCTCTCATTTTCCTTCCTCCCGAACAGAAGAAAAATGGCTTCTCAAAGACCTAATCAGAAAAGCTCCCTTTACCCGGAGGTGATCGAATCAAACCCCGACATCCCTCAATACGATTCTTCCAACAAACTTTACCCTTCCCTCGACATGCGCGATCTCGTTGAGAATCTTTTCCCGGACTCTCCAGCCTATTCCGTTCACCGCCATGACGATCACTCGGATTATCCTCACGCCCCAACAGCCCCTCCGGAAGCTGTCGAGGAAGTTTTAATCCAGATCCCTGGCGCCATTCTCAACTTGATCGATAAATCTTATAGCGTCGAGCTCACTTGCGGTGATTTCACCGTGATTCGTCTCTGGCAGGGCCAAAACATTGTCGCTGTACTCGCGCGCGTCGCTGATGAAATCCAATGGCCCTTAACGAAAGATCAAACGGCCGTTAAACTTGACGATTCTCATTATTTCTTCTCTCTTCAGTTACCTAAGGAGGCCGATTCGAGTGACAGCGACGATGACGATAAAAAGAGAAAAAAAATACCTCCGTTGACGGCTCTGATTTGCTTAGTTACGGTTTGACATTTGCTTCCAAAGGACAGGAATATTTGTTGAGAGAATTAGATGTTATATTGCAATGTTACAGTTGTTTTACGGTGCAGAAAGTCGAGCAGAAAGGGGAAGAGGTGTTGGATGGGGCCGTCGCTGCTGCGAGGGAGATGTCGCCGGCGGATTTGAAGTCGGAGACTATGAAGGGGGTGATGGAAGAGAGATGTGCAGCATATTGGACAACACTGGCGCCCAATGTGGAGGATTATAGCGGGAAAGCGGCTAAAATGATAGCCACCGGATCAGGGCAGTTGATCAAGGGGATATTGTGGTGTGGCGATGTGACTGTGGATAGGTTGAAGAGAGGAAATGAGGTGTTGAAGAATAGAATGAGTCCGGCTGAGAAGAATGCGGAGATTAGTCCCGAGACATTGAAGAGGATCAAGAGGTTAGGAAATGAATGGTTTTGATTTACGAATTTACTTGGTGTATATTTCCATTTGCATTTTTTTTTCTGGCCTAAATGGTGCATAATTCTTGAGGTCATAAGGTTAATAGTAATGATTGAATTTAGGAACAGTTTGCTTATTTACATGGTGGGATAGCCACAAGGATCTGTCTTGTGCTTTAAATGCCATAGAGAGTAAATATATTCCACCAACATGGAAACAAGATAAAGTTTATTGTTATTTTCATATATGATTACATTTGCAGTGTGTTGAGAAAGCAGAACACAACAATAACATTGGTATTGACAGAATGGTGAAACATTTATATTCTGTACGATGGGGAGAGAGAAGTGGAAATTTTTTCATGCCATTTGTATAAATTTATGTGATAATGGTTTGTCGTTGTCTCCTTCAAGTACTATGCTTGAAAGCAATGAAGTTTTTAAATGGATCAGAAGAATTTTACTCTCTCTCTCTCTCTCTCTCTCTCTCTCTCTCTCTCTCTCTCTATATATATATATATATATATATATATATATATATATGTGATTTAAGTTGAGTGGCATGAATATTAATGGTACTAAAGTTGACTTCTTTTTTTGTGGTTTTAGTGTTCTAATTCTGAAGCAGACTCCTTAATATTTTGGTTTAAGTATACATACAGGGCTAAGAAGGTGACAAAAATGACACAGAAAGCAGCAAACGGGTTCTCTCTGGGGTTGTGAAAGTTTCTGGATTTTTCACAAGCTCAGTTGCAAATTCAAAAGTAGGCAAGAAATTTTTTGGTCTCCTTCCTGGAGAAATGGTTCTTGCATCCCTGGATGGATTTAGTATGTCATTTATCTGTTGCCACTTTGTTTTTTATGCTTATATGTATCAATATAGAATGTCATTCATCCTTGCTCAATTTACAAAAGAAAAAAGAATTCTTGATTTGTGTGCTTATGTGTGGATATTAATCAATAAAGATAGCGATTGCATTTCATCGTAGATTTTTGTAGGCTTGTGCTACATTTTATACGACCCAAAAGGATTATTGCTCTTTTCTAGGATCTGGATATCAGTAGAGAAAGATGGAAAGTACATTGCCTAGGTGGGTCTTGCCAGGTTCTTGGTAGTTTGATAAAAACTGAAGGCTATTTGCATCCTGATATTATGATTTCTTCCCGTCCAGTGTAACTGAAAGCACCAGACAGTACAGACTCATTGGGCCTTGGTGCTCCATAGACTATGGCTTATAGGTGTAGACTCCATTTAGGCTCTTAATTATACCGCTTAAGTTTGAGATATTCAAATGCCATGGTATTCTTATCCCATTACACCCAATTTTTGCTTGTATTACCATTCATGAATTTTTCATGCCATTAATCTCAGTCATCAAATCAGCTTATTAGCTAACATTTTAGCCATTTGTTCTTCTGAGAGTCTATCTCTGTCCTGTTTACGTCTATTGTCTAAAGAGCTCTTTCAATTGGTCCATACCCAGCTTCTGATTGGAGTCTGGACTATAGGTTTTAGGGTAGAGGAGGGTGAAACTTGTATGTTATATGGGTGATTAAGCTTCTTGATGTGCTGATGAATAAGTCCTGTTGGCTTTTAGTGATGGTATTTGTTTGAGTTTCCTTGTTGGCGAGCTACTTTATGACACTGTTATCTCTCCACAGTCAACAAATGGTTGCCATTTTGCTCCATTCTAGTCCGGGTTTGGTTTTGTTGATTATCTTATTAAGCTAGCAACTTTGTGGCATCGAATGTTTTGAGGACCAGATGCAATGCTTCTGGTTGTTAGATATAAACTACTATTTGGTCATTTAAAGCAGCATTCACCCCTCTCCTATTAATCTAACCGTTTTTTTTTTATTTCGTCTTACCTTAATTTGTTGTACTATTGCTTGTGAGTAGACAGAATTTGTGATGCCGTTGAGGTGGCTGGGAAAAACGTCATGTCAACATCATCAACTGTGACAACTGAACTTGTCAACCAGAGGTAAGTTCATAACATGTTAATGGACAAGCAACTTGGTATCCATCAGACTCTGAGATTGTACCTGATGTTTTCTTAGCATTAACAATAGGGATTCTATATTTCACTCGTTATGAACAAAGGCACAGGCCCATGCGCTCAACACTCACTCACTCACTCACACACACACAGAGTGCTATGCCCTTGCTTTAAGGACAACTTCATTTGAATCCTCTCCTATTACTCCAAATCATCTTCTTAATTAAGAAAGAGATATGGATTTAGAGTATATTCTTTCTGCAGGTATGGAGAAAAAGCAGCTGAGGCCACAAATGAAGGGCTTGGTGCTGCAGGGCATGCTGTGGGAACAGCGTGGGCTGCTTTTAAAATCCGACAGGCACTAAACCCCAAAAGTGTTTTAAAACCCAGCAAGCTAGCCAAGGCTGCTGCTAAAGCTGCAGCTGCAGAGGCAAAACGAAAGAGCTCCAAGTGATTGCTTTCAAATATCTGTTCTTCCAATTTGTGAGTTATGGAGATCTGGCTATCACCCTTGTATCCCCAAAGCTCATAAATCATCGAGACTCTTGTTGCTTGTTACCTCACCTGTAAAAATATTGCTTGTAACTGACTATTCCTTTATTCTTCAGTTGTACATATTTTTTCATTTGTGGCAAGAATTAGCCGGCTTTAGTTTGTTTATAGTGATGATAATTATGAAGATGAGAGTCAGCAGCCTCTCCCATCGGCCTGCAACTTGCCTGATCATGTTAGTTCGGTCTTGGACCCTATTTCTTAGGATCTTCTGGACTTCATGTGGAACAAGTAGATTAAAATTGTTGTTATCATCTTGTTACAATATTTATTTATTTGAACTGATCATATCAGAATCAAACTTGTGATGCTAATACCTGGAGCTTTAAATTTTCATTATGTTGGAATAACTCTTAAAATTGATATTTGTTTTCTGTTGATTTCTTTGTGAAATACATGCCTGCAAATTAGTTAGACATCATATCTTCCTAGGTTTTCCCCAACCGTTTCGCCAGGGTTTGTATATACGCAGGACAAATATCAGTGCTATAGTTAGGGTATGGAATGGCATCACAATTCACAACTGTTTTCACTGTTGCAGATCACTCAAAACAGGCACCATTAGAGACAGAATACTTATCCTGCTTTATTCTGATTCCTAATCAACATCAAGAAATGTCACATATCCCCTGGAGACAATGTTGGTGTTAGTTGGGTCACCTCTCTCTCAAGTCTCAACTCAAGTCTCATCTCCACTGGTTTCAGCCATTTTCTGAGGCACCAACTCTATTCAACTCTGGACCCCGAATAAATCAGGGCCCACATCCGACGACCAAAATGTGAATGGTGAGTGGATGGATCACCAAATGCTCTTCAATGCTAGCCATGCGCGCACCACGCTTGGCCATTTGGGATACACGACCGATTCTGTGCCATTAGGCATGTATAGCGTATTCACACGAGATATGATGACACGATAAAAAAATAATGCAGAAAAAAATGAAAATATCATGGGTTAACATTCTGGTAAAAATATATATGTATAAAAAATAAAAAATTAATTTAATATTTAATGTGTCAACACGAATTATAATACAATAACTTTTGTGTTTTACACTATTTAACATTATAATACTATATAGATACATGAATTGCGAAGTTACACCGAAGCATTTTGTGATGGGGCATGTGTTTGTTTAATTGGAATTTGCTTTAAATCTATACCACTAGCTCTCAAATGGCCATAAACTTTTTTCAAGTCCACGTAACGAATCAAATACTCTTCCATTTTAGAAACCAACCAATCATCGATGGTTAGTACCACTTGGACCCTTTTGGTGCAACATCTCCACTTGATTCCATGTCTGATTAATCTGAAAACAAGTTTTCTCAACATTTATATATAATTGTATTGGTTAGTGAATTTGCACTATCCGCCAAAGAAAGCAAAGAAGATTCTTACACATCCAAATCAAGATAACTCCCGTTAGCATCAATAATCAGGCCCAAGATCTTTCATCTCTATCAACATTGTTGACTGGACCCTAGCTATAGTAGGTTTTCCTTTGGAGCCTTGAAACTTTGCAATGTGGTCTTACCTAAATATTCATGGCCAAACTCCTCTCTTCCAAAAAGAAGAAGAAATAAAAACAAATGCCCAAGATCATCAAGTTAATGATTATTTATCTACGTAGATCTAAAAATTTTATATATTTAAGATTCGAGTTCGAACCTCAATATTTGCATTTCTTTTTTTCTTGACTAAAGATTTTCATTGTACCAAAAAAAACATTTTATCTTTTTATATCAGATGACTTTAGGAAATAGAGAAAGCATGCATGAACTGATAAGCCAAGCAATAGGGTAAAAATTAAAAATAAAGATGCTTAGTACTCCTAAAAGTAAGAGGATAAGTTAAGAATGAAAAGAAAGAGTGCTTTCTTACGTTGTCTAGAGGGGAACAAGGTGGGGTTTTGAAAGGAAGAAAAGAGAGAGGTTTGTGCCACCAGCTAGTGGCTTAGTGAAGACAAATTAGGAATGAAATATGATATATTCCTTTTCTTATTGCGTCGAGTTGTGTTATCCTTTTATTAGCTAAGGCAATAAGAATGAAACAGTGTGAGACGTTTGGTGGCACACCAAGTCCTGCTGCTTTAAAGGTGAACTGTGACCTTAGCTTCATCAAATATATATATATATATATGAATAGTGGCTGGTCCAAGTGCATCGTCGGATTATGGATTACTGAGGTGGAGTCACAAAAGCAAAGTTTTAGAGGATGAAACGCGTCCGAATCATGCAAATGTACAGCACGCCCATATGCCTTTTTCTTGGTTTTTATTAGTCATCTAAGCCGTCTTTTCAAATTAGTTTTTGGGCTAGCTTGGGACAGGGTTTGGGGCTGAGGTGAGGTTGATGGGCTAAAAGACAAAATATATATATATATAGAATTGTTATTTACTTTTTTATTCTTATTTTTAATTCTTTTTATTATTTTATTAAAAAAACATATATAGTTTATAGTCATTTATCTGTTTCGATCTCACCATCCATCCAAACTAATTTTTTGTCTTTAATATAGATTAATAGCTTTGTTTAAAGCTTTAACTATCATAAAATGAATGTAATCATGGTTATTAAATTTCGGTTTAGTTCAAATATTCATACGATCGCTTTTGAGAAATGACTATTAAATTTCGATTTAATTCAAATGTTCATACAATCATTTTTAAAAAGTGACATTGATCAAGTTTAGAATTCAAATTTTAATATTTACTATCTTTTTCAACTTTTTTTTTGTGAAAATAAAATGTAATCATGGGATTCATGGCTAGTCACATTGTTCTTACCTAGACGAATGAGTAGGACAAATCATATCTGACCAAAAGTCTACCTTTGAAATGCTAGTCACACTTGGCTTAAGCATGAATTCATGGTCCCCAGTTTTCCAACTACTGGCTGTTTACTTGGCTCCATGGAATAGTTTCATGGTAGTGGCACTATCCCTTTCATGCGATTTTGACTGCTGTCTCTATGCTGCTATTTATTTTCAACCATGTTTATTGCAAGGAAGGTTTACAATAGTTTCCTCATTTTCGTTGACTTAGTAAGCTCAAGGTAGTTAAACACTTTGAAACATCTTTGAACTTGAATATCAGGGTGATTTTATAAATTCTTCGATCCTTAAACTTGTACGTGAGACAATACAGGAATATTGAAGCTGACCTGAAAGCTTTAGGATTTTTGACAGAGAAAAGTTTCATTAACTTTCTGTACAAAATACTGACAGATCAGAAGATTAACAGTAGAACACAGAAGAGTTGAAAAGAGAAAGAAAGATGTGGCCAAGCTGTTGTGGATGAGGAATAAAACACCACAAACCTCCACTTCTGAAAATAGCAAGTCGCCCGGCATTGCCTTCAAAAAGTGGGAATTGACACAATGATCAGTATATTAAAAACACCCCACTTGAGATTAAACATTCATTCTCTCTCTTTCTACTTCTCACACACATAATACACATGCAAGCATACAACGTTTTCTTGAATGTGCATATACTGTAGTACTTCATGGTTTCAGGAATGGCAAAAAAATCGTTTGAAACCTCTCCTGTAAGGTCAGAGAGTTCACCGATTCTGGCCTCTCCAATGAGCAGTCCTTTGATGAAGGTGTTCGATAGAATTTCAGGTTTTGCTTCATCTTGCGGAAGGAAAACAGCCCCCCGAGGCCGTAGGATTTTCCATAGGGATGTTGAACAGGAAGAATTCCAGCATGCAAGTGCTCATTGTCTCTCATCATACTACAGTGTTTTTGTAGCTCGCCTTGCCATCATGGTTGGTGCAAATTTTCGTTTTCAATCATTTCAGTGTGAATTCGATCAACTTAAATGTATGAAACTTAAGAATTTAGCTCATTAGACTGAAGTTCTTTGTCTGTGGTTTATGTAACGATATACCTGTCATAGCACAAGCACTGATCTGATGCTTAATAGGCATGAATGAAACAAGATGTTGCTTCCTTCAGCTCATTGATCCCCTATTCCAAAGCAAAACCATGAGTCATGTTGATCATATTTTTAATCAACTCACGTTCAATTCTCCTCTTTTTCCATTCTGGTTGCCTAGAATTTTTTTCTTTTTTGGAGTGATTAATCATTGCTTGTCCTAACATCTCTTTCAGGTCATGCTAGCTATTTTGATTGGGCTGCTGACAATTCTAACATGGCATTTTACAAGGACCTATACAACAAAATCACTAAACACCTTAGCTTTTGGTCTTCGTTATGAGCTTCTTCAGCGGCCTATCTTACGGATGTGGAACGTCTTGAATTCTACCTCAGAAATAACAACTGCCCAGGTCAAGTTGTCAGAATATGTAATCAGGCGGCACAGCAATCCTAGCACTCAGGCAGAACAAGTTGAGGTTGACCCTTAAGTTATTCTGTTATCAAAGTGGTAATTTAGTTTTGAAACTTCTTTGGGAAATACAATTCAGTAACCTTTTCTTTTTCTGGTTGAATTCTTGCACTCTTAGCAGCTCTATCAAATGATGAAAGATGTAACATGGGCACTGTTCGCCAGCCGTAAAGCTCTCAATGCCATAACCATAAATTACAAAAACGGATTTGTCCAGGCATTCCATAGAGATCACAGGAGTAACAATACATTTTACATCTACTCTGATCTTGCAAACTATTCAATCAGCACCACTGAGTCTCATGGCAACACAATGCTGTCATCGCGCCAAGGGTGGAATGACCAATTCATTCATGGTAATGTTTCCGCAACATGGTTTCGTGAACCACTTGATCCTGTCACTGGAGAGAAGACTGGAAAAGCACTTCCAATTCCACCAGATGATCTTATCTACATAGCAGGCCCTTCAGAGGTGCCTGATGGGGTAGCTTCATGGCATGTGGCAGTAAGCAAGTTTACAGATTCACCATTGCTTTCAGCAGCACTGCCGGTACGGGACTCTTCGAATAGAAGTATTGTAGCTGTTGTAGGTGTCACCACCGCACTTTATAGCGTAGGACAGCTGATGAAAGAACTGGTTGAAGTGCATAGTGGGTACATATATTTAACATCACAAGAGGGTTACTTACTGGCTACATCCACAAATGCGCCTCTGTTGAAAAATACAACCAAGGAGCCCAAGCTCATGATGGCTGTTGACTCCGAGGACAATGTGATACGAATGGGAGCTCAGTGGTTACAGAATGCCTATGGCAACAAGTTTCCTCCCGGTCATGTGGTTCATGTGGAGAAGGCTAATCTTGGCGGCCAGCATTATTACATTGATTCATTCTTTCTGAACCTGAAAAGATTACCTATGGTAAGTTCAGAAAATATTTCAGACTTTCAGGTTCAGATGATTGTTTGAAAAGACACTAAAATTGATTAGAATTTATGCAGGTTGGAGTCATAATCATTCCAAGAAAGTATATAATGGGGAAGGTTGATGAAAGAGCCTTGAAAACATTGGTCATATTGATATCCGCTTCTGTATGCATCCTAGTCATTGGTTGTGTCTGTATTCTGATACTGACAAATGGAGTATCAAAGGAAATGAGACTCAGGGCAGAGTTGATAAGCCATCTTGACGCAAGAAGAAGAGCTGAAGCATCGAGTAATTACAAAAGTCAATTCCTTGCAAATATGAGGTAATCAATTTCAATCCTAGAATCTAGAATTTTCCTTTGCTTAGGGTTTCACACCATGCCTTCACCTTATGGAGCTATTGTTTTACAGTCATGAACTAAGGACACCTATGGCTGCTGTTATTGGATTGTTGGACATTCTTATCTGCGATGACTGTCTTACAAATGAACAGTATGCAATGGTTACCCAGATTCGTAAATGCTCAACAGCTCTACTCCGGCTTCTCAACAACATATTGGATCTGAGCAAGGTGAGATACTAGAACAAACCAGTTATGAAAATGGAACTGTCTAGTAAATATAAACTAAGCAGTTCTTAAGATCAAACACCATGTATACTCACAGCAGATTTTCATCCACAAGTATTAAGTTGAAGCACTCCTAAATCAATCATTGTTTTCCGAATGTTTCATAGGTTGAATCCGGAAAACTGGTATTGGAAGAAGCTGAGTTCGACTTAGGACGGGAACTTGAAGGACTGGTTGATATGTTCTCTGTACAATGCATTAACCACAATGTGGAGACTGTATTGGATCTCTCTGGTATGACTCAAACTACTGGATGAGAGATAACTATTTTCTCTAATCAAATGTTACGATCATTAATCTGTGTTTATCTGAACATAAACATTATGACAATTCAGATGATATTCCAAAAGTAGTTAGAGGAGACTCTGCCAGAGTAGTTCAAGTTTTTGCCAACCTAATAAGCAATTCCATCAAGTTCACAACATGTAAGATGAACATTTATTTTTGCAAGAACTATGAACATTCCAAGAGAAACGACCTTTAGAGCAAACTTGCATGATTCACTGTTTCAAATGGCTTTCAGCGGGTCATATCATCCTGCGTGGATGGTGTGAGAATCCAAATGTGTCTACTGATTCTGGGAAGTTTTCTCCTGACCGGAAGAAATCACTGGCTGCACTAAAGTCGAAGTTGAAGCAACATGGAAACCATATGAAGAAGGCCAGCAAGAGAGACAACAAAATGATTCTTTGGTTTGAAGTTGATGACACAGGATGTGGTATGATTCTCTGGTTTTTGAAACAGTAGGAATTATATGTGTTGCAAAGGGAAACTGTACCAATTTATCTTCCATGATCTGCAGGAATTGATCCAAGCAAATGGGAATCAGTGTTTGAGAGCTTTGAGCAAGCTGATCCTTCAACAACTAGGACGTAAGTAACTTAAGCAAGATCAGATCTTTATAAGCTAGTCAATAGCAAATGTGGAAGAAATCCAGGGACAGAATGATATGTAATTTACAGAGATTTTGTTCTAAGATCTTTTTCGTTTTTCAGGCATGGTGGCACGGGTCTTGGACTATGCATTGTGAGAACCTTGGTAAGTGAAGTGTCTTGGTACAGAAATTCATATTCCATTTCAATAGCTTTGTACATATGAAATTACATCATAAAACCTTGTAGAAAAACAAGAGGAAATTCTTAAGAACAATGACAATTTTTTATCTTTCATGACCAATTGCACAAAATGATGAATTGTATCTTTCCTTCGCTCATACTGCCAATGACAGGTTAACAAGATGGGTGGAGAAATCAAGGTTGTAAAAAAGAATGGTCCAGGAACTCTAATGAGACTATTCTTGCTCCTCAGTACTCCTGCAGATGGCACAAAACAACATGGTCAAGTGGATTTTGCAAAGCACAGTATAGCAGTGAGTAAAGTTTTGCTTGGAGATGCAAACAGTTTTTCCCTTTATTTTTGCTGGCGAACTTGTTTTATTTTATTTTGCATAAACCAAAAAGAAAAACATCCTGAGACTGAGTATTACAGCTTTTACTCATCTCCAGGGCTGGTTTTTTGGATAGCATTTTACACTGTCATCTTTATCCTGATAGGCATTCTGAGGGACTAGAGAACAAAGTAGTCAGCATTCCATCTAAACCTTGACCTAGAAATAACAATTCTACTTTCAGCTTGCCTGAGCATCAGCCATGGGAAGCCACCAATTTCTTTATGGTTAGAACATAGAATGTATTATCCAGGCACTTGAGAAGCAGCCTAAGGTGAAAGCAACAATAAACAGCTAACATGTTCAAAACATGAGTGCAGGTGATCCTTGCCTTACACGGAAGCATGGGTAGACTGATTACATCCCAGTGGCTGTCTAGAAATGGAGTACCCACTTTGGAAGCATCTGAGTGGAATGAACTAACACAAGTCCTTCATGAACTGTTCCATGCCAGCACTCGTAATTCTGGTTTTGACACTCATTATTCACTAGGTGAACCTCTGAGATCTAAAGTGCACAGCCTACAAGACATGAGGAACCCGGTTTACATCATAGTTGTTGATCTGGGGCTGCTTGACTTGAGCACGGATATATGGAAAGAACAGCTTAATTTTCTTGACAAATTCTCTGGCCAAGTGAAATTTGCATGGATGCTGAATCATGATACTTCCAATGCTATAAAGATGGAACTCCGCAGGAAAGGACATGTATTGATGGTTAATAAGCCATTGTACAAGGCCAAAATGCTTCACATTTTGGAAGCTGTGATAAAGGACAGATATGCTGAACTTCAAAAGAGAAGTCCAAATGGAACAAAAGGTACAGCAAAAGAAGGTGATTCTCATGAATGTCTCGAGATCGATTCAACTCAGTTTGAGACTTGCAGCTCGGATGATTCTGATATTTCTGAAATGGGTGGTGCTAATTCTGCAAGTTCTGTGCATAGTGGAGAGCAACCAAGAGAAGGAACTGTAAAATCCAGTCCATCAAATTGCCAGACGCTTAAGAACTGCCTAGTTGAATTCACGCGTTTAGGTTCAGAAGTGAACAATCTAAGGGCAGAAGAAGACCAATGTAATAATGCCAGGCCTAAGTTATATGACACTGGTCAAGATGCCAAAAGTGAAAATTGCAATTCCCCAGAACAACCTTCGGTCAGCAGCAGCAGCCCTAAAGATAGAGATAATTCATATACAAGTAAGGCAGCAAATGGACAAAAATCTCTTGAAGGCCTAAAGATACTGCTTGCAGAAGATACACCCGTTCTACAAAGAGTAGCAACCATCATGCTGGAAAAAATGGGAGCTAGAGTAATTGCTGTTGGTGATGGACTGCAGGCAGTAGAAGCCCTGAACTGCGAGCTTGATGCAGAAGAATATAGAAGGGAATCCTCATTGCAAGAAAGAAAGAGCAGAATGCAGACAGAAATTTGTGATTCCCCTCCATATGATTTGATTTTAATGGATTGTCAAGTAAGAAATCACTTAGAAGATAATGCATTAAGTCATACTTGCACAACTTTATTATGCTGCAGTGCTTAACTTTCCTGTCTTCTCATGTTAAACCAGATGCCAAAGATGGATGGATATGAAGCAACAAAAGCAATCAGGAAATCAGAAGAAGCAACAGGTTGGCACATTCCCATTGTTGCCTTGACAGCCCATGCAATGTCATCAGATGAAGCAAAATGCTTGGAGGTGGGCATGGATGCTTACCTAACAAAGCCAATTGACTACAACTTGATGGTGTCCACCATTCTTTCACTCACTAAAAGATCAGCCTAAAACTTGAGCAAGAGCTAACCAGAGAAAACTGTAGCGGCTTCATATGTAAAGAGCTAAAGATGGGTGCTAGTTTCTTGGAGAAAAAACAAGTTCAACATGAGTACTGTACCTAGGACTAGGAGTATAACCAATTTTAAAGTGGTTTTACCTACTGAATTGTCTAATGCTTGGCTAGTTTCCTGGGTTAATGTAATAAAACAATATGTGTATAGCCCAATGCCTGAGTATGAATCTCAGTAAATGTTTGCCTTGCATGAAAATGTATCAGAAGATTGCTTTTACTCTGAATGAGAAAAGGAAATAAGTACTTTGGAGAACATCTAAAAAAATTTTCTAATAAAAAGGGAAAATTGCATAATGGTCCCTTTTCGTTTTTCTTTTTCCAATTTTGGTCAACATGTATCTTTCTTTAGAGCTCTCTCTCTTTTTTTTTTTAACAATTTAAAGCTCTCTCTTTCTTGTAACTTGTCGCATAAGTTGACGCTTAACTAGAAAAGAAAAGCTTCAGCAAGTCGGCAGTGGCAAAAGCAAATCTAAGGAATAGAAGAAAATGGCGAGATACGACAGAGCGATAACGGTGTTCTCGCCTGACGGTCATTTGTTCCAAGTGGAATATGCCCTCGAAGCCGTCCGCAAAGGCAACGCCGCCGTCGGTGTACGGGGCACCGACATCGTCGTCCTCGGCGTCGAGAAAAAATCAACCGCCAAGCTCCAGGACTCCAGGTTATTTGTTTTTACTATACTAGCTCTTCAATTCGTATTTCCATTCTGTCTCTTTCAAAATCGATTCTTTCTTCTTAATTTTTTGTACAAAATTAAAACTTAGGATTAGGGTTTTATGATTTGGCTTTGAAAATTAAACGATACAACATTGTTTTTTGTTAAGCCTATGTCTATCATGATGACTCATTGCTTTTTAGATGAGGATTTTTTCCGAAAGAACTGATCTTGATGATGCTGAAACTAGAAATTTAGGAATTTTTTGATAAAAACGTGTATAAAAGAGATCATTTGAGTTGTTGAATTTCCTCGAGGTGGGCTATTTTCGACCTTCCATGGCTTCTTTTGTGTAGGTCGGTTAGGAAGATTGTGAACTTGGATGACCACATTGCTTTGGCATGTGCTGGACTCAAAGCAGATGCTCGTGTCCTCATAAATAGGGCTCGAATTGAATGTCAAAGCCACAGGCTGACTGTTGAAGATCCCGTTACTGTCGAGTATATCACTCGTTACATTGCAGGTCTTCAGCAGAAGTACACTCAAAGTGGAGGCGTTAGGCCGTTTGGTCTTTCAACTCTGATTGTGGGTTTTGATCCATATAGTGGTGTACCATCACTTTATCAGACAGATCCATCAGGGACATTTTCCGCTTGGAAAGCGAATGCAACTGGGAGAAACTCTAACTCAATACGAGAGTTTCTAGAGAAGAACTATAAGGAAACCTCTGGACAAGAAACCATCAAGCTTGCAATTCGTGCATTGCTTGAGGTAAGTTTCATTGGCTAGTTCTTTATTTGTTAACTTATACTTTGTTTTCAAGTGTTTGCTGTTCCATGATCTCTCTTCTTTTACCGAATCATATAAATTGTGCGGCTTCTCAGTTGTCGGTTGTTGAATCCATGGAAATATATCTTTAACTTGAAGTGATTCCCTTGCATGTCATATGCATCTATCCTTTTAAGTTCATGCATGGACTGTTAAGCCCTATAGAAATTGCTTATCAATCTAGGCCGCTATAAAAATCGAAAATACCTGAATCAGAATTTATGAAATGGAGCAAAAAACTTGTAACTTGGAAATTAATGCAATTTATGTTCCCAGGGAAAATAATGATTTCATTAGTGCATCATTCTGAAGGAGCACAAGAACCTAGTGGAAAAAATTATTAGTCTTGTTTGTGCCATATCATGTAGTAATTGTTTCTTACAAATGCATTGCAACTTGGGAGCATGATGGCAATAAAGATTTACATGGTGAAATTATAAACTCGTTGCCAGATTGTAGAAGAACAGCTTCTGAGGTTTAGTTGTAGGTTTAAAGTGTACTTTTTGCAATCATCTGATTTGCATGCAGTTGATTTTATGGCTTCCTAACATGGTAGAGGTGCATGTTTTATGCCAAATAACAATTGGTTGCCTTTATGTGTATCTCTTTCATGCAGGTTGTTGAGAGTGGAGGAAAGAACATCGAAGTTGCTGTGATGACTAAGGAGAATGGTCTAAGGCAGCTTGATGAAGCTGAGATTGATGCCATTGCAGCTGAGATTGAAGCAGAGAAGGCAGCAGCTGAGGCTGCAAAGAAGGCCCCTTCTAAGGAAACCTGAAGCATCAACTGTTGACTTCTTTTTACTTTTCTCTCCTTGGGTTGTCTGGGGTGTTTCACTAGTCGAACTGATGTATTTGGCCTCATACTTGCACCTGTTGGAGCTTCATTTTTACATCATGGATTTATTTACCGTTGTTGGCACTATATTGAAGCTATTTCTGGAAATGTTGTGGAATTGTTTTGGTACAAAAAGGGAAGTAAACATCTTATTCGGTTAACATGCTTAAGACTTGCAAAGATTAAGCAGTCTGATTCTGTTTGCTTGTTAAGTTTAAGACTAATGAATTGAGATTATGTCTATCAAAAACAAAATAAATGAGACTATAGGCTTTCACGGGCTTTAGCTTGGGTTTGGACTAGAAAACTCTACTATCTAAACCCATTCTGAGTTTGCAAGGTTCTGTAGCCCATGCCCATAGAAAGGTTAGAACTCGGTCCAAAAGAAACAATGCAGCCCATGTCTGAGTTTTCAAGGTTCTGCTGCGGCCTAAAAGGTCAAAGGTTAGACTCGGTCCAAAAGAAAATATAAAATAATTCATTGGCCCATGCAGGTCTCGAACCTGCGACCTTCGCGTTATTAGCACGACGCTCTAACCAGCTGAGCTAATAGGCCACTTGATTGTTTATCAACCAAAAACATTTCCTTATATCTAAAATTTTTCTAGAACTTGTAAAATTAACAGCCGTCAAGATGGAAACACCGGTACAGAAAAGGAAACGACAGATGCAAAGCAAGTTGCCAGGCTCCAAGCATGAAAGAAGATTACGAGGTACTACTACTTGTTTCAATCTCGTTTGTTGTTTTGGAACTGGGGAACAATTTTTCCTTCTTATAACTGCGTTTAATTGCAAATTTTCTGGTAAATATTTCTCTTTATAACGTTCGTATATGTGAAAAATCAGTTACCATGTCGGCTAATTGATCAGATGCTGAAAGTTTATTCTTTCTTCCGGGAAATTGGATTCCTGGTTTAGAAGGTGAATATCATGAGCAATTCCTTATGCTGTGAAGTTTTTCTGATGGAGGGGCAGTGTAGGTTAGAAGTTCGCAGAGTAATTTTTCTGTTAGCATTGTGGATAATGTCTTTCTTTTAGCAATTCCTTATGATGTGAAGTTTTTCTGATAGTGGGCATTGTAGGATTTTGGATTGAGAAAAAAAATGTCAAGCATAATGGATTTATGAACTTGATTTTGATGTGTGGGTTTCCCATATCTTATTTTGAGAAGCGTAGCTGCACGAACATCTCTTCTTCACTGTCTTGAAGGGTTATAATGTTTAAAATACTGAATGGTTCCTTCAGGGTGTGATGATCTATCATCTAGACCTGGAGTTGTGAAATGCATAGGAATATGTAAATAGCAAGTGAAATCCATATGGATCAATAAGTTCAAGGTTAAATCTTAATCGAGTCTGGTTGATTCATTTGGAAGCAAAATCGGTATTCATTTTATTTAATCTCATTCACATTTTCTTGTTACAACTCCTTATCGGAGTTGGAATAGTTGCAGTTGCTTTTGATCTCTCATACATAATAACCTATGCCAAATGGTCTGGACTCCAGATTGTTACAATCTCCATCTTAACACAAAGCTGTTAACATACTTCATTCTCCATCATATCATATCAATTATTTCAGATTGAAGAGAAAAAGCAAGCTGCTGCTGATGTACTGTTTCAATATTCAAAATTTGCAATGGCATGCATTGGCAACCAAGTCCGTCCTTGTGACCTGAGGCTGCACTTGATGAAGGTAATCTGGAAAAAGAGCTATAATTTTATCTCTTTTTGGCTCTATTGTATGCTTTTGCAATGGTATTATTATAGAATGGCTGCATGTGAAACCATGAAGATATATGATGTGAACTCTCCTATCATGCATATGAAGATTTCAATCCTCAAGGACCCAAATTTCTGCCATAATTTATGCCTGGATAATTGACAGTAGTTTTTTCCCCTTTGTTTAGGAAATATCAGGGCTGCCAACTTCTCTGAAGAGAGCTTCACCCCAAGCTGCTGCTTCTCCTGATGCAATGGGTGAGTCGTCAAGTTCAGGTACATCAAGACTTGATAAAAAAGCTAATAAAGCTGATAAGGGAGGCTAGTTGAGAGTGATTCTGACGCAACTTGAAGCATCATTGAGAATGCTTGATGTTCTTGATGTTTCCCTGTATTGCAGTAGCTACATTCGTTCTTCAATTTCAACTTCAATGTAAACAGTATACTTATTGCACGAGATGCTTATGCAATTTATGATGTTGTAAAGATGTTAATTATAGGAAATTTAGTTTGTTAGATACCCATATTGTGCATTGTGACTTCTTATTTAGTAATTACATTTTCTTCGAAAAGTTTGATTTTATTGTTTCTTCTCTTTATCCTGCGTCATAAAGCATTCCTTGCTTGAAAATTGTGATCTCAACATCATCATCAGATCCATCATCATTTAATCCTTAATCTATCAGACCTGATCAATCTTCTTATTGGACAAAATGCAATGAAGCTCATGTGTGTCATCTTTCATGATATGTTATCTATAAACTTTAATGAAATTAATCATGATATCATCTTGATAACTAAATTCTATTACTGGCTTTGACTGCACGTTATGAAATAACCAAAATGATATGGAATTGTGAGTTGCGAGTGTATTTTCTCAACCCACGTTCCTTACCAACCCTGTGACCATTGAAACTGTGTAGCTTCACCTGTGCACGAGAGTCAATACCAACCAAGATATTTTCCATGTTAGTCACAGAAGCACGTAAAACAGCATCAGCAGGGAGAAATTAAGGCAGGGCTCTTTTTCCAGGAATCATGGTATTAGCATTAAAACAAGCCAGGAAGAAATAGACTTGCGGTTATGATGGACTTCTCAACTGTTATAATTCGAAACCTCTTTAGGCAGGCAAGGCAGCCGTAATTTTCTACTTCGACAGAGACTAATTGCTCTGCCTGTCTCAGCCATGGATCCCTCCTGTGATCAACAATTTGTTAAGATAGGGTAGTTTTCTTGTCCCAGCCATGGAGCCAACATTTTCCCCCTGGGCCCCTGGCTAGCGTTACATATGGAAATGTTTTGTTCTCTTGAATCAATGGATAACTCCCTTCTTTTCAAGGCTATGTAACGGCTAACAATGCTAAGTCTGCAGATTAATTAAAGTCAGGCTGTTTCGTCAGCAACTTACTGAAGTGTTCGATAAGGAGGAGAGAAACAAAATAGCAGAGACAAGTTTTACGAAATCCGGCTTTGTTTGTGAATGCATCAGCAGCTGGCTCAATAATTGTTTGGTGGGTAGAACTGTGTAGAAGGTAGCAAACCAGCTATGAATACTGAAGCTAGCATAGCCTCTCTCTCTAGCTATCGCTTTCACAGTTTTACTCCCTGTTCTCTCTCTTCTTTTATGCATGACTAAGACAGGCTACCGACTTCTCCTTCGGCTCCCTGTTACTTTCTCCTTACATCTTCCAAGGTAGTTCAGTAGGCTATTTTGTACCAAAAAAAGCAGTTTCCTTTTTCTCTAACGAAGTTTATGAGAGTAAGTCGAGAATCAGCCAATAATCCTTGATAATATGTATATGTTAACGAAGATAGATGGATTTGAGTATGTGGACAAACACAAATATTCGTAAATCTTCATTGAGTACCATTGTAAGTTCATAGAGCGTACTGTAAATATACAAAACCAGAGGGGAACTAGAGAAACTTGAACACATATGAATATCGAGTCTGTTATCAAATTCATGTATTAATTGAGTTCTCACTACAACTCCAACCTTCTGTAATCCAAAACGCCATTGGTCAAGCACAGAAACTCACATGATCCACTTCTACTGCCCCCACAAGTGTTTCGCAGTCCCAAGCTGCAGTAGAAACACATGACTCTTACTGTCTCCTTTCTGCGCCACCAGAGGTGGGTTTGAAGAGGGAGGGCTTATCCGCAGCTCAAGATTCAATTCTGGATACTTTTCTCCATCTGGGTTATTCTGGTTTATGAAAGTAAGCTCATTATGGGTCTTCATCACTTCTCTTCGAACTGCGGTGGATGAGACCACAGCAGCTTGTTCATTGATTGGCCGATGTGTCAAGGGGTCAATACCTCTGCTCAGTAGCTTCCTCTTTAAGTGGGTATTCCAGTGATTCTTGATCTCGTTATCGGTTCTACCCGGTAGCCTTCCTGCTATCATCGACCACCTAAACGCAGAAACAAGAAGAAATAACTCACCATTTCAGTTAACTAAGACATGAAGAAGTAAACCAAGATTTCTAGACTTACTTGTTACCAAGAAGGCTATGTAACTTGATGATGAGTTCATCTTCTTCAACAGTAAAATTCCCCCGCTTAACATCAGGGCGCAGATAGTTAATCCATCGAAGACGGCAACTCTTACCGCAACGGAGAAGGCCAGCAGCCTTTGGCAGGGATCTCCAACAACCCTCTCCATGAGCTTTAATGTAAGCTATTAAACGCTCATCTTCTTCTCTCGTCCATGCTCCTTTGTTGGTGTGGCCTTTATCACAACAAGGCAACCTGCCCATGCGTCCAGACTCCAGTAGTAGACCCTGGCAAACGGTTTTATAGCTTGGTGGGGCTTCGGCGGAGAGGGTGGCTTGCCATTGCTATTGCTAGATATTGGAGTAAAGGAGATGGATGTTGTTTGTTGCAGTCCAGTTAAAAGCAGCAAACCGAGTTATATATATAGGGTCTAAGTCATTAACTGCTGCGTAGTGTAAGTTGTTAAAACAGAAAGTTTTGTGGGACGATACTTTTCCGCCATCACTGTCAATTTTGAAAAAGACCATGTAAAACAAATGAAATTTAACAAAGTCAAATCGCTCTCTAACATGTCTGCTACCATGGGACGATAATTAAACGCCACAACTGTCCGTTGTACCAAAACTTCGGTCCATGCTAGACGACCTTGGTGAAAAATATTGTCGAGCAACTATGAATTAGTATTACTATTGTAGCAGAGGATTGGAGTAGCAAACAAGCTTTGGTTCATCTTCTCCATTTAGAGGATAAGAAGGGTTGAATTATGGGGAATATGATTGATGTAGCTTATGAAAAATCTACTTGAAATTTCATTCAGAGGATAAGAAGGGTTGAATTGGAGCGTCAAACTACCCCTTTGGCACGCTGGGCTCGCACTTGGGAATCACTCAGGCATAACAAGTGAGCTTGGGTCATAAATTTCAAGCCTGAATTGTACCTTGGTCAGCCTGATGAGCCCACTGCTAGTCTCGTACTTGGGATTTCACTTCTGGCCTAACAAGCGAGCTTGGGACATAAACTTAAAGCCGACACTGCTGGGCTCTCACTTGGGGCGTCATTTCAGGCCTAACAAGGGAGCTTGGGTCATGAACTTCGAGCCTAGCTTGAGCCCAGGTCAGCCTATCTATGTTTCTCAAGTGATTATACACTTCAGGCCTGGCCTCAGCCTAGTTCAACACTTCAACTTGTCTTCTTTTTTAGAGCTCGATCGAGTTTGGCAAAAGCCCTACATTGCAAATCTCAAATGAAAGCCTGACCCGCTTACCTATGAAAACCTTTTCTTCGTACTTTGTTTTTTGGTTACACCTTTACTTCGCACTTGGGAGATTACAAAAATGTCAAAAATGTAGATTTACATTCTTATACTCTTTATCTTTCTAAAATTTTTACATTTTACTAAAACTATTATTTCTTTTTTTATTTTAATTCTATCAAAAACTTGATTTTAATTTTATTTTTTAAAAATAAAGTATCATGTGAAGCACCATATAGTTATAAGATTTAAAAAAAAATATTTGGCCTTATTTAAGGTAATATTTTTTAAAAGAATTTTTTCCTTTTACTTTTAGTTGTAAAACTTTTTATTTCTTCTAAAAGCAAAATAAAACATTGAAAATATTAAAAAGAAACTAAATTTAGAACCATCCTAATATTAGGATGGTTTTAAAACAAATTTGCTTGCAATTAAAATTTTCTAGTCCAAAAATCAGAATTTGTGTAATTTTAAGTGAATTTATATAGATCCCAAAATCCAAAATGTATTACGGACCTGGTCCGCTGGTTTGAAGGATGACTAAATTCATGAATTATTAGTTGTAAGAAAAAAAATTGTAAGAGACAATATTCTCAAAAATAAATTAGGAGAAATCATCTGATACATTAATCTAAAGTTTTTAGACAATATCGAATGACACATGTACATGGGATTTTGAAATTGATTAAGGGGTGTAAAGGGGTATCAATGCCAGTGTCCTCTTCCTTTTGGGTAATAACTCTAATATATGCTAAAATTAGAGGTGAAAATCGAGAATTTTTTTTGGATTTGTATATGATGCACTGACATGTATATGAATTTTTTTTTTGAAGTCATGTATATGAAGTTGATACTTTGTCAATTTGTAAATCAAAAAATATGTCAAGTCTTTAAAAGTAAATATAAATAATTTTTTTTAATTTACTCATAAAAACTTATTGATAAGATGTCAACTTCTAATACATTAATAATATATAAAAACTATACACTTTCATTTGCATACTATATAAAATCATATCTCTTTCTATTATTTCGCTCCAAATAAATTATTTGCAAGAGACCACGTTTAACCAACGGCTAGTGCGTAAACGGTCAACTCAACGGTCGAAAAATTCAAATATTTTCCCCTAACCTCTCTAAATCACATCGATTCTTCCTCGCACTCGCTTCACTTCCCTCTAAAGCCCCTCGCTTCTCCCTCTCCATTCTTCTTCAATCTTTCTTCATCTTTGGCATTAGAAACAGAAGCTGTGTTTTCGAAGATGCTGCAAGATGCGTGGAATGCTCCTCTTGGATTCAGGCCTTCGAAGTCGGCCCCTACTTCTCCAGCAAAGCCTCTCGGGCTTTCGAGAACTCAGTCTGAGTCCTTCCATGCCATCCACAAAGTCCCAGTTGGTGACACTCCTTATGTTAGAGCAAAGAATGTTCAAGTAAGCATCTGGGTCTGTTTGAAGTTTGAAATTGGTTGTAGAAGACTTGAAACTGTTCTTTGTTGTTTTTGTTTAGGTTTATTTGTTAGGTGCTTATTGCTTTGCATGTTTTCATTGGTTCAGCTGGTAGACAAAGATCCGGAGAGGGCGATTCCTTTGTTTTGGGCAGCAATTAATGCAGGGGATAGAGTGGATAGTGCTTTGAAAGACATGGCAATTGTGATGAAGCAACAAAATAGAGCAGAGGAAGCCATTGAAGCTATCAAGTCACTGCGTAGCAGATGCTCAGATCAGGCCCAGGAGTCTCTTGATAACATTCTATTGGATCTCTACAAGGTCTGTTCACAAATGCAAATGCTAAATCAAGTTGTCTTGGTCTTAACCGGTGGCTGACTTGTTTTATTGGTTATTCTAATTCTGCAGAGATGTGGAAGATTGGATGACCAAATAGCATTATTGAAGCACAAGTTGTATTTGATTCAACAAGGGCTGGCTTTCAATGGGAAGCGCACCAAGACAGCCCGATCTCAAGGAAAGAAATTTCAGGTCTCGGTGGAGCAAGAAGCAACTCGGTTGCTGGTAAGACTCCAGTCTTCTCAGCTTTCCTTGTTTACCACTCCATTGTGGATGCATGTATTTAAGAAAATTGCTGTTCTTTTTCAGGGAAACTTGGGATGGGCATTGATGCAGCAGAACAATTATATTGAAGCAGAAGACGGTTATCGCAGGGCACTTTCGATTGCTCCCGATAATAACAAGATGTGTAATCTGGGTATTTGTTTGATGAAGCAAGGTAGAATTGCTGAGGCTAAAGAAACTTTGCGAACAGTGAAACCAGCAATGGCGGATGGACCAAGAGGGGTGGATTCCCATCTCAAGGCCTATGAGAGGGCACAGCAGATGCTCAAGGACCTTAAGTCTGAGATGATGAATAAGGGAGGGGACCGGCTTGAGCAGAGTCGGCTCTTTGACGCCT